>CM032479.1:10668616-11277929 GCA_019059595.1 Marasmia exigua | reverse complement strand
CTTATCGCTGGGAGCGATCTCTACCAGACAACCTTCATATAGATGGGAGGGTGATGCAATCCTTTTGATTTTGAACAGTGATTAAGTAAATTTATAGTATAAATACATATATCTAGATAATAAATAAAAACGTTATCATACACTAATATATACGAATGTTACCTAACTAAAATACAATATAACCTACACAAATTATATAAAATATACTACTTATAGATACGTTATAAGGTTAGAGAAGATATTTTATACCTACAATATATGCATGGATCTGGGAGAGGACTAACAACCACGAGAATCAATGACAGGAAAGGAAGACAGATGAAGTTACTAAAAGGATCAGTGGGGGAGAGGGTTTCAGTTTTCAAGGAAGTGTTGAAACGTTTAGGGGGTTTGCGGTGAAATAAAAGAGGTTTTTCACCGACAAACTATATTTCACGAAGAGAAAGAGAAAGTGGGTTCTATTGAGTACACACAAAGTAGACCCCTTATTAACTAGGACTCCCTTGATCTCAAAAGGACGTCGAGGCAGCCGTGGGTCTTCTTCTCGGTGAGTCCAGTGAAGGAGAAAGAGCCCGGCAAAAGAAGAGGGATCGTCCAATTGGAGTTGTTTGGGAGAACTCAGTCCAGAAGTCTCCTCTAGTAGAAAACTCCTCCAAGAAGAAACCTGCAACTGAAAATGAACGGACCAGCCTGTTTACTAGTTGCCAGGGTCTGGTTGTTCGGTCTGCGTTAGGGAGCCTACGATTAGGGGTATAAGATTTAATATCCCGGCACAGACCGCACAACGAAAAGTTATAGCGCAATGTAAAGATAAGCTAAGCTTTATAGATAAGTAGATACAGACAAGCCACGTCAAAGTCACGCGTAATAGCTTAAGGCTTTAATGGAATTCATAAATAGGAAAAGATTTAGGCAATTATTCAAGGCAAAAGATTAAGAGTACTTTACAAGAAAATAGGGCACTAAGGGCAAATCAATTAGCTGGAAATAAGTTTCAATTAGTACACACAGAATGCAAAGCAGAAAAAGGTGTAACTTAATTATTTGAATTGTGTGTCGTGTACCTAATTGTGTCACTGTGTTACTGAGTACTCACTTGTGTGTGTCACAAAGTATAGCAGGCACTAACACGACCTGGATTCTAGAAATCAGCAAAGATGGCTGAACTGTGGAGAATTTTGATTCACAGAAGTTGAGAGTCGAATGAATCGGGCGCGCCCCGTCCAGTCGTTTTATGCGACAGTAAGATGGAAGGAGCAGAACACCGTTAGCTTTTGGCTATTGCCTTATAAGGCCGTGGAGTCGACCCGTTTTCGGAGCGTCCGTGAGCAGTGCCCTGATTGGTCACATATTCAAGTACCAACGGCTTATTACGTTCCGTTTCATCTACTAAGTGTTTTGTATAGCGTATGCTACGCTATAGTGTGCTTTGATCCGAGCCTTAAAGATGGGCAGGGATGGGGACTGTCTAATTGGTAGGGGTAGGGAGTTCCATAGGCGAATTGACTGGACTGTAAAGAATTGAGTATATGAATGGGTGGAATGGGGAGGAAATCTAAGGTAAGTAAGGTGAGGTAAGTAATATTTGAAACCTTAGGTAAAGAAAAAATATTTCATTAATCTGTTAAGAATTTGTGCCGCGTTGTTATTTTTTCTTGAAGGGTGTCATTTCGCACAAGTTACGCGACACCCACTCGTTACGTCGCCTCCTGGTACTATAATAACTTTTATGAGTTTTTTATAACTCACGTACGATCATTATGTTCAGTGACCTGAATGCCTTTTGCAAAGACATATTAAAGTCTAACTTTCCACAATGAACACGTTAATACTTTTTACAAAAATAAAGTTAGCGCATTTTTAATAACGAATAAGAATAAGAAAAAAAATTGTACAACACGACACGTAGGTACTATAACAAAGAATAAATTGTGCTATTGTAATTAATATAGCTCCGTTGTAAACACATTTTTTTTGCATGCCAGTTGCTGGTGAATTGTGGGGATATTGTATTTTTTTTACCACCTTTATGTATCTACCACTTTTCGAGCAAAAATAAATTAATTCTTGATTCTTGATTCTAAAAGTAAACAAAACTAAAAAACAATACTAATAATTCAATTTATTCATATAATATAAATATAATAAATATGTAAAACTATTACAATAAGGTCAGAAATAAATACAAATGCCTGAACTAGGCGAACCTGATTTTCAGACTAGAAAGTTAAAACATACCAGTAAGTCATCATCATCATCATTTCAGCCAATAGACATCCACTACTGGACATAGGCCTCCCTCAATGTTCTCCACACAGACCGGTCCTGTGCCGCCTGCGTCCAATGGATTCCCGCGACCTTCACCAGATCATTGGTCCACCTTGTGGGGGGCCTGCCTCAGCTGCGACTTCCTGTACGTGGCCTCCACTCGAGGACCTTTCCGCCTCAAAGGCCGTCTGATATCCGACATGCCCTGCCCATTGCCACTTGAGGCATGCAATCCTTTGGGCTATGTCTGTGAGCATAGTTCTCCTGCGGATCTCATCATTTCTGATACGATCACGCAAGCAGACTCCGAGGATAGCCCTTTCCATAGCTCTCTGGGTGACTTTGAGTCTCCTTAATCGGCACATTGTAAGCGGCCACGTTTCGGTTCCGTATGTCATCACTGGCAACACTAACGCGTTGAAGACTTTCGTCTTGAGACACTGCGGTAGATGGGCCGAATATTAGCTGCACTATATATTATAACAGCAAGTACTCATAAAAATCAGAAAAATATTTATCTAAGAGACAATAACGAAAGAAAATAACAACTGTTATAAAAAAAACCTACTTCAAAATAATAAGCATTCGCTCTGTATCGTCATATGACTTGTTAAGTAGAGCATTATGGAGGGTACATACGCTTGCATTTAGCAAAAGTAAAGGGATGCAGGTCTGAATAATAATAATAATAATAATTCGTTTATTTCAGGCAACAAAATACATTCAAAAATATTTCATTGGCCCGTATAATAAATACCTTACAGTGTAACATACATACATAATAAATAAAATACACATTTTCAAAATACTACGTGCGGCGCATAGAGTTAGCTGGTAGCCGTCCTCGAAACTTCCGAAAGACTCCCTGCGGCCAGAAGTCCTCCCTAATAAATGTCGCCAGGGAATGGGTCGGTACTCTCACCAAAAATGAACTAAAGTTCACTTTGTGGCGAGACTCCAACCGTTCGACCCTCAGCGTCCAGTTGGGCTTCTTTCTCACGTAATCTACGACTCCAAAGACCTTCGTAGACCAGTGTAGGCGGGACACGTACAGCTGCGTAGTGTGCGTCTCTGGCTGTAACGAGCTTTCCGTTCTTATCGGAGCAGTGCCTTGGTGGTTTCGGCTGACGGGCTTCTTCCTCTTCCCCACTTTAATAAAGCCCTCATCATCGCACTTATTCTTCGGTGGACACAATGTTGGTGTCACCTTCGGTTTCTTCTCCTTTGGGTGTTGATGCCGAGGCGATGCGGCAGCAACTGCAGCATAAGCACGGGTCGGGGGGTCCGTGCCAACCGCTGATGTCGGCTCCACATGTTCATGCACTAAAGTACCATAATGTTAGCTAACTGAGTACCTACAATCCTTTCCTGTATCTGACTACCATTTTAATCAAATGGCGACCTTTTATTCACGATTGATAAGGAAAGAGATAATAATCCTTCCTGCCTTAAAAAATATTTTAAACAGAAACTCGGTAACAGCCAGAATTTTTCGTAATAGAATAGAAATAAATACTGTTTCTTTCATTGTTTTAGATTCCACCTGGAAAATTGGAAGGGCTGACACTGAAGCTTTCTATCCTGGACGTGGGGAGAGTGGGCAAGGGCAAACAGCTGATCGGGCACATCATACTGCCCCTCAGCGAGCTGGAGGGAGTCGCACCGGACGAGGAACCACAGCTTTATAAACTTGATATTGAGAAGGTAGGTAACCGGGACGTGGTCAACACAATTTAGGAACCAGCTTTTTAAGGACAAAGTTGAGTGCGAAGCGAAAACTGCCGCCGTTTATGGGATGTAATATTACTATACAAATCGCTGTCAATAACTTTAGTTATAGTTTGGCTTTGCTTAAAAATTTTGCTACGTTTTATAGAGAAACAAGCAGCACCATCGAGTTTTTGATAGCTTTTTTACGAGGTTTTTGGAGGGAAATTAATTTGACATTTTGCCCCTGTCAAAGGCGCGCTTGCACCCAAGTGCAATTGGCTTGCACATTTTATACAAATAACTCACAATAATTTAACTATCATGACATTAAACCCCAAAAATCTCATAATAGGTATTTCAATCAAAGATGTTTTTGTTATTGCTACATAAATGTCTTTATCAACTATTTAATGTCTTTATCAACGACATAGTTACGGTCATTGATCACTCAAAGGTTTACTTGTTTGCTGATGACCTAAAACTTTGCAGGGAAATCACTTCACCTAATGATGTGATACTCTTGCAAAAGGATCTTGATGGAGTAGCAGCATGGGTGGAAAATAATCACATGGATCTGAATGCTGATAAATGTCATTTTATTCGATTTTCCCGAAGCAGGATACATACATCACCTTCTTATCACATCAAAGGCAAACCTCTTAAGGAGGTTCAGTCTACTCGAGATCTCGGGGTGGTGTTAGATAGGAAACTCCAATTTCATAACCATATCAATCACATTTCAAGCAAGGCTTTCAGGATGCTTGGTTTTGTAATTCGGAATTCCAGACAGCTGAAGCCCGCCACGAAAGTGTTACTGTACAATGCATATGTACGCTCGATCCTAGAATACTGCAGCCCTGTATGGTGTCCTCATTATGAGGTGCACTCTAAGAGACTGGAACGAGTCCAGAAGCGTTTCTTGTGGCACACATCATTCCAGGCTGGCTTGGCTCGACAGTTGCCATCGTACCCTGAAAGGCTGAATTATTTCAAAATGTTAAGCCTTGCAAATCGTAGGCGTATGTTAGACCATATGTTTTTGTTTAAAATACTTCGTGGTGGCCTGGATAGCCCTGCCTTGTTGGAGAGGCTTGATTTCAACATACCTTACAAACTACCTATAAGGACAGGACGATATCTTCCATTCAGTATCACAGTTTCTAAGAGCAATCTAGGCCACCATTCTATCATGAACAGGCTTCAGCGACAGTATAATGAGTTTCACAAGAGCTCAACAGATGTGGATATCTATTCGAACAGTTTTTCTAAATTTTAAAGGCTAACATTGAGTTTTCTGCAACAGCAAAACTAAATTTGTGTATATGCTTGCATGTGTACAGGTGTGTATGCATGCTTGTATACATATATATATATTTAATTGAGATAATCACATTCGCAAGTCGTGGCAGCCTGTAAGTGAATCTACACTTAGCATATATTTTAATGTAAGTTTTTTTTTACGGTTATTCGGTGTAAGATTTGTTGGTTGTCCTCAATAAATAAATAAATAAATAAAATAAACTACTAAGACAGTCATTTCATAAATCGATGTAGATTAAAATAAAGTTTCGTTTACAGGAATTGCAAGAGCCTACATCCGACTTGGGCGAAGTTCTAGTGTCACTACTCTATAACGAAAACCTTCATCGGCTCACGGTCACCGTCATAGAAGCACGAGGGCTAAAGGTATGCACTATGTAACTTTTTTTTAATTGATGATGTGATTGCTCTTGGCTTCACATTGAACTCCAGAGTAGAGAAGAAACCTACGCTGGAGCGGGCTTACCCAGAAATAGCCCTAGCTTTAAAAATATTGGGGTTGTAATCACTGAAAAAAATAGACGCTGGCAGGGCGTTTCACTCCTTGGCAGTACCCATCACAAAGGTGGAGGAAAAAAGCTTTGTACGTAATCGACGAATATTCACCAAGAAGGGATGATATCCCCCAGTTCGCCTGCTCTCTCGATGGTATAAAACTATTTGTCCTTCCTTTATTTAAATTCATCAATATCAACACTGATAGTTCTTAATTTTTTTTTAATATTTCGCAACATCTCATACATTGATCTGACTCCGAGATAGGTAGCTCAAGCACCTGTGTTACAGATATCAGAATCAACAGTGGGATTACAAATATATACCTGCATATAATGATTTTCTTTTGTAAATACATACTTATAATACATAGGAAATACCCAGACCAATACCAACAGACATGTTCATGCACACAAATGTTTGTACTGTGTGGGGATCGAACCCGCAGCCCTTGAACTAAAGGCAGCGTTCACTACCACTGTTCCAAACGGGTCGTCATTAAGTAACAGCAGTACTGAAATTGATACCTTCATTATCATCTACATATCTGTGCGAGAGCCGCGCTTCAGCATGAATGGTCCGGCTCAACCGGAGTGATATAACCGGAGAGATACAACGGCCTCACAGAAAACCAGCGCGAAGCAGCACTGTGCTGTGTTTCGCTGCGTGAGTGCATTCACTCACCGGAGGCCCAATCCGGGGGAAAGGGGTTTAAAGGTTGGCAGCGCACTTGTGACTCCAAAGGTGTCGCGGGTGTCCATGGGCGGCGGCAATCGCTTACCACCAGGTGATCCGTCTGCTCGTCTGTCACCTATCACATAAAAAAATCTCAACGTGTTATTAGCGTTAGCGCCCAAGCCACCACCGGTCGCTTTGGAGCTGGGGTACGCTTCGACCATGATCCAGAATTTGGTGAGTCTGGTAATTACGAGACTTATTTTCAGAATATTGTCCTTTGCTCACCAGTAACAAACAGTTTTGCTAATCCGTAAGTAATTCAGAAGTTGTGGACCTAAAAATTCTACTATGAATCATATCAGAAGATACTGACTGCCTTCTGAATTTAGACAGGGGAACAAGACTTACTGGATCATGGTCACACGTATAAGAAACTTATCCGAAACGTGCTGGTATCTTCACAATGTTTTTCCTCGCCTCCAAGCTAATGGTTTACCATTATCTCCATAGTGCATGCTTGGATTAGAGAATGTGCTCAGAAACCGCACGTCCTTATTCACTGAGGTACCATCGTTCAACAGAAATTGATAGGTCCTTAACGACCCGCTTGGGACAGTGGTAGGTTGTAAACGCTGCCTTTGATCCAAGGGTTGCGGGTTCGATCCCCACATAGTACATTCATTTGTGTCCATGAACATGTCTGTTTGTATTGGTCTGGGTGTTTTCTATGTATTATAAGTATATATTCTGATATCTCTAACACATGTGCTTTAGCTACCTATCTCGGAGTCAGGTCAATATGTGATGTTGTGAAATATATATATGTTTCGTACCGAAAGAGAGATTTTCATGTTCTATTTTCAAATACGACAAAGCAACACAATTTGGAAGGAAGTTTGGTATTTTTCTAAATCTTTTTTAATCTGTGGCCAAATTAGTGCAATTCCTTCCGATCCGAAGCTGTTGAGCTTCAAAGGAGTAGTGGTGTGAATATAGTCACATCACCATCTTGGTGCTACACCAGCGCCATCCGCCCTGCGTACCAAGGGCAAACTAGTCGTCTTCTGAATGCCGTGGCGCGTGACCGTGCGAATCAACGGTCTTCTCCAGCATCCCATCCTAGCGGATGCTATCGCCGCGAATCAGTGCCTGGTGTTTCGGATCTTATTCTTTCAAGGCCTATGGATAATTGTGAACCTTAGCGTGGAGTTACGTTAGTTCGAAATCAAAGAGCAAACAGTGGTTCCGCCGGCGCCGGCATTGCTCCAGCTCGGCAGTTAGGAGAAAGAGGTGAGTTGCTCTCTATTTTGGCCAACACTACGTAACATACCCCTTTTTTTGGACCTTCTCTCCGAATTTCGTACCAGATTGTGTTGTTTTTCGTGATATTTTGCGTACATACGTACCACCTTTTTACGTCCGCGCACGTGTACGCCATCTTTGTACCGCAAAATGGCTACACCGCACGTGGAATTTTTCGATACGAAACAACCAGGCGACCAAGACTACTCATGTGTTCAGGATATATTCGAACGAGATCTCATATTCGACGATTTAAAACGTACATTACAATTTGCTTCAACAGATAAACAAAAATTCATTTTACGTTCGAAAGAATTACCATCTTTGCAAAGAAAGTTCAGTAAATTACAAACAAAGATCGAAAAGTGTCTCATTAAATCCAAATCTTTCAATAAAGAGGAACAAATCAAAACTAGGAACGATTTCGACGATGCGTATTACGCCATTGTCACCCAATTAGACAAAATCAAACAAGACGAGCAGCAGTGCAGACGAATGAGTCGTCCATTTGCTAATTCTGATTTTTCTAATAGTGCTAAGCTGCCCACCTTGCCCTTGCCCAGCTTCTCTGGCGGGACCACAGAGTGGAGATCATATTTTGATTTGTTTTGTTCGCTTGTTCACAACAATGTTGCCTACACGGATGCAGAAAAGTTTCGATATTTACTTCTTACGCTTAAAAGTGAGCCTTATAACTTGATTAAATCGATTCCCATTACCGACGCTAACTATTCCGTAGCAATACAAATTCTATCGTCGCGTTATGAAAATAAACGGTTGATAGCTTCAAATCATCTCGATAATATTTTCAACATTTATACTTGCAATGAAAAATCGACGAATGATTTGCGTAACTTACTTAACACTTTTCAAGAAAACATTAAGGCCCTAGAAGTGATGAAGTTTCCCACTAGTGAGTGGAGTTTTATTCTTCTGCATATTTTACTACGTAAAATTCCTGCATCTGTTCGTAAGCGTTTCGAGTTGACGTTAATGTCATCATCCGATGTCCCAGAGGTCGATCAATTGATTTCATTTCTAGTACGTGAGCTTGCGGCTGACGAAATATCCACCAATTCATTCGCTCATACGAGCAAAAATATCACAAAACTTGAGGGTAGATTCAATTCGTCGGCTCCGCAACGCCGCGATCCGCCCGCCACTCCGCGGCGTTCGTTTGCGGCGAATGTTGCTTCGCATTCCTCTGACGCTAACAAGCAAGATGGTAAATTCAATCCTAATTGTGTGCTATGTGATGCTCAACATAACTTGACAAGATGTTCTAAGTTCTTAAATTTTTCTGTTCACGATAGATTAACTTTCATTCAAAAGAAAAATATTTGCTATAATTGTTTACATCTCGGCCATAACGTGATCCAATGTAAATCCAATTTTTCGTGTAGAAGTTGCAATAAACGTCACCATACTCTAATTCATTTAAATCATCGTGCAGGTGATATTAAAACAGCTGATTCTAATGGTAGCGGTCATTCCGTCTCGCTCCCGCCTACGGCGGAGCGCAGCAGTGTATGCGTACCTACGACCGATACCCAGCTGGCGATGACGTCAACACGCGAGAATGCACCGGGGAATGCATCCATCGCTTCTAGTGTGCATACGAGTACCGTACTGTTGTCAACTGCGCTCATCGATGTATACGATAACAATAACAAGTTATCAACCGTGCGCTGTCTTATCGATACAGGCAGCCAGGCTTCTTTCAGTGTGGAATCGTGTGCGCAGCGATTAGGTATAACACGTAAACGCGTCAATATGCCTCCTGTCTACGGAATAAACGATAACAAACCGGCTATCCCTAGAGGTGTTGTTTCGTGTTTTGTTTCGCCGAGAAATCAAACGCACCCGTCGGTGCAAGTTGACGCGCTGATTTTACCTAAACTGATTACAACAAAAATGCCAACTTGTCAGTTGCCTTATACGGGATGGTCTCATATACAAAATTTAACGTTAGCTGATCCGAGTTTTCATACGCCACAGCCAGTGGAAATGCTTTTGGGTGCTGACATTCTTCCCCAAATTTTATTGCATAACACGATAACGGGTTCACCAGGTTCACTAATAGCTATGAACAGTGTCTTTGGTTATTTATTGTTAGGTAAACTCGAGTTTAATTCTTCAAGTAAGGTTTCCTCTCCGGTTCAGGTGTGTCATAGCTCTGTTAACGACAACTTTGACCTCCAGCGTTTTTGGGAATTGGAAACAATTTCAGAACAAAAGTCACTCACTCCTGATGAACTTTTGTGCGAGTCTATCTTTGAAAACACGTTTACGCGTAACGAGTCAGGACGATACGTGGTCGCCCTTCCTTTCAAACCTGATGCACCGCCTCTCGGCGAGTCTAGAGATATTGCTTTATCGAGATTTCGTAAATTAGAGTACAAACTTGAGCGTAATTCGCAACTCAAACGCGATTACCACGCGTGCCTCCAAGAGTACGTGGACCTTGGCCACATGGAGCCCGTGGATAGTCCAGCAGTTGCAGGCAGTACTTATTACATTCCGCACCACGCCGTGGTCAAAGAGTCCAGTGAAACTACGAGAACCAGAGTAGTCTATGACGCAGGGTCTAAGACTACTAATGGTAATTCCTTAAATGACAGTTTGTTTATTGGTCCCAAACTTCATTTGGATATAGTAGATGTTTTATTAAAGTTTCGTGTTCATTCCATCGCCTTTACCGCCGATATTAAACAAATGTATCGTAACATTCTAATACGCGAGTCTGATAGGGACTTTCAACGCATACTGTGGCGCACATCTCCAGATGAGCCTCTGCGAGACTACCGTTTGTGTACTGTGACCTTCGGTGTTAGTTCTTCGCCCTATCTCGCACTGCGCACCATTCAGCAGCTCGCTCTCGACGAGGCCGCGCGCTTCCCTCGCGCGTCACAGTTCCTCTTGAGTGATGTATTTGTTGATGACGTAGTGTCAGGTGACTGTGATGAGTCACGGGCACTCGCATTACAACAAGAGCTTATAGGTATTTGCAAATCGGCCGGTTTTGAGCTACATAAGTGGCATAGTAATTCTCCCGCGTTACGACTCGCACCTCAGCCGACAGTTTCTCATGGTGAGCGGCTCGAGCATGTACCGTTCGCAGAAATGGAGAATGACTCATCTACTAAAGTGTTAGGTCTACAGTGGGACCCTAACTCAGATACATTCGGGTTTAGTGTTAAGGTTTTCTCTGAAAAATGCACAAAAAGGTCCATTCTTTCAGAAGTAGCCCGAATCTACGACCCGCTCGGTCTTTTATCTCCAGTGACTCTTTATGCAAAGCATCTTATTCAATTGCTATGGATATCTTCTGTGGACTGGGATGAATCCCCACCCCAAGATAAAATTAATTCGTGGTTCGACTTTACGAGTCAACTTCCGCTTTTAGCCCAAGTGAGTTTCCCACGTCATGCTTTTCCATCTGACTGTTCGATGCAGCTTCACGGCTTTTCCGACGCGTCAGAACGGGCGTACGCTGCTTGTGTGTACCTACGCGTGCGGAGCGCGGATGGTAGGGTACAGGTATATCTATTGATTGCCAAGACGCGCGTCGCACCTACACGTCGTATCTCTGTACCCCGTCTCGAATTAATGGGAGCAGTTCTGTTAACACGCCTTATAAACAAGGTGTTGCAGAACTATAGTGACCGCATAAATTGCGATCAAATTTATGCATGATCAGATTCGAGTATAGTTTTATCGTGGTTAACTTCCTCTCCTCACGAGTGGAAAACTTTCGTTTCCAATCGTTGCACGGAGATTCTCAACGTGGTCCCTGCGCGTTGTTGGCGTCATGTGCCGTCAGCTGACAACCCTGCGGACGCTGCTTCGCGCGGCATGTTGCCCGCTGCATTCCTCAGCCATGAGATGTGGTTTCGTGGCCCTCGTTGGTTGTACGAGGGCGAGGATAAGTGGCCGGTATTAAAGCCTATTCTTCCTACTGATGAAGAAAAGCGTACTATCGTGTTGTGTTCAAGTGCTTCTACTCCCGCTGAGGAGATTGAAATGATTTCACGTTTTTCTTCACTTGGTAAACTCGTGCGTGTTACGGCTTTAGTATTCCGCTTTTACAATAAATGCAAAAGGGCTAATTCTCCATGTTCTACACATGTAACGGTGTCAGAGTATAATGTCGCGTTAAACAGACTTATTAGTTTAGTTCAAAATTCCGCGTTCAAAGAAGATATTTCGAGAATTAGTAACGGGATCCTACCCTCTAATCAATTAAAGCGTCTTAATCCGTTTCTTGATCCAAACCAATTTTTAAGAGTAGGCGGTAGAATTCATAAATCATTTCTACCATTCGAATCAAAACATCAAATAATTTTACCTAAGAGACATCATTTTACAAATTTGATAATTGATGACGCGCATGTATCGAATATGCACATTGGAGCACAAGGCACCCAAATGCACTTTTACAAAAGTATTGGATTTTATCTAGTCGTGACATAGTGCGGCAGCGCCTATACAGATGTGTGAGATGTTTCCGCGCGCGCCCAGCGCATACGCAACCGGTTATGGGTTCGCTTCCCGCTGCTCGCTTGCGACCGCAACGGCCGTTCATTAAGACTGCCGTGGATTTCGCGGGTCCTTTTTACGTTCGTGCGAATAAGGTTCGTAATGCTAAAATAGTAAAATGTTATGTAGCTATTTTCGTATGTACGAGTGTTAAGGCTGTACATCTCGAGGTAGTTTCGGAACTTTCCACAGAGGCCTTTTAGCAACCTTGAGGCGATTCGTATCCAGACGAGGTTTATGTACTGATATCTATTCAGATTGTGGAAGGAATTTCGTAGGTTGCGCGAGATACCTAAAAGAATTATATGAGTTTTTGCGAAGCGACGTAGTGCAGACTACGCTCAATTCCAAGGTGCTTGGTCAAGGCATCACTTGGCATTTTCAACCTCCATATGCGAGTCATTTTGGTGGTTTAGTCGAACGGAGTGTTCGAAGTTTCAAACATCATCTTCGCCGCGTGATAGGCACGCGCACTTTACAGTATGACGAGATGCATACACTTCTGTGTCAAATTGAGGCGATCTTAAATTCGCGTCCCCTTTGCGTGTTAAGTGCAGACTCCGCGGATCCTCTGCCCTTAACTCCCTCTCATTTCCTCATAGGTGAGCCTATAACGGCAATTCCTGATGTTTCATTAGAAAATGAAAATCCTAGTCGCCTAGTCAGATGGCGTCTTATTCAACAGTCCATTCAACATTTCTGGAGACGATGGAGTATTGAGTACTTGCATCAAATTCAACAAGCTACGAAGTGGTTTAGCGATCGGGGCTCCCCGGTCCGTGAAGGCATGATTGTCGTGGTACGCGAAGACAATGTTCCTCCCTTACAGTGGAGACTTGCTCGTGTAAAGTCTCTGCACCCAGGTCCTGACGGGGTCTGCCGTGTAGTGACTTTACAAATCGGACAGTCGTTTACAAAACGCCCTGTGGTTAAGATTTGTCCTCTTCCTATAGAGTAGGAAGATAGTGTAGGAGTTGTAGATGCTAGAGTAGGTTAAGATTAGAATAGGTTTCGCTCTACATACAACTTAGTTTCATTCTAGTATTAGTTAGTTTTAACTATTCGTGTTAAAAGATACGTGGTACTTTTAAGGTGAGCGGTATGTTTCGTACCGAAAGAGAGATTTTCATGTTCTATTTTCAAATACGACAAAGCAACACAATTTGGAAGGAAGTTTGGTATTTTTCTAAATCTTTTTTAATCTGTGGCCAAATTAGTGCAATTCCTTCCGATCCGAAGCTGTTGAGCTTCAAAGGAGTAGTGGTGTGAATATAGTCACATCACCATCTTGGTGCTACACCAGCGCCATCCGCCCTGCGTACCAAGGGCAAACTAGTCGTCTTCTGAATGCCGTGGCGCGTGACCGTGCGAATCAACGGTCTTCTCCAGCATCCCATCCTTGCGGATGCTATCGCCGCGAATCAGTGCCTGGTGTTTCGGATCTTATTCTTTCAAGGCCTATGGATAATTGTGAACCTTAGCGTGGAGTTACGTTAGTTCGAAATCAAAGAGCAAACAGTGGTTCCGCCGGCGCCGGCATTGCTCCAGCTCGGCAGTTAGGAGAAAGAGGTGAGTTATATTATATAGAGTAATATATATTATAAGTATTATAAGTAGACTAGCACGGAAGGTAAAAGTATACAGAACAATAGTTAATATTTTTTTGTCTTGCTATTATTGATTACCTTTTATAAACTCGTTAATGGTTTGTCCATAATAAAGAGTGTAATTGCATCGTTACTTTATAATCATTCCTTTGGTGATAAATAAAGTCCTCATAAATAAATTGATCAATTATACATCAAAAATGTAAACAAAAATAATTGAAAGACAACCAAATAGTTACCATGTGGTGTTACCTAAGCGTCAACCATAGGTAAAATGGTATTATACACAAAGATTACCATTGGTATGATACTATTTTAAAAAGAGAAAAGTTTTCCCATACTTTTTTAAAGTATATAGTTGTTTCACTTTGTATGGAAAAGCAGATTTTGGTTTTACTTAGATCTAATACGATAGAAAATATTTTCATAAAAGCCTTTTTGTTTTATTTCTTGTAAAAGCTCGGCTATAATTCGAATTTCTTACCCAGCTCAGGGAATCTATCATACTTCTAAATAAACACGTGTGTTCCCATTTTGTTACTCAATTTTTTTCAACATTATCTCAGCCGGTAAACAGATACCCTTTACGAGTTTGAATATGGCCGATCAATCACTACAGACTACCACGATTTCTCAAACTTTTGACCACGTACACGGTGATGGTGACCACACCTATTTCAGTTATTTCACTTTGTATTGTGTCTTTTTAGGGTTCCGTAGCCAAATTGCAAAAAACCGAACCCTTATAGATTCGTCATATCTGTCCGTCCGTCCGTATGTCACAGCCACTTTTCTCCGAAACTATAAGAACTATACTATTGAAACTTGGTAAATAGATGTATGTATTTTGTTTACCGCATTACGATATTTACACAAAAATTGGAAGAAAAAATTAGCTTCCATTTATCTTACTTGCTGCTACGGAATCCTTCATGGGCGAGTCCAACTCGCACTTGGCCGGTTTTTATATAGATTACAGGCTAATGCCTAGAAGATGCCTGTCACTTAAGTCTTAAATATATACAGATTATAATGATCAGACCGCAGACTTCAGCAATAAATTCTTTTCCCTAGCTGCTTGCATCAAAAACGTCTTCGTAATACAGTTGTCCAGTGATGAAATCGGCTGGGGGGATCAGACCATATAAGTCAAAGTCAAAAGATTGCATAGGCTTGTACACAGCACTTACAAATCGTTATACATTAACATCTTCTGAAACTGTTAATAACGTCGGGGTCACCACTTTCCGGTCACCACTTTCGGGGTGGCACTTGGGTGTCACCTCGCTTAAGGACACGGCTGATGTGTGATGCAGGTGGGGAGTAAGGTGTATAGCTGGCCTAACTCACCAAGTAGATTATTTTACTTCTGACTCCTTAGTTTCCTATCATAACTGGGTTGCCCTCGGGTATCAAATAAAACGGCAGAAGTCCAATCACCAATTTGTATTGTCCACACACTTGTTACACAGGCACAGTGCCTCACCGTACACACAAGTTCAAGGGTGAATGACGTAACGACACACTACTTTTGGGACACTAGTAGCTGCACACGCGACTGGACAAAGACTGAAGAAATTCCCTCGCATAACCCGTTGGGTTTGCGGCTATTGCGAATTAAATGCGCTGACATGACAAAAGTCGCATAGTGTGTCACTACAAGTATAATAATAATTTAAATTTAGCTATATATATATATGCCGATACATCAACTATAATAAGAAATAAATCGACATAATGCGAATCTACCACATGCTCGGAAAGTTGTTTCTGGTTGAGAAGATCCGACAAGAAACTCACCAGTTACTCTTTTTAATCGCCATCTTTTTATACAATAGTTTATTATCCTCATACCAATCCCTACAGTATAATGCAACACAAAATAGAATAAAGCAAACTTAAAGCGAAATATGAGGTAAACCAAAGCAGACCAGTCCCCAAAGGTGGCACCTGTTCACAAGTATGACGTATGTGTCCGCCATCATTTCACACAACCATATTAGAGGGAATGTAATGACCCGCCACATAGCGCCACCACCTCATAGGACCTCCGCGCGCCTGTATCCAGTAAAAGACCGAGAGGCCGGCCACACGTCTGTGAGATGGTCGAGGCTCTTGAGGACAGCTCAGCGATTCCGTCATCATCACAGATTAACCTGCTTGCAATGTCATTTAAATCGAGTATTACAGCGAAGACCGCGGTTAGGAAAGCGTGGTGAAAGATACTCTGTTACTCATTGGACTGCTGACCTAAGGAAAATTGCAGGCACTGACTGTACGAAGCAATAGGGTATAGAGATTTATAATGCTGTTGTTGTCGAATGTCTGTGGTCAAATAAGATATTGATTTTTTTTTCAACCAGGATCGAAAATTTCATAACTTATTAATTAAACGCATCTGTGAAGTCTCATGTGTTGCCCCACTTACCATCAAGCGAGCCTCATTTACCATCAGATGACCCGTCTGCTCGTTTGTCCGCCATAATGTGTAAAAAACCCTAAGTTACTCTAATATCTGTCACTCATTTAAATGGTGGAAGGGACGTGGGACTAAAGTTTTTAGAATACAACCTGTGCGGATAAAGAATGGGATCAGAAATGCCGCCATTTCTGATCCCATTCTTTATCCGCACAGGTTGTACCTGACATTAGCTATACACCGACTGCACATAGATACGCATGTCCCACACTCCTCTAAGTTGTGCATACGCCATCACAACGATATTTTTATGTCCCTACTGATGTACCCTCTTATATCAAATAGCAAACCCCTAGAGGTACGTGGGCCAAACTTTGAGAAATGCTCTTAGAGATAAATGATAGCTGCCTATAGATCATGAGAATAAATTGCCTTCATTTGGCTGCTGACTCTACCGGTCGAAACATGACACTTTTCCTATGGGCATGGTGATTTTAGCACTAAAATATTATGTCTAGTTTCTATTACTTAACGCCCTGTTAGTCTAGTGGTTTAATCTCGGGGTCCTGGGTTCGATTCCAAGTATGTTTCGATTTCAAGCAAAAGTATGTTTCGATTTTTTAGAACATAGCTCGGGTTTGTGATTACTAATCAGCATTTGGCAAGCGTGACGATTAAGCCTAATCCCATCATAGTAGCGATGACTTGATTTCTATGATGGCGACTTTTGCCCTGCAGTGGGACAGTAAACAGACTGATACTTTACTATTGCTTGGCCTAGCCACCGACAGTGTATTCGTACGTTTGCAAAAGTTTATTATTTATCAATCACCTTGATGACGCAGTAAGTAGTTTAGTAACTTTAAAAGCTGAAGTGGAATCAGTTGCCTGAAGAGGTGTTCCCTAGAGGCTACAATTCGGGGGTTTTCAAAGCGCGAGTGAATAGGTATCTTCTAGGTAATCATGCTACATCTTAGACCATATTATCACTTACCATCAGGTGAAACATGGTCAAACGCTTACCTATATACAGTAAAAAAAAAAAAAAAAAGCTACGACTGCGCTAGGGGGACCGATTGTACCTAAATTTTTCTGTGGAGATATTCTTACTGTCAGTCTGAAGTCCGACAGTTAGCAGTCTTGTACCCCCGTGCCTCGGAAATTACGTTGGTCCTGCACTTAGTCCCTCTCCAGACGTGTCACACTGGTGTCACGTTGCAATATAAATGTACGAGGAAAAGAGAGTGTACTTGTGTTTCCGCATACACTTGAGCACTAATAATATATCCTGCGTACGTGGATGAACTTTGAGATTGGCCGCTATAGCCGAATATCGTTTGAAAATTACAATTAAGGGATATTTTTTTATGTGTTGGATGGCAGATGAGCAGATGGATCGCCTGATTTAAACCCCCCTTTCCCCCGGATTAGGCCTCCGGTACCTTCACTCACGCAGCGAAACACAGTGCTGCCTCACGCCGGTTGCCTCTGTGAAGCCGTGTTATCATTTTGGTCGAGCCGGTCCATTCATGCAGAAGCGTGGCTCTCCCACGGTCATCATCATCATCATCATAAGCAACCCACACTCGTCCACTGCTGGACATAGGTCTCCCCTAATGCACGCCACTGCTCCCGATTTTCGTCATCTCTGCCACTCTCATCCAGCCCACACCAGCCAGCCTTCGAATTTCATCATCCCATCTTGTCGCAGGGCGTCCTACACTACGCTTACCGAGTCGCGGTCTCCATTCAAGGACTTTACGGCTCCAACGGCTGTCAGTTCTGCGGCTAATATGACCAGCCCACTGCCACTTCAGTTTGCTAATTCGGTGGGCTATGTCGGTGACTCTGGTTCTCTGTCGGATTACATCATTTCTGATGCGGTCCTTCAGAGATACTCCGAGCATAGCCCTTTCCATAGCTCTTTGAGCGACTTTGAACCGATGGACTAGTCCAGCCGTGAGTGTCTACATCTCGGCACCGTACGTCATGACTGGAAGGACGCACTGGTCGAAGACTTTCGACTTAAGACTTTGAGTTTGACTCCCACAGTCAATATAACGCAATTATTACGGTATGCAAAAACGCAATCACAATTATCGCACGCTATTTCTTCACAAGAGGGCTGGGACGGTTTTACCGATTAGACCACAACTAGCCTGAAGCGTGTTCTGTTCTCATTAGTATTCTATTGTTTTTGGGCCGAAGATAAAAGTTGTGTTCAAGCCATGCCCCAAAGCCTCCAACTTCAAAAGTACATGCCAACTAGAAATGTTACAAAATGAAAAAAGATATGATTTTCTCGTAAATATAGGTACCAGATATTTTATTTATAATAATCCCCACGCACGCCTTCCAAAAGTCCGGGATATAATTGCCCGTGGTTATGGAACAACTGACATACATAATAATAATATTTCACAACATCACATACATTGATCTGACTCCGAGATAGGTAGCTCAAGCACCTGTGTTACAGATATCAGAATCAACAGCGGAATTACAAATATATACATATTATACTTTTCTTTTGTAAATACATACTTATTATACATACTTACACCCAGACCAATACAAACAGACATGTTCATGCACACAAAAGTTTGTACTGTGCGGGGATCCGCAACCCGCAACCCTTGGACCAAAGGCAGCGTTCACTACCACTGTTCCAAACGGGTCGTCAAAACATATTTATACGAGTATAATTATGTCATTAAATTAACTTGGCTTAGATACTTTGTTGCTAATACACTAAATAGTACTGTACGAATAAAATATGGCAATTGCTTAAAATACAGTTTCCAAAATTTACAAAAATGCTATTTTAACTCTACAATTCTAAAAATTAGCAAGTATACTATTTTATCTTAAAATTTCACCACTGTACCATCTGGATAGGTGGAGATCCACAACCGTGCGCTTTACACGTCATTTCTTGCCACGCACCTCGTCTTTGTGGAATCAACTTCCCGCAGCTGTATTTCCGAACCGGTACGACATTGACATCTTCAAGAAATACCTTCATAAAAGGTCATCCACTACCTCTAGTGTGGCTGATGTCCATGGGCAGCGGTGATCACTTACCATCAGGTGACTCGCTTTCTCGTTTGATTCCCTTTCTCATAAAAAAAAAACCTGGTGTAATATGCGATTGAGTCATGGATCATAGCTAATAACCGGTGTAATAGAGCTGTTTCTAGCGGTTTACCTACTAATTATAGTCTATGACTTAACTCGCTTGTGTGCCTGCTAATACCACATACGTCCACCTAGTTCCATTGCTAATACCTAATGGGTTGACGGGCATTTATGCTAATTAAGAGCATTAGGGTAACTCCTTCGTTGCTGGCTGTCGATTTAATGTCAGTCACTTAGAAGAAAATTTATGCTTTTGAATATGGTATCCTTACGAAAGTGTCAAAGAGAATATAATCACTACGAGAGCTTAGAGAGGACTTGTAGAGGGTAAATGTTTACAACTATACAGTTTTCTTTTATCTTACAATTTTACTATTTAGAACACATTTACACATTTCGAATACAGCAAGGACCAGACACAATACAAGGACTAATACGAAACGACTGAATAATACCGAAAGACGCTAGACTCATACTTCAAGACATACCGTTTGACATACCTTAAAACATCGCACAATCTGCAAGATTGCGTGCCGTTCATTGCCATCTGTCACACTTTCCTGCCCTCGTTCCGTTTTTTACAATTAGAAACCGGGATCACCAACCCTATTGCCTACCTAGCTTTACAAAAGTACATGCCAACACACCTAACTACTTAGCTACGACAACACTCCATCTGATAATACTCGTAGCTCACACACATCATGTTTTCTTAGTATCTATTTCATGTTCATTATTACGAGAACTGAAACAGTGGAGGTGGCTCTGTGGAAGCCGAGGTAACGAGTGTGTTCGTTTACAGCTAATATTTACCACATCAGCCATCCAAAAGCAAACTGCATGTCAAATGCGGTGGTAATTCAAAATTCAAATAGAGATGAAACGGATAGCAGTTTGGCCGGATACCGTATATTCTGATATCCGTTACTGTTGGTTTTGATATCCGTAACACAAGTGCTTGAGCTACCTATCTCTGAGTTTGATCAATGTATGTGATGTTAGCCGTGTGGTCCCCGGCAGAGTAGAATAGGCCACCCTCACTCTTACCGAGGTGTCGTAAAAGGCGACTAAGATAAAACTGCTGGCATGATCATCAGCACCCAGAGAAGGAAAACTCTGCATTTATATCAAAACCCTCGCCAACCCGTCTGCCAAGCGTGGTGAGTATGGTAATTACCCTTCATGTGATTGAGGGAGGCCCGTGCCCTAGCAGTGGGGACTTAAATGGGCTGATGATGATGTGATGTTGGGAAATATTATTTATTTATTTATTATTATTTAGCTAACCATGTGGCTGAATAGCCGAATATCCGGCAGAACAAAGCCGTTTGGTGCATCGCACACACACACACTTGTGTCGATTAATTAAATTATTTTCTTTCTATTATATTCATTTACTCCTCATCTTAGCATGTGAATCCCGGTTTCGTCCAAAGCTGTCGGTCTGGATCTATGATTCTGGATTTGGGAAGTCTGGTAATTACAATGAAGCAGCTGCCGTCTGACCTTCGTAACCCTTTAAGAGGGGAACTAGACCAAGTGAATATGGTTACACATTTCAAAAACTATCCAAAACGTGCAGGTTTCCTCACGATGTTTTCCCTCACCGCCGATTTGAAAAAATCATGTATGCTCGGATTCGAACCACGACCTACGATATTCATTTACTACGTTTGATTAATGTGACTGCTTCGGTGGCGCATGTGGTTGGTGGGTCGCACTTTAAAGCGACGGCTGCGCTTGGGGTCCCGGGTTCGATCCCCGGGTATTTACCTGAGTTTTACTGTTAAGAAATTCTCAGTGTCAGCCTGGACTCTGGAAGTTGGCGGTCTTGCACCTCCGTGCCTTGGAAAGCACTTTAAGACGGTCTTGCGCCTAATCCCTCTTCGGTCGTGTTACACTGGTATCCCATCGAAATATGAGGTACGGGAATAGAGAGTCCACTTGTGTCTGCCCAAACACTTGTGCACTATAATATGTCCTACGTCGATGGCTGATCGCTGATGACCGCCATGACCGAAATAGCGGTTTGGAGGAAATTGTGATTAAAATTTTAAACCCAAAATCTATTATTTATTTCTTACTTGATATTAAGACTAACTAAATAAGTAATCAAAGAATTGTAGGATTGGTGATCGTTAGATGCATGATAAGTAACGTGTAGGAGATCGATGTTTGAATTAGAATGACGTGCGAGAGTGAGATAGACGACGAATGGCCGGCGACTGTGAAAGGCGTAAAGACGTAGGGCGATTATAATTAAAGATATAGAACTAGGTATTCCCGAAACCAGTGGTGTATTTTAACTTAGTAAATATTTTTTTATCTAGATTTTTTTTCGGCAAGATGCTGAATAGGTTTTATCTGGTATTCAACCGGATAGCATAAACCAGATACCGAATAGTTAACGGATATTAGTTTCATTACTAGTAATTATGCCGTAATTTGACGTGACATGCTGAAGACTGTAACCAACAGGGTGCGTAAAGGATAAATGCTAAGCCGAATACATTCTATAAACTGTCGTGTTATTGCCAAAGCCATTTTAATTTGTATGATAATCATCATTTTAATATCTTTTCAGCAGGTTAGATTAATAAAGCGTTCCCCGGGCTCCGAAACGGCAGCTTTGGACGGGAATTCCACACTGAATTGAGATTAATAATGTATATATATATTATTTTAGTTAGGTGACAGATCAACTGACGGATCACATGGTGGTAAGCAATAGGCGTCTATCGCTTACAATAAGGTTATCCATCTAATGTACGATTCCCAGAACAGGGACAGTCCCAAGCGCACTGTCAACCTTAAAACTCTCCTTCTCTTCTATTTGGCCTCCGGTACCCTCACTCACTTGTAAAAACACATCATAAGCGTTGCTTTACGCTTTACGTTTTCTGTGAGGCTGTGGTATCACACTGGTCAAGCAGGGACATTTATGCTGAAGGATAGTTAGCTCTTCTACTATGTACTAATATTGTGTAATTTGGTATATATAATATTTACATCAGAAGTGCAGGTTCGACGACCCGATTGGAACAGTGGTAGTGAACGCTGCCTCTGATACAAGGGTTGCGGGTTCGATCCCCGCACAGTACAAACATTTGTGTGCATGAACATGTTTGTTTGTATTGGTCTGGGTGTTTGCTATGTATTATAAGTATGTATTTACAAAAGAAAAGTATTATATGTATATATTTGTAATCCCACTGTTGATTCTGATATCCGTAACACAGGTGCTTGAGCTACCTATCTCGGAGTCAGATCAATGTATGTGATGTTGTGAAATATTTACAAAAAAAAAAAGATTTAATACTATTTTACCCACCTTCAAATCAAAGATATTTTCCTGAGCATTTACTAGGGACATAATAAATCAACTTCCAATAAAGTTGCGAACAGAAAGTTTGATGGCTAACGAAGTAGCATTATGCGAGGAAATTTTCCCGAAAGTTACATATGTAATTTGGCGACGATATGTCGTACTCTCAATTTAAATAAGTTTGTCGAACATTTCAATGTAGGCTGACCAAATGCCCCGTTTTCGCGTTGAAATAATAAAAATGCCGTAAGTCGCAATGCGAAAGATTTCTATTGTTACAAATTCTAATATTACCTAGACCGCGACGACACTAGCGCCACATTGACTGTGGCGAATTTTTTTGGAAAGTCAGCAACTTTAAGGAACGAATATGTTTTTAATTGATATTTTTTAAAGGAATCTTTTGCAATTTATTCTTAAGTAAATAACACACTTAAAATTGTTCATCTCGTGTTCGACAGCTCATGTCGAATCAAGCACTTACAAATTTCGTCGACTTAGTAAGGCGATCAGTTGTCTAATTGGTAAAACTTTCACCCGGATTGTGGAAAGGTGTGGTTTCGAGTCCCGCCTGAATACGAAATGAAAATTTTTAAGTGTGTTATTTACTTAATATGTTTTTGCCACTCGCCTATAGAATATTTTTCCTACAAGTATCAATAATCTCTATAATTGCTAAAAGGGTCTGCGCTGCGCTATATTTCGCTGAGTATGTGAAGGTACCGGACCGAAGCTCGATTCGGGGAAAAGGAGGGGCGGGCGTACAGAGGAAGGACGCAGTGGTAGTGCCGGAATAATAGCCGCTATTACAGTATCCAATAGTAATTGTACTTTCATAGGTATCAGTATAAATATACAGGGTATCTTGGTGATTTCACATAGAGACAGTTAAACGTGAAAATTAAACAAAACAAATACAAAACACTCGTATTTAAATCAGTGTCAATAAAAGATCCAGTGTCTGATTAAAAACTAAAGGCAGGCTTTTACCTAGCCTTTCTGATTCGTTTACCACTTATCACATAAAACGCCTATAATAAAAATAAAATAAAAAATAATGCATGACGCTGCAGTTTATGTAATTTTAATAGTGGCACTTGGTCACCCTATCACCATGCAAATAAGAGGCCGAATCCCTCTTATTTGCATGATAAGCTAGACATATTCATATTAATAAAACCTGGTGCATTGGGTGATCTATTTAAGGGGAGGTACGTCATATATGTGAGTGTTTGATAGAATTCAATCCAAGATGGCCGCCGTTACTAAATGTCAGATAAACATATTTTGTCACAACCCTTTCGATATTGGCATAAAATAAAAGAGCTTGAATAGTAGAATACACTATGAAAGTGATTAATTTTCCAATTTGGCCGCCCCCAAAAATTTGCATCTTATTTACATATTTAGCTCCTCTGGGCAGCTCAGTGCGAGCGAGATGCATCGGCATAGGTACCTACGCAAACAGCTCGCAGCGCGCGGTCGTCTAGATAATAATGTATAACATAACTTATTTCTTATACTTTATTATTTTTATTTTGTTAGATATGCGACACTCATGTGTAAACGTGTCAAGGACAAACCGGCAAGGTTTTTATGACACTCTTATTTTAAATACTGTTATTGTAATATGGTAAAATAAATGAAAAAAAAATTGTAATTAAAAAATATACGAAAATCAGTCTTTTAAAAATACCGCGTGATTTCTTGAATTAATGAATGAAATATTAGACTGCACAAACGCCACCCCGGTACTAAAGGACTATAAAAGGTGATGAGCAATTAACAATCGGTAACTCGCTTATTCATCTATGACTCATGTAAAATCTCCTCCTACAGTTGGACCCATCATCAAGTAAGCGCGAGCTCGTCGCGCGAGTGACGCAGGAGCGCGCGTGCCGCGGCGTGCGCGCGCGCCGGACCGCGGCAGTCGACGTCGCCGACGACGGCAGCGCCCTGGTTTCCGAATGCTTCCACTTCAGGCTGCGGGCCGATGAGCTCCACACCACCAGTGTGACGGTGCAGGCTTTGCAACCTCATTCGGTGTATGCTAAAGGTGAGTTGTGGATTAGTAGTCATTTACAGGATTCATGCATTGATTTTTTTTTATGGGATAGGGGGCAGATGAGCAGACGGATCACCTGATGGTAAGCGATTACCGCCGCCCATGAAAAGGAATACGCTCTTTTCTTGAAGGTTTGCAAGGTCGTATCTGTCCGGAAATACCGCAGGCGATAGTTCATTCCATAGTTCATTGATATAACGATATCAATGCATGAATCCTGTTGTTGGCAACTGTCCGTGGTACGACCTCGTTTTTATAATACTTATTTTTCTATGTAATTTGTGACGTTGCCTATCTGCCTTGTGAGTGTGTCAATAAAAGGATAGTTTTGTTCATATTTGTTTTCATCAATTTAATTAAAACCGTACGAGCCTCACTCATTAGTATCCATCATCATCATATACAGTCCATCAGCATCACCACTAGTTATCACCTGTGAATGATTATGTATCCTGTATATGTATAATGAAAGTCTGACAGACAGACAGTTGAGTTGACTTTGAAAGCCATAGGCATTTTTAAGGTCACTTAAAAAAGTAAAGTATCAGCCTTTGCATTGACGTGTTAAGGTGACGGGCAGGGCACACTAGCGACGCCAATCGATTTTAATTTTTAGCTACTAAACCGAATATATTTTAAAAAATTTCAGGGTTACAACCTCTCGGCATACACTTATACTATTTATTAAATAACCATACAAAAATGTTGGGTCCAACGCGTACGCGAAAAATTGATTCACGCTAAAAGCGGCCACTTATGGCGTAAATAAATTTTTCGCGTACAAAAACGGACCCAAAATTTGTGCATGGTCATTTAAAAAATAGTGTAAGTGTTTGCCGAGGGGTTGTAACCCCGAAATTGTTTAAAATAGATTCGGCTTAGTAGCTAAAAATTAAAAACGATTGGCGTCGCTACTGTGCCCTACCGCCACGAAACGCGTCGAACAAACTAATCAATACCAAAATACACACATTTTAATTTATAAATATACATATATTTTTAAGAGCACATACAACATACGCATATATAACATACGCGGAGCAATTATACCAATTTATCTTACAAGACTAGCAAAAAAGGGACGGACTGTGTGGTTGCATCATTCACTCAATAGAAAAAATCAGCAGGGCAAAGGCCACCATCATAGAAATCAAGTTATCGCTACTATTATGAGATTACCCTTAATCATCACGCTTGCCAAATGTGGATTGGTGATCATAAATCCGAGCTAAGTTCGAAAAATTTGAAACATACTTTTTGCTCGAGATCACGGCCCTAAAAGTTAAATTAAAAATCAAATTCACCTCTGATTGTAGGAAAATTGTTGGTTGCCCTGTTTATTTGCAGCCAAGTGTATATTTTCATCAAATTAAGCTGAAACCAAGTGCGGTTATGTCCATTAAAGGCGACGGGTAGCCCGAACTAGCGACACCAATCGATTTCAATTGTTAGCTACTAAACCGGATCTATTTTAAATAAGTTTCGGAGCGGTATAATAACATTTATACTATTTATTTAATAATTTTGCAATATTTATTGATCTTTTTTTGCACTCGACATTTCGATGAATGCCATAAGTGGCCGTTTTTGGCGGTAATTTAAATTTCGAGTACAAAAACAGACCTACAAGTTAAGTGTAAGTATTAAATAAATAGTATAAATGTTTTCCGAGAGGCTGCAGCTTCCAAATTGTTAAAAAGATATCCGGTTTAGTTACTAACAATTTAATCAATTGGTTTGGCTAGTATGACCTGCCCGTCACCTTAAAAGGTCGAAGGCAAATAAATCCACATTATTTAATTAACAATCCATCCGACGGTTTCCGATGATCCGTAAAAATGTCCGACGTAAATTTTCACACATGAAACTATTTATCAAATAAAACACTGTGAAATACTATGTACACTCGCGAGTATTTGAGATAAAAGGATTTTGGAATCTAATTTAACAAATGAGAATCGAAAATGGAAAATCCAGTCGAATAAATTCTACACGAAGTAACTTTGACTTATTTACTGTCAAAATATTCTGTTATTAGGTACAGTGCCGAAGAGCTCTTTGGCCAAAGAAAAGACATTGACAAGGGGCTGTTGTACTCTATACCAACTGACTAGGAAGTAAAATAATACTATGGATTAGGTGAATAAGATGATTAGTGGTTTATTTCCATAATTCACAGACATATTTTCGTATCGACAATATCGTGACTGCCTCGGTGGCGCAGTGGTTAGTGGGTCCCACTTCAAAAGGGACGACTGCGCAAGAGGTCTCGGGTTCGATCCCCGGATCGGGCCAACAATTTGCACCTACCTAAGTTATTGGTAAGGAATTATTAGTGGCCGTGTGGTCCCGGCAGAGTAGAATAGGCCACCCTCACTCTTTCCGAGGTGCCGTAAAAGGCGATTAAGGTAAAGCTGCTGGCATGATCATCAGCACCCAGAGAAGGAAAACTCTACATTTATATCAAAACCATCGCCAACCCGTCTGCCAAGCGTGGTGAGTGTGGCAATTACCCCTCATGTGCTTGAGGGAGGCCCGTGCCCCAGCAGTGGGGACTT
Source organism: Marasmia exigua (assembly GCA_019059595.1). Classification (NCBI taxonomy): domain Eukaryota; kingdom Metazoa; phylum Arthropoda; class Insecta; order Lepidoptera; family Crambidae; genus Marasmia; species Marasmia exigua. The sequence goes on along the minus strand of CM032479.1, from coordinate 11,250,505 downwards.
AAATGGGCTGATGATGATGATGATGATATGGTTTCCATATAAGATTCAATACTCAATATTTTATTTGGTTTTCACAGTGTACATTATAAGATCTTAAATATAGGTGTACACAAAAGATTATTATGTATTAATTATTTAAATTGTTTTTAATATTATTCAGTTTTCATAGCCATATGTTCTGTAATATAGAATTCTTAGTGGCAGCCCGGAGTCTAGAATTTGGCGGTCTTGTACCCCTATGTTTCGGAAAGCACGTTAAGCTGTTGGTCCTGCGCCCGATCCCTCTCCGAACTTGTCATAGTAGTGTCCCATCTGAATATGAGGGCAAGGGAATAGAGAGTGCACTTATGTTTGCACACACACTTGGGCACTATATTTTTTTTTTTACATCTCATACGTTGACCTGATTCCGTACTAAGTAGCTTAAGCACTTGTGTTACAGATATCAGACAACAGAGGAACACAAATATATACTTAAATACATATATTACACCCAGACACCGAACAAACACAAGTGTTTATCGCACGAATGTTTGTCCAGGGTGGGGATCGAACCCACGACCTTTGGCGTAAGAGGCAGGGTCACTACCAATTGCGCCATCCGGTCAGTCCATAATATATTAGCTGATCGTTGAAATTGGCCACCGTAGCCGTAATCGATTGGAGGATATTACTATCGTGACCTATCTACACGCTGGCCGGGCAGATCCAAAGGTTTCTAATCTTGGCTAGATCATTATTAGATCACTAAATAACTACTGGTATCTGATGACCACAGATATCAGATACAATAGTTTCGAATAATATTACGATCTCTACCAAAATGCCTCAATAAATAGGTACGCAGGTCATCATGCCCTATAATGACCTACGGTGCCGAGACGTTGACAGTAACAGGACAACTAAGTAAGATTTAAGGTCGATGAACGTTTTATGGAGTGAGATATCATCATCATCATCATCAGCCTCCCTCAATCACATGAGGGGTAATTGACATACTCACCACGCTTGGCAGACGGGTTGGCGAGGGTTTTGATATAAATGCAGAGTTTTCCTTCTCTGGGTGCTGATGATCATGCCAGCAGCTTTACCTTAGTCGCCTTTTACGACACCTCGGTAAGAGTGAGGGAGGCCTATTCTACTCTGCCGGGGACCACACGGCTTAGTGTGAGATATGCTCAGAGTTAAGTTAAGAGAACGACATAATTTATCAAAATAGCGTGCTGAAGTGACAATGGGCTGGCCACATCTGTCGTACAACTCGGCAACGGCTTCGGTAGAAGAGTTCTTCGAGAGGCCTCGACTCAGAAAGCGTAGCGTAGATCGTCCTCCAAAAAGATGGAGTAACGAACTGCGAAACGATGAACCTTGAAATGGGGAACATTGGGGGGACCTATGTCCAGTAGTGCACTGAGACAGGCTGATGATAATGAATATTGCCAAGGTCCAGATATCCTTTTCCTGTTTTGCTTCTTGTTATAAAAACATAATAATAAATAATACATTTTTCACAACATTACATACATTGATCTGACTCCGAGATAGGTAGCTCAAGCATCTGTGTTACGGATATCAGAACCCTCAGCGGATTTACAAATATATACATATAGTGCTTTTCTTTTGTAAATCATCTCATCTTCAGCCCATTTAAGTCCCCACTGCTGGGACACGGCCCTCCCTCAATCACATGAGGGGTAATTGCCATACTCACCACGCTTGGCAAACGGGTTGGCGAGTTTTGTAAATACATACTTATAATACATAGAAATACCCATACCAATACAAACAGACATGTTCATGCACACAAACACGCATCGAACACGCAACTCTTGCTCCAGAGGCAGCATTCACTACCACTGACCCAAACGGGTCCTCGATCTTTATACTGTGTAAATAATGTGAACTACATGTTTATCTGGGACTACAATACAGACATTTTGTTACGAGAAAATGTTTCCGCATTATGTTTTTTGTCCATATAATAAAAAAGAAAGATATAGTTATAGTATAGTTCTATAATGATTGTTAGTATTTTTCGTGTAATCAAAATAACACCCCCATACTAATGAGTGATAGGGCATTTGGCAAACTATGTAGTTCGTACTTTTTTTTATAAAGGTTCAGTGTATTGGCTCTCCTCAGCCTGATGGTAAGCAAGAGAAGAGCCCAAGTTGCAATTACAACGGTAACGATGTCATGGAAGCGGTGACTTTAATAGAAATACTCTTATAATACTTATTTTAGATGTAAAGAACTTTGTAATCTAATCGGAAATTATTTGCACGTGGAACTTATTTTAAACCATTGCTATAAAGCAACGTAGATATACGTCTTGAAGTCGATTGTAAGAATATTTTTCCTCTTTAAGCGAAGTGAACTTTCTCCGTATGTAGTCATTTCAATAGATTTTTCCTAAAAGCTCCATCAGTATTTTACACACGTACTTATTGTATTGACGAGTTCATTATTCAAACAGCACTCTGCAGAGTATTGGTGAGGTAGTAAAATGTATCTTCATTTGAACAATTTGTCTTTGACAAAATAAATATGTATACAGCAATCCGCAAAGTCGATTTAAACAAGTTTTTTCTGAAAGTCACCAAACCTTTCATTTTCGATATTTTTCGGTTACCACTTTTTCTTTCTCTTGCCAATCCTTAAGCGTACATGATTTGAGTTACAGTTAAATGTTGTTGTGGGAAAACAACGTGAGAAAACCTGCACGTTCAGTTTCTGAAACATGTTACCATAATTCATTTGGTTTTCCTATATAAGGGTCGTGAATATCAGACGGCAGTCGCTTTATTGTATGTACCAGATTCAAAAATTCGTGGATCATAGTTCCAAATTTTTAGTAACTAAACCGGATATCTTTTTAACAATTTTGAAGCTGCAGGAAAATACTTTTATTATTTATATTATGTACTTGAAATTTGAATTACCGGCAAAAACGGCCACTTACTTATGGCGTTATTCCAAATTTCATGTGCAGTAACAGATCAAAAAGTAGTGCACAATTATTAAATAAATATTATAAATGTTTGCTTAGAGACTGCCGATCCGAAATTGTTTTAAACATTGAGGTAAAATTTACCTCAATGGTTTTTAAAGGTTCTGGTTTAGTAACTAACAATTTAAATAGATTGGTGTCGTTAGTTAGGGGTACCCCGACGGGTACGGCGTAAGGCGACCCTTAAGGGGTAATCCTACAGCAGACAGCGACAACGCTTATAGGTAATGCGAAAACACGAAACATAAACTTAGAACCATCTATTGGCATAAAGTGGAACTGATGTACTGTCCAACCGGGAATTCTATTACACGCTAATATAAGAAGGATAAAATACCTAAGATCTAAATGACTTAAACGTTAGTTATGTACTTATCTTCATAAAATTATATTCAAATCATATTCAGACTTCGTAGATCCTTTTTAGAATAACTTTGATCTTTTTATGTCTATTTTTTAGATCTCACTTTGATATTTTTGTTGATGTAGCTACAGGATCGTGAATTATTAGGAAATCGTTTGAGATTTTTTTTGGGCTTATGACACTTAATTAATGAATAAAGGTTTATTTTGTGTATGTATTCAGTTGTTTATTTATCTTAATAGGAAGGTTTCAGTACATCCGTATCTACATATGAGTATCAGGTATCCTCTTCCATACGACATAGTTTACCGTAATATAGAGGAGGGTATAATTAAGGGAAAATATATCTAAGCACCTACCTAAAACAGCCAAAGGAAAATATATTATATTACAGACTACAGCGTTTTATGAAGTGTCTGTCACTTTTACTGAATCCGACAGTTACTATCCACTTTATCAATTCTCTACTCAACTCAACTCAAATATTTTTTTATTTGCATAGACTTGTACACATCACTTACGAATTGTCTTACATTTGAGTGATTTGAAACTATTTATAACGAATTTATTTTATGTAACGTTGGCTAAATTATCCTTACAGAAGAAGGAAGGAAACAATTAATATTTATTATACTTAAATGTATTTATTGAACAAAAAACACTTAAAGAGATTAATCGGCAATAAATGCGACGTAAGGCTAAAATGAAAGTAAGAAAAAAATATAGTTGTTTTAAATGGTAGCTAAGCTTGGTGCTAATTTTAGGTTAGTACACCTATAGACAACGTGTGTGTAGATGTACTAACCTACAATAAGACGGCCTGTTGGTCTCGTGGTTTCAGTACCGGGCCGTGATCTCGGGGTCCTGGGTGCATTCTTGGGTCGAGCAAAAAGTGTGTTTCGAATTTTTTGAACATAGCTCGGGTTTGTGATCACCAATCCGCATTTGGCAAGCGTGGTGATTAAGCCTAATCCCATCATAGTAGCGATGGCTTGATTTCTATGATGGAGGCCTTTGCGCTGCAGCGGGACAGTTATAATCTGATACTTTTTACACCTATACAAAACTGTGAATAGTTTTCCTGCTATACCTAGGTATTGTAAGGATTGGAAACGACACAAGTTCCTTACTTGTTTTTATTTCTCTTTCGTAATCTGCAAAATGTACTGATATGGTTACGCGTAACGTGTGGGGGATCACTATCTCATTACTTTGATTTTCACTGTGTGCACTGTGTGTGTGTGTGTGTGTGTGTGATCTGAAAGTCCATTCAGTATCTGAAGATGAATAGGACAGTTCTCTTTTGACATTAAAAGTGAGACGCTCCTTTTAAACCTAACCGATATTTTTAAGAATCGAGAATATTTTCTTTAGAAATCTAATCGACTTTTTATTTGTTTGATTTTTAATTTTAATCAACATTTTATCTATGAATTTGAACTACCTGGATATGGAATACATTATGTAAATATTCTTAGTTGTGCACACGCCTTATATCACAAATAATTCAAATGCATCTTATTCACCTGAAAAATAACAACACTCGCTTGACGTGTCGGAACCACCTTTGTCACCAAAAGAAATAACTAGTTCTTGATCCCTAATGCAATATATGCGGACATATTTGGCACGAGACAATTATAATCGTGATTCGATGGTAAGATGATCGCCATACCGATTACTGATTTATTGCGATTGTTTGTGTCAATCCCTATGAGCAAAAATTCCGATTCGCGCATTATGACAACCCGATTGGAACAGTGGTAGTGAACGCTGCCTCTGATACAAATGTTGCGGGTTCGATCCCCGCACAGTACAAACATTTGTGTGCATGAACTGAACATGTTTTTTTGTATTGGTCTGGGTGTCCCACTGTTTATTCTTATATCCGTTACACAGGTGCTTGAGCTCGTATCTCGGAGTCAGATCAATGTATGTGATGGTGTGAAATATTTATTTATTTTTTTATTATTCAATTCATAAGATATTTTTTACATTGTTTATTGGTAATAACTATTTTAAGTTCTTATTCAGACGAAGCGAGAAATATTAATACTTGTTTTTTTTTTGAAAGAATGACAACACAAAAAAATTATACTTTTAACAACTTAATATTTTTATTTGTAGAAAGATGGATGCATGATACGAAGCGTTTCAACTGTCCTATTCACCTTCAAATACTGAATAGACTATAAAAACTACAATGCTGGCCGCGGCGGCGGCCCTCTACAAGTCCTCACTAAGCCCTCTTTGACACTTTCGTCAGGAGTCCATATTCAAAAGCATAAATTTTCTTCTAAGTGACTGACATTAAACCGACAACCAGTAACGAAGGAGTTCACCATTGTTACAGTATAAACGAATTACCCTAATGCTCTTAATTAGCATAGGTAATCGCCCATCAACTCATTAGGTATTAGCCATGGAACTAGGTACACGTATGTGGTATTAGCAGGCACACAAGCGAGTTAAGTCATAGACTATAATTAGTAGGTAAACCGTAAGGAACAGCTCTATTACACCGGTTATTAGCTATGATCCACTACTCAATCTCATAATACACCAGGGTTTTTTTTTATGAGATAGAGAGACAAACAAGAAGTGGGTCACCTGATGGTTAGTGATTACCGCCGTCCATGGACATCAGCCACACCAGAGGTAGTGGAGATGCGTTGCTGGCCATTTAGGAAGGTATAGGCTCGTTTCTTGAAAGTTCGCCTATACATCCTATATATTATACATAGTTTAGTTAGATCCTATACCTAGTTTTTATTTTGGGTATCTGATCTTTTTGGTTATGTTTACTGAGCTCCCTCCCCTGCTCACTCATCTCAGCGTGTAATTTCCATAGATTTCGTATGATTTGGGGAGTCTGGCAATTACAAAGAAGCTACCACCGTCAGAACTTCGCATCCCTTTTACAGTGGAACCAGAGCAACTAAATAATGTTTTTATGTGAAAGGTGGCAGACGAGCATATGGATCACCTTATGGTAAGCGATTGCTGCCGCCCATGGACACCAGCGACACCAGTGGAGTCACCAGTGCGCTACCAACATTTAAACCCCCTTTTTCCAGAATTCGGCCTCCGGTACCCTCACTCACGCACGGAATCACAGCACAGTGCTGCTTCACGCTGTTTTTCTGTGATTCACGCTATTTTACTTCACGGTCGGGCTAATAGTATAAAACGCACATACATTTTTAAAATCCCTAGGTGCGTGCTTTTGCATTCGAATCAAGGACTTCTTGTATGGAAGGCGCGTTCTAATCCACTGAGCTATCATAGCTCTCCTTCCCCTGCTCTACACGTTGAATCACCCTCAAAGACCAGGTGAATTAGCGCGAAGACATCCCGTAACCAATGAGACTACCTGTCGTATCCAAACAAACGAGAAACACAGTGCGCGTGAAAGGGAGAGGAACTCCGCTTAGCACTCAGTTCTATGTAATCACGAACACGTCCGCTAATTGGCCTAATTGGCCCCGATTGTTTCAGTCCGCTCAGCAAACTCATGCTCAGCTTTCAAACAAACGTTTGAATAGTTAATTTTCATTATAAGGGTATAAAATAAAATAAAAAATACAAAATATTACGGTGTATGAAAATATTACCAAATTAAACCATATTACATGGCATGCGATGTAAACATGATGATGACAAATTAATCTATATTTTGTTCATCATCATCATCATCATCATCAGCCCATTTAAGTCCCCACTGTTGAGGCACGGGCCTCCCTCAATCACATGAGGGGTAATTGCCATACTCACCACGCTTGGCAGACGGGTTAGCGAGGGTTTTGATATAAATGCAGAGTTTTCCTTTCTCTGGGTGCTGATGATCATGCCAGCAGCTTTACCTTAGTCGCCTTTTACGACACCTCGGTAAGAGTGAGGATGGCCTATATATATTTTGATCAAATATTATCAAAATGTGTAAAAACATTTGAATGTAATAACACTCTAAGATAATTCTATTATTTTTTCATCATCATCATCATCATTTCAGCCAATAGACGTCCACTGCTGGACAAAGGCCTCCTCCAATGTTCTCCACACAGATTGATCGATCTCTGGGTGACTCTGAGCCTCCTTAATCGGCACATTGTAAGCGGCCACGTATCGGTTCCGTATGTCATCACTGGCAACACACTCGCATTAAAGTATTTTGTCTTAAGACACTATGATACTTATTCTTTTTTACAAAGGTATAAATAATATAATCATCTTAGACTGCCATCTCCGGTTGAGTCCAATGACGAAGTCTCTGTTTCGCGACCATTAAGACTAGATTATATTTTAATATACGTATTATATTCCACCACCGCGTAAACTTCCAAATCCTTTTTCCTTTTAATAATGGGTGCAATTGTGTTCCGAGCATAGAGTACCTAACTAGATATAACTCGTGCTTTTTTTAACCGTCGTGCACCCTTATCGAGGGCTTATACTGGGGGATGGACAAAAACATTTTCCCCCAAAGAACATAGGGTCTAATCTAAAAAAAAATCCACCTTTCGGCATACAACAGGTAATCAGGGGGGCTAGGGCTTGGTACGAATTGTGGAAGGCCATTTTTTTTTGAGATTAGACCCTATGTTCCTTGGGAAAATGTTTGTTCGGGCATCAGTATAATGCCCTCGATAGGTGGCTACGACAGGTTAAAAAGCATGGTGTAGACTGAGATTGAGGCTACAAGCACCATCTAAGTGAAATGTCCCTCGGTCAAGAATTGCTATAAATAATAATAACCGTCGCGTTGGAGCTCGGTGCATGCATGAACCATCATCCAGAACTTGTTTTGTTTGTTAATTACAATGAGCTTTACAGTCTTCCCCGCTAGCCTGGGAGCAAAAGAAAAGCGTAGAATGTGCCAGCCCCTTCTTAACCCTGGGGTGTCGTAATAGTCCACTAAGGGATCCGTCCTAGGCATCACCAGCAAGCACCATAGGACAGCCTGAAGGTGAAGGGAATATCAGCAGCAACATTCCCAAGGAGAGTTGATGTCAGGCAGGCGGCCGACTATAAAACTTAAGGTGACGGGTAGGGCACACTAGCGACGCTAATCGATTTTAATTTTTCGCTACCTACTCATCATTATCAACCCATTTAAGTCCCCATTGCTGGGGCACGTGCCTCCCTCAATCACATGAGGGGTAATTGCCATACTCACCACGCTTGGCAGACGGGTTGGCGAGTGTTTTGATATAAATGCAGAGTTTTCCTTCTCTGGGTGGTGATGATCATGCTAGCAGCTTTACCTTAGTCGCCTTTTACGACACCTCGGTAAGAGTGAGGGTGGCCTATTGTACTCTGCCGGGGACCACACAGCATCGCTACCTACTAAACCGGATCTATTTTAAACAATTTCAGAGTTACAACCTCGCGGCAAACACTAATACTATTTATTAAATATCCATGCACAAATTTTGGGTCCGTTTTTGTACGCGAAAAATTGATTCACGCTAAAATGGCCGCTTTTGACGGTAATCTTAAAGCCAAAGCTTTTTGCATTATGTGTAACAAGTAGTGTAAATGGGATGCGCTCCACAAAAGCTATCCATGTGGTGGACAGATTTCATCACAATGTTTCCCTCAATGCTAAGCTTATGATAACATTAATGGGTGGTGGTAGTGGTGTTCGAACGTGGGAGAGCCACACTTCGGCATGGCTGGGCCGGCTCGAATAAAGTGATACCAAGGACTTACCGAGAACTGGCGTTGAGCAGCGTCTGTGCTGTGTTTCGCTGCATGAGTGAGGGTACCGGTGGCCTTATATGGGGGAGAGGGGTCAAAAGTTGGCAGCGAACTTGTGACTCCACTGTAGTTATGGCTTCGAAATCGCTTACCATCAGGTGATCCGCCTACTCGTCTACTTATCACATAAAAAAATATCTGTATAATTTTGGAAACCGAACGCTTTTATAAATATTTCACAACATCACATACATTGATCTGACTCCGAGATAGGTAGCTCAAGCACCTGTGTTACGGATATCAGAATCAACAGCGGAATTACAAATATATACGTATAATACTTTTCTTTTGTAAATACATACTTATAATACATACAAACACCCAGACCAATACAAACCGACATGTTCATACACACAAATATTTGTACTGAGCGGGGATCGAACCCGCAACCCTTGGACCAAAGGCAGCGTTCACTACCACTGTTCCAAACGGGTCGTTAAAATACCATCAATCTTTTATACCATCAATCATCATAATTATCATGCACTAAATGTTATATACTGTGTGACTAACTTTGAATTTTGTCGATGCAGTAGCATATCGACGTGGTCGCATATTTGCTGCCGTATTTAATTACCCCTTTTGTTCCAGACCGTCTGCTTGGGAAGTTTGTGCTCGGGTCGTACATGTTCGCTAGAGGGCGCGCGCTGCAGCACTGGAACTCTGCGCTCGCCACCCCCATGGAGCAAGTCAAACAATGGCACCCACTCACTAATTAAATTACTAGACATCTGGGCCGGAACTAGGGCAAAAGGAGGCAGTGAGTAGCTAGCAGAGGACACTGGCACACCCAAGGCAGAATATTCGTTAAGTATCTACATTGCTAACACTCTTATATTGAATGAACTATTTTATAGAAAAACCAATGTTCTACTTACATCACGCTAAATATCACGTTTTTATTTCTTCATCGCACTGCAATATCAAAACAACAATCAGTTCGTATTTTACCTACAACCTAAGTTAACATCAGATATAAATGGGGATGATAAATGTCAGGATAATATTTAGTGGGTAACTAATGGAAAATGTCACTCGACACTGAAAAGAGCAAAGCTCTTAAGATGGACGGTTGTAAATCCCCAGTGTACACTTCAGTAGCGAGTGTCGATGTAAATATCAATCAACTCCAACGTAGTAGATTCTGTATTTTAGTTAAGTTTGGTGAAAAAACTTAGATCTATTATTGCATTGTATATCTAGATTATTGTTATTTAAAAAAAGTATTTTATAATAGAGAACTAATAACTATTTAGGTATTATTATCAGGTCTAGTTAATTATTTACCTTACAAATGAGTTATATTTTATGTTTAATGATTGATTTCAAGTAAAATGTAATAATGCTGAAGTTCATCGCGTTATTATTTATTAAAAAATATTTTTTCGTATTTTAAATACTTCTTGGTCAAAAGTATTAATGAATAAAAAAAATGTTATACAAAGAATCACATCATATTTTGTCGCCATTATGACGAACCCTAGTTACGGCCCTGACTGTACAACTTGGCCAACGTGTAAAATTGATATAACGTATTTATAAATAATAAACTATAATATTCTAGTCATTTTTGTTACAAACTACAATAATTATGAAATATTAAAGTAATTATTGACATTGTATTTTGTTGGATTTAAAATATATTTAATTAAACAAAAAAATACCGCACATTTATATTTTTCAATTATGTAAATATTCTATATTGACAGAAATTATTATCTTAACGTAGATATTTTATGAAGAATTAAGTAAGTATTTATCTCAATACATTCCTTCCAATCACGATTTTGAAACAGATATTTTATCTTTTGTTATTTTTTAAGACGGCTATAAAAGTAGGTACCTATTTATGTATAGCATATCTATTACTTATTATAATAAATGGTAAGTTTAGTAAATTCTATTTTAAATGAAGTCACTTATATTTTTGTAATTCAAATTTATACACTTTAAAAGAACTTATGATAAAATATCTCAATAAGGTCTTGTGCAAACTGATGCGAGCGCATGCGCACGAGTAAAAGTTTTGATTCTCTAAGAAAACATGTAACTTATCGATCAAGTAAAATATTACAATAAAACGATTCAATGTATTGAATTGGTATAAGTACATATTACGAGTACAAAACAGGATTTCTATATAGTATTTGTTTACATTACTTCGAGTCTTCTTCGTTAAAAGGTAGATCATTTATAAAAAGCCTTGTTTTTGTTATGTGTGTAAGTCTTGTTATCTAAGGTACATATTTTTACATACCGACTTCTTGCAGCAATACAAGCCTGTCGGGGGACTGCGTCGCAATTGTATCGTTGTTTGTAGTAATGAATAAATGTCTGTTGGGACTGTATCGATGATGCATTAAGGCTGAATGGCGTTTGTATCGCTGCAAAAAGTTTTAATGTAAAATAGAGTACCATGCGCAACTCATCAGATTGACCATCGCCTTTAATCTACCTTATGAAATTGTCTGCAGTATTTAAGTCTAGCGGTCTAATAACACTTTACAATCTTACTAAGGAAAACTTTTTCCGATTTTCATATTAATTTTAAAATATTCCGATTCCGATCATCGCTCGCACCGACAATCTTTGAAACTTCTTAATTTACATCTAAATACTCTTAAATAATACATGTAATTTTATAATAACCATTTGCAAAGATATTATACATAAATATAAATAATATTTATAAATGTTTATTGATAAAGGATATTGCCAATATTATAATGATAATTATATACACGTGTATGTATTAGATATAATTTCGAATATTGTGCAACTGGGGTCAATCTAATAAACCAAAACACCAAATTGGTGGAAACATGATTTGTTTGATTTATATTAATAATATATACTTTTCTTTTATACCTCATCTTCCTATAAATAAGATAAAAGGATAATAGTGCTTTGAAACATACTTTCTGACGCTAACTATACTTTCACTTTAAGGCATTTGAAAAGTGCAAATAAATGCGAGAGCTAATGCAATTTCAGGCCTCTACATAAAATATTTTCCACTAAAATTAAATTTCAAGCAAAACAAAAAAGGTTTTTATAAGATAATTTTTTCGTAATCAAACAAGTTTAGAAGAATAATCCACTGAGAAAGTCTTCAAAAATGTATTAAAGCCTTGTATGTTTCTTGAATATTACGAGCGCAAACCGTACATGCTTCGTTTTAGGCTGTATCTGTGTTTCAAATGACATAAAATTTCATTTTTATTGTTTTTACAAAATCCGTCTTCTTAATCCATGAGGCCCTTTACTGAAATTGCCTTAGAACGTCACTGAATAATTTAAAAAAATACAAGCAGATTTTTTGATGTGTAGGGGGAAGTCCCCTTACGCCTAACGGCTGGTAGTACCGAACGCGTAGTGTAAATAATAAGTGAAATAGAGGATTGCTTGGCCGCGTGTACAACCTGTGCGGATAAACAATTTGCGTCCTATACTCGCACTCATGGGTGTGCGAGCGAGAAGTGAATAGATGCGCCGCCATTTCTGATCCCATTCTTTATCCACACAGGTTGTAGAAACAGATAGAGCTAGACGCCACGCGGATGGCGCGACAGTCGTCAATTGCGCTCATCGCTGGAGCAAGGGCTGATGCATCGATTTTACGCGGCATTTTTGTCACCGGCATACTTGAAAGTAATATTTGTGCCAAAACTTATGATTTAGCATACTTGTAAGTGTTTTATTGATATTTGGTGAGTATGTTTTAATAATGCCAATAGCTCGCATTCAATTTATATTTTTGAAACCATTTCCATATTGAATTTCTTGTTCGAGTCCCTAGTACCGAATACTATTTTTCCCCTATGGCTAAACACATAAATTTCCGTGATATCTTTATTTTTTTTATGCTAGAGGTTTGTCGCCTCTAGCATAAAAAAAGCAAGTGAGTCATCTGATGGAAAGCAATCATCGCCGCCCATTAATATCCGCGAAATCAGAGAGATCGCTAATGCGTTGCCGGCCTTTTTAAAAAGGAGTACGCTCTTCTCTTGAAGGTCCCTCAGACGGAACCGTCGGGAAATACTCCCATAGGTAAACTATTCCACAGAACTGAGGTACGTGGTAGAAAGTTCCGCGAAAAACGCACAGTACAAGACCGCCAAATGATGACGATGGAATGACGATCGCTTGCAGTGTGGTTCGATGTAAGAATTCAGCTGCAGGGAGTAGATCAAACAGTTCCTCAGAGCACTCCCCATGATAGATGCGGTATAGAATGCTGAGGGAGGCTATATCCCGCCGCAGTGCTAGAGGATCAACTCGACTAGAGAGAGTCAAGTCACCGACAATTCGAGCAGCCCTACGTTGTACGCTGTCAAACGGAAGAAGTTAGTACTGAGGTGCACCAGCCTAGAGATGGAAGCAATATTCCATTATGGAGCCGAACTTGTGCCTTATAGAGTTGTAACCGATAATCTGGTGTGAAATACCGCCCCGCTCTATTAAGTACACCAAGTTTCTTTAAAGCTATTTTAGCTTTGTCTTCCAGATGACCTGCGAAACTGGACAACGCTCGAAATTTCGACACCAAGGATCCCTGATAGAAGGCTTGAGATCAAGGGAAGTGCCCTGAAAACTGATTGGCACTTCAAAGGGACGTCTTTTAAAAATATGTCTTTGTTTGTTAGGAATAGGTACGTACATATCCTAAGTAATGGACAGATCACGAAAAATGGACAGGTCGCTGGCTGACTTGGATACTTGCCCAGTGATATTACAAACATTCCAAGGGAAGAGTGTGTTGAAAGCCTACTCCTTAGTATCAACAAGTTTGAATATAGAGCCACTTGAGCCTCTCCTTACTGCTTCTTTGGTTAATGTTGAGCAAGAGAGTGACGCTGGTTGTAACTGCACCCGAATTTTCTCATACTTCTCTGCAGCTTCCTATCGTCAACACAGCACCGGAAAATTTACTGAACATTTCATCAGATATAAATTGCAGATAGTCTGTCACCTTCAGCCTTACAACCAGTCAAGGGTCAGAAGCTGTTCGACAAGCTATTCTAAATATTTCACCATTTCTAGTACAGCAAAGAGAAGAACGCAAACTAGGAAACGCAAGTCTGAAAAAAGTTAAATTTTAATTTCTTCTGCGTATAAATCAATCAATCAATCATTTATTTATTTGCGATAGAACATGGTTATAAATTGGTCTCAACGTATGTCATAGTGCTAACATATTCCGTCATAATGGACGTGCAAATTTTCAAAATATTCCGATTATTACAATACAATATAATTCAATGTCAATGGAATGTCAAGTTCATATTAAATTAATAATTAAAACCCACGGAAAGTACAGTACAAAAATAAACTGGCTTTGGAAGATGAAGAAAATGAGAAGTAAAGAAAGTACTTCGTCAAAATTTCAAGAAGACAAATAATAAAGAAAATATAAAAAAATCCAAGGTTTTGCCATTAAAAGATAACGGGCATCAGATTACCCAGCCTCGCCGACATACAGAGGAGACTTTTTGTGTTGTGTGCTTAGAAAGTCACGGGCTCATGCGCAGATATACCAGAGTGCTCTGATGGCTATATTTGTGACCGTTGTCACATTTTTATGAGTGTTCGGTCCTACGTTCCACTTCAAAACCATGTTCGGTACTAGGTGCCAGAGTATGATTACACAAAAAATTAAAGGAAGGATTAGCTTAATATTCCTCGTGATATTTGTATTAATGTTGATTAGTGGTTTATTATTGTTGTGTAATGATTATTGCTAAATAAAATACTATAAATCCGTAACTTTGTTTTTAATTGTAATTAAAGTTTAAGTGTTTGGCACTAGGAGACTCTCCCCTATTAAATTTGTGTTTGAGGTAAGCAACACATAATTAATGTCAAGGATAAAAAATCGCTTTTTGCTGGTATTGACAGTTATTTTAAGATAGTTTTATTTAACTGAACTTTTTTATTAATTATATTAATTAAAATATAGCGTGTGAATAAGCGTGTTCACTCGCTAGAACACACCAAATTTACACATCGACACACAGAATTAATTAATAGATGCCGAGGAGACAGGCTTGCCTTCTCGGGGAAGGTGAATAGTAATAGACTAGCCTGCGTCAATTGACAATCATGTCAATTATCCGTAATATAAAGGTGTGTCCTCCAGTGGCGCCATCAATTATTTTCACGATTTAATTGCTGCCAATTGTGTTCGTGAGATCTGAACTCACCCTAAGGAATCACTATGCAAATCCAACTCAAATAAGTAAACTTCAGGTGGCTCGGTGAATATTCCACACACCAGGGTTGCCATGTAATTGCAATGTTTTACGTTCGTTTGACGAATCAAACAGAAAATCTGGTGCTGCTGATGGGTAAAGTAAATGAGAAAAGAAAAGCGGTAGACACCCGTATCTACCTCTTCTTGTTTTACATAGATGTTGTTCAGACTAAAGGTTAATCTACACTGCAGAAAATAGGACAAGATGACGAAAGGTAGTCGAAAAGAAAGTAATACGTAGATAAGTCCCGTTCAGGACTTCTCAGCATTGAAAACAGACTTTCTACATAGGTAAAACTTATTTAAAACATAGCCTTAGGTGTTTTATTTGGCTGATTGTTCGCTAATAAATCATTCTTGTATTATATGTTGCTAACTATGTTATAAGTGCGGTATGAACACACTGGCACGGCAACTTTGATTGGTCGCTAGCAATACTGCCTACTGGCTGTCCACCGAAGCGGAGCGAGGCTGAAATCCGCCAATAGAAGAACCTTGTTCGCTGAGGAGCGGAGTTTTTATGCAATAATATCGGTAGCTTTTACCATAGAGAAATATATGTATCTGAAATAGAATGCTAACTTCGCGTTTTTTCATACTTCCCGACGACCGTCTCGCCGCCCTGGTAGACACGAATGACAACATCCTCTTAAGCTTACCTACAGATAGGTATAGAGCATGGTACCAAAGTTAAAAATATATGGAAACAGACGTCACCTAGTGGACTTGGTGTTGCATTTCTGCAACTGCATTTCTAACCTGTTGAAAAAAAATCAATAGACTAGGCGGATTGGCGTCATTGTTTCGGAAACACACTTTGCTTGCGCGATGCAAAAATGCATAGTGACATCTACCGGAACACTTAGTAATTAGTACTAGCTCACAAACTAGCAGATTTGAAAAGCAGACGCTTTGTTGTGACACTAAGACTACTAGGTGGCGTTAGTTTCCATACAGTAACACTTTTTTTCTAAGACGACACGCTTAGACGGCGGATCACCGCCTCCACGACACCTACTACCATTATCACCGTTACCATCACTACCATCACACATATTAGGCATACAACGGCACACTACAGGCCCCCTTACCCCACCTCAGGCCCGGGGGTGTAGACCCCCGCATCCCCCGCCGGACCCCCCCCCCCCCCCACCGCTTTTTCGCCCCTGCCCGCCCAGCAGGAAACGGAAGACGACGGCCAATGGCTCGACGGGCTGAGAGTCCGACTGACGGAGATGTACAAAATAAATAGACGCTAAATTAAAAAAATATTTAAAGAAAAAAAAGTCAAGTCAGCAAAAGAGTGGCTGATAACATCTCCCTCGAGACTGACTGACAACAGAGACCACCCCCACCCTTCAGACAGACTAGCGCTACCAGGCCGCTGGCAGGCCCTGGTAGCCAGGGGTCGAAAACCGCCCCAACAGCGCAGTGTCGGGAGGCCTCCTCTCCCAGAGGAGCGAATACACCGCGCCCAGAAAGGTGCGAGATACAGCCCGGGTAATGGGTTTACCCCGAAACCCGAACCGCACCAAGTGCGAAGAAAACAGTAACAGTAAGACGACACAATTGGTTTTTACCTCGCTCACCGCTCCGCAGCCACGCTCCGCTCCGGTGGACAGGCAGCCTTAATTGCTAACTATGCTGAACTTTGAATGTCATGCATTTCACAAAGCGATGCAACTCTGTAATGGTGCAGTTTTGTTCCGCTTGACACGAACAGTTTGCGAAATGTCGCAATTAGTATGACTCAGGCACAATTATAAGCCTAGATTTTCAAAGGAAAGAAAACTTTAATTAATATTGCACCACGATAGTTGACCACGCGAACTAGAAAATAACTTGCATAGTAGGTACTATACATATGAATAGATACATATTTAATGAAATGTAATAACTACTTCCGTGATGTACAGTGGCGGTCAATAATTATTTTCCAGTTTTAAAATTTGATTCTATATCACACTTTTTGCACTAAAGTAAAAAATGCCATATCAAGTTACATATTACCTTTTATTTTTATTCTAAAGTAAATATGAAAAACGACACAAAGACGATACAACACAGAAGCAGCCATTAAAAAATCTAATTTCCTTTGAAATGACATGACGTTTGTCATAAAACTGTCAGCTGTCTTATCATTAAAAAAGATATCATATCTATGATCAATATCACGAAGTAACCAATATTATATGTAAAAGACATACCATAGAACTTATCACCTACATGTGTGCGTGCGATTATTTTATTTTTTATTTATTTATTTGGAAACAAACAGTCATTTACAAACTTTGCACGAAAAATATGATTAATAATAGACTTATAGTTTCACTAATTGCAATTAAAAACAGCACTAAGATAGACTAATTTAGACTTTAGAACAAACATTTTAGTTCAGAATAGACTTAAAACTATCGTTACAATAAATCTAACATGATAAACAAAGAAAAAATGTAAACGAATTCAGTTAGGGAAAATCTGATTTTAAACAAGTTTCTAACTTTAAAATTTTACTAAACGTTCACTTGTGTACAGACAGCCACACGTTCGGTCACCTACTTACTATCCGCCAAATTTCCCCAGCCGACTCCGACCTGAATGTGTTTAACATTCAAGCAAGAGAGTCGACCGGAGAAACCTGGCGGATCGGTATACTCGTAGGTAGGTAGTCCAGGCGCGTGTGACTGGCCGCGCACGAGTACCAGTGTCGGTACCAACAATATTAACCGCTCACTCTTTATGTTTACCAACATATATGCGGCGCCGGTCGTATACTATCCGTACAGTCAACTGCATACTGCTGACCTTTATTTCAAGAAAAAAAATAAGGGTCTCAGCTAGCAACCTATGGGCCACAACAATAGCAATTACATAATGAGCAGGTAATATGTATGCGCAAAATATACATATATTCTCTGCTAAACTTTAAACTTACTTTTTAACTTAGAAACTGAACATTGAAATATATCAACATCAGATAATTGTTCACTTTCATTAAATAATTTACATGCTCGTTTTATAAATGCATTTCTCGCAAAACACGTTCTGCTCCTAGGAATAAAAAACAAATCACTGCGACGACATTGTCGTTCACGTCTGCGCGGCACTCACCACAGGACCGACCGAGTTTAGAGATTCTTAAGCTTATCTAAATCTAGGTTTAGTCAGTCTATTTTCCATTAATAGTGATCTATTTTGGGACCCAATCATTTTTGGAATGTATTACAATAAGTTATGGGTCGCTTATCATATTCGGTCAGAGTTCAATTCAATTTGCTTTTCGCAATTCAAATATTCAACACCAAGATGACATTATAATTTTAATAGAAGACATGATAACTTTGTTTATTGAATTAACATTGCTGTCACAGCTTCTCATTCAATTTCGACGCGTAATCAAAGGTCTTGCAACAAAACGAAATTCACGACCGACTATTACTTACCTAAATATTTAAAATTATATAGCATACAGATATATAAACGACCTCCCTTTACGCCTCTCCTCAAACAAATAAAACTGGCGGTATTGTTAAGTTAGCAAGATAAGTAATAATAATATAAAATATAATATAATAATATTTCACAACATCACATACATTGATCTGACTCCGAGATAGATGATAGCTCAAGCACCTGTGTTACGGATATCCGAATCAACAGTGGGATTACAAATATATACATACCTAATATAATACTTTTCTTTTGTAAATACATACTTATAATAACATAGAAAACACCCTAGACCAATACAAACATTTTAATGATGGGAGAGCCACGCTTAGGCAGGATGGGCCCGGCTTCGACCGGAAATGAACCACTGCCTCACAGAAGACCGGCGTGAAGCCCGCCTGCATACATGTGTTTTCGCCGTGTGAGTGAGGTTACTGGAGGCCCAATGGTGGGAAGGGACAGGGGGGCAGCGCACTTGTGACTCCACTGGTGTCGCGGTGTCCATGGGCGGCGACAATCGCTTACTATTAGGTGATCCGTCTGCTCGTCTACCACTTATCACATAAAAAAACAATATTATGCCGTATCGCAGTGGTCGTAATATGCCACCTACTGTAGCAAAACAAATTCACTTCTTCTTATCATATCGTGTAATTTCCGGTTGCGTCCAAAGATTCGAACCACGACGCCTAGTACAGAAGGCGCATTTGTTACCATTGAACTACCATCGCTCAACGCTCAGCAGCAATAGATTCATTATAATAATAAAATAAAATCAAATTGGCATACTACCACGGCGGTACGGTGTAATAATTTCAGCCGAGTGTATTTTTAACCCTCGACGCAAGAAAAAGTTTGACGTGTCTGTGTGTGTGAGTGTGTCTGGGTGTCTGTCTATGGCATCGTAGCTCCCGAACAAATGAACCAATTGTGTTTTTTTTTTGTTTTAAAGATGAATAAGGGGGAAGTGTTCTTAGCTATGTTGTCTCGATCCAAGATGGCCACCGTCACAAAGATATGGATTGTATGTTTTAACACAACTCCCAAAATATGGGTATCATATAAAACTGCTTGAGTAGCAGAATATATTTTTGTCATAAATTTTAAATCCAAGATGGCCGCCGTCAGGGGGTTTTTAAAAATTTCAATTTTACTTGTTTCGTTCTTTTTTTGAGCATTTTTTTTTTATTATATAAAAATGTAATATCCTTCCAACTGATTACGGCTACGGCGGTCAATTACAACGATCAGCCAGGACTGTACCTGGCTGCGAAAGTTGTTTGTAACTCTTATTCCTTGGATCATAAGAATCACTAAATTGCGAAATAAGTGCAGCTACTTCTGTACGTACTGTACGGAGGATATATATCCTGGCTATGTCCCTTGGCTGATCGTTTTCGATATTGAATCAGATCGATTGTGATGAAAAATCATACGGTATTATTGTTGGCTATCGCTTTGAAGGTTTTAAAAGGAATATTGTTACATTGTCCAATAAAACAAAATTGGAACAAGTATCCAATTGAACTAGACTAGCTTGCGAATTCCTGTTTAAGTAACAACTGGCAATTAAGCGGGACGCTATATTCCCACTGTTCCAGATTTCATTGTCAAAGTTCAAACGTATGTTTGTACAGTCACGTGCACTTATAAAAATACAACTTCATTCAATTATGAACCTTATTGTTCCATCTTAAAAGTCACGGTTTTTACATTTCATTGCAGGCGACTGTACCTAGATAAATATATGCATGTAGTTCTGTCGAATATTGATGGAACTACTAGAAATTTGAATGTAATTGGAACGTGGGATGCTGTGAACATGTTGTTTAATCTGGGACACAGCACACGGACAGGTGGTGCGTATAGGGGTAGGTATGTAATTTTCAGAACTTGTAGCGAACTTTGTCATAGCTATTGTAGGCAACACTGAAGGCAAAAGATCATTAGGCCGATCACCAACACGATTTTCTGACTAAATAAAAGGAGCTACATCCCTACTAAAGTTCTACGACGTGGTGGAGGCTACTACCAATCGGAATCGATGGAGAAAGTTTGTTTGGTTGATGAGTTTCAGTGACCACGATCAGTAATTGATTTCCGACTAAAAATAGAAGAAGCGAGCTATTTTACAGCCTTTAGATTTTTGCATTGTTCAGATAACATGAAGCCTTAATTATATTCACTTGTATTGTAGTGAGGGTACCGGAGAGCCAATACTGCGTGAAACACGGGTTTTAACCTAGTATAGGCAATGAATAACCCTGGTATTGTAATTTATTAAGTTTTATTGTAATGTGCCCTTATTTACTGAATAAACAATTTATTTTTTTATTTATTTAATACGGAATAAGAGACCGTGGGATCGAAGGAATGTTTTGACTGTGTGAGAGCCACGTTGCGGCATGAATGGGCAGGCTCGACCGCAGTGATACCACGGGCTCACAGAAAACCGGCGTGAAGCAGCACTGTGCTGTCGCTGCGTGAGTGAGGGTACCGGATGCCCATACCGGGTGGGAAAGTTTATAGGCTGGCAGCGGACTTGTGACTCCACTGGTGTTTCGGGTGTCCATGGGCAGCGGCAAATGCTTACCATCAGGTGATCCAACTGCTCGACTGCTATCACATAAAAAAATAAGGGAAGTTCAAAGGTTCATTCGTTCATTCATTCATTCAAAAAAAGAAGGGAAGTTCAAAGGATGGCAGTGCGCTTGTGACTCAACTGGTGTTGCGCGTGTTTAATAGGTATATATTTTGACAGTTTATGATTCAGCAATGAATCGAACCGATACCATTATTCCCTTGAAATGTGCCCGTAAATTTCTTCTCGGAGTAATGCTTTAAAAAGTTATTAGGTAATAAAGACTCGTGTTACATTGTAATTTAAATGGCAATGAAAACAGCTATAATGTTGTAATAGTCCGTTTATATTCCATAAAATGTGCGGAAAATGTGATTACCCTCTTAATGATAAGGTGCTGGTTTTCATTTTATTGGGGTTGGTAACAAAGATTTTTAATACCAACATTCTGTTGGTCCGATCGCCCACATCACGTGAAACGCTATCGAGCGCAGATAAGACGCATATTTTCATTCATTTATTAGTCACACTAAACAGAGATACAATAGATACAATAAAATGATGAATGAAAGAATGAATATTTTTTTATTTGTTTATTCACTCAAAATAAAATAACGCAATTTATAAATTGCCACAAATATTGTAGTACCCTAACAGGGCCCATGTCAACACTGAAAGCACTTTAATTTAAGACCTAGATTTAAGCTTTGCCTACATGGAGAAATAAAGAATATGAATATGAACAATTTCCGCCACCCATGGACGCCCGCGACATAAGTGGAAGTCACAAGTACGCTGCCAACCATTAAACCCCCCTTTCTCCGGATTGGACCTCCAGTACCCTCACTTACGCAGCGAAACACGGCACAGTGCTGCTTCACGCCGGTCATCTGTGAGGCCGTCGACACTCCGGTCGAGTCGGCTCATTCATGCCAAAGCGTGGCTCTCCCACGTTCAAAATGTAATTAAAGCTAATTAAAATAATAGTAAGTCAAGATAACAATAAATTGATGATCCAGATTTTCCTCTGGCCAATTCTTTCTATTGTCTAATAATCAGCCAAGTAGGCACATACTCGACCGAAGCAATAACAATGTCGTTAGTGAAAGTTCGCCACATTGAAAAACGTCGTAACTGATAAGGCGTTTTTTTTTTCACTTACGACATTGGCAATAGGTGTGTGCACTTACACATGTGTCTCTCCATTCCCCTTATCCTAAAACACGAAGTTCATACAACCAGGTAGATATCGAATACAGGAACTTCCATTTCGAGTTACAGAGAAATACGGGTAAGTATCTGAACTGCCAATAAATTATTAGCCTATACACTGTCCCATTGTAGGGAAAAGACTTCCATCATAGAAATAAAGTCATAGATACTAAGATGAGATAACGCTTAATCAACCGCTTGCCAGTATCTTCTACTTCATTTGTGCGCTTGCCTAATGCAGATTGGTGATCACCACAGATTACTATTACAAACCCGAGCCATGTTCGAAATATTTGAAAAAAAACATACCTATTTATTTTTTTGGAACTGCCAGTACTTTCAAATAAATTGACAGACATGAACGCCAAATAACTCGAGACATAATATTTGACCTCCTTTCTCCGAAAATAGGTCGGGCATTTTATTTCAATTACAGTTACAAGTAAACTGGATCTTTAATAAAATACCTACAAACTTCACTTATTTCTTTCTTTTCAAAATTACTTATTGAGTAACAAACGTGGCCTTAATTGCATATTATCTTTAAGGAATATTATATCAAGATACAATCATGGAGCTGGAAAAGGGTCTCGATACAAATACAGAGAAATATACTGCCTGTACGTGCCAATAAGAGGGTAAAATGGTCGTATCATAAGGAAAAATAAAGAAATTTAGGTACAAACGTATGTCAAAATTATAATGGTACTAGCGGCCTGACCCAGGTGGCTTAATTTCGAAGCCGTCCCGTAACGAACGATAAAAATATACCTGTCGCATCCCAACTAAGGAGACACACAGCGCGTGTGAAAGAGAGAGAAAGAGAGAAGAGAGAGCTTTAAATTAGGCCCTTAGGTTTGCGAGAATAGACTTTTTATTAGTCCGATGGGGCATTTGGCAGTGACCCTGCTTCATACGCCAATGTCGTGGTTCGATTCCCACTCTGGACACACATGTGGTTATCAATTGTTTTTATTCATTCCTTATATTAATATGAGTCAGCATCATCATCATTTCAGCCAATAGACGTCCACTGCTGGACATAGGCCTCCCACAATGTTTTCCTGTGCCGCCCGCATCCAATGGATTCCCGCGATCTTCACCAGATCGTCGGTCCACCTTGTGGGGGCCTGCCACGGCTGCGACTTCCTGCACATGGCCTTCACTCGAGGACCGCCCCAACGGCCGTCTGTTCTCCTCGCTATGTGCCCTGCCCATTGCCACTTGAGGCATGCAATCCTTTGAGCTATGTCTGTGACCTTAGTTCTCCTGACCTTAGTCATTAGTATGATTGAATGAGTATAATTGCCATTTGCGTCCAAAGCTGTCGCTTCGCGTCGGGGTACGCTTGGGCCATAATCCAGGATTCGGGAAGTCTGGTAATTACAATGAAACGACTGCCGTCTGACCTTCGAAACAATAAGACAATGGAACCAGTAGACGAAGAAAAAATCACGACCCCCGTATGGAAGGCGCGTTCTTATCCACTAAGCTACCATCACTCTCATAAAGAAAAAGTGTATTCCATTTTTAATTGAGAAAATAATGATAAATCCAATTAAGCTACAAAAATGAAACGTAATAACCGTAAGTAATTAATATCTTGAGGCAAAATTTGTAGACGAAGAAAATATCAACCTGCTAAATCCACTGCGGACTCTGGATACTTAATTAACTTAGATATTAATATAATTGGAGCTCATTCCGAACAAAGAATCCGAGAGTACAGTGTACACCGCTGGACTTTTCAAATTTATGTTATTATTTGTGTGATAGGTGGCAGACGAGCAGATGGATCGCCTGATGGTTGCTGGACGATTGCTGCCGCCTATAGACACCCGCGACACCAACGGAGTCACAAATGTGCTGCGAACCTTTAAACCTTTCCCCCGGATTTGGCTTCCGGCACTCGCACTCACGCTGCGAAACACAGTACAGTGCTGCATCACGCCGGTTTTCAGTGAGGCCGTGGTATCACTCCGGTTGAGCCGGCCCATTCATGCCGTAGTGTGCCTTTCCCACGGTTAAAATAGTGATGAATAAAAATAAAAATAAATAAAATAAAATTATTTTATTTCAGATAACTTTGATCCATATTTGTATTAGTATTGATGAGCCCCGCTTGTTTTGGTTAGTTCCTCATTTTTTGAGATTAATCAAACCGAATAGGCATGGTCCAGTTCCCTTGGCTTTTCTCAAGAAGGCTTGAGAAGTTCAGATGGCAGTCATCATCGTCATTTCAGCCAATATACGTCAACTGCTGTGCTGCCCCCTATGATCTCCACACAGATTGCTGCTGAGCCGCCCGCGAAAAATCCAAGGGATTCTCGCAATCTTCATCAGATCGTCGGTCCACTCCAGTCGCAGTAGCCTCATTATAAATACCAGACTCACCAATCCTGGATCAAAGTCCACGAGTATCCTTGGCTCTGAAAGCAACCAACGGGTTTGGATGCAACCAGGAATGACAGGCACACTGAGATGAGAATGATGATGATAAAGACATAAGGTATGTAGATGGCAAAAATATTTTTTGAGTACAACGCCGATTTTGGGTTCTGTTATTATAGAAATGAGATACGATTAGAAAGATGGCCTCCTATGTGTTGCAATTTTTGAACTTTTCCTTAGTATTTTTCATTTGAATAAATCTTTTAAAATAACTAATTCGGCAATAGTTTACTCTACCAAATTGCAGTGATCTTACTTTAGTAAAAACCATTTTTTACTGTGATAGGCGGCAGACGAGCAGACGGATCACCTGATGGTAAGCGATAGCCGTCGCCCATGGACACCCGCGACACCAGTGGAGTCACAAGTGCGCTGTCAACCTTTAAAACCCCCTTTCCCCCGGATTGGGCCTCGGGTACCCTCACTCACGCAGCGAAACACGCAGCGAATTAATTTTTCGCGTACGCGTTGGACCCAACATTTTTCCATGGTTATTTAATAAATAGTATAAGTTTTTTTCCGAGAGGATTGTAGCCCCGAAATTGTTTAAAATAGATCTGGTTTAGTAGCTAAAAATTAAAATCGATTGGCGTCGCTAGTGTGCTCTAGCCGTCACCTTAATATAATTTTATGCTTTTTCTTTCCGCAAATTTAAATCATCTAGTAAGTTGCCATGACAAAATGCTAATTAATTTTAGACAAAAGCGTTGTATTTAATCAAGAACGCACCTTTACCTCGACAAAGTGGATTCCATGCCCCAAAAAGGGACACGAGTCTAGACAAAAGCTATTAAATTGCTTAAATGTATTATTAAACCTTTCACCAGATGCTTAGCTCTGAAATTCGCTCCCAAAATCCCAGGTGGAATCTATATCATGAAGTGTAAATGAAAGTATTTGAAATTTTTATTTAATAAAGGCTTTTCATTGTTAACATATCCGGTTAAAATGCCGCTGTACTTACCTTATTTTACTGAACTAATATTGACAAAGCTTGGATGTATTAAATCTTAAACAAAAGCCCTTAAACTTAGTGAGGACTGAGCTCTGCCAGTGCTGCCAACGTTTGATTTCCCTTACCCCTGAATTAAACCTTCAGTACCCTCACCAAACACAGAGCAAACGTACACATTTTAGTAAAATCGTAGAAATCGAAAGGATTAAACGAATGTTTAATATTTTTTCGTGTGTCTATATTGTGATAAACGATCTATTCAAGACTGCCTTTGGCATTGTATACTTATTGCTTATTCATTTTAATACACAATACCTAACCATTTTTCTTGCAAAAAGAAAACTCAAGCTTCTAAGTACGTTCTACTCGATATGAATATGTCTCCAATACTTTGTACGTTAAGTTTCCATATGAATAAATTACCTATTTAAACGTAAAAAATCTTTTTTCGGGCTTATTTAAGTGGAATGATAACAATATTCTCTAGTATTCTTGAAACACATTTTAAGTGAGTATATTGACATACAAGATTATATTTGCCAGTCTATTTGCTACATATAAATTACATTTTGTATTTCCAAACGGTTTAGCAAGCAATATCACAAATAGGTACATTATGTTTATTTATTTGGATAAAGAGCTTTTATGCTTTAAGAATAAACTAGAGCTGGCTTAGAGTTATGGTAGCTTAATATCGTTCGTTCTAATTCGACAAGGCACTTCTAGACTTTTTAGGGTTCCGTAGCTAAATGGCAAAAAACTGAACCCTTATAGATTCATCATGTCTGTCCGTCTGTCATATCACAACCACTTTTCTCCGAAACTATAAGAACTATACTATTGTAACTTGGTAAATAGATCTATTTTGTTAACTGCATTACTATTTTACATAAAAAATTGGAAAATTATAAAATTGGGGCGTCTCCATACTTGAAACTGAAACTCAATTTTTTTTTCATCAAACCTATATGTGTGGGGTATCTGTGGATGGGTCTTTAAAAATGATGTTGAGGTTTTTTTTTTCTTTTTTTTCTAAACACAATACTTTGCGCAAGATACGCTCCCAAAGAGGTAAATTGTGTCGCGCGTTTTTTTAGTTTCAGATTCTATTATCGTTGCCATCTCTTAGGCTGTAAGCTGTTGCTGGTAATATTAGGCCTTTACCTATGGAATTGCCATTTCGTGTAGCGACTTTATTAGAAGTTGTATTTTCCATACTAACTTTTATTAATTTGTAAAGTAACTATTAATGCTACTACTCCATAATGAACTGTGCTTTAATGGACAACGTTTAGGAACGTGTACGATAGTTTTACAAAAAAAAAAACATCATCATCATCATCATCATCAGCCCATTTAAGTCCCCACTGCTGGGGCACGGGCCTCCCTCAATCACATGAGGGGTAATTGCCATAATCACCATGCTTGGCAGACGGGTTGGCGAGGGTTTTGATATAAATGCAGGGTTTTCCTTCTCTGGGTGCTGATGATCATGCCAGCAGCTTTACCTTAGTCGCCTTTTACGACACCTCGGCAAGAGTGAGGGTGGCCTATTCTACTCTGCCGGGGACCACACGGCTTAAATAAAACATTATTGATAAACGTCAATTCTTCAAAGTATAAAAGGGTCATTTTCAAGATTTTTTTTTGCAAATACAATAATATCTGATGTCTATTTAATATTAACCTTAAAAATAGTATGAAATCACAATAAAATTATGTATGGTAACTTTTTGCTTATTAAATGAGTTATACATCTTATTGTGTCTAGAAAAAAAAAACGGCAATTTCATAGGTAAAGCTATTATTTACATGGTAATTTTATTTAAAAGCTGCCAACTCAATATTCCTTGTCTTCTATACCGTATATTGTCACCTTCTGATTAGATCATTCAACATTAGGAGGGTTCAATTACAGCCAAAATTAATTCAACAGGGTCCGCTCCGTATGCTAACCGAGTTATTGGCAAAATTACATTCTGACGTCACTGTCAGGCGTGTGACGTAACGAGTGAACCCAAGTATAAATTGACTGCTGAAGTTGAGCTTGCAACAAAATGAATAAGTGGTATAATTATCTGACAACAACACATCGAACCTGATCGCAAAGTGGTTTCAGTAGTTAATTAATTAATTTATTATACGGAAAACAAAACATAAGCCGTGGGAGAGCCATCATCTCATGAATGGGCCGGCTCGGCCGGAGAGCTACCACGGCCTTACAGAAAACCGACGTGAAGCAGCTCTGTCCTGTGTTTCGCTGCGTGAGTGAGAGTACCAGGAGGCCCAATCCGGGGGATAGGGGTTTAAAGGTTGGCAGCGCACTTGTGACTCCACTGGTGTCGCGGGTGTCCATGGGCGGCGGCAATTGCTTACCATCAGGTGATCCGGCTGTTCGTCTGCCTACCATAAAAAAATAGGTAAATTATCCTGTGGAAACTTCCTCTTATAACTGTTAATCGAATACGCCCTAAACGAAAAGGTAAATAACAATTAAATACACCAATATCAACTTGACTCAGATATTCCCACAGATTAGTTACTTACTATAAACTAAAATCACAGCATCGAATCTCCGATTGCATCGTAAAATCGCCCGCCTGACGCAAAGATATTGTGTTTCAATGATCGTTATTATCAACGCCTGTATAATGATAGACAACGATGGCTAACCATTAGGGATACGATATCGGAAAATAACGATAACGTAACTCTGGAATATCTAGTTCAATCTGGGGGGAAGGAAAGGAAACTATAAAGAAGGGTCAAATTTAAAATGTATGCTATATTCCACTGAGAAGCATACAAAATAATTGAAGTGAATCGAGCTTTACCTTGCACCTACAGCAACGACAGAAATAGCTGTACACATTTCACAGTTTGTCGCTTTTATTTCTAGAAAAAAAAGGGTGAAAGCAGCCAAATTTGTGCATTAACTTTATCTATTCCTATATAATTACCCCTTGTTAGCAGCATTTTGTGCCATCGACGAATAGATTTAAACTCTCGACAAAAATGAACGGGCTATTTATCAAATAAAATCACTTTTATTTTTTTGATTTTCAACGTGTGTGATGTAGCGCTACGGCGCAATAAATAAATTATCTACCTACGCAACGATTTCATCCAACAAAGGGAATAAATAAAAGCATTTTTTCTCACTACCTCCCACGCCGATAATACACTACGTACACGTGGTCGTAGGCTGACGTAAGGGCTGAAATGAGTGCCAACAACCTCACTACTATTTGGCGGCATAGATGTAGTAGTGAGGTTATTGGCACTCATCGCACATCACAGCATCTGCTGAACTCCGTGGTGTGTGGCGAAGTGGGAGGCAAAGCAGGAAAGTGGATCTCGTTTGCCTAAGCGCCAGCTTGAGGCACAAACGGGAAATGGCGCTATTATGTGATAAGGACGTAGGTCGTAGGTATTGGAGGGCTAGGGAGTGCGCGCAAGGGAGCACTGAAGCTCAGGGAATCCTCTTTAGATCCAGTCATCCACTCTCTAGCACTGGCCAAATGCCAGTGCTAGAGAGTTAGACCAGACTAGTGCCCTATTTTTTATGCTAGAGGCGGACTGCCGCGAAATCAGAGAAATCGCTAATGTGTTGCCGGCCTTTTTAAAAAAGAGTAATGCTCTTCTCTTGAAGGTCCCTAAGTCGTAGCCATCAGGGAAATACTCCTGCAGCCAAACCGTTCCACAGAACTGAGGTACGTGGCAGAAAGTTCCGCGAGAAACGGACAGTATTGGACCGCCATCCATCGAGATGATGGGGATGGAATGACAATCGCTTGCGAGTGGTTCGATGTAAGAATTCAGTTGCTGGGAGTAAATTAACCAGTTCCTCAGAGCACTCTCCATGATAGATGCGGTATAGATTGCTGAGGGTTGCTATATCCCGCCGCAGTGCAAAGGATGAAGTCGTACTAGATAGAGTCAAGTCACAGACAATTCGAGCAGCCCTGCGTTGTACGCGGTCAAACGGAAGAAGTTGGTACTGAAGTGCACCAGCGCAGAGATGGGAGCATTATTCCATATGGGGCCAAACATGTGCCTTATAGAGTTGTAACCGATGAAATTACCATTAGAGTACCATTGACCGCAGGATTCTGGCGGAAAAACGCCGGTACATGGAACCAGAGTCTCAGACTGGTTAGCTGCTACAAAAGTGCGTCTGCTGCCTTCAGTCAAGCGCCGTAATATAGAAGTGTGGTCGCTGAACGTTGAAAGTGTCATTTGTATAATCTGAATCTTAATGGCATGACATTAGTCATGAAGGAAGACATCGCAGAGGACCCAATCGTATCCAATACTCCACAGGAGTGATCTGAGATCTGACCCCTGTGAAACACCCAACTTCATCGGCGGTGGAACTCTCAATTGCTATTTATGCAGATAAAAAAGAAAGTTTAAAGATAGGTAGTCTGTATATGTCTATGAGGTAGTTTTGATAAAGAAGGTTTAGGTATTGAGGCACAGTGAAATGTCAGAGTGTCTCAATTATCTGGATCAAACAAACGACCTTTGGCGTATGAAACAGGGTCACCAGTCAAAATATTACCTACGGTCTGTGATTCCATGAATAAATCAAATGTACAGACCCCTCATCGTTATTTGCAAAGGCGGCACTTTTGCGTCCCTAGCTACTCCATTACTCGCACACTAGAGGAGATACAATAAGGTTTAAATCTAGTAGGTGTCAAATAAAATTGTCTGATTCTAGTTCGATAGTAGCTTTCAATCTTAGAAAATCTACCTATTTTACGAATACGAAGCGAAACGTAAGATCTTGAAAATGATTATTGAATTTGGGTTTTTTATCAACATCTACCTTGTACTTTAGCATACCTTATAAATGCATTTTTATGAGCTAAATGCCAACGCTTCGATTCGCAGATGATATCTTAGTCATGGCTGAGACCTTGGAAGACTTAGGCACAACGACTCCTCGACGACCTCACGATGAGTCTCCCAACAAGTGGGTCTGAAAATGAACATGGACAAGACGAAATTTATGTATAATTTTCATGTCGTTACCTACTCTTGTAAAGGTTGGAAGCTCTACACTGGAAGTTGTAGACGAGTACATCTACCTCGGAGAAAAAGTTCAACATCTACAAAGAGGTCGATCGACGAATCCAACTCGGCTGGGCAGCGTTCGGGAAGCTACGCAGCATATTTTCGGCCCATCTACCGCAGTGTCTCAAGACAAAAGTCTTCAATGCGTGTGTGTTGCCAATGATGACATACGGAACCGAAACGTGGCCGCTTACAATGTGCCGACTAAGGATGCTCAAAGTCACCCAAATAGCAATGGAGAGGGCTATGCTCGGAGTCTCCCTGCGTGATCGTATCAGAAATGATGAGATCCGCAGGAGAACTAAGGTCAGAGACATAGCCCAAAGAGTTGCATGCCTCAAGTAGCAATGGGCAGGGCACATAGCGAGGAGAACAGACGGCTGTTGGGGCGGAAAGGTCCTCGAATGGAGGCCACGTACAGGAAGTCGCAGCCGTGGCAGACCCCCCACAAGGTGTGTGGAGAAAATGTTCTCCACACACCTAATGAGGGGAGGCCATTTTCCAGCAGTGGACGTCTATTGGCTGAAATGATGAAATGCCAACGCTTGACCACAATTTCACCTGATGGAAAGTGACAATAAGGATGTAACGCCTTCAGATGTCCAGATTGTAGTGGTCCAGAAAAACAGACCTTGGCAAGGAGTTCAATTCTTTAGCTGTCCGCATTATGAATGTGCAAGCGAATCGCATCATGTGAATAAGGGGTAAACCAACAATGTGTGGATGGGACCCCTCGCCGCGTATTAAAGAATACCGTCACATTGGTAAAAATAGTGATTTTTATGGAGATACGGACGTCTGTCCGTCAAACATCTAAAATCGATTCTATTTCAGTTGAGGAAAAGTAACCTTATGACTGTTTATACACACCAATTGGTAGATATGTACTTGATAAGCGTGGAAAAGATCTTTGCGTGATTTCATAAGGGCACTTACCAACAAAATATATAACATCACGGTGATGTCCTACTCTGGCTGATATTTGGGTCTCGAAGCAAAAAACACAACATTTCAAAGTAAACATTGTACCTACAGAAAACATTGTGTAGGTTGGATAGGTTTGAAAAAGCCATTCGCAGCGGAATCCGAGAGTCGGTCCTTATCTGGAATCCATTACGTGTCCGACGCCCGCTGTTGCTGACAGCTCGGGACGTCACCTCTTTTTCAAGGGGTGTCTGGTTTAACTATAACATCTACATTCTAAACATAGAGATCTGGATATGAAACGCCTTCCATGCGGTAGGTCGTAGCTTCGAATGTTCGCACCTCTGGATTTTTCAAATCTATGTGCGTATTGAAAATGAAAATAGTTTAGGTATTCAATTTAGGTCCATACGGAACACTTCTGAATGTCAACTTGTTTTTTTTTATGGCTATGCGTATTCGACACAACTTGCCAATGTCGAGTGATTAAAGTGACTCGTTTCTTTTCTTATTCAAATTGGACGGTGATGTGAGTTGGTGAATCTCTTTAACTGAGTTTATTATTATTATTTTTATCTTCCTATACTTTTTCTCAGCGTCAGTGCTGAATTCAAAGTTCAGTTACGGGCGTTTTACCAAGCAATTGAACTTTTTATTAATTTGGCGGGTTCGATTCATACGGTAAATAAATAAAAATAAATAAATTTAAATACTGACAAAACAAACAGTAAAATAGACAACACAGAATAACTTGGGAGATTAACATGTTTACCACTGGTTCAAAATGTAGTTTAATGCCAAGTAGACACCAGCAAGAAACTTAGCAGTTACTCTTTAAAAAAACCGGCCAAGTGCGAGTCTGACTCGCGCATGAAGAGTTCCGTAGCAGCAAGTAAGATATATGGAAGGTCAATTGCGGTAAAGTAAATTGCGGTTTACGATTTATAACGTATTAAAAAAACTACTCACTAAATCTAGTTCAAACCAATTTTTGTTGTTAGTTTTTATGATTATGTACACCATGTATTTTTTTTAGTTTTATAACTCATATATTACAGAAGGGGGAGGGGGGGGGGGGCACAATTTGATATTTTTCTTGCGTTCCAAGAGAATACACCAACAGTTGTAGACAATATTTTGCAAAATATAAAATACTGACCCTTCCCTGCATCTATATCTACGAAATGTGTAAATTTGCCTGCAAATACCCCACCCTATTCACTAAACGAGAAGACAAACAAACAAACAAACAAACAAATAATTTATTCAGTATCAGGTTTTTACATTTCTGTTTTATGATCGAGGATCTCTTTTAAGTAAATTAATACTTGTGTTAGAGAAACCCCGCTCTCCGTACAATAGCTTTGATAATCTAGTGATACTTAGAAGATACAAGAATAACTGTCTTAGAATTTTAACTTAAAAGTAGGTTGTATGTAATAATAATAGTAAGTACATCATTACAATTATGTATAGAAAGAAAAAAAACAAAAAAAAATGTGAGCGAGCGTGCGCGCCGCCGTGAAAGTGTGTGCATGTGTGTGAGGGCGTGTGTGTGCACGGGTATGTGTGTGTGCGTGTAAGTGTGCGTGTGTGTGAGTTTAGCGAGAAGAATAAACCAATAGCGTGATAATGTTTATTATAAATACCTATTTATTAGCTTATGTAATTATAAGATTTATGAGCTTTTCATTTTATTATATGTTTAATTATATTCTAATATTTTCAAGAAATGTTAGTTTATGACAATATTACAAAACATCAACTTCGCCTCAGAAATAAATTAGCACTACCAAATTCAAATATTAAACACCACTCTTCGAGCCCATTATCAATGTCAATAAAATTGTACAATAATTTACCGGATTATCCAAAAACATAAAACATGATAAGAACTTTTTAAAAGATCTCAAAAGTATATAATTAAAAATATGTTATTATAATATAAAAGAATATTTAAGTGATAAAAATATTCAATAGAATTAAGGGAATAGATATTACAAACTAAAGCGATAATGCAAATAAACTAATATATTAGCACAGAATAAATAGACATTACTTTTAAACAGATAGATATATATACTTTATATATTACAGAACATATGGCTATGAAAACTGAAAAATATTAAAAAACAATTTAAATAATTAATACATAATAATCTTTTGTGTACACCTATATTTAAGATCTTATAATGTACACTGTGAAATGCAAATAAAATATTGAGTATTGAGTGTTGAATCTTATATTGAAACCATATCATCATCATCATCATCAGCCCATTTAAGTCCCCACTGCTGGGGCACGGGCCTCCCTCAATCACATGAGGGGTAATTGTTTTGATATAAATGCAAAGTTTTCCTTCTCTGGGTGCTAATGATCATGCCAGCAGCTTTTCCTTAGTCGCCTTTTACGAAACCTCGGTAAGAGTGAGGGTGGCCTATTCTACTCTATCGGGGACCACACGGCTAACCATAACTACGAGTATAATCCCATGTAAACAAGGCATTATTATTAAACCTTTATAAAATACTACCCAATATTATTCCTTTCACGAACACCTTAGGGTAATGGAATGCTGACATAAAACCGGGTAACAAAGAATATCTGCCGATTTTGAGGGATTCTCGGCAGACGTGAAAACTGATTAGGTGTCATTTACATAACATCGGTATGATCCAAAAATAAGAAGTGTTTTGGGTGCCAACCTTTTTAAAAGTATATAATGCATTTTAAAACATCTTTGACACATCTTTCGGGTGAAACTCGCACCCACGACCTTTTTACAAATCTACTTATCATTGATAGATATACAGATAAAAAAAACACAAGAAAATATCTTTTCTTTTCTAATAAGACTGGTGTTGCGGGTGTCCATGGGCGGCGGAATTGCTTACCATCAGGTGATCCGTCTGCTCGTCTGCCACCTCTCATTATAAAAAAAGATAAGTGAGAAATAAAAATAACCTAAAAGTAAATAAAAAGAAATATTAAAACAGATATATTCTAGATAGTATGATAAGTTGGAGATTGAGAACGATCTCAAAAAAAAGCACGGGGGCGTCCGAATTACCCTCAGCATCAAAAAGATCTTAGCATTCATATGTATCAAACATATCTGAGCATTTAATATTCTTTTAAGCTATGATAAAGTCTGTCAAAACGTTTT
Organism: Marasmia exigua; assembly: GCA_019059595.1. NCBI lineage: Eukaryota > Metazoa > Arthropoda > Insecta > Lepidoptera > Crambidae > Marasmia > Marasmia exigua. The sequence goes on along the minus strand of CM032479.1, from coordinate 11,215,296 downwards.
TACCTTTGAGTTCTTTGTTTGGGTATTATGACGCAAAAGTGGTAAAATCAAATATAATATGTAACGTTGCGTTTGCGTTTAAATGTGAACTTTACCTTACGTGGCTGACATATCTATTTTTGGTGCTCACTATACAAACAAACCCTATTCTCAAATGGAAACTGAAACGTTCGGTACAACAAAATTTGGAGACTCTCTCAAACACAATAAAGTAAGTTAACTCACGTCTCCATAGAAAAGAAATAACATAGAGCAGTTAAGTAATTGGTGCTCAGCGAGGGCACTCATTACAACAAACTGCTTTCGCCGAATTTCTTCCTTAATTTCAGGGTTTTTTTCATTATTGTTGACCTCCTTTTGGGCCCTTTTTAGCTCCCTACGATAAATCGACGGGATGTTATAAGTTTGCATGACGTGACTGTGTGTGTCTGTCCGTGGCATCGTAGCTCCCGAACGGATTAACCGATTTCGATTTTGTTTCTTTAGTTTGAATAGGTGAATTGATCGGAAGTGTTCTTAGCTATATCAGATGGAAATTATACCAGGCTTTTCTCGCCTATGGTCAGTAGTCCAGGAAGTCGAAGAGGAAGGGAGTCTACACACAGAAATGGCCAACAGATAATTATAGTAAAACTCCATTTTTTTTTTCATGTAACCTTAGTTCTCCTGCGGATCTCATCATTTCTGATAGGATCACGCAGAGAGACTCCGAGCATAGCCCTCTCCATTGCTCTCTGGATGACTTTGAGCCTCCTTAATCGGCACATTGTAAGCGGCCACGTTTCGGTTCCGTATGTCATCACTACACACACGCATTAAAGACTTTTGTCTTGAGACACTGCGGTAGATCTGCCGAAAATATGCTGCGTAGCTTCCCGAACGCTGCCCAGCCGAGTTGGATTCGTCGATCGACCTCTTTCTGGAAGTTGGACTTACCAAGCTGGACTTTATGTCCGAGGTAGATGTACTCGTCTACAACTTTCAGTGTAGAGCTTCCAACCTTTACAAGAGTGGGTACGACATGTGAATTCGACATGATTTTCGTCTTGTCCATGTTCATTTTCAGACCCACTTGTTGGGAGACTCTATTGAGGTGGCAAGGCCTCCTACAAGATGGACCGACGATCTGTTGAAGATCGCGGGAATCCATTGGATACGGGAGGCACAGGACCGATCTGCGTGGAGAACATTGGAGGAGGCCTATGTCCTGCAGTGGACGTCTATTGGCTGAAATGATGGAATAGGTAGGCAGACGAACAGACGGATCACCTGATGGTAAGCAATTGCCGCCGCCCATGGATACCCGCGACACCAGTGGAGTCACAAGTATACTGGAAAATGGGTAGGGGTACCCTACCTATTGTCATCAGTGGATCCTAGTCGGAGATGTATGTATATAATAAACGAGGAACCCTTACAATGAGCGCCCTTATGCCCACTTTACATCAGTACGGTTGAATAAAAGCAGCTTAGCCCAAACAATTGGAACCTCCTATGCACAGGATTTTCCATTTATCGGATTAATTATTTAATTATCGTCCATATTCCGAACAGTTGAACCCAATGAGGATCATTGAATATTTATGAAATTCATCAGTTTTGTACTAAATGCATTGTAATTGCTCGTCATGTTTCAATTCCCGATCGTTGAGAGGAAAATTGGAATGATTCAGAATCAGCATTTTGCGATTGAATTATTGATTGAGCTGTAATAGGTTCTGTATTCGTATTTGGGAACACTCACTATATTGCTAACGCCCGAATAGTCAATATTGTGATTAAAAATATGAAATAAATACACCGTTATTTTATCATTGTTTCGTAATGCCGGCGGCGGTTGCCATTTACCATCAGATAGGCCGCTATGCCTATTATTCGCAAAAAAAAAACCGATGGCGAATCATGAATAAAGCAAGCAGTTGAGCATGTTAGATCAACAATATCAGCAAAAAAACTGATCCATACAAAATATAATGTTTTTACTTGGATAAATGCTTATTTATTTTCATTTGATAACAATATTGTTAATTTAATTAAAGGTTCCTCGCAAGTCTCATTTTATGAGCCAAAAAAGGTAGTTAGTTGGGGGTCAAATGTCGCTCTAAGTGCTTCATGTATATTGCACTTGTTCGATTTATAGCCAATTCGCCTTTTTTTAAGAAATATGGGACAGACGAGCAGATGTATCACCTGATGGTAAGTGATCACCGACGCCCATAGACTCCTGCAATACCAAAGGAGTCACAAGTGCGCTGTCGGCTTTTAAAAAGGAGTACGCTCTTTTCTTGAATGTTTGAAGTTATCGCCCTCTTTGAACTTTGGCTTGACACGCTGCCGCGCTCCTAGATCATAGACCAAGGATGTCGTATGGTTTAGATACTCATAGCGCCACATGACGGAGGCCTACTAAGTACTACATCCAGAATTAGACAGACAGACTGCCGATCAGTGTAAATACTCTTTGGAGAACTACTGGCAGGGACTGCTTGAGGAAAGTACTTTTTATTTAATAAATGTATATTTATTAAATAAAAAGTATTTGAAATATGACACGAGTACCAAGAACAAGCCGAATCATACTTACCATGCAAAGACGTAGAAAAGATCTTTTCCAAGGTTTTTTACGAGAACAAGAAAACCGAATTACAGACTTACAGAATTAAGTTACAGAATTTAGGTTGAAACCACTTTAATAAAATGAATACACACGTAAAAGGTCGATTTCATTTCAATAACTAATTAAGACAAACAAAAACAAAGGAAATGTTCCACCGAAAGGAAATTCAAGTTATTAGGGCACAGAGTTCCAACAATTTTCAATTAGAGCCAAATCAACGTCATTACACAAGATTGAACTCGGCAATCCATTTCTGCGCCGAAGATTAGGGCTTCCATGAGTTTTATTTCCCCACTTAGTGGCCGCCGTAACTTTGTTAGATACTTAATTTCAAGAAATCCAAGGAACTGGATTTCTGCTGAGTGTATTAGTTCAAACTGTACGATCGATTCATGGCGCAAATGTTTCGCCTTTTCGGTTAATCTATAAACCTTGTCGTTATTTGTAAAAATAGTACAAGGGTGTTGATAGATTATCAAAGCCACTTTTGAATTAAATTAATATACTGCCAGCCACTGTCTGGAGTATCATCATCATCAGACTTAATTATATGTATATAAATTGTACCTTTGCATCAATATTTAAAGCAAGAGACGCTCAGTGCTGAACATTATAATATACCTCAATTATATTTATGTACATTTGTATTTATTTATTTGTGGTTATTTATTAACACACTCGTTACTCACAACAGGTCCTGCCAGAATACCAGCGCTGCCGCGGCATTTCTGTCGGTGTCGTGGCAGCACCATGCTGAGGCCAGGACCTGATTGACACACTTTACACACGCCTATTTATTTAGAATATTTACATTATATAACTGTGTATCTACCTTACCTATCACTGTTATCGTACTCACCTTTGTCTGTAGTTTTTATGTGTGAATGTTACCTTTGTTTTCTAATGAATATTCATTGGTAAATTATTGATTGTGATGGTCAATAAAATGTTTCTTTCTTACTTTCCTTTACGAAGGATTATTAACTTTTTTTTGTCGCTCGGGAACTGTCGGACAAGAGTGCATTGTTGCGGCGCCTTATGCATATCCTCCTGCTGGTGAGCAGGGGAGTTATATCGGGCTATCATCTGAAGGGGGTTTTCCTAGTGAAAAGCCGGCAGAAGCATCCGACTAAACCCCAACGATTCTCCGTCATCGCCTTTAAGTGGGGAGGAGTCATGGGCTCACAGGACGAACCATAGATCCATCCCCTTCCCGGGAGGATTTTGATGCTACGTCGTCACACTTAGAAAGCGCACTACTTGCCTATTGAAGTATCAGCCCTTTTTACTCGACTGCGGCAAAGCCAAAAAGAAAGGGTTATGATTTTAGTTGTCTATGTATGTATGTAGGTGTTTGTATGTCCCCCGATTCTGCCTAAACTACACAGCCGATTTTGATGAACGAAGTATTTTTGACGTGGAAGGTGTCCATGGGCGGCGGTAATCGCTTACCGTCAGGTGATACTTCTGCTCGTCTGCCCCTTATATCATTAAAAATAAAAATTAAATATTATGTTGTCCTTATCTGATCAAGTTTGTTTGGTGCAACTAGCTAGATTAAAGTCCTTTAAGACTCTATACAGTTAATAGAGCAGTATTACCTAGTGAAAAGGCACTAATAGAATCACGGGCCACGCAAGGCTCCTAAGTGGAATAATCTCGGCTTATAGAAAATCTATAATAAGCTAACACAATAGAACGGAATAAGCTTGTTCACGGTTATTTCTAGCTCGCTGTCCTAGTTGCGGCTTATGAGTACTGATGTCATCTTTTCACAGCTTAAGCTTTGTAATATAACCGTATTATACTAGCTTGCCGTGTAGTCTCCGGCAGAGTAGAATAGGCCACCCTCACTCTTACCGAGGTGTCGTAAAAGGCGACTAAGGTAAAGCTGCTGGCATGATCATCAGCACCCAGAGAAGGAAAATTTTAGGATTAGTCTCCTAACCGATTATTAAATCTGTGCTCCTCACTATACCTACAATTTTATATTCGACACAATGCTGCGGTAGTCGCTTACCAGCCGGCGAGCAGAAAGACTGTTTGCCTCCGACGTGGTATAAAAAAAACAATTTTACAGTTTGCCGCTAACCAACGTGCTATTGTTCACTATTTAATATAAAAAACTCTAAAACCAAAGCCTTGTTTTAAACTGAAAGTCTTCTAAGGGTAATTTGTGGCGGGAAAGGATAAAAGTTCATGAAATCCGCCGCTTTGTGTAAGTATGGTAAGTCTTGATTTATAGCTTGAAACTAGGCGGCACGGTTTAATTTAAATACTTTCTCTTTACTTACCCATCTAATTTTAGCTACCAAACTTGGATTTCTCCTACCTTTAAAGTCACGCTAACCACAGTCTAATAACCGGCAAGAAACCTACATACAAATGCAAATTCTTTTTAATTTTAGAGATAAGGTAGTACACATTCATATAAAAAAACAATACATATTCATGTAAAAAGTGAATACTTACAAACTGTGCGGATAAAGAATGGGATCAGAAATGGCGGCGCATCTATTGACTTCTCGCTCACACACTATTTGCGTCTATACTCGCACCCCACGAGTGCGACTATAGACGCAAATAGTGTGCGAGCGAGAAGTCAATATATGCGCCTGCCATTTCTGATCCCATTCTTTATCCGCACAGGTTGTACATAATTATGTATTTTGTATTTCGGATGATTGATAAAATAGAAGGTTAAGCTGACAACTACATGTTTTTCTAATGTCTTTGATCACATATTTTATTATAGACAATAATTGTGTAAGTACGAGTACCTAGGTGCTGGCTAATAAAAAATCACATATTGCTTTTGTAAGCTCCCTCCAGAATGCAAAACGTTTATTTCTTTTTAAGTTTTGGTTTTCGTACAGTGACGGACAGGTCAAGCTATACAAAAGTGTCAAATTTCCTCAATCGATTTCAAACTCAATGTGTAACAATATAAGGTTTATAATCGAATGAAGAACTTTGACAGTTTTGTATAGCTTGATGCGTCCGCCACTGTACATGTCCGTTTCTTTTTTTTATTGGCAGAAGTAATAGTCCGATCACGGTTATTTGTCATGTGGCAAAAGTCGGAACTAATGCTATTTTGACATTTTCGTATGGATAAAACGTTTAAAACACCCCCCTGTCAATGTTACTGAAGTGCCTTCTGATCTTGGTCGGTCTGTATCTATTTTTAAAATAAAAGCATTAATGACGTTGCATTCATCATCAAAATAAGATAAAAGTGACATTTATCTGTGGTGAGGATTTATGAGTATTTTCAAAATAAAAGCAATTACTTATCTAACGTTGCGTTCGTCATCAAAATAAGATAAAAGTGTAATTTGCCTGGTATGATGATTTATTGAATGACATGAAAGTGTGTATGAGTGTTAATAAATAAGAGTTTATTCTCTTTTTTTTTTGTAAATCACCTATACCACGCATATTATACATATTCATATTCTTTATTGCTCTCCATAATGGAAATGCAAACTTAAATGAACATAAACGAATACATACACAATTTAGTAATTAAATTAGGCCTATCGCATTCTGCATCCAATGCTTTAAAGTCCGTAAAATATAGCTGTCAGATAGACAGCTATTGGCTATTGATGCTTCAGAAAAATGATCTTTATGTACATAGAAATAAAATTCTATGGAATAAAACTTGGTAATTTTTTTAAACCTTATGTCCATTGAAGTAAAGGTCAAATGACATCCGTCATTCTAATGAAGCTATCTTTTACGGATTGTTATAACGGGCTGCTATGGTCTTAAAGATATTTGGCAAATAAGCGTTTTTAAAAAAATATGTCAGCTTTTTTAATAAAATGCGGGCAGACCCTCAATCGACCCCGGTACATGGTAGAAATACCAAAAGTCCGCACAAAGAGGTTAAAATCCTGTTTCCTTATTCGTACTGCGAAACAGTGGAATCAGCTGCCTGAAGAGGTGTTCCCTAGAGGCTACAATTTGGGGGTTTTCAAAGCTCGAGTGAATAGGTATCTTCTAGGTAATCGTGCCACATCTTAGACCATATCATCACTTACCATCAGGTGAAATATGGTCAAACGTTTACCTATCTACAGTAAAAAAAATATGTAACTTTAACGTGTAACATCTGTTTGTTTTTATGGTTTTTAATTTGTTCCGGCGTACACACATAAACTTTTTATGCAAGTTACATAATGTGCGCTAATGAATAGCAAATACTTCATGAGCTTTTGCACTAACAATTATTCAAGGTAACATAACAAATGTATTATTGTTTGCTATTTATTTTTAGGTAAATAGTGCACTTAAAATATATCGACAGTTTTCGGGTGAGACTCGAACCCACGATATTTTGCTAACAACTAAGCAGTTTAAAGTAGTTGCTCGGTTAGGAAAAGATCGTGGGTTTTGAGTCCCAACGAAAAACTGCTACCTACTTTTATAAGAAATTATAGTTTGTATTAGTTGTTTGCTTTGTTCGATCCAGAACAACCTTGGCTCAGATCGACAGGTCAGGCACATACCAAAACCTTAATGACAGGATTCTCCAACAAGTTCACGCTATCTCGCGGGCAGCTGAGTATCCTCACAAGAACAATTACTGGTCACTGCAGGCTGAAAAAACACGACTCTAGAACCGGGCTGGCCGAAGACCGCACCCGCATATTCTGTAAGGCAGGGACGAGACACCGATGCCGATCGTTTGTCAATGCGATTCGCTCGGGCACCCAAGATGCCGCACACTAGGCAGCTACCACATGTGCCCGGAGGATGTTAAGGCTATCGCTCCGAAGGCCATTACACGGTTTATACACATACACGGCCTCGGAGACGATCTAGAAGTGGTCACAATAGATCAAATATGGTCGCAGTGACCACTCGGCAACGAACGCTCCCCAGAACTTCGAATAATAACAATAAAGTTATAGTGCTAAGGTGGCTGACAAGATGACCTAAACGACTTAGTCGCTAGTTCGGATGACCTAGTTTCAAGTCAGTTAAGTTTTACGATGATAATCTAATACATGAAGCGAGACGCCGAGAACACATTCTGTCGTACAGTCAGTCTAGCTTGAAGAGTACAGTTGTGGTAAAATATTGAAGTGTTTTTTACCCTCAAACAACACTACTTATTATATATACAAGTACAGTTAGAAGACAGCACATAAAACCACAGAGGTTTGTCTTCTTGCTACAAACTTATAATTTAGGAATTTACCTAGACAGCGCAATGTTACTTCACTGGCTGTTGCGGTAGTCAATAGACAGTGGCAATTGCTTACTACAAGGTGATAAGTCTGCTCGTCTGCCACCTATTACATAAAAAAATATTTCAGTCATTCCCATCGTCAGCCCATTTAAGTCCCCACTGCTGGTGCACGGGCGTCCCTCAATCACATGAGGGGTAATTGCCATACTCACCACGCTTGGCAGACGGGTTGGCGAGGGTTTTGATATAAATGCAGAGTTTTATTTCTCTGGGTGTTGATGATCATGCCAGCAGCTTACCTTACCTTAGTCGCCTTTTACGACTCCTCGGTAAGAGTGAGAGTGGCCTATTCTACTCTGCCGGGACCACACGGTCATTCCCATGCAGACTTTAATTTTTATGGAGCACGTGGACGTGGGATCGTTTTTACCTCCCATGTCCTCTGCACTTTTACTCACGAAAGATTCATTTTATTTGCGTCGCGATATCTTTCGGATTGCAGCCCCTGTAGTATTCTGGTTTTGGATAACAATTACTTAGGCAGCGCAATACATCACTGGGTGTTGCAGCTGTCCATGGGGCGGTGGCAGTTGTTTACTACTAAGTGATCTGTCTGCTCGTCTGCCACCTATTACATAAAAAATCTTACAGTTATTCCCATTCAGAGTTTCTAAATTCTCAATTAAGAATATGATAAAGTAAATAAGTAATAAAATTGTGTATGATAAAGTTCATAATGTCATACAAAATTATTCACTAAAATTATGTATTTTGGTCCTTACTCCCACTAGATACGAATAAAGTTAGTTTCAAAAACTTTCCAGCCTTCCATAACCGCGACTGTACAATCACATTTAGATAAAAGCAGTTGTGGGGTTGGGTTTTTCGTAATAACACGGTTATGACTTCGAGTGAGACATAAAGCCACGGATGCTATTGCCAATGTAGATATACAAAATTCTCTAGAAAAATTTCAATTTTCCTAGCTCACAAATTCTATTTCTGCAAAGATATTAAAACTTTTTTTGAATCCGATTGGGTATGTCGACTTCCGCCTGACCTTCCCAACCCTTCGGGGAATCAGAGAAAATGAATAATGATTACATCTTTAGAACCACGATTGGTTAAGTTTCTGAATAATAAGTCTTACGGCCGCGCTCAGAGACGTCATTTAAGCTAATGTTTATTAACTTTAGTATCGGTAGTCTTTATGCGTATCAAAATCAATTAAATCAATCAGTTAGATTGTGTCATGTCATAATAATAAAAAAAGTACGTAAATGTATTAAACAAATATTTTATCGTAAAAAAATAGCAGTTCTAAACACTTTTTCGAGTACGTAGGTACAAAAAAGCGGCGCTGGCTGCAGTATTACAAACAGGCAATTAAAATTGTTCCATAAGAAATGTACAGTTATTAATTAACCCCACATCAATACTCTGTATAAAATTCCACAGGCAGTTCAAAATTCCCTGCAGTTTGGAGAATATGAAACCTGGCACACGTAACTTTCCCCATATTGGCGAATGTGATCTTCTAAGCCCCTAATATTCAAGCGAGAGGGAAACAGAACAACTTACTTTGTGGACAGAGAACACTGCTTGTGAGATATTTAATTAAAACTTCTGTAACAAACAAGACCGACTTTTAGCAAGACGAGTATGGTGTAGCTACTTTTCTCTTATGATGAAGTTGGTAGAAGTGAAAATTGCACAAGAAAAAGGACTGAAAAGTTTTGCACGCAATAGCGATAAAGGCCTTTTGTACGTGCGCAACACCTGATATACAATTCTTCTTCTAAATCGTAGTGATGCGACATCTAACTTTGCCACTCGAGAATTACTCGAATATAATGTAATGGTTCATAAAAATGAGAAATCTCAATTCATTGGTTGATACGACCTTTTCGTAGCTTTAGGCGTCCAAACCTAACACGCTACGCTTAGGTGCAATCAGCCACAGACCAGGTTAATTGCCTTAATTGATATTGAAGGAAACGTATGTTCAGTACGTATCAGTATGATATCCCCGAAGATGGACCGGCAGCAGAACCAATATCTTACCGTTTTTATTTTCCGAACCACGCCGTTTAACGCGACGGGTAGGGCACACTAGCGACACCAATTGATTTTAATTTTTAGTTAGTAAACCATTATACCATATTTTTAATAATTTCAGGATTTAACTCGAAAAATTGATTTTTCGAGTACAGAAACAGACCTTACATTTGTGCATGGTTGTTAAATAAATAGTGTAAGTCTTTGTCGAGAGATTGCAGCCCCTAAATTGTTTAAAATAGAAGTGGAATAATGATGTGTATTTTTATGGACGTAAAATAATTTAATTCAAATAAATACCTTTCAATAGGTAGTCTAGTCTCTTCGCATCATATTTTGCGATCTATTGCGTAACTATTCAGATACATAGGTGCCAGAGAGAAGCCGAAACGATTGTAAAAATTATAAGTATGGTTTTTTCCTTTTGAGATAACTTTTTATGATCTTGTAGAGGTTTACGGAAGAATATTTCTATTTTTTACAGCTTTTTAATGTGATATAAATTGTATATCTATTTTTACGAGTTCATTGATGAACTATTTTAAAAGAATAAGACTTTCCTTTGAAAATGGTTCGAATTTTCTCTGAAGTACAATGAACAAAATATCCTGTAAGTATAATATAAAAGCCCCAGCTCCTAGGGATTTCTGAATAACTGACCTAAAAAATCTTGCACCGAATGAATAAACTGTGTTTGCACATGCAAGGTACTAAAATCGTACCTAGTAAAGATTGCGTTGGCGAAAATTCGAGTATTTTCGAACATCCGTATTTTCATTTCCATTTTCCGAGCTTCTACATTTCCGCACAGAATTCGTTTCTACAAATGGAAATACATATTCTCATACACTTACGTCACTTTTAATAAAACATTACTGTTTTAAATATCAGAGGAATCATAAATAACGTACGTAATAAAGTTTTCGGTCGAATTTGTGTCCGTCGGAAAATTCGAGACGATCAAATTATATTTTAGGAATTTTTATAGCGCCTTGCGGCGAACGAGCGCCATTTTGTTTACCTAACTCATGAAGTTACCGAGTGTCTGAATATTTGATTGTAGGCTTAGGAAGTTACTTGGCTATTATATTGACATTCTGTCTAAATCTCTTAAAGTTAAGGCTCCCTGCTAGCGAGGCCAAATGATTATATTTATTAGCTACTAAACCAGATCTATTTTTAACATTTTGGAGTTCCAGTCTCTCGACAAAGTCCTATACTATTTATTTAATGCTTAAAGTTTAATGTATGGTGTGCTTTTGCATTTGTAAGACTCTAGCTCCGAAATTTTTAAAATAGACCTGGTTTGGTAGTCAAAAAGTTAAATCAATTAGGAGGGACTTTTCAAAATTACACAACTGATTGTTATACTGATATATTTTATTTAAATGCGAAAACATTGAGTCAGTTCAATAGGGTTATTTTTGAGATCTCTTATAAAAACTTTATTTTAGAAATATTTCCTTCTAACATCCACGCCTAGTCATATAAACAATTAAAAAAAAATGCGTTCATTCTTACATTTTAAATAAAAAAAAACTTTTTTACGGAGTCTATGGCTTTTGGATGTCCGACCGAAGTTTTATGTAGCATTATCCATAGAGTTAGGTAATAATAGCCTCATCTAAGAAGAATCTAGTTGTTTTTTACTGTCGCTAAAACTGCAGCCATTTGGGCACTCTCTTCCTTTCATCATTATAGTGAACACAGATTTAATAGAGTGAACATAACACTTGTTAACAACAATAAAAAATGGCAATTGTAATAACGATTTCAAACGCCAGTCCTCATTACCTACTAGAGAAATTTTCTGAACTTTGTATCGAGCAGACAATTTCAACCGAAGACAATAGGAGCAACAGAGCATGCTAGTGACAGCTTCGTAGTTCAGGAACCCGTCGACAGATTATGTGATTAGGAAAGGGCTTATAAACGTCTTATACGCGAACTGGACCATCAAGCAGAGCTAGGAAAGTTGCCTACTTAGGACATGTGTTAAGACACGATAGAACCGAGTTGTTGCAACTTATTATGATGGGGAATGTAACTAGTAAGAGGCGTGTGGGTCGGAGGATAAAAATCATGGCTGCGTAACATCCGAGATTGGACGGGGATCGCGAGCGCTGCCGAGCGGTTTCACCTCGCTAGAGACCGAGAAGAATATGCTAGATTGACGGCCAACCTTCGCTAGTCGGAGAGGCACTTTAAGAAGAGGAAGAAGGTCTCGATACTATGTCGTAATTGTACGACATAGTATCGAGATGAGCGGCCAGTCTCGTTTGTAGACTAAAAAGACGACTTAGGTTCTTAAAAACCCTTCAAAGTTAGCAGTTTATTTCCATCACGTTTTAAAATTGGCTTTTCCGGTGAACCATCAACCATTTGAACCCCCTCTTTCCCCGAATTAGGCCTCCGGTACCGGCACTCATGCAGCGAAACACAACACAGTGCGTCTTCACGCCGGTTTTCTGTTAGGCGTGGTATCACTCCGGTCAAACCAGCCCATTCATGTCGAAGCGTGGCTTACCCACGGTCTTATTTGAGTTGAGTGCATCATACGCAATTTCAGAGAAACATCCTTTATTACGTATAAGCAGTAATTAGGTGACTCGTCTGCATTCATTCGGTAAAAAATTGTGACCACCTGCACTATAAATCTCTTCCGCACTTATTGCTTAACGAAAATCAAGAGTCCGTAGCATCCACTGCCTTTCATTCCTGAACAAAGACTAAAACATTGGTGCGTTTTATAATAGATGTGGTAAACGATGCGGATTCAGACTCGGGTGCGCACGGCGGCCATGTTTTTCTGTTGAGTTTTTTTGTATTAAATACAACAAAAAAGCATTTTCCAAAATGAAAAATTCTATTTCTAGATTTATAGAGATAGCCTCATAGAAATTTAAGAAAAATTTAAAAAAAAATTAACAGACATTTATGGAGAAAAAAAATGTATAATCCTCTTGTGACGTATTAATAGTTTTTGTTCACGTTGATTTAAAAAAAAAGTAAAATCTCTGTTCATAAAATTACAAGACAAAATAATGACAGTGACAGTACAGTGCGACCATGATCAGAAGGCATTTCAGTGAGATTGACAGAAGGGTGTTGTTTCTATAAGAAAATGTCAAAAACTCTGATGTCTATGAAATTTTGTAAATGAAATAGTATTAGTTCCAATTTTCACCACCTGCCAAATAATTACAGCGCGAATAAGTAACTTAAAGTCACCTAAACTTTTTTTATCAAACACCGACATAACAATACGTCATTTCCGGCCTATTAATTATTTATTTTAAAAATAAATATTAAAAAAAAACACATTTAATGACACCTGAAAAATATGGGTCATCTTTTTTCTCTTTCTTTATAGGAAAAGCGCATAAAAATGCAAATTTATTTTTTTGTCGTATTGTCTATTGTCGGCAATATTGCAAAAACGTACCCGCCTAGTCCACTCGCGGACTAAAATCCGCATAACAGGAAAACCGCTCTAAGGACTTGGCCTGTCTCTTTATTCCACGAAAATTCAGGGAAAACTGAATAAAGATTTTTTTATTTTTATGTTAAACCATACAAAACGGGAAGATTTTCTTCTTTATTTGTGTGTAAGGAGGTCCCTCGCAAAAATGTTTTTTTAATTTCGTTAATTAGCAGCTACTGTGTAAAAAGCTTGCATTATTTACATGACGCTCATATTACGCAACATGTTTACTCGTATGTGTAAATGTAAACTCTCCGGCGCATTTTAACTTCCAAAGAGTATTTTTCATGTGTGTTTATTTCTCGATTTCATAAACTCGAAAGTTAAACATTGCATTGCAATATTTTCGACAGTAACGTGATCCGTATCTGCTACCCTGAATCCACTCAATTTATTATTATTGATAGTACACAAGGGCAATTCTCGTGCACTCGACATTCAAGGCGAATTTAGAGTTGTCGATACAAATCTTAAACTCGACTATTAAGTCGAGTGCCCTCAAAACAGAACTGTAGATGTTACGCGCACTGTACCTGAATGAAGGGCGTTGGGCGTATTATTGTTGAATATAGGTCTCACACACCCTGTTGGTATTGTGCAGGACTGTGGTGTGCTGGTCAGAAATAAAGGAATAAGGGATTAAAACTCTGGATGAAACGGAAAACTATGTATCAAGCGAAGTATATGAAAATAGACAATAAAGACAGCAAAACAAAAGACGTATCAAAATATAGATCATAGACAAACTTACATAAACTAAAATAAGGTGCACAGGTATAGTGGTTTAAGTACCGGGCCGTGATCTCGGGGTTCTGGGGTCAATTACTGGGTTGATCAAAAAGTGTTTCGAATTTTTCGAACATAGCTCGGGTTTGTGATCAATCCGAGTAGGTGTTTTTTGGGCATTTCACTTCACTTGATTTTTTTCGAAATCGCTCTCTGCGTTCGCTCAGTCGCAAAAAATCAAGTTAAGTGAAATTGCCCAAAAAACAGATAGATAAGTGTTAATTTAAAATGCGGTTACGTTAGATCTTAAGGTCATTCTATTGTGACTAATACACCGCTGCAGACACGTTATAAACAATATAATGAAGTTGGTCAAACAAAAAGAATCGCTTAAATTAGAATGCATCTGTCCTGCGTCATCTAAAGAGCCAAAACGACACGGAAATTTGTTACCTAATACAATACGTTGTATTGTTTGTGGTCCGTCTAATAGTGGAAAAACCAATTTAGTGATAAGTTTATTATTACATAAAAATGGTCCAAGATTTCGTAACCTATATGTGTATTCAAAATCTTTGTATCAGCCTAAATATTTATATCTTGAGAAGGTTTTGGACATGGTTCCTGGAACATCATTTAATAAATACAATCATAATGGTGAAATATTGAGTCCACATGATGCTTTACCTGATTCGATCATCATTTTCGACGACGTTGCTTGTGAGAATCAAAACAACATTAGAGATTATTTCGCCATGGGACGCCATAAAAATATAGATTGCTTCTATATCAATCAAACTTATACAAAAGTTCCAAAACAACTTGTCAGAGACAATTCAAACCTCGTGGTTCTATTTAAGCAAGATGATGTTAACTTGAAGCACGTATATGAGGAGCATGTTGGTGCTGATATGTCATGGTCTCAATTTCGTGAGATGTGCTCTTCTGTTTGGAATAAACCCTTTAGCTATCTTGTTATTAATAAGGATTGTGACAAAAATAACGGATGCTACCGATTTAAGTTCGATACATTCATAGTAATAGATGAACATACATAAAGACCGCTGTGTTATTTTTTAATCACTCGTACTCACGATTTAGACCTGAGCGGAATACTTTGAAATGGAGAAAAATCTTAAAGAACAAATTGTAAAATCAGCAGCAGCTGTTAAAAGAAAAGTTGCGATGATAAAAGATGTTGAAAATACTAATAATAAAACATTAGAAACAATATTGAAACCTATTGTTGATCCACTTACATTATTAACAGATAAAAAAAAAACTCTCAACTTAACAAAGATGAGCACTTTGAACCAGTGATGAAAAAGTTTAAAAATGATAATAATCAATCATTTGAAGACGAGAACCAGTCATTATTTGTCTCTGATGAAGATTACAATGAATCTATTAGTGAAGAAGATGAAGACGATGAACAAGAACAATACAACGATTACAACAAAACCCTTGTTGTATCACCGTCTGAAGACCACAACGTAAGCGTGGGATCATTCAAATCTGTACAGTCATCGCCAAGTCTTAAGAATCAATCACTGTCATGGTCAACATCGTCTGAAGTAATGAAAGATGTTCCGTTTGGAATCAGAAATGAGCGGGGTAAACTGTTACTAGGCAAAACCCGTGTTCATGACGACGGCGTTATTCTTAAAATAGGAACACTTACTGTTAAAAAAACGAATGGCTTGAATGAACTTCTTTTCAAAAAGAAACCAAATTTAGATGCTGTAACATATGATGATTTACAGAATTACAAGTTACTTCTTATAGAAACCAATGCTCATCGACGTAATTGTGAACCATCCAAACCTATAAACAGCAACAAAGGATTTAAATATATGAATGTAATTAAACCTTTGTTCAAATTCTCTCGAAATCCAACTACAAGTGTAGAAAGTATTCCTCAAGGTAAAGGTATTTCTCTTTTAAAGACAGTAAAATCAAACACTGATTTAGTTTACTGGGATGATCCAAACGAGTTAGTCGAACGATTACAGTTACTACTTGCATCTTGGGAAGCGGGTAACACTGGTGTAAATAATGAAATAATTGCTATTATTTCGGAACTGCATGAAGCTGGTATCATAGATGTGGAACATATAAAGAAAAAACCAGGAAAATTGGGCAGTATTCTTTCCGTAGTCAACCCATCAAGACAGCAATGAATATAGACAAGTTCGGACATCATGTTCATAAGCGTTTACGATTGACAGAATACATTGAAAACTTCAATGAAACATTGGTGAAATCAGATACCGGACACTACGATTTAAAATCTTCTAAATTAAAAGGGCTATCATATCCAATCGAAGACGATGAAGCAGTAAACAAAGCTTATTTAGACAAAACCATTCAAGAATTACGAAATGAAATTGAAAAAGTGAAGCTCGAAGTAAAATTTCATTTGAAGAACTTGGAAACCGTTACAACAGAACATTTGAATAAATCATTTTACTCAAAGTCGGAAATAGACAATTTAATTCATGTAAAAATAAACAAAAATGAGCAAAAAGGCCATAATTGATGAACTTCACAAAGCAGTCAGAAGAAATTTTCCGCGTAGACGCACATTTATAAAAGGAATTGATGATCTCTGGCAAGCCGACCTCATAGATTTACAAAAATTTTCACATTTTAATAAAGGACACAACTACATATTAGTGGTGATAGATACTTTGTCAAAGTATGTATGGACAAGTCCCTTAAAATCTAAAAAAAAAAAATGTGTTGCTAACGCAATGCAGCAGATATTTAAAAATTCATCTAGAAAACCTAAACATTTACAAACAGATTTAGGCAAAGAGTTTTATAATGATATTTTCGGTCAACTGCTAAAAAAATATAATGTTAACCATTATTCTACTTACTCCATCAAAAAAGCTTCGATTGTAGAGCGAGTCATACGTACTCTAAAATCACACATCTTTAAACTTTTTAGTTTATACGGTTCCTATCGATGGCTGGGTAAATTACTAAATACTGTGATAGATAACTATAATAGCACTACTCATCGCATAACTAAATTTAAGCCCAATGACGTTAATAATACAAATGAAATGGTTGTATTGCGTAATATTAGCAAAGCGTATAGGAATCGAAAACACTTAAAACCTAAGTTTCTAGTAGGTAATCATGTACGTATTAGTAAATTTAAAGGAGACTTTTACAAAGGTTATACTCCCAACTGGTCTACTGAAATATTTACAGTAACAAAGGTGAATAATACAAATCCACCAACTTATCTTCTGGAAGATAAGAATAAACAGGTTATATTAGGGGCTTTTTATGAGTATGAATTACAAAAAACTAAATACCCAGATATTTACCTCATCGAAAAGATTATTAGAAGAAAGGGAGATAAATATTTTGTGAAATGGTTAGGTCTCAGCAATGAAGAGAACAGTTGGATAAACAAAAACGAGATAGTTTTGTAATATGAGATATTTTTGCAATATAAGTTTACTTTTAGACCAAATCTATTCATTCTAAACATATCAATGAAGGAGGGAAGTGGTATTATAGACAACGTAATAAACTATTTACCGTTCGAGCTACATTTACCTGGTTATCAATATTGTGGCCCCGGAACAAAGCTACAGAAACGTTTAAAAAGAGGTGATAGAGGTATAAATAAATTGGATAAGGCTTGTATGTTCCACGACATTGCTTACAACGATAACGATTCAAACGTTCGACGTGAGGCTGATATGAAACTTTTAAATATGGCTAAGAAACGATTAAACGCTAAAGATGCGAAAAAGGGTGAAAAGGTGGCATCGTGGATAGTAAAAAATGCTATGAAAGCAAAACTAAAGACAGGTGCCGGTACTCGCTCATTTATGGCAGCTGTGAAAAAAATTAAATCTCAAATGAAAAAGTTGAAATCAAAAGGCAGTTCCACAGCAATTAAATGCGCTTACGCCGCAGCCAAAAAAATATTTAAGAATAAAAAAGGCACTCGCTTGCGCGCTGTATTCCTCTACCAAAATGTGGTGGACTGCTACCTTTAATCCCGATCTTTGCGGGGTTATCGGCTTTGGGTTCCTTGGCAGGAGGAGCAGCCGGTATAGCAAAAGCAGTGAACGACTCTAAGGCAGCTCAGAAAAGTCTTCAAGAGTCTGAACGTCATAACAGGATGATGGAAGCGGTTGCGGTTGGCAAAGGATTGTACATCAAACCTCATAAAAAAGGCGCAGGGTTATATTTGAACCCTTCAAAAAACTAGTTAAACGGCTGCCTAGACGTGCACTAACAGATTTAGATATATTAGAGCATGCTGCTGATATACCATATTTCCGCGGAGTATTTATGAGAAATACACTTCCATTAAAACCTCGAAAAATGGAATGTGCAGTACTAAACTTGGATAGCTCTGCTAATCCGGGGACACACTGGGTAGCCTACGTCAAACAAAATGATTACTGTGAATACTTTGATAGTTTTGGCGACTTAAAACCTCCATTAGAATTAATAAATTATTTAAAAAACATGACTATTAGTTATAATTTTGCACGGTATCAAAAGTTCGGTACTATGAATTGTGGTCATCTCTGTTTACATTTTTTAAAAAAATATTGGAAAAATCATTTAAATAAAGGACAAAGTAAATAATCTTTATCAGTATAATAATGTCTTTCACTGTGTCTATAACTGACAGAGACGCTTTTTCAATAACAAATTACTCTCCTACATTAGAATTAAGTGGAGAGTATGAGTGCGGTCTTCTGTATTTTTCTACATTCAACTCTATTCCTAATATAGATGAAAGAAACAATAAATTTTATTACGGTAATAATGGAGTAATAGAAATACCCGAAGGATCGTATGAATTACAAGATATTTGTGATTATCTTCAGTGCAACATCAAAAATGCTACATTGAAGTTAACTGCCAATAACAATACTTTAAAAACGTGTATTTTCTGTTCAGAAGATGTTGACTTTGATAAAACAGATTCGATTGGCAGGATTTTGGGTTTTGGTCTTGAAACGGTAAAAGCTAATATAAAAACCGAGTCTCCGTATCCTGTCAACATTCTACCAACGACAATAGTACGCATCGAATGTGATGTTGTAAGCGGATCGTTTGTGAATGGAAAAGCAAGTCATATAATTTATGAATTTGTGCCAAACGTACCACCTGGTTATCGAATTATTGAAATACCTAAGAACTTAATCTACTTTCCTGTCAATCAAAGTTCAATAACCGCTATCAGTATAAGATTGTTAGACGGAGAAAATAAACAAATTAACCTACGCGGTGAAGAGGTACAGCTGTATTTACACTTTAGAAGAAAATGTTAAATTTCAATAAAAACCTAGCGGTCTCTCGAAATCAAACCAGTTCCAAGAGGACATCGCATAAAAGAGCACCACTTTATACGAAAAAGAAGCTGACCAAACAAAATAAGACATTTTTGAAAATACTTGGATTGATAAAATGAACATTTTAAATATTGCACAATCTCCGTCACATGACAACAGCATTGAAAGTTTTGAATTTCATTCCTACAAGCCATATGTAACAAGTTTCAACAAGAATGATGAAATACGAATACCCATTAATCAACAAGATTTATACGTATTACCTGCGCTCAGCAGTTTGTATATCGAAGGCAGAGCCGATGTGTATAAACATAACAGTACTACAAAAGAAAAGGAAAGAGTATCAAATGTACATTTTGTCAACAATTTCGCTTTATTTTTATTTCAAGACATTCGTTATGAAATAAACGGTATTGAAATAGATAGAATCAAAAATGCGGGTATTACAACCACAATAAAATCGTATCTATCGTTAAATGATAGCGAGTCTAAATGTGCCAATGTTTGGGGTTGGTCCCCTCATGGTATATCCAATACTAATAATGGTGTATTTTCAGCCTCTATTCCATTAAATAAAGTATTAGGTTTCGCAGAAGATTATGAAAAAATCATTATAAATTGTAAACATGAATTAGTTCTTTTAAGAAGTAACACAAATCTTAACGCTTTGAAGTTAAGTGCTGGTGAAGTTGTTCAGGATATAATAATAAATAAAATAGTTTGGCGAGTCCCACATGTCAAAGTATCAGACCGCGAAAGAATTAATTTGCTAAAACATTTAGAAAGAGACCGAGCGATAACAGTTGCGTTTCGTAATTGGGACTTGTACGAATATCCATTGTTACCCAAAACCCGGAAACATACTTGGTCTATTAAAACTTCATCACAGATTGAAAAACCTCGAATGGTTGTGATTGCTTTACAAACAAATCGCAAACATAATGCCTCCATGTCAATGGCGGAATTCGATCATTGCTCTGTACGTGACGTTAGGGTTTTTCTAAATTCAACCTACTATCCATACGAAAGCCTAAATATCAGTTTCTCTGAAAACAAATATTCATTAATATACGAACAATATGCAAGATTTCAACAGTCTTATTACGGACGCCGAGCTGAACCGTTGCTGAGTTTTAAAGAATTTAAGGAGTTCGGCTGTCTTCTGCTCATCGATTGTTCCAGATCACAGGACAATTTAAAAAATTCTGTCGTCGATGTTCGTGTTGAAATAGACGCTGAAGCGGAGATACCCGATCAAACTTCCGCTTATTGTTTGATACTTAACGATTGCTTATTTGAATACAAGCCTTTAAGTAATATTGTGAAGAAATTATCATGAATAGCAAAACGGTTATTGTGGATCTGCAAGGCTTTAAAAATGAAAAAAATGATTTCATATTAAAAGAATTAGCAATTAGCACAAAAGAATATACTCAAACATTTTTAATAAAGCCTCCCTGTCCATTCTCGGCACTGACTATCGAGGAAAAGAAACGCGTACGGTGGATAGAAAGAAACAGAGGACTCCGATGGAGCGAAGGATACATTGACTATAGGGAATTTAAAAGGATTATAAAACCCTATTTTGATAAATGTAAAATCATAGTAAAAGGAGAAGAAAAAGTAAAATGGGTACGAGAAATATGTGATCATGAAAATGTGTTAGATATAAGCTCTAGGGATATACCTAATTTAGACACTTTAAGTAAATTATATTGTCAAGACGTTTTAATGTATAATTGTTTTTACCATAGCAACTACTGCGCTTTAAGAAATGTAATTTGTGTAAGAAAATGGATTATAGAAAATAAATTATCAACGTCTGTTTTCTAATAAAATGTTTTTAAAAAGAATAATGTATTTTTTATTAAATGCCCAATTATCACCTACTCAAATAATTGATGACTAAAGGAAATGAAACTCATAACTACATCATAGTTATTTATTAAATTACGATAAAAACATGCAGTCAAAAAGCGGTATACAAATAATGTAAATAAGGAATTCCAATGATCTAGGTTAAGTTTTATAAATGCCACAGTAACTATGCAAAAACAAACAGTAAAGTATGAAGGAGTCAACATTGTTTATTCATTAATTACCAAATCACATAAGGTAACTTAAACTGCTAATAATAAAAACCATCTTAACAAAATGGAAATAATAAATAAATAGGACCAATTCGACAATTATAATCTGCTCCAACTACGCACATGAATACCTCATCCAGTCACGCGCATGCCTACATCGATGTATTTGCTGTAAAGTTTCTTATTTCATTTACGCTTACACTGCCATACGGGCTGACAACAAATATTCTACAGATATCACCTAGATACTACCTAAATATCAGTATCATAATAATTGCAGATATTTTAAAGTAATGTAATACTTTGATGTACTTATGCACGTCAAAATTGTATTGTATCTGTACGGTTTTTCAGTAAGTGAATTTGTTATTCTTATGAGTTATAAATGACTTTAACCATTAAAGGATAGGGTAAGCACATTAGCGCCGTCATTTGTTTTAAATTCTAGCTATTAAACCGGATCAATTTTTAACAATTTCGAACCTCCGGCTCCTCGGAATATCCATTATACCAACTAACAATTATTCAATAAATTAAAAGTAGGTATGTGTTTTTCATCAGGCTGGAGGTTCTGTTTATTAGCTAACAATTTATATAATTTGTAGCACTAGTGGGCCATACCCATCGCCTTAAATTAATAATTATTAGATAAGTACATTGCATTACAGTTAATTTTGATTTAAATGTCTCTCTATAGACGTATCCGTGACAAGATATCCCACGCATAAAGTCTATTTGAGAAGTTTAATTTTAAGAAAAGTATAGATTGTAGCCTTAAAAACTAAGGCTATATCCACACAATTTCTTTGAAATTGTGTTCACCACCCCCTCCGTCTGATCCAATATCGGGTCTATAGGATCCGTCACCACATACTGGGCGGAGAGAAGGACGTCCTCGGACTCATCGTCCCAACCATCCTTCTCACAATCCACAATTTCAATCCGGATAATACGTCGGGCTCGAGAGCCCGACGTACTTTTCCTTATAAATGACACCGATGTTGGATCAGGGTGGGGACGGTGCTTGACACAAGATGTCCGCACTGGATTTACACGCTTTGCAGAACGGCGAGCGCGAGCCTTTATTATCTTCCTCTGCAGAGGCGCCTCTCCTAACTCCTCCGACCAAGGTGGGAATATTTGGGACCATCCTTCTAAGGGGTCCTGCGCATCCTGCAGAGGCGAAGGTGGGTACTGCTCGCCATCGCGTGTAGCTTTGGTAGTGTTCTGAAAAAAGAAAACAATAAGTTACCTCGTAATAAATGAATAAATGGACTGCACTCTCCAGACAAATAATGTATTCGTATTAAAATAACTTACCATGTTTTAAGATGATAATGTTATTAGATGGGTTGTTAACTTATTGCTGCGTGTCTCCAAAGCAAGTATCATTCTCATGCGCTTTAATGAAATATATACCACAAGTATTTGTACGTGTGAGTTTGTAAGTGAGTGGAATTAAAAGCTGACACAGTGCATTTTTTCTTCATGTGTACACGTAGGTCTGTGTGTGTTCATCAGAATACACGTGTCCAATAAAATATAAACAAGTTCAGACATGATTTTGTGCTAAAACTGTATGTAAAATATGTTGTAGGTACATTCAGCTACACATCAGGTAACCACAATCTGTTAAATTTTCTTGATCGATATTGAACCAAACAGGTTTGACGTAAAGATGAGAATAGATTGAAGAAATTTAGAGATTTGTGTACATTGATGTGTACCTGTACTTTCTCTCTGTAATCTTGATAAAATCAGATCATATTAGAATGAAACAACGTTTTATATTTACGACATTAGGTATATTCATTTAAATAATAATTAATGTTATTAACATTTCAACATTTTGTCTTAAGTAGTCGAGTGCACAACTCTTTAAATTAGGTTTTCTATGTTATCATTTTAACAAAAACAAATTTTAAAAATGGCCACCTTATGACCTCATAAAAAAGTTAAATGTTTTATTTATCATCTTCAGTAAGAACACAAAATAAACAAAGTTATAGCTATATAAAACAAAGATACGATACGTACCTATTCACATAATATCTATCCCTACCCGGTATTTAAACGTAAGCGACACAATAATTAAAATAGAGTTTGCATAAAAAGGCGCTTACAATAAAAAAGTAGGAAAGGTTCGATATCTACTATCATGGTTGCCACTCAAATCTACAGTTTAACCTTAGTTTATGTCCCTAGATTACAGAAATTAATCTAATTTATTTTTTACATTATACATACTACGCTATTATCATAGAAAACACTGTGAAAACATACCAACATTTCTAAAAATAATATAAATCTTAAAAAATGCTATTCCGATGACCCCATGATAAGGTTGAAATTTTATTTTTTAATATGACGCGTTTGTCGTCATTAGACGACAAAGCTACTTTTTCCTGTTCTTGGGTAAATATTTCATGTTTAAGAGATTTAAATATAATATTTTTTTTTCGTAAAAAAATATTTTTATTTAATACCTTAAAGTAATCTTTAAAATGAACATTTTTCAAGACCGGTTTTTGTACCCCTTTTGCTTTTTTATATTCCTCTTTTTCTGTTTTAATGCTATACAACTTCGACCTTAGACCTACAAACTCAGATATTAAATTCCCGCCTAGTTCGTCCTTAAAAAGACCTGGCACTTTTTTATTTAAGCCTGGAATGTTGTAACTGTTATTTAAGGGGTAATTGCTGGTATCGAAATAAGGAAGGAAATGTATCTTTAAATCATTATAAAAATCTTTACTTTCGATTGAATAAAGAAAACTGTCAGTATCCGTATAGCAAAGTTTCAACTTTTCATTATAAAAAGGTTTCATAATAGAATAATGAAAATCAAACATATGACTTTTAGATATTTCCAAAACGGAAAAACCAATATATATAGGTTTATCCAAAGTTATTGTTTCAGGTTTCATTTGAACAGCTACAAAGTTTTCTGTAAAAATAGTAACACTGTGAAAATTAGGTCTAGATATCAATCGCTCAGCACAAATACTTTTCTTTGTTTTATTCTTATCATCATTCCATTTATTTACCAATTTCACATCAACCCTTTTCTCCGTATCTTCTAAAGTCTTCCCGAAAATACTATTATTCAAAAGTTTAAAAAAATCTTGTTCAAATGCTGATTTTGCTTTTTTTCTTAGTTCAGTATTCATATCTATGTACTGTTTTAAATAAGGACTCTGATTAAATTGAATTACTCTATGAATTTTTTTTAACAATAAACCATGTTTTAAACATGTCTGCAGGTGCGCATAATGGATGACATACAAAAATTTATCGTATAAATTTGGGATTAATTTACATGTTTTTGAACCCGGTGGAATAAACTTTTGCGCACAAAAAGGAAAGTCATTATGATTATCATGCAATTCTTCTGGATATTCTATGTCTACTTCTAGTATGTAACCAGTGTCTCCATTAATTGACACATTTTGAAAATCAATTCTGCTAATTTCATCATCATTTAATAACTTGAAATGTGAGTGAGGTAGATAAGCGCACATAGCAAAGCCGTAGAGATTATTACAGTCAATGTAAACTAAAAAGTTATCTCTTTTTGTCGGGTCATAAGAATTTAAATATTTGTTGTTAGCTTTTGAATACCTTGTTGAACATAAACAAATTCCGCCGCGAATACCTTTTTGAATCATTCGTAATATTTCCAAGTCATTAATTAATTCTAATTTAACGTCTGTTTTTAAAAGCATAGCATCAAAACTCAGACTGGGTGCTGTTATGTAAAAAGCGGGATCTAACTTGTAATTTGTTTTACAAGTTTGACGAAAACTTTCGAAGACGTCTGCTAGTAAAAGAACATCTGTTTTAAGATACAAATCGGTATATTCTCCAAGATTTGATAATTCAAAAGTTTGCCAAACTTTTGTTGCATGTTCGTAATCTTCTGACGAAATGTTACTATTATGCAGTTTACTAAAAAAACATTCCTGGGGAGGGAGCTCTTCCTCCTCATACGTGGTCCAAGTAGTTATGTATTCATAAGGATAAACTCCTTTGCGTCTCAATAAATTAAAATGCTTATTAGATGGATAAAACCGCGATAAATGACTAAAATCATTATTATTTAAATTTGCTGCTAGCTTCTCAAGGCTTGTGCCTAAAAATTTAAAAGAGTCCACAAAACGAACTGGTATGATGTCAGTACCATTTACTTGGAAATATTTTGTGAATGAAATATAATTTTCCTTAGTTTTTGCTATTACTTGAATTCTACCTGGCATTTCTCCTAATTCTCGTATAAAAAGATGACTATCATAACCGGCTAAGTTATGAAAAAAAATAGGTACAAATTTAGGCAGTCGATACTTCATATTACAATAAGAATGTGCTGCACCGCGATACCGTCCGGTAAGATGGCAGTGGTCTTTTACTTTATCATCAAATAATATTTTACCACATAGAAAACAGTTTTTTGCTTGAGAAAAATTTGTTCTGTCATAATCAGTTAACGTTATTGGCAACGGTGGACTGCAAAATATTATAAATATTAGTTATGTCGGATATCAGATATTCAAAGAACTTTTCAATACAGGTAGGTCCGCGATAGGAGACAAATTTGTTGAGCGAACTGTCGTAAGAACAAACAATATAGTAAGCAAATGCAGCTGGTGTGTGTTTGTGCAATGATGCTGTGCAACTTGATTCTGAATTGCATTCAGTTGGCTCTAACAACGATTCAAAATCTGCGTACAAAACGAAGGGCATGTCTTGCATACGCTCGTAGTGGTCAAATTGTATTCGAGTTCCTTCATTGGGTAAAATCGTTGCCACACCACTACAAATGTGGGCATCAAGTTTATCGTTGTTGTCAAAAAAAATCATACAATCTTCACATAAATATACTTTCGAATGATGTTTAGTTAACTGCTTGCGAAGTAATTTAGATAAATCTTTAATAAGACAGTAATGTGTACGTTTTTCTTTTTCAAGGAAAAGCATGTTAACGTGATGTTCTTTTCGGCGTTCGCTTTTGTACAAAGGCCCAACAACGTTACAGTTCTTTTTAAGACCATAAATATTAATACTTATGCGAGGATTGTTTTTTTCAAAGATTTTTATATCCGAAAACCCAACTGGAAAAGAAAGGTTCTTAATATTAAGAACAGTTTTGAAGTGCGGATAAGAAGTCGTTCGATGAGCATTACTTTTAGCAGGAAAAAGTGATGCCATAACACACCATAAAAAGCAATATTTATCAGAATTTTTTATATTTATACACGCTCGTTTATGTTTTATGGTTTCAGGCAAATCTATAAAACTTGACGCTCTCAAAGGGTTGTATTTATTAATGTTTACTTCTAAATACAAACTTCGCAGATAAGCCCACCCACTATCTCTATCTTCAAAATTTTCAATTTTTTTACAAAGTAAATGAATGATATTTAAAAACGTCTCTTCAAAATCATAATTTTGATGCAAGTTTATATTTTCGGTTGCAAAAGATTTAATTGAAACAGAATCATTTTTATGCTGAAAAAATTCAGCAAATAACTCAAAGTTTACTTTGATGCTAGAATGCGCTTGCATTCGTGCCGAAAGCAAAAGACGGACGCGTGCGCGCAATCGCGATAAAAATTCAGCAGGATAGACCGACGAGTGCTCCTCGTCCTCGTCATCCCGACCGTTGTTACATTTAACGCGGTAAGAAGCGATGCGACTACGAAAAGCACTGTGTACTTTTTCTATACCATCGCTTTCAACAACTGAACTGTTATTTTTGTGCAAAATACTTTTCAAGTGAGCGGAAAAAACTTTGTTTCTAACAGATACGTCGCATACAGAACAAAAAGTGGTGTTTGACATTGTGGATATGCTTTCACTGTGCTAACAAAACAAGTTATTGAAATAAGTACGCAAATTTATACAAACTAAATTTGCGGAAGAAGGAGTCACTCTTCAAATATTCCCAGTTTATTTTTTTTTATTATTATTGCTGTAAAAAACTCCTTCTTCCGTAAATTTAGTTTTTGCACATTTAACAAATTTTTTTAGCAAACTAAATTCTGGTGAGTCCGTCTCCCCTTGCAGGCGAACCCAAATAACAGACTTCTCGCACTTTTCTAAGCCGCTTAGGTTGCGTACCTCCTCCACGTTGTAGAGACGCAGCTCAGCCAGCAGGTCCCCGTCCAATTGCGCTGTCCGACGCGTGACTCCACCTGGCACTCTACGGGTGAAGAACGAGCTAGGAGCCTCTTTTTTCTTTGCAGGCGTTACCTCGTCGTCCGACTCCGAGTCAAAGAGCCACTCGGAAACGACGCTAGGCGAAGCTTTAGTGTTCTTTGGCGAGCCCTTTGCGATCTTCTTTTTTTTCAAACTGAAAAATTTTTTGGAGTTATTATCATTATATTCTGGACGTGGTTGTTCTAGATAAAGTATGATAAACAGAGAAAATAAATTGATGATGTGGGTATGAATAGTAGACAAAAACGGATATCTAAATTACCTTAAGCTTTCGTCTTCTGACTCGAAGAAGTGGTTTGATTCGACGATCTTCTTCGACCGTTTGTTTCCTTTGTTTTCAGACCTGAAATCCATAAGTTTTTTATCACACATAGTCAGGAGATTAGGTCTTGAAAATCTGTCGAAAATGGGAAATAATGTTATAAAAAAACATTAGCATTATAAGACATAGAAAGACAGATGATTATGACAACAAATAGAATACGTCAATAAAACCTGGAAAGAGAGATGATTTTGACAATAAATAAGTTTAACTTACGAACATTTTTTCAGAGTTTCTGGGGTCTTCTTGGTTTTCTAGGTCAGAGAGTATCGACGCCGAAGCACTACTACTTGTTCCTTAGATGTCTCCTGGGAGTACTGATACGGTACCCATCCTTTACTGCGTTTTTATTATAGAAAAGTGCAGATTGCGCATTATTTTAGCAGAGGTATTCAACCTTTATTCATAGATATGAAGGGCACGTTTGAAGTTTGAAAAATATACTTCTTGAGAAGTAAACAATAAAAACCTATTTAAGTGTAGTACAATTGTCTGAAAATCGGTAGGAATGTATACTTGTGTTTTATTTTCTAATTATTTTTTTTTTCAGAAACCTTTATTCATTCACATTTGCTTAGAACCAGCGTACCAACTTTCATATAACTAAGTAGCTTTAATAATATAACAACATCGTAGGTAGGTAAATAGATGACTATCATTACACACAAACATTCATGTTTTGTATTTCTCTTTTCAAACTCAAAATATAAGTATATTTTTTTGCATTTACATCAAACATTCAAATCAATATATCTCTAATAGCGAACACAGCGTTTGGTTGTTTCAATACCTGCAAATAAATCATCTACTTATATTCAGTCAATTTCGTCAGTTAATTTGACTACTAAATCAACAGGTTACCTACCTCTGACTTTTATGGTTTTCAGCAAAATAATTTTGTTCACATGGTATTTCTTGAAAACTAGCGGCGAAATTATTTGTGTGCATGTTTTATTAATTGCTGATTAAAGATTTCATTGCAACTAACGTTACGGAATGTACAAAGACTATTTCACATTGACCATAAACTAATTTAAATTTGTAAGTATGTTATTTTTAAATTTTAACGATTACAAAACGTCTTATACAGAGAAGGCTTTACCTAAATTACCCGTAGTAATTAACTGACCTTTCATGAAAACATCAAGACTTTGTGTATACGTTAGCCACGCGCGCACATGCTAGTGCGCACCGTGGCGATGTAATAACTATTCTGCAGGCAAGAAACCAGCGGCTAAAACAAAACGATCATAAAAACATAATAATTTTAAGCAAGAAAAATTAGTTCAAACAGATCAGTTTAAACTTGGCGTTGATTTATTTTCGATTTGCTTATTTAAGGGCCGAGTTCATCAACATATTAAACGATAGTTATCACATTTAAACCGTACCTGAAAAATACTAATCCTTGGTTGAACTATATTTAAAGTGAGATTACCGTTGTTAAAGTTGGTGAACTCGGCCCTAAGGACTTGATTCTGTGATGTATCGAGTTATTGTCGAGTGACATTGGTAGCTATATTTATAATACTAGCGATTCATTCATAATTTCTGCTAAACTACCTAGTATATATTAATGCTATAAGTTTATTTATGAGTATTGGGTATTTTTGTCTATAATAGAAAGATCTCTTGCTATATTGTGATATATGTATATAACAGCGGAAGAGCCACGCCTTGGCATGAGTAATACCACGTCCTCACAGAAAACTGACGTAAAGCAGTGCATGCGTTGTGTTTCGCTGCGTGAGTGAGGGTACCAAGGCCCAACCCAAGGTAAAATAGGTTAAAAGGTAAGCAGCGCACCACCACTGGTGTTGCAGGTGTCCATGGGCAGCGGCATTTGCTTACCATCAGGTGATCCGTCTGTTCGTCTGCCACCTATCGCAATAGCTAAGTCAAGAATATGAATTTTGTACATAATCCATACACACGTTGATTAATCTCTATCAATATTATCGCTTAAAGTCCGTGATTACACCCCAGCTCCAATTCATTAACGCATGCATTGTTTTTATTTTATGCAAATTCAGCAGCGCGTCGTATTCGCCGAATGCAACTTGACTATGAGAACCATTATTGAAAAATATCTCAGAAATTAGTAGCTGTATTTACATCATGGTTAAAAACAAAACTAATGATTAAGTATCTGTTATGTTCAGGGGTTCTGGGTTCTGTTCCCGGTCGAGCAAAAATATGATTAGATTTTTTAACATAGCTCTGCCGCTCGAGCTTGTGATCAATACCGACTCATGTTAAGCATAATGTTTTTATGATATAGGAGGCAGACGAGCCGATGGATCACCTGATGGTAAACGATTACCGCCGCCCATGGACACCTACAACACCAGTGGTGGTGCGCTGCTTACCTTTTAACCCCTCATCCCCTGTATTGAGCCTCCGGTACCCCCCTCCACGCTGCGAAATACAGCGCATGCACTGCTTCAGGCAGGTTTTCTGTGAGAGTGAGGTATTATTACAGTCAAGCCGACTCATTCATGCCGAAGCATTGTTCTCCCACTGATAAAATAGTGATTATACCTTATCACAAAATAATAGCAATGACTCAGTTTCTTCAATGAAGGCATGTATGTGTCTTGCAGTGTGACAATAATTACCTAAGATGAAATGCATCTTGTATGAAAATATGGTGTTTGAAATTTGGTGGTAGACGAGCCGACGGATTACCTGATGGTAAGCGATTACCGCCGCCCATGAACACCTGCAACACCAGTGGTGCCACAAGTGCGCTGCTTACCTTCTAACCTCTTTTACCCTGGATTGGACCTCCGGTACCCTTACTCACTTCAATTTCTTTGATGAAAGCATATGTCTTACAGTGAGACAATAATTAAGCAGAAACGTATCTTGTATGAAAATATAGACAACATCACATACATTATCATGAACCTGCGACCCTTGCGTGTCAATCAGTACTCAAACCACTGTGCTAAATAATACTAAGTACCTATACATAAAAGTTCAATTACATTTTCTGTATGATGCATTGTAGGAGTGATAATAGGTACAAACAATGTACATCGCCACATCAGGTTACCACATTCTGTCAAATTTATACAATTGGTATTGAACCAAACGGGTTTGACATAAAGGTGAAAATGGTGATTACAGATTTGTTTACATTAATGTATAGCTAACTGTACTTACCTCTTTGACTTTCAAGTAAAGTAAAAAACAAATTAAAACTAGTTAGATAATTATTATTTTTAAATACGGTTCGTGATGATTCAGAGGTTCTAGGTTCAAATCCTACTCGGATTTTTTTTTTCTTCGGAATTTTTAGGCGTGAGCGTTGTGATATTATATTAGTTCTTAAATTGTTTAATATATTGTACTTAATTTAAAAAAAGTTTTATTTTCTGTTCAAATGCGTAAGCATTAAAAATCTGTCTGCAAAAACATTACATCTACCAAGTCACAAGCAAGTGTTTGTGCATCACGTTACACGCCACCGTAAAATTAGCTGACATAGATATATTCCTGCATCGCGATGGCAAAGTTTTAGTTTGGAGTTTGTATATATACAAAATTGAAACATGGATTTAGTGGATGTCACCTAAGACCGAAACACTCCAGTAGGAGACGGCCGCTCTAAAAAGGTGTAGTAAGACTAAGGTGATTATCTGAGATGTCTGTAATGACAGATTATAACCCGGAGCGATCGGCTGGGTTTAAATCAGTCAGAACAAGATTACTCTCACCACGTTTGGTAAAAAACGCTAAACGCGGTAAAGCACACAAGACGAAAAATGAAACACGGATCAAAATAAATAATGGTTGTCTCCGGACTGCAAAGTTGCATCGAATCAAACGAAGTCACAACAGTCCGGAGACGTAATCCCATTATGCTCCAGTTTTTGTTGAATAAGAGAATCATCGTTTCTAAGTACTATTAACCCACTAAGCTAACAGTGCAATCGGTCGTCTAATAATAAATTCCTCAACTTAGGCACTGAAATGATCGTTCCAGGGTAGACAGACAGTGACAACGATATAGAACGACCTTAAAATCTAACGTTACCGTATTTTAAATCAACACTTATCTATCTGTTTTTTGGGCAATTTCACTTAACTTGATTTTTTGCGACTGAGCGAACGCAGAGAGCGATTTCGAAAAAAATCAAGTGAAGTGAAATGCCCAAAAAACACCTACTAATCCGCATTTGGCGATGACTTGATTTCTACGATGGAGGTCTTTGATCTGCAGTGGGACAGCTATAGGCTGATACTTTACTAGGTGTCATGAATTATTTATGTGGTTATTGGTACCTTTAGTTCTTGTTAAATTTTAGAATTAAATATAGTTATCTATAATAATAACAAAGAATATAAATATATGTTATTTTTATGATATAGGGGGCAGACGAACAGACGAGCACCTGATGGTGAGTGATTACCGCCGCCTATGGACACCTGTCACGTCAAAAGAGTCGCAGGTGCGCTGCCGGCCTTTTTAAAAGGGAGTACGCTCTTTTCTTGAAGATTTGCAGGTCGTATTGGTCCGGAAACACCGCAGGCGATAGTTCATTCCACAGTTCTGGCGTACGAAGTAGCAACTTTCTTGAGAAACGCACGGTTGAAGACGACAACCATCTAGATGATGAGCATGGAACTGTTGACGAGTGGAACGATGAATGAAGCTGCAGGAATCAATCCGAACAATTCCTTAGAGCATTCCCCATAGTATATACGGTACAATATACATAGCGAAGAGGCTACATCTGTACGCAGTGCCTATGAGTCAAGCCGATTGGAAATATCTTTCCATTTCGAAATTCGGAATGATGATTTTTTTTTTCGAGAAGATCTAGTATGAAACACAGAAGCACAGATATTATAATATTAGTAGGAACTTTTTGCAATTACAAATACAAGTTTCTGTTTACTGTACCTGTACAAAGCTTTAATTAGACTTCAAAACCATTTAAATTAGAAAAACATCGGAGTAACATGTATTCTTGTATATAATCGTTTTTAGAGCTAGCTCGGGAACAAATACAGGGTGTTTAGGTAAACAGCTAGGCATCCATTTAACCATCACTTTTGCCAACCATTCTGAACGACTTTTGGAAATTCGTCAACATAATTTCAACACCACATGCAAAATGGCCATAATGGCCGAATTCATAATGGCTAAATTGTATTAAAAGCTGAAATTTTCCAGAAGTCAGAATAAAATGTTGTTCAGAATTATTAGAAGAAGAGTTAGTTTACCTATCCTGCATAGAACGAGTCCTTATGCTATCAGAATACAAATATCCTACTTATGTAACTAAGTTACGTCCAATACGGTTGGAGACCCGTAATTAATTCAAATTGCCTTCAGGCGACTGTAATTCCGGAACATATTCTATTGAGACGACAAGCCTTGCTACTTAGGTAGGTAACGCGTACTTTTGTGTTCTAGATACGTAAGCTTCTACATTAAATTAGGTGTGGTTTGTATTATTCGATCATAGGTCTTAGAATTTCTATATAATATTCTAGAGTCGGGTATGGGGTATAATTTGCTTCAGCCATCAAATTCGGCCATAGCGAGTAAGTACTCATGAATTATTTAAGTAAAATCTTTTGTCTTTTAGTAACTTATGTAATACAAACTGAAGTAAGTACTTGGGGTGGCATGATTCTCAAATTATTTCAGGTTTCATAGAATTAATATTGTTGTTGAGGATTTTCTTACCTATTTACAGGAAATAAAACATAATGTACTAAATAAGATTGAAAAAAAAAATTGCTTTAGTTAAGTAACTTATTTAAATTTTTGATTACTGTGAAAGTGAAAACTCTCTTCCCTAAACTTTTCATAAACAAGAAATAACCTTTGCGATCAAAATTCTTGAAAAACAATAAATTAGAAGACAAACTTCAAATTGCCTCCGAAAATTAAGTCCAAAGTAAATTCATCGCTAATATTTTAATATTCAAGAAAAAGTTGAAATAAAATTAAATATACATAGAAAAAAAGATGCAAATGTAACAACTCCTATAATACTTGACAAAGTAAAAATATGTAAGGGGATACGAATATAAAATAATATCTACAATAAAACCAATTCATCATTTTTACACGCAAGGGGAAAATTGAATTTCGTGTAATGTAACATATCTCTGAGATTCTTTATAGATTTTCACGGAACAACTCACCAAAGATTCCATATTTTGTAGTAAGTATTCGTGACACGTCCTTTGCAATATTAAAGTTTTATGCTACCAAGAAGTTCGGTGGAGTCAATGACGTAAATCTGAGATCATACCACGAAACTGAATTCACGACGAATTATCCCCGAGCCTTTCACACGCAACGTGCATCTTTTTTGTTAGGATGCGACAGAAATATTCTCGTTTGTAACATGATGGTTTCGTAATAGGCTCTCTGGCGTCTTGCGCCAGTGGATCGAGCAATGCACATCGAAATATTGTCAATATAATTTTGTTTTACCACTGAATCTATATCTGCTACAATATGTTGCAACTTAATTTCCAAAACATTTTAAGATTTTGGTGGCACATTTGACACAATTGCTGTTAGGTACACCTACTCATTTAGCTAACGGCAACATCAACCTGTAAAATATTGGTTTTGCACTGAATATGTACAACTAGGTTCGTCATCGTCATCGTCAGCCCATTTAAGTCCCCACTGCTGGGGCACGGGCCTCCCTCAATCACATGAGGGGTAATTGCCATACTCACCACGCTTGGCAGACGGGTTGGCGAGGGTTTTGATATAAATGCAGAGTTTTCCTTCTCTGGGTGCTGATGATCATGCCAGCAGCTTTACCTTAGTCGCCTTTTACGACACCTCGGTAAGAGTGAGGGTGGCCTATTCTACTCTGCCGGGACCAATTTATCTTCCAACAACACATATTGAGTCGTTCAGGGGAGAAAACTAGGTCCTAAGTCTTAAATCCATTTGCGTGATGACAATTATTCCATCTAAGGTGCAATAAAACACAATAGTAATAATTAAAGTCAAGCTCGAGGAACCTAATTAATTTAGCTTTACAACTGCCATCGTAATAATAATATATTTGTTAAAAGCCAATGCTTTTAACAATGGTTATATAATAAAAAGTATAAGTGTTTGCCGAGAGGTTGTAACCCCAAAATTGTTTAAATAAGATCCGATTTAGTAGCTAAAATATAAAATCGATTGGCGTCGCTAGTGTGCCCTACCCGTCACCTTAATAGGTACTTCAAGCACCTATGTTACGGATATCAGAACCAACAGCGGCATTATTACAAACACACTTCTGGACACATCTATTGGCCCACCTTGCATTTTCAGTTTCGTTTGGTCCTAGCTAAAATTTTATATTAGGTGGAGCAAAAAGTTTTATGCAGTTTTGGGGACCTGGCACATTTATCATTTGATTCAATAGTCTTTTTGGAGCCTGTTTGTTGATATCAAATAGTCGAATACTAAAAAAACAAGATTTTATTGGTTTAAATTTATTTTAATTCTTGAAAGTGTGATTGTTCTCTTTAGTTTTGCAACTTTCTTAACATTAAGGAGAGGTTCTATCTATAATCTATGGATACTTCGCCTGAAATCGCCGTCCAAGCTGTGGCACTTATCCAAGCCGGACACAGCCAAATAAATGTGAGTGCTCAACTTAATTTAAATCGATCTGCGGTCCGAAATGTTTTTCGAAGTACCTAGAGACTGGCGGCTTTCTTCGTCGCCAAGGAAGGTCACGATTTCGGGTTAAAACTGAAAGGCAGGATCGATTCATCGCATCTTATCTCCATTGAGATACAAAACTAACTTCGCGACTTCCACGGAGTATCTGGGAGCGCTCTAACTGTTCGGAAAAGGTAAAAGAGCTCGATATGGTACCACCCAAGTCAGCTAATGGCCCCAAACTAACGCGAGCCCACCAAACAGCGCGCCTTCATTTCGCGAGCACTCATTTATATTGAATCCTGCTTTGAAGAGAGGATTGCTTATGGCGGTGGCTCATGGACTGTCTGGGGCGGTATATTCGCGAGCGGCTAAACTCAACTTGAGGAACACGGCTGCCAGCATTGAATACTGAAAGGTACATTCGTGATGCCATCCGCGGACTATGTGGGCATAAATATCCTTTTTATGCATGATAATGCAAGAGCCCATATGGCTGGCATCGTCAGGGAAAAGCTTCAGGATGTGAATATCAAAGTAATGGATCAGCCAGAAGCCCAGACATGAAGTACATGTGAGATGAGCTAAAAAGACGTGTTAGGGCTTGTCAGCCAGTTGCCCAGACAATGTAGGAGTTGAAAACAGCCATAGAAGAAGAATGGGACATGATCCCTCAAAATTTCATAAAGCGGTTGATAAACTCTATGCCTAATCTTATGAGAGCTGTGGTAGACGCCCATGAAGGCAAAACGCGTTATTAAGTTATACCTTTATTTGATAAAACATGTTTTTTATTCAAAAATCGCCTTTATAAAGGCGCAGACCCAACTTACAAGGCGTTCCTATTCTGAATTCAAATTTAAAACAATACTACCGAAAAAAATGGTAAAATGTACCAGGTTTAAATCTGCATCAATGGTTTTTGTTCTATCTAGCAGTCATATTTCAGTAGGGGCCTTCGAAACCTAAACTCTAAGGTAGGCCAATAGATGTGTCCAGAAGTGTATATACATTTAATACTTTTCTTTTCTAAATACATACTTATAATACATAGAAAACAAGACCAATACAAACAAACATGCTCTCTGCCCTCGACAGAATCGGCATAATAGTTCACTATAAGAAGATTTATTTCTCTGTGCGCATGTCATGTTAACTCATCATGTCATCTAAATGTGGACAAGTAATTTACAGACAAAAAACTTTGTCCCAAGACGAGTGAAACACAATAAAACTCACTAACAATCTAACTTCGATGAAGATGTCGACAGTCTATCGATGGTTATTATCAGGATAAAAGCATCTTGACAAATCATTTTGACTAGTAGTTTCTTAGAAAAAGGCTGTTTGTAAACTTTTTCAATGTAGTTCGTAGTAAATAAATTGGTCTGAGCAAGAGGAAACTCAATAGATATTTCTCATTAAATATATATGTCGGAGCGTCAGCACAGTGGCGCCCTCTATTATGTTTGGAAACGTCAAGGAACTTCCTTGGGCAGAGTCAGCATATCGATGGTTGGATACTTTTTGTATATTCCATTGCCATTTACTTTGATTTTAGCGAGCTGGCGGTTTGACGTTTGACTTGAGATACGCGGGAATCATCATCACCATCATCATCAGCCCATTTAAGTCCTCACTGCTGGGGCACGGGCCTCCCTCAATCACATGAGGGGTAATTGCCATACTCACCACACTTGGCAGACGGGTTGGCGAGGGATTTGATATAAATGCAGAGTTTTCCTTCTCTGGGTGCTAATGATCATGCCAGCAGCTTTACCTTAGTCGCCATTTACGACACCTCGGTAAGAGTGAGGGTGGCCTATTCTACTCTGCCGGAGACCACACGGCACGCGAGAATCGCTAGAGGTATTCGGTGTGTGTTTTCTTAGTGAATCTTGGTGTTTGCTTTGATTTTGTGATGGGATTTGATGGTGGTGATACCAGAACGGACTGTGGGATCGCGCAGTGAACAAATGCAGACTAATGTAGAATAATCATCGCTATGCCGAACCTGCCGCGTTTCCTTTGTGTTCTTTCGCATTGCATGTTGATAGTTTGTTCAATAGACGCTTTAAACTTCCGAATGACTTCGCTTTGTGATTTGTGGACTCTAATTTCAATATTGCCATCTTGCACAACCTATCTGATAACGAAGCGCCCGACCAGCCACCGTTATGTAATATATAGTCCTCCTAGCCGTATTCGGCGATGGCGACCCCTACTAATTACGAGCATGTGCTCTTATATGACTTGCAAGTCCAAATTTAGTCTTAAAACCCGGTCGCATGCTTGGCAGTACAGCTGACCGCCGCTGTTGTAGGTGTACGTGTAAGAGGGCTTTACGCACCTGAGGTGTTGAGTCTAATTCTAGAAGGAGGGCGTTTTCAGATTTCTGAACCCCATATTTAACGCGTTGCAGCCATTCAGATCTCTGAGTCGCAAGCTCCTTCCACCTATCTGTCGGCAGATTGCATGTATTTAGATGTTGTTTGAGCACCTCCTTGTAACGAAGATACTGTCCACCTCGATTGCGCTTGCCTTATGCAAGTTCTTAGTAAAGCAAAGATTGTGGCAGTCTACAGTCATCCATTCGCCAAACATCACACCACCGCAGCTGAGTTTTCATAAGAAGAGCTTTTTTCATAAGCTACCAGTCATCGCAGAACGACGAAGCACTTCCGTGTTTGGAATTCGATCTTCCCATTTTATTCGCATGATAGATCGTAGACACCGCATGTGGAAGGTGTCCAACTTTCGAACGTCTTTTTTATACAAAAACCAGGTCTCTGAGGCATAAAGCAATATGGGAAGAATCATGGCTTTATACTTATACCGAAAGCTTTGTTTGAAGTTTCAGATCATGCGATTTCCAAACACGGTCACTCAGTCGTCCAAAAGAAGCATCAGCCCTTGAAATGCGTGAGGGTATTTCAGAAGTCAGTGTGTGTCATTAAATATTAAGTAAACAACGCGATCACGAAATCCAAATAACGATTTCTGGTTTTCATACAAAACAACATCATTAGAACCAGAATTCAAGGAAGTGTGAAATAATACTTATCACTGGAATATCCAACATATAAGTGCGAGTGAGTACTCGTACTCATATTTAATTATATGTATTTAAGTATATATTTGTGTTCCTCTGTTGTCTGATATCTGTAACACAAGTGCTTAGGCTACTTAGTACGGAATGAGGTCAATGTTTGAGATAGTTTTTTAAATTTTCGCGTTGCATTATAACTATAATTAATAAAGACGGGAATTAACACGATATTTATTATGTGATACAACATTGTGTACTCACATATTTTACTCGTAGTTTCGCCTACGTTATAGCAGCCGTGGTCACGAGCGGACTGGCGGAGCACGGCGTCGTCTGAAATATGAGAGTACCCAATGTTGTATCACATAATAAATATCGTGTTCATTCCCGCCTTGATTAATTATAATGTATTAGATGTTGTGAAAATTATTGTTATTATTATATGTTGGATATTCCAGCAAGTTTACCTACATACTTTATATATAATAATTATAGAGTAGAAATGATAATAGAGATTCTTACGGTCGCACTCAGAGACGTCATTTAAGCTAATGTTCATTAACTTTAGTATCGGTAGTCTTTATGCGTATCAAAATAAGTGTCAATATTTTTTCTTAAGTAGCCAACTAAGTTAATCAACGACTATGAGTGTGGCAGTTAAACTTTTACTTTAACGTTATTTTTTAAACTTTATTAACGATCAAGTTAAACCAGAAAGCTTTTCACACTTTCAAGATGTATAAAGATGTATAAAGCAAAACTATTCTTTGTCAACTCTTCTTTTATAACAGGAATTGCAAACACAAGATCTCTAATCATATCAACACGGTTCAGAAAATAAGGAACATACTCGTAAGATTTATTTCGTTTGCAATATAACTGCACAGCTCCCGGTATTATAAGCTGCACTTGCATCTCGTGCATCTTAAAATGGTTGGGGACATATTTCGTGCTCTAAGTCGTTCGTACTTATTTGATATGAGTAGGTCTTCTGTAAAAACCTATTTTATTTAAAAAGATACATTTCTTCAAGTAGATAGATAGATAGATACTCTTTATTGCACAACATACAAAACTTAAAAGCTAGGTATACAGAGATACAATGTACAATTTAGGCGGTCTTATCGCTGGGAGCGATCTCTACCAGACAACCTTCAGGTAAAGGACATTAGATAGAAGAGGGGAGGGTGGTGCAATCCTTTTGATTTTGAATATTGATTAAGTAAATTATAGTATAAATACATATATCTAGATAATAAATAAACACGTTACACTAATATATACGAATGTTAACTTACTATAATACAATATAACCTACACAAATTATATAAAATTACTAGCTGACCCGGCAAACGTTGTTTTGCCATATAAATAAAAGGGTTGATCGTAGAAGGGTGAAAATTGAGGATTGTATGTATTTTTGTATGTTGTATCATAAAAAAAGAGAAATTAAAAATTTTGTCTAAAAAATAAAAATAAAAATTTAGGGGTGGACTACCCCTAACATTTAGGGGGATGAAAAATAGATGTTGGCCGATTCTCATAGATACCGGATAAGCACAAAAAATTTCATCAAAATCGGTCAAGCCGTTTCGGAGGAGTATGGCAACGAAAACTGTGACACGAGAATTTTATATATTAGATATAAAATATACTACTATAAGGTTATAATAGAGAAGATATATTTTTTACCTACAATTTATGGATGGATCTGGGAGAGGACTAACGACCACGAGCGTCAATGACAGGAAAGGAAGACAGGTGAAGTTAATAAAAAAGGATCAGTTGGGGAGAGGGTTTCAGTTTTCAAGGAAGTGTGCTTTGCCCGAGCCTTAAAGATGGGCAGGGATGGGGACTGTCTAATTGGTAGGGGTAGGGAGTTCCATAGGCGAATTGACTGGATTGTAGGTACATTAATTTACTTCTATAATTTATTTATTTATTTAAGAAAGAAAACTTGGTATTTTACAGTGCTAATACACCAAAGTATACACAAGCTAGACTACAATAAAATTAAAATTACTATAATTTTTTACGTAAAAAAGTTACAACACAATAACACGCTTCGGCATGAATAGGCCGGCTCGACCGGAATGATACCACGGCCTGACAGAAAACCGTGAAGCAGCACTGTACTGTACTTCGCTGCGTGAGTTAGTGTACCTTAGGCCAGATCCGGAAGAAAGGGGGGTTCAAAGCTTGTCAGCGCACTTGTGACTCCACTGGTGTTGCGGGTGGTCACGGGTGGCGGCA
This sequence comes from Marasmia exigua, assembly GCA_019059595.1. Lineage (NCBI taxonomy): Eukaryota > Metazoa > Arthropoda > Insecta > Lepidoptera > Crambidae > Marasmia > Marasmia exigua. The sequence goes on along the minus strand of CM032479.1, from coordinate 11,174,291 downwards.
ATCACTTACCATCAGGTGATCCGTCTGCTCGACTGCCATCTATCACATAAAAAAACAGAATATTTCAACGAGCGCCGCTCTAGGGAACTTCTAAACCAGGAGTACTTAACATTTTCTTGACCACGAATAATTTGATTTCTTTGTTTGTCCACGAATACAAAATAAACATAATTTTGTTATTTTAATTCGCGCTTTTGTTACAACATTATCGTTCACGGACAACATTTTGACTCCTGAGGTTCCTACGCAGTACCTCCACAATGGTTCATTATGACAAAAGGAAAGTTTGCAAAACATTGCCTTGATTAATTTTGTTCGAGACCTTGCGAGAACGGTGAAATTGAAAATAATTTAAAAAGGTCATATGCAATCCTAAAATTACAATTATTTCCATGTTCGAGTACTTTGATATTTAACGAGCTTAACAAATATGTGAAATCTTTGTGACTCAGTCGTCTTTGAAATCGTGCATTCGAAGACATGTAAGCGTTTCAAAAGGTAGGTCGCTTTTGAAATCTCTTCGCTTTCACCAGTTAATCCTTTCAACAGGATGGTACCGGAATTGGAGTAGGTTATAGCTATGGACTGATCAAAAAGAAAGACGAGATCATTAGGCTTTTACGAAAATGAATTATTCATTTAGCCCTAAGTATCTATTCAAAAGAAAAGTATTCGACGTATATTTGTTATTCCGCTGTTGATTCTGACATCCATAACAAATGTGTTTGAGCTACCTTTCTCTAGTCTGACCAATTGATGTGATGTTGTGAGTTTTTTTTTCATATCAGTTACCATTTTCGTAATATAACTACGAGTAGCAAAGTACATATTTAGTCAACCAACTTGTGCTCTGCTCTAGTACTCAACGACGTAGATATTTTCTTTAAATCACAGGCAGCTATAGCGGACCCAACAAGGGTCTATTTGACGGCTGCGCTTGGGGTGTTTCGATCCCATGGTGGGGCCAAAATTTATACCAGAGTTTTTCTGTTAGGTACGGGTAGGGCACACTAGCGACGCCAATCGATTTTAATTTTTAGGTATTAAATCGGATCAATTTCGGGGTTACAACCTCTAGGCAAACACTTATACTATTTGTTAAATAAACATGCACAAATGTTGGGTCTGTGCACAAACACGAAACGCGTTGGACCGAACATTTGTGCATGCTTATTTGATAAATAGTATAAGTGTTTGCCCAGAGGTTGTAACCCCGAAATTGTTTAAAATAGATCTGGGTTAGTAGCTAAAAATTTAAATCGATTGAAGTCGCTAGTGTGCCCTACCCGTCACCTTAAGAAATTCTTAGTGTCAGCCCGGAGTCCGGAGGTTGGCGGTCTTGTAGCTCCGTGCCTCGGAAAGCACATTAAGCCGTTGGTCCTGCGAGTTATCCGTCTCCGGTCGTGTCACACTGCACTAGTGTCCCATCGTAATATGAGGACAAGGGAAAAGGCAGTGCAAGTGTTTGCGCACACACTTGAGCACTATAATATATCCTGCGTAAGTTGCTGATCGTTAAAATAGGCATCCTTAGCCGAAATCGGTTGGAGGATATTATTATAGGACTTATATTTTCTTTCGACACTTTTGAGTAGTATTGTACTACCCAGCTTAGGAGAAAACATTTAGATATAGTTATAGAAGTATACTGTTAGTATACTTCTATAACGAAATGTTTTCTCCTAAGCTGGGTAGTAAGACTAGTTCAAGCAATAAATCAATGATTATATTGGGACCCAAGAACCCGCAACCCCTCATTGCCTAACGTAATTTACTGATCGTCTGTTTTTATCAGACGGCAATTGCGAGCTTTGTGTTAGATAAGATTAAGATAGATCAGATAATTTGGATCACGAGAAAAAATATGTTGTTGTTACAAAGGTTTTTATTGCACTGAATTTTTTTTTTCGTTTGACGCTCTTCAAATTGTTGTCTATCTCTGATATTTATTTAATAATTTGGGATAACAATAGCATATTATAATTTCAGTTACAATCTTACTTAATACAGTTTGGAAAGCGTATTACAGTTATCCACGTAACATTCTCAATTTGTTAAGTCTAATAATGAAGATACACATGGTTTGTACATTATACTTATTTATATTCTTAAGTTCAAACCGACAGAAGGTATTTCACACATTCATACATAGTACTATGCAAGTATGAATTTAGCCGTGTGGTCCCGGCAGAGTAGAATAGGCCACCCTCACTCTTACCGAGGTGTCGTAAAAGGCGACTAAGGTAAAGCTGCTGGCATGATCATCAGCACCCAGAGAAGGAAAACTCTGCATTTATATCAAAACCTTCGCCAACCCGTTTGCCAAGCGTGGTGAGTATGGCAATTACCGCTCATGTGAATGAGGGAGGCCCGTGCCCCAGCAGTGGGGACTTAAATGGGCTGATGATGATGATGATGCTAAAATATGGGTAATAGCATGCTTATTGATAGTAAATGTGGACAGTTACTTGAGCATGCTTAAAACGCATGCTACAATGAGCATGTATAACAGTAGCTTATTATAGGCCGCGGCACTTAAATGTGCATAAAGCATTTTTATTTAAAGTGCACCATTTTCAAGCGCGCGAACTAACGGCCAGGAGCCCAATTCTCGGGACGTGCGATAAAATGTCGTATTTTCTGTAATGTCACTTTTCCAATGTCGTACGAAAATGTCACCAAAATGTCACAAAAGTAAAAAAACTTTATTCTCGTGCCCATGCGACAGTAAAAGTCACTTCCATAGAGAATGTGGCCCATATCATTTCCGCTAATACGTTTCATTTTGTTGATTGACACAAATATACAATCGAGAAATGTTAATGTTTATTGTTTAAGTATTAATTTAACATTTTATAGCCTTTTTATATGAACAGTCATTTTCATGTTTGTATAACATCATAATTATCATAACTGCTTTAAAATACGATCAAAAAAGACGAAAAAGAAAATTGATTTTATGAAATTGTAATTCCGTTACACCGACCGAAGGTCAAAAGATTTCTTTTCAGTCTGTGGCAAAAAGAGATAGCAACTGTGGCAAAAAGACGCGTTAAAAGAAAAAAATTGAATAAAGAATTTTCTTTGTTTACACTGATCTTGTTACTGAGATAGAAAGGCTTGATGACGAATATTTAAAGGTATGTAGGTAATACTGGAGAAAAATTGTTGGAATTAAAGAAAATATAAGAAAAATTAAAATTCTCAGCTAAACAATCGTTCACACAGAGAATCAATCATCTTCTTAGTTTGTGCAGTTAATTTAAACTTGCTATGTGATTTGAACAACCAAACGTCAATAAAAAACAAAACGCGAAACGACTCAAACGTCACGTTGAATTGGAAAAATATCACCAAAATCACCGTGATACTTCATATCGTATGGTCAAGACCATACGATACGTGTCGCACGAAAATATGTGACATATGTCACCATTCGATATCCCGAGAATAAGCAAAAACGTTTTCATACGATATCCGCCATGTTTTGTTGATATATGTCGTATGATGATAAATGTCACGAGCCCGAGAATTGGGCTCCAGAGCTACACTTTCTTACCGCGGCTTGTACCTTCACTCAGACACTGAATAAATACAAAGTGATGTGACTGTGTTTCGCTGCGTGAGTGAGGGTACCGGAAGCCCAATCCAGGGGAAGGGGGGTTAAAAGATAAGCAGGGCACTTGTAACACCACTGGTGTTGCAGGTGTCTATCGGCGGCAGTAATCACTTAGCCATCAGGTGATCCGTCAGATCGTCAATCACCTATATCATAAAAAAAAGAATGGTGTCTGTAATATAAGCTCGAAAAATCACAAATCCATGTTAATTGAAACAATTTTTGATTTGTTGTCTTCATTTCATTAAAATCAATAAAAAATCTGTTGGCGGCGACACTGAACCGTAAAAGCCCTCTTAAACTGTTCGAACGATTCAGAGAAAAAAAAATCGAGGTATTTACGCCTCACCTACCTAAATATCAAGACAACTTTACAGGATTATCTTTTATTTTTTTAATAAACAAAATATTTAGTTTCGATTCGATTAATCGTTATCCGCGGATAAATACATGGTAAGTATAACGTCAGGTTTGTATGAAATGACAGCGTTATACCAAAGATTTAATATCGGAATAAGGTTCGTCGAATCGTCCTAAGGGATAAAGTTAAGTAAGTGCTACTACTGGGCCGTGTTGTCCCCGGCAGAGTAGAATAGGCCACCCTCACTCTCACCGAGGTGTCGTAAAAGGCGACTAAGGTAAAGCTGCTGGCATGATCATCAGCATCAAGAGAAGGAAAACTCTGCATTTATATCAAAACCCTCGCCAACCCGTCTGCCAAGCGTGGTGAGTATGGCAATTACCCCTCATGTGATTGAGGGAGGTCCGTGCCCCAGCAGTGGGGACTTAAATGGGCTAATGATGATGAAGTGCTACTACCCTATTAACATTCCATTGCCCAATGTTTTTAATTAAATATAAATTAATATTCGTCTTGAATATTCAAGTCTATGAACCAGCTTAATTTATGTCTTAGTAAAACAAACAATTTATTTACCTAACCTAGTTACCCGGCTTTTAGATCGTTTGTTACCCAGAATTGCCAATTAGATTTTACCTGAAGTTTTGACAACACTTCTCTCAAGGGATACCCTTTAAAAATAAGCTGGGAAGAGCACCTACGTTTTAAATTTTATTGCGGTCCACACTAACGTATTCGTAATCTAATTAATCTGTGCATACGGAATTAGCCAGGAGGTAATTTAGTTAGAAGCAGTAAATTAGGTTTTAACTACTAGGGGAAAGAAAGTAAACCTCAATAACTACTGTAAAACAAAAAAATCACAATGGTGTTCTTTTAACGCCATACGCCGAAGTGAGACAAAGTGTCATCGATTCGATCCCCACCGTGGACAAACATTCGTGTAATGAACACTTGTGTTTGTTCAGTGTCTAGGTGTAATATAGGTATGTCTTTAAGTATATATTTGTAATTCCTCTGTTTTCTGATATCCGTGATACAAGTGCATAAAGCTATTTCGTACGGAATCAGGTCAATGTATGAGATGAATGAATGAATGAATGAATGAATGAAAACTTTATTTGGCACAATACAAAACAAGGAAACTTAATTAGAAACATAACGTAGACATAAATCATTAACGAAAAGTAGGACAACATTATCCCTGTATGCGCCAAAGAGGCGGCCGGTCAGCATCAGTCGGTGCTGATCCAGGAGACCAACCCCGACGCTGGTTTTCAGCGACTACCATAACATTATTGCGCATCTAAGATGAGATGTTGTATCTATGCAGAGCATGCAAGGAGAAGGAAGAAACAGCCGCTCGTGTAGGTACTATTGCATAGGGGTGGCCAAAAACCGGGCATACTACCTGGGAAACCCAGGCAGTCTCCAGGAGATCTTCAGCAACACCAAGGCGCTGATAGGTTTCCTTGAAGAACTCGGCTGGTTGGAGTGACACCGGCCAACTTCACCCTCCGCACGCGAAATGGGCACAATTGCTGGCCGATTGCGGAAAAGTCCGCACAAAGAAGAAGAGAAGAGATGTTGTATACATTTATTTACTTTTCCCTACTTTAATGTTGATTGACCTACCTTGGCTTTAATCTGTTTTTCTGTTTGCACCATTTTCACGGTTATTTGATAAGTGACATCTGAATTCTTTAGGGCCAGAACACCTTCAAATAGCATAGGTGTTTACAATTGGGCAACCTACTTCGACATTTCCCTTCCTCTTTTCAAGTTCTCAACACAAACAAGTTACCGATATTATAATTAAAGCTAAATTATTTCGCATGTTGTGAAATTCACGTCTTCGGAAAAATTAATACCTAAGGTAGGAGTGCTTATCTATCCAGCTTTGCCAAAGGGTATGTTTTTTTACGAACTATTATTAGACAAACGCTTGACCACAATCTCACCTGATGGTAAGTGATGTTGAGGTCTAGGATGTACCTATAAATAGCTTTAGAAAAAGCCAATTAGGTTTGGTACGTAAGTATATATTTTTGTTCGATCTCTTTCCCAGGTTTGGCTTCTACGTAAATACGTTGTACAAAATGTGTTTACACCTAAAATTGTACATAGCGTCAAAACCAGCCCGTACCTTACTCAAAGTTGTTTGGACAGATCCGCCAAATATAGCAAAAAAACCAGGCAAATGAAATTTTACGAGTATTCGCCGCCTCAGCGAAACCCTAATATGACTTTTTACGGGTAAATGCTTACCCAATCAGATTTGATGTGGATAAAAGTTAGCTGCTCTGTGATTTGTGAACAAATATGAATCTGATAAAGGAATAAATTGGTTGAGGTGCGAAAAATGTAAGGATTATATTGAATCATCGAACCGTTCATCCGTTAACCTACGATCAAAACTGGTAACACTCAAAAGACTTTCGGCCTTGTTAAGTTTCCGTCTGAAGTGCATTTGCTTTTCTTTCACTTCAATGTATAATACAAGTATAACAGAGATCTATGTTTATTTAAAAATTATAGAAAACTTTTGGCTCTCTTTTTGTAATATACGAGTAAACCGTAATCAGATTATTCACATCAGGGGACTCTTTTGCAGTTAAATCTTACCCGTATCCCTGATCGTTTCCAAAATCATGTAGCACTGCCATCGTGCTATTGCACTGGATTGGTAATTTATCCTCAGGGGGCATTTTCATTGCTTAATGAGTCGGTCTTTAATCCAAATGCAGGTCTCTCCGATCAGCATAGTGACCCGTACGGGCGGCCCCTTGGCCAACGTTACCCACTCCCCGCATGCGGGCATTAACGACCAATGTAAATGTCCTCTTATAGACTTAGCCAACGAGTTTCAGTCAAATTTTATGTCGTTCTTCATTTCAGAATCTGCTCGGATAGATTTTCTAATAAGTAGAATGTTACGAATACCTTACCTATACTACGAGTACCTGAAGCAAAATAAACCAAAAAACACAAAATGCTTCATGAGAGTAAGTTAGCCACCCATCCCATTGTTCATGGATAAATCCTATTACCTAAGTCCTTGATTTTTAATGCTTAGCTACCTAATAAACATTTACTTAGCAGACCGGGGTTCGTAACGACAGTTTAATTAATTAATCCATTAGGTCATATTCTTATCATTTTCATGAAGTGGCAACTTTTTTAAAGCTGAAACTTGAGCTTTATGTTTAAAGACATAAGCCCCCTTATTACAAACCGCGAATTGAGGATGATAGCCCTAGAACAAATTCGTGCCAGCCCCTTTTGACATTGCATGTTGAAACGAGATGACGTGAGCTTTAGTGCGGTGATAACTTTAGACCGCGATTTATAATAGCGTGGCCTGAATCTCAAATTATAGTTCCTTGTTTTCCTTTTATGGCGTGGACTCTAAGTATACGGTGAGGAAATGTCAAATCCGGGCATTGTCTGGTGGGACGAGAAGTTTTTTTGTGGGATGTGTGTTGATTCCATAATTAGAATAAGGGGCGGCATTGAAAGTCTATTGTTAATCCAATTCCATTTGCCCCCTTCGAGCTTGGCACTCTGTTGGTAGTTGGGACTAACCGATGGCGTGAAACATATACAATGGGAATTTAAATAAAATATTACTTGGTATAGGTATTACTTATTATTTATTCTAAAGTACTAGGACTTTTAACAGTGGGAGAGCCACGCTTCGGCATGAATGGGCCGGGATTGAACGGAAGAATAAATACCACGTCCTCACAGAACCGGCGTGTAGTAGTGCATGCGCTGTGTTTCGCTGCGAGAGGGAGGGTACCGGTTGCAAAATCCAGGAGAAGGGGGGTTAAAAGGTAAGCAGCGCACTTGTGACACCTCTGGTGTTGCAGGTGTCCATGGGTGGCGGTAATCGCTTACAATCAAGTGATCCGTCGGCTCGTCTGCCACTTACCTATATCATAAAAAAAAACTAGGAGAACAGAAATCAAGTGGAAGTATAATGAGATGAAATTTATTGTGTCATTTAACCACGGTATTAGACCTCACTTATTAACGCCAACCACCCCCACGGTGGCAAGCTCGAGGGGGCCAAATGGGAATTAAGGACATGCTACCGGTACTGTCCCAAAACGAACAGATCACGTGTATGGAATAGTATGAAATTAAGTCTGACATTACGTCTACTTCCAAATCCTGGATTTAAATCTTTGAGATGGTTGCTCTACAAACGTTAAGGGAAATAAATTTCATAATATGTGGGTCGCGTTTGTAATAAATCTGCATAAAACAACGGAACCGCGAGAAAACCCACGCATTTTCTTTTCTTTCTTTAAAGAAGATGATCATCAGATTTGGGTTTCCAATTTCACAAGACATGTTACAGTAGGTACCTACATCATGTCGGTTTTCGCCGATGTGAAGTAACTGAGGTGGGATATTTTATGATTTTGCAAATTCAGCACTTAAGTCAAGAATTTCGGATTAGAATCAACTGTCGAGTTGTCTGTTGTAACCCAAAATTCTAAATCTATGGCTAAGACAATGTTGCTCCAGAAAAATTAGGAAGACAAAATTAGGTTAGGGACAGCTAAGGGTGAGCAGCCGTCCCCAACGAGCACTGGAGGTGACCGGTGCAATGCCGGCGCGGGTACCCCAGTACCGTGCGACGGCTGGCCACCTCCAAGGAGAGGAAGGAGACGCGCATATTGTCGGCGTCTCCGACCCCGTCCTCGCTCTTCGGAGCGCGTCGGCGGAGGGATCCACCTCCCGCGCGCGCTCCGTCGCCTTCACTGTCACCACCTCCTCACAGAAGGTGGCAAAGGCCTTCCATGCCTCCTCCCCTGCCAGTATAGCTTATGAGATGAGCGACGGCTGCGCTTATGGTCCGGATTCGATCCGGTCGGGCCAAAAAATTATACCTAAGTTTTCGGTAAGAAATTCTTAGTGGCAGCCTAGCTCTGGAAGTTAGCGATCTTGTACCCAGTGCCTCGGAAAACACGTTAAACTGTTGGTTCTGCGCCGACCGCTCTCCGGTCGTGCCACAATAGTATCCCATCGGAATATGAGGGTAAGGGAATAGAGTGCACTTGTGTTTGCGCACACACTTGAACCTGCGTACGTGACTGGTCATTGAGATTGGCCGCCGTAGCCGTTATCGGTTAGAGGATATTATGAGATGCCAAAAAATGGAGCATGATCACGATGACGCCTTAATATTATTATGTCATTTGTACACACTTAAGACACAATTCTAAACACTAGACCACACTAGACAGATACAATTGTCGTTAAATTACGAACCTAATAACTTGGAATGTTCAAACCATAGACTTAGGATACTGCCCCGCTAATTCTATGGTTTAAACCAGATTATGAATCAATTCGTGTAAATTTACTAAAGATCTTTTTTGTCGTCACTAGCTTACATCCAGTTGCAATACGTTTATTTCAAATTCAAATAAGCAATTCTTTTTTGAGGTAAAATCACTTTAAATGAATTGCTAAATCGCTATGTATATTCATTAGTTAATAAAGCCACGAGATACGATAAATCCAAAAAGAATTATTTTCGTGATTAAGAATTATTAACGTGGCCTGAATCTCAATTATAGTTCCGTGTTTCCCTTTTATGACGCGGAGTCTAAGTATACGGTAAGGAAATGTCAAATCCGGGCATTGTCTGGTGTGACGAGAATGTTTTTTGTGGGATGTGTGTTGATTCCATAATTAGAATAAGGGACGGCATTGAAAGTCTATTGTTAATCCAATTCCATTTGCCCCCTTCGAGCTTGGCACTCTGTTGGTAGTTGGGACTAACAGATGGCGTGAAACATATACAATGGAAATTTAAATAAAATATAACTTTAAGTCGTCATCAAGAGACAGATTAGAGATATTTTTTTCTGGAAAACTCCTTACATGCAATTTAAACTGTTTGTTAGATAATCCACTATTCCTTAAATGTTACCTACATAGTAATATAGTAATACTAAGCTATAAGTATCTACTTTTTTAGACCACAATATAGGTAATACGTTCAATCCGTGTAAACGTTTTTTCAGTCAACATATTTGCTAGCCCACGTACCTATTGGCACTGCATACTATCCGTTCTGGTAACGGACACAGTAGTAAAACCAATAAAACTAAGCTCTTCCTACTATTTTTAGGTCCTGATGTATCGATTGCTATTCCAAACGTTTTTCAGTCAACATATTTTCAAGCCTATACTCATATTGTCACTGCAATTTGAACTCTCAAAACCAAATAAAATGTTTCGACCTTTTTGAAACACGATAGTAAAAGAACAATGTGTGGTGTTCGCCGCTACACATCGCAAACCTAATACAACAAAGGATTAAGTATACTTACGCGATTTTTTTTTATTTCTTTAAACGATATAGAAATACTTCGGAACTATAACACGTGAATTTAATTCATATATTTTTTACCAAAAAACAATGCAAATACACACACATAAAAAAGTACGTCTTTACAAAATATATTGTTTCTTTTTGTGATATGTCATTATCAAGTTATTAATTTATAAAGCTGGCCGTACAGAAATAAAGAACATTTTAAAAGGCTTTTAATGATATATAATGCACATTCATATTCTATTTATCATTTAGCCAGTAAACCGTTTTTACCACCAGCTGTACAGGAGAGAGCACTCCTGTAAAGTTGGTATTTTCGAGTTACGCCTTTGTTGTTCTAGGTATGCGAAAGGTATTCTCATTGATTGGAAGAATATCTAACTCACCTGACATCCGTGCTTTACGTGAATGACATTATGCGTGCATGAATCAAAATATGTGTCATAGAATTATATTGTTACAATCATTATGGTCACATCAAAAATGCATATTTGATGCGACACATTCCATCTGTTCCGAATGATGTGAGAAAAGTGTTTCCTGTATTAATCATATACTCATGCTATTCATATTATAGTACAATATTTAGGCTTAACACGATCAATCAATAATATGTGTCCTACGCTCAAGGTTGAGGATTTGGTCAATTTTGTATTTAGGTACAATGAAGCAACTGCCGTTTCACCTCCGTAACCCCATTGGCCATTCAACAAAAGATAAGTTGCAAATATGTGATAGCTAATGAACATGATTAGTGAATAGCATCGTACGCACGCATCCTACGCTTTGTTACTATACAAAGTTCACATCTCTGGTGATATGGGACTAGACAGAATTCCCCTGAGGAGAATCTGCCGTACTGGAACATTTATTTATCCATTTCCGTTAGACTGGTAACGATGCTAAGATAGTTAAGACAATTTTGCATGACGATCTGGTACCTATCTACTTATTATGCCTGAGAAACAGGTTCGCCTAGTTCAGGCATTTGTATTTATCTCTGACCTTATTCTAATAGGTTTAAATATGTATTATTCGTGTAAAATTATTATCTCAATAAATTGAATTGAATTGAATTCTATTTTATTAGGGAATACCGAATTTCGTCGTTGAAGTTCTAACGCCATGTAACTCATTTTAAGCAACTCTTCAGGAGTTCTGATTGAAAAAAAAAACGATCCGTCTTCCAAGTCTCTAACGATTGGCTTCAATATGTCATAACCGCCACCGATAAATTAATAAAAAAAACTGTAACTTACGTGGTCATCTCAAAGCGTTGATAATTTTATGACTTCCGTGCTATTACTTTTTCGTAATTTTGAAGGTTTTTATTGGTCTTATTCTGATTCTGATTGGGCGATATGAAGTGTCTATCGATTCTCTAGCGAATGGCATCAAAATGTCAATATCGGCAAAAAATGACTTACGTGGTGTTAAAACTTCAACAACGATGATATGAAAAATGGTTAAATCCTCTCCATACCTACGCGCTAGGTCCAAGCCACGTAGGTATTTGGATTCCTACATTGTAATTTGAATCGGCATAGGTACCTACCCCAAAGTTAAACAGAATAGAAATCCCCAGTACCCACACGGCACACACGAGAGCAAACAGAGGTTATTTTCACAATCCTCGAATACAACATCAAACAATGTCAACATTCAACTTCGTTTACTCCAGCCGTTTTATTGTACCGGTTCTATTTACCAGCACAATGCCTTTGGCACACCCTGACCGGCGCAATATACATAATAAAATAATAAAACTTAGTTTTTTTTTCTAAAACCAATAATGGAGGTGCAAAAACCTTTGCCATCAAAAAGTTTTTCTGTAATTGGATTCGATTGTGGTGGTGCGCGTTAAACCGTTTGCTCAAAGGTTTTATCCCGTCGAAAACAAAGATTTCGAGATAATCCGCTTTTGTTTTACATTTGATTCTCTGATCAAATCTCATTATTCTATCTGTTATTTAATACAAAAAAAATACTCAGGTAAAAAACCAAATTACATCCTTAAAGAGTAGAGTTCAATAATATCTTTTAAAAAATTTCCCATGAGCGCAAGTCAGTCCAATATTCGTAATCGTATTTTTCTTCGCCCCCTTTTTGGCGGTTCGAGCATATGGGATAGACCCTTTAACTTTACCCGGGTTTCTTCTCATGCCTGTCTTGGCATGGTGCTCGTACCTCCTGGATGGGAGGCCACGACATGGCGCAGTTGAGGCGGTATTCGACCCCTAGTTGGGCCTGCCTGCGGCTCTTTCGCGCACTTGTCAGTGCCCAGAAACGTATACTAACGCCATCTATTTTTACGATGTTTACAACTAAACACCGCCATCTATTACTGGTCGTGATAACTTATTGCCGTTAACAAGTATGCTGTCACTCAGAGTATATGTTTTCTATGGCTGTCACACAAGGAAGGTTTCGTGCATGACAGCAGGCTTGGTTCAAAGAGTAGTATTATATACTGGCTTGGTTCCACGCCTTGCCTCTTTACAAGCCCCTTCTTGTTTTAAAATGTAGAACTAAAGTGTGTTATCATCTCGCTCCTCAGGAGTCTCCTTACAAATAAACTCGATAGATGTCACTGTTTATGTACGTCCGGATTTGACAATAGATATTTTTGATTTATTTTGTGCCTGATGCATTTGTATCTACAGATTTCATCAATAACTGTGGTGACGGGTAGGGCACACTAACGACGCAAATCGATTTTAATTTTTAGCTACTAAACCGGATCTTAAATAATTTTGGGGTTACAACCTTTCGGCAAACACCTATACTATTTATTAAATAACCATGCACAAATGTTGGGTCCAACGCGTACACGAAAAATTGATTCACGCTAAAAGTTGCCGCTTTTGGCGGTAATCAATTGTGTGCGTACAAAGACGGAGCTAAAAAATTAAAATCGATAGGCGTCGCTAGTGTGCCCTACCCGTCACCTTAAATAAAATTGATATTATTATAGATGATACTCACAATAGCAAGAGTGAGCAGTAACAAAGCTAACAAATAAGGTAATCCTTTTTCTGTTCGATCGAGGTATTTGATAGATATTAGTTAATAAAACCACAATATTATTTAGTATTAACTATTTATATATTTCAATAGTATCTCTTAAATTATAAACTATTTCTTCTAACGCTCCGCGCTCGCAATATTTGGTTTAAGTCTAAGTGAAGACGAATCAACAGTTATTGATAAATTACAGTTAACTTACTCATAATCAACAGTCGAACATAAATCCAATGGAATACATTTAATAATGAGACTAAATGTAAACTTAGATATAATGCAAATGTCCTGTTAATTACGATAGATTCCATACAGAGCCGTATTTAGGTTAAAGCATTTTCATCTAAGAATTAAAAACTGTGTGCACAGATTTCTGCTAAGTAATTAATTGATTATAGATCGAACAGTCTGCCCTTTTAAGACAAAGCCGTGTAATAAAAAAGTAGATAAGTACGAACTTACCATTCGAACTATTTTCTGATAAACCAACTCTCGTTATTAACGAGAGTTGGTTTATCTTGTTGGGTAACCACATAAATACTTTTTATATGGAATCAGGGCCTCCAACCACTAGTTCTATTTTTTTAAGGGATTTATTTAAACATCATGCTACCCCTTTTTAAATCATCTTTATGACAAAGACAACATTATGTTTGAGTAGCACTCAAAGTTGGGAAGCGTTTGAATAAATGGTAAGTTTAGGAGTAAATTCTAGGCTTTTAACGTGAACAAGATTCAACAGCGTTCAAAATTAATTTTATTTAAGGTATGTATGTTAGAAAACACAGTTCAACACTGAATCTAATTACGGCTCTGTATGACACTGAATTAACCTACTGGTTAGTTAAAACGTGACTTAACACAAGGATCCTATTTTAACAAAACCATAGATTAAATTAGGAGTACTGCTCAACATCAGAAAATCAAATACTGCTTCATCTTTACGGTAATAATTAAAAACTATGCTATTTAGTGGGGAATGTTAACTTTGGTATAAAATATTAATTATAAACAACATAACATATTTCAAACTCAAAGACACTCGACGAACGAGACTTAAATCAAGTATAAATTAAGAAAAATACTGTTTAATTAATAGCCTAGACCCAGTTTAAATATATTTACATTAACTGGTAAACTTAAATTTGTATACTTAAAGGAAACTTTAAACAACATTAATGAATGTTATATAAAAATTGTGATTGACTTTGCAAATATGGAAATTGCACTATGAGGTGAAGTGAAAATAGATGTAAATATAAATAAATATGAACATACTGGGAATTTGTATACAATATAAATTGAACTATATAACATAGTATAAGACCATTATTTCTTTTCTCTAACGCACCATACAAATGTGTATATAGGCTTTCTAATTAGTATCAAGGCCTAATTTAGTAGGTACCGTTTTAGTTAATATTCTAATACAGTAAAGTGAACAACTTTAAGTTGTCTATCTTTGCGATTAACCTAATGTAAATCACAAGGGACAAAGCAAAGTGACGCGCCAAAGAATTAATGAATTGATTTATTGGATGGAAAGTGTGCTTTATGATTATTATTTCGTGTCTATGGTTAATATTGTAGAAGATATCGCTTTTCTGATTGCTGTGAAAATCCTCAAAAACAAAGTTAATATGCATTTTCTTTGATGCTGCCCTTCTGTATACGCCTTACCGTGTGATTAGTAGATCTGGTTAAAAGTAAAAATTTAGGTTATTAAATAGTTTAAAGTGGATACATTAATATTCACTAAAATCTATTTTTCAGATACCTAAATAAAAAGGTATAGAAAAGATCTTAATACAATATGACAGGTAGGAAACTACCTAGGATTATTCCGAAGTGTTTACAGTGATATAATAAAGTAGGTATGCAATGTATGTATCTATATGTATATTTATCTAAATTCTCTACTCTTGAAAATGTAAAAGTCATGAAGGTACAGTGATGGACAGGTCAAGCTATACAAACTGTCAAATTTCCTCAATCGATTTCGAACTCAAAACGTAACATTATAAGGTTTATAATCGGATGAAGAAATTTGCCAGTTTTGTATAGCTTGATGTGTCCGCCACTGTACTTAAAAGATATTGCGCGGAATATTCTCCTACAAAAAGAACGATTTATTCCTCATACATTCCGTAAGTTTACAATCATATTACTGTGTATAAATAATTACTATTTCCGCTATAAATATATTGATTTATAAAGAATTATGTCTACATTATCACAACATTTACAAAGCGATTAGCTCAATAGTAGACATATACAAATCAGTTTTGGTATAACGATACATAATATAAAAAGATTCGAATTATATTCTCTTTTATTTTTCTATTGAAATTCGTATATTATATCTATTTAGATCGTTACTTTATTTTTCAGTCAAGGTTGACTTGGAAGCGTGAACTGGGATCGAATAATTATTCAAAAAATGTTCAAAAAATGGGTGCAATTTTTGACAGAATGTCAACCATATTATGTTAAAATATATCAAAAATTCTTCGCTTGTGGGATGTAGACTTATATTAATTTACAGTCATTTCTTTAAAAAAAGCATTAGAATAACTTCAAATTATTAGTAGTATGTCTATCATAAAATTTTCTTGCAAAATATTGCATTTTACTGAGCTTTATATGTTAAAATGTGACTGTAATAATAAAATAATATTGAAACATTTTCATCTCGATATTGCACAACTTAATTACGACATTCATTTATCTTTGTATTTCCTAAAATATAGGAAAATCGACGCAAAATAGTTTGAGGAACAATCAAGATATACCAAGGAAATCTTACATGCTCTCTTCGTAGATATACAAAAATCAAAATATGCTTCACTAGAGGAATATAATGAAAAAGTTATTATTAGAGAGCAGCTTAAAAAATAGGAATAAGTTCAACATCGATTACTACGCCATCTACAAAATTTTCCGAATCTTTTCATAAACTTACTCAATACCCATTAACAAAAATTGCAATCATTCCAGCCTCACTACTATCCCAATTAGAATCAATTCTATTCAGATCTTTAGCCAAATAAAAAACATTTTGGCTGCAACTTTATTGCGTTGCAATAAAGACTATTTTTAAGTCGATAGGTACTCATTGCTTCTTTCTCTGTCCTAAGCTTTGGAGTACATTATTTATTTTAAACCTTTTGCATCATCAATAAGGCATGTTTTCTAACAGTCACTGTTGCGCCTCTGTTCCAAGCAATGGAGTGGCGCTTCTACTATGCAGTCGTTTTTGAGCTTTATTGCGGACAATAAAGGCTATTTTCATACGCTGGACCTTCGGTTTTGTCCTAAGCCGTGGAGTCGTGTGTGGATGGGTTGGGGATGGTGGTGCCTGTGGCTTGCTGTTCACGGAGTCTTCTCATCTCACGAGCTGCGGCTGCAAGCTCAGCCTGTAGGTTCATCTCTCTCTCCCGCAAGCATTTTATCTCGTTTTGCCACGTCTGAGAAAAAAGAAAAAAATATTTGTGAGTTAACATCTTCCTCCTCATCTTGCCGTGTAATTCCCCGTTACGTCGAAAGTTGTCCCTTTGGAGCCCTGGGTACGCTTAGACTATGATTCAGAATTTGCAACCCTTTGCAGGGGAACCAGACCAACTGAATGATTACACGTTTTAGAAACTATCCAAAACGTGCCGATTTCCTCACAAAGTTCGCTCTCACCGCCGAGCTAATGGTATAAATACGCACATACATATGAAAATTCGAATCACGACCCCTAGCATAGAAGGCGCGTTCTTATCCACTGACCTACCATCGCTTGTGAGTAAACATCATTATGGATTATTTAGGTAAGTAACTGAGAAGTATATTCCCCGGGTAATATAATAGTCTGAAATAATATTACCCACGTGTAGGAATATTCATAAAATAGCTGAGAGCAGAAATTTGGATATCGCGATTCCATACTAATCAGTCATTTGTTTTTACGACGTACTGATCATGCGATCAGCGCCATCTATTGTCGAGTAAATTAGAAGCATGCCTCAATACCATGTTTGACAGAGCATAATGATCTTCACAACTGATACATAAGGTCTCATTTTTCATGGCACTGACTATTGTTGAAAATATTAAATTTCTTATGCTACTTACAATATTTTGCTTGAGCAAGTCGAGCTTATCATTTTTCAGTCGGCAGACCTCCTGCCTCAATTGTTCAGCATCAGCTCTGGGCACGACGAGTGGTTCGCCGCGCGTGTTCGCTCCTGCCTCCGCAGAGGACATGGATTCGAGTCCCGTGTCGCTGTCTACGTAGACTGCACCTACAAAAAGTAGGAGAACTTTAGTATGAGAAAATGTTAATTTAGCTAAGCTGTGATGTTTGTTTGTTAACGTTGTGTTTCACTTTATCATTTCAATTTTAACTACTTGATGTAAGTGTAAACAAAAAGAAAATTAAAAATGTATCTGACCCAACAGGCAATTTGAAAATTATTTCCTGTAACAAATACTTTAAAATTATTGAATGTATTTTTAATTTTTGTTTTTGTGATATGAGCATTCTTATTCGTGTAAAATATTGTTTTTAAAATAGTTCAGTGTTCTATTAGGTTCTATACTGAACATAAATGACGGACGACCCGTTTGGATCAGTGGTAGTGAATGCTGCCTCTGGTGCAAGGGTTGCGGGTTCGATCCCCGCTCAATACAAACATTTCTGTGCATGAACATGTCTTGTAACATGTGTGTGTGTATTGGTCAGGGTGTTTTCTATGTATTATAAGTATGTATTTACAAAAGAAAAGTATTATATTTATATTTATATATTTCTAATTCCGCTGTTGGTTCGGATATCAGTAACACGGGTGCTTGAGCTACTTATCTCGAAGTCAGATCAATGTACCCATGTGATGTTAGGAAATATCGATATCGATAAATAGCTTAACCAAGTATCTTAATAATTTTCATTGAAGTCGACAATCATCATGCAGTTCAATGTAGGAATATGTACAAATTGAAAATAAAAACTACGCTAACTTACTATAAACGAAGTTACTAATACATACATACGTATTATACATATAGTTCGATGATAGAAACGGATCATGCTAAATAACGTCACCTAACACAACAATCTACACAAATCTACAAAATCTACGCTTATTATTCTAGACACAGATTCTACAGGACTAACCTGTTGCACTTTTACCACAACTCAGCCAGTCCTTGTCATCTAATTGAAAAGAGAAAATCCAATTCAATCACAAAAGCTACATTTCTAATTTAGACTACATCCAGTGGCGAATTTACGTATTTGCACGTGTAGGCTGTTTGAACTTTTTTTATTGCTTAAAATAGGCAGACGCGCTTGTGGCCATCTGATGGTAAACGGTAACCGCCGCTCATAGACATACACAATGCCGGAACACAGTCATGCCGCTGCCTACCGTGAAAGTACTCTTTCCAAACCTTGTTTAAAAAGGACATGTCATAGCGATTAGGGAACACCACGGCTGGAAGCTTATTCCAGAGTTTACACGAGCCACCCCTCTTACCTCTGCAATTCAATATCATAGCATTCCTAGCCAAGTTCACATTAACAATTGTGTTAATAATGTATTGTAATGTTTTGAGGCTCGTCTTTCCATGATAATTACAGTTTTTTCAGAAAAAAAGTCTTTTACATTTGCCGCCCCCTAAAATCTCCCTACTTAGCCTATTGGTAAATCCGCCACTGACTAAATCGTCCTTTCAAATGTAGAAATACATTTATACGACCGAAATACTTACTATTGTATTTATTGGGTAATTTAAAATTTAGGTGTAGATGGGAAGTGATTTTATGGTACTTAACCCCTGTGTATCATGAAATTATAAACATTTTCTAACGCCTCATAACCTAATAAAAATTAAGTAGGATTTTAATTTTAATCCTAGCGTACTTACTCAGACCAAAAGCCGGAAAAAGCGTCAAAAGCTTTTCTTAAACGACCAACGGACCACGACCTGTGGGGTCGTTCGAGATCTGGAGTGACGAAGGTACTAAAGACCTTTAGACGACTGGGTGCATGACTGGGGTGGGAGTTGGCCAATGACCGGATTAAATCGGCTCTGGGTGGCGAAGACCTCTCTTTACCAACCGTTCTTGAATAATGGTTGGCAGCGCGAGTGCATGGAAGCGGTAGCTTCCTTTGCGAGGAAGTGATGGAACAGAAGGAATTAGCTGAGCGAGAGAGAGATCTCTCTCTTTGACTGCGAAGGGGGCGAGGCAGAAGAGGGGCTCTTCAGGGCAATGGTTCGTCCGGAAGGTCTTGGATGACTGATGCGGGGGTACCCACCATCCCATAATGAGACCTTACAGAGGTGGATAGCGCACTGCACGCCGGTGCGCCTTCTGGTGGTAGGAGCTGGTGCTATTACCTACTGCACCCCTCTGAGGAGGTCTGCCCATTTTGTTTGGGTGGTCGTTGGCCGCAAGCGGGGTCATAAGGACTAATGAGTGACCGTACGCCTCGCCTTAGTCGACAGAGGCGGGCTTCGTAGGGTTTTTAGTGGGTATACCTCTGGGTCACCTTCTCTAAATCCCACACACCCCGCCAGGTCCCACGATCTGACGGGACGGTGCGCAAAGCATTTTCCATTCGAGACCAAAAACAAAAGGACCGGATTAAGGTGACGGGAAGGGCACACTAGCGACCCCAATCGATTTTAATTTTTAGCTACAAAACGGGATCTATTTTAAACAATTTCGGGGTTACAACCTCTCGGCATACATTTATAAATACTATTTATTAAATAACCATGCACAAATGTTTGGGCCCAACGCCTATGCGAAAAATTGATTTTTTCGCGTACAAAAACGGACCATTTGTGCATGGTTATTTAATAAATAGTATAAGTTTTTGCCGATAGGTTGTTACCCCGAAATTGATTACAATAGATGCGGTTTAGTAGCTAAAAATTAAAATCGATTGGCGTCGCTAGTGTGCCCTACCCGTCACCTTAAATTGCAAACTTGGACATCGGTGGTATATAAGACCCAGTTTTGAACCGCTAAGCCACCGTACATAAGTAGGTACTTATATATGTAAGTACCTACATACTTAGTTTACTCACTGCACCGAAATGCCACGTCACACCAGCAAGTTCGAGAGTTGAACCCTATCACTTTAACTACCACTGATTGAACCCAACATATGCTTACGCATGTGAAAAATCCGTTAGATGGCGTATTATTGGACTGATGGAACTAGAAAACTGTGCCATTTTCGGAAAAAACGTCACATACCTAGTGTGAAAGAGATCCAACCGACATAAATTGAATGTGACCCAGCACGTCACCCCAGTACCAACGGCTCGCGCGGTTTTTAATGGAATGAAAGAATGAATTTCTATGAAAAGTCTGTTTAGAGTGCATAACAAGACGACTACGATCAGAAGGCACTTCGAAGGCATGGACAGTAGAGCGTTGTACAATATTTTTTCTATGGGAAAATGTCCAAAACCACTGACACTTGTAAAGGATTTTTGCCATGTGCCAAATAACCGTAGGGCGACCGTAGTTGTTTCGTCTGTCAAATTGACACGAGACGTTATAAATAACCAATCACTTTGGAGATGGACCTCAGTACTATTACAGCACCATCTAGCGGGTTTTTCATACGCGATAGTCCCCTTTAGCATTGGTTGACGATGGAACTAGAGTCAGCGGAATGTGTCATTTCGGAAAAAAACGTCACAGAGTGTGAAAGAGATCCAACCGGCCCTGACACAGATTCTATACGGGTGCGGTAAAGAAATAACGTCTGGGGTGACGTGCTGGGCCGTCACCCCAGTACCTACAAACGGCTTCGAGCAGTTTTACAA
This sequence comes from Marasmia exigua, assembly GCA_019059595.1. Taxonomy (NCBI): domain Eukaryota; kingdom Metazoa; phylum Arthropoda; class Insecta; order Lepidoptera; family Crambidae; genus Marasmia; species Marasmia exigua. The sequence goes on along the minus strand of CM032479.1, from coordinate 11,153,099 downwards.
GTATGGCTTTCTACGAAAAGGCACAGTCTGTTTAGGTTGCATGTCTATGTTGACGATGAGCAGCTGTGACGTCCAAATTCAAGCCGTATTATACATTTGAATTAAGAACGTAGGTACCTAAAGGATCCAAGTCTACAGAGTTCAAGCTGGAGTCATCGCTGTGGTCGTGGAGCGGCGGGCGCGGTGGGACCACTCGTGACGTCACGTCCGGACTGGACTCTCCGGATCCGCCAGCCGATCTGACCGACACGGCGCTGGCTGACGAGGATGGTATTGACGATTTGGAGCGGCCACTCTGTAACATACGAAATACGAAATTATTGATAAAATAGGAAAACCAACAATTAGTTTTTTTTTAATGTTCGCGTTGCATTAAAAAAAAAATTTTTTTTTACTATATTAATTATTACTATAATTAAGACGGGAATGAACACAAAATTTAGTATGTGATATTATGTACTCATATATTTTGCTCGACGTTTCGGCTACGGTAAAGCAGCCGTGGTCACAAGCGGATAATCTTGTATCATAAAAAAATCGTTTTAATTCCCGTCTTAATGAATTATAACCAACAATTAGTCAGTCAGCCTATTGCAGTTCACTGTGGAATATTAGCCACCACCAATCTGATCGTTAGCAGTATGCATCGAACTCACATCAGTCTTTTTTTTAAATCGTCGGTGGCCCCTCAGGGCAGTCTACGCTACGTTGCCCTACGGGGCGACCACAATGTCTAGTACGGCTCCATCCAGGAAACAATGTTCAAATATTATTTAGGGTTATGAACACTCGGTGTTTCAATATCAGTTTCTTATACCTTCGTTGATCCTGATATTACAGGTAAGATGTCATCATCATTTCAGCCAATAGACGTCCACTGCTGGACACTAGGCCTCTCCCAATGTTTCCACACATATCGGTCCTGTGCCGCCCGCATCCAATGGATTCCCGCGATCTTCACCAGATCGTCGGTCCACCTTGTGGAGGGCCTGCCACGGCTGCGATTTCCTGTACGTGGCCTCCACTCGAGGACCTTTCCACTCCAACGGCCGTCTGTTCTCCTCGCTATGTGCGCTGCCCATTGCCACTTGAGACATGTAATCCTTTGGGCTATGTCTGTGACCTCAGTTCTCCTGCGGATCCCATCGTTTCTGATACGATCACGCAAATAAACTCCGAGCATAGCCCTCTCCACTGCCACTCAGAGTGACTTTGAGCCTCCTTAATCGGCACATTGTAATTAAGATAGTAGGTAACTATAATATAGCATGTTGGAGCCAAGTCGATGTATGTGTGTTGTCTGTCTGATAACTATTTTATAAATTAAAATGCAAAATAAGATACTTACATTTGGAGTGTGAGTTTCATGTGGAGTGATTTTGTTTTTGTTTAGAGAATTCTTGTTGCTGTCACCAGAGAGATTCGTGTCCACACTTGGTGATCTGAAATTAAAAAACGGAGTTATTATTAGTACTTATATTCGTGGATTTGGTTTTATACTTTTCATAATACAAATTAAATACAAATTATTCGATAAATTACTAGAAGTCAAACTAGCATCTCGCCGTGGGAGAGCCACGCTTCGGCATGAATCGGCCGAAGCGATACCACGGCCTCACAGAAAACCGGCGTGAAGCCGCACTGTGCTGTGTTTCGCTGCATGAATTAGGGTACCGCAGGCCCAATCCGGGGGAAAGGGGGATTTAAAGGTTAGCAGCGACCTTGCGACTCCACTGGTATTGCGGGTGGGCGGCGGCAATCGCTTACCATCAGGTGATCCGTCTGCTCGTCTGCCACCTATCACATAAAAAAACTTTGTCTATGGTTATCTCTCTTTTTCAAACCGGGTAAGCTTGTTGATTTGATAATACTTAATAAATTACTATCAGTCGACAAGCGAAACTTGTTTCATAGCTTTATCTTCTGCCTTCTTCAAGGTTGGAGCATGATCCGAAATTAAGCAAGTAGTGTCATAATAACATTGAAAGCGATTAGCGTCTGTACCTTGCAACCGTTAGGCAGCCGAACCATTCCAAGAAGATCAGAGACAGTTCGGGTATTAGGTATGTATACAGGGTGTATCTGTGAACATTTACATCCCTTTAACCACGTGTTCTATCAACCATTCTGAAAAACATTTGTTCTATGACTTTTGGAAATTCGCATAAAAAATTTCAACTTCTCATACAAAGTCGGTCACGTGACTTGGTCATTTTGTATGGGGAGTCGAAAAAATTTTCGACTAATTTCGAAAAGTCGTAGAACAAATGTTGTTCAGAATGGTTGGTAGAACACGTGGTTAAAGGGATGTAAATGTCCACAGATACAGCCTGTATGATTTTTGAAAATTTAACCTCTTCCCTCCTTATCTGTACATAGTACATTGAAGATTTACTCACCTCACTTTAGAGATTAACGCCTTCTTCACCGTATCAATAAACCTGGCCCCAGGCCCGTCTTGCCTCGGCGTGCCCTCCGGCTGCGGCGACACCGCCCCCGGTTCTATCCTAGTGCCCACTCCCAGAAACTCCACCGTCTTACTCTTCAGATCATCAGCCAAGTTCATCAACAACGACGCGCGGGTCCTTAACTCCAGTTGGGCGAACTTCTGCGCCTTGTAACACGCATTCTCGGCATTGATCAGCTTCGTGAGGAGGAACTCCTTGAGTTCTTGCCCCTTTCTGAATATCGGCGGCTGGGGGAGGGTCGGCCCGAAAAATGGTACGTCCCCACGAGCGGTGACGGCCACCTTGTACCTGTAAGCAAAGTATATTTTGGTTAAAAAAGTGTTTAGGTTATTTAAATTAAAGAGGCATTTACATTGTTCGATAAGTAAGTGGCTCGTCCTCGCTTCTCCCCGTGTGGGTGCACGTGAGATCTAACGAGTAATGTAATTAAGTATACCTAATGCATTTGGTATCCTACAGGCCATACTCCATCCATACCGTCGAAGAGCAGCATCAGGAGTAACAAGTGATCTGTCACTTACCATACAAGATCAGGCGTCTACTCTTCCTCTCGCGTAGGAGAATCCGCAATGATATGACGCGGAGGGTCACAGAATATTACATAAACACCAAGGAGCATCATAAATAGGTAGATAGATAGATATACTTCATTGCACAAAAAAACACAACTTAAAAAACTAGGCATTGCAGAAACTTAATTGTACAATTTCGGCGGTCTTATCGCTGGAAGCGATTTCTACCAGACAACCTTCAGGCAAAGGACATTTGAAAGTAGAGAAGGGTAGGTTAGGTGATAACTATTTTTATTTCCTAAACACTACAACAGATAGGTAAACATATTTATATTTTTACCTTTTATAAAGTAAAAGATTAATGTCGAGAACCCTTTTAAACGGCGAAATGTAAAAGCATGCCAACTCATAATATCCAATTAAGTAACCCAATCCATTAGGCAAGTGCGGTACACCGTCCTAACCGAAAAAGTAAATAATAAACATCAAGACGTACTCGGAGATTTCACCTCATTTAGGCTAAAATATTTTTGGCTACCTAGGTACCTTGTTTTGTCTAATCGAATAAATAAACTCTCAGCAAGTTAAAAAGCCTATTTAGAAAGTAAGCCTAACTACACGCCCCGTTGGTCTAGTGGTTTAAGTACCAGCCAGTGATCTCGAGGTCCTGGGTTCGATTCCCGGGTCGAGCAAAGGTATGTTTCGAATTTTTCGTTTTATGTTTTTTTTATATAAGAGGTGGCAGACGAGCAGACGGATCACCTGATGGTAAGCAATTCTGCCGCCCATGGATACCCGTATCACCAGTGGAGTCACAAGTGCGCTGCCAACCTTTTCCCCTTCCCCCCCATTGGGCCTCCGGTAATCTCATGTTTAATTTAAGCGGGGGGCTATGCATGTCCTTTTGAGACCAGTATCACTGCGACCAGTTTGATCTATTGAGTACGCCACTGTACTACATATCAGTCCCAAACCATACAGTTTTCTAAAAGTGTATTAGTTGTGGTGCCCGGCAGAGTAGAATAGGCCACCCTCACTCTTACCGAGGTGTCGTAACAGGCGACTAAGGTAAAGCTGCTGGCATGATCATCAGCACCCAGAGAAGGAAAACTCTGCGTTTATATCAAAACCCTCGCCAACCCGTCTGCCAAGCGTGTTGAGTATGGCAATTACCCCCCATGTGATTGAGGGAGGCCCGTGCCCCAGCAGTGGGGACTTAAATGGGCTGACGATGATGATGATGATGTGTAGTAGTTACTGCGAACCCTAGCTTCATTGGGGCTCAAAAAGTGCTTTCCCAGATGTAAGCTACGTTTACGTTTGCGCATCAAAGGTCCGCATTCAGTGGTCACCTATGTATACAGGGATTTCATCCGCCTCGTTACACATTCTATTATTCAGTATACATGTACTAATTGAGGCAACATTGACCGGTTAAAGCTAGATTAGCTTAGGATGCGTATATTGTTCCTACTTAGCCCAAGAAGCCCGGCGGAGGTTCTGCAGTCAAAGGGCTTTAAGAGTAGCTGGGTAGCCTGCCATATGGTTCACCAGATAATAGAATAGTTACCTACAGACTAGAAGCAGTATACTAGTTCTCTATACCAAACACTTTGTATTCGTCCCCCGTTTTGTTTCGAGACAACCTTTTTATTTAGAGTTAAAAACCATTATAATTACAAAGACGAGAATCGTTTGCATATAAATTACTAGGAGAATTTCCATTCCACTCTCCGAGCCATTTTCTCTACTTCACCATGCAAATAAAGCCTTGCGTTGTTGCAAAGTAACAAACTTTATGCTAACAACCCATGACAAGATGTATAAATAGGTGCGGTGACCATTCACCTCAGCTCAGCGTTTCGTTCTCAGTTACGTCCGCGGTCGCTTTGATGACAGGTGTAGGTACGCTTGGACCATGATTCAGGGTTTAGTCAGTCTGGTAAATTATAATCGCTTAAAAAACAAAGACAAGATGGGATGATGACATTCGAAGGCTGGCTGGTGTGGGCTGGATGAGAGTGGCCGAAAATCGGGAGCAGTGGCGTGCATTAGGGGAGACCTATGTCCAGCAGTGGACAAGTGTGGTGTGTGCGTGTTGCTGATGCGTGAGTGTTGCTGATGATGATGATGATGAAAAAACAAAACTTGTCGAAAAATCCAAGTCTCGCACTCAGTGGTTCTACCGTGAAAAGTTGTGAGATCCATGTTACTAAGTCGGTTTATTAACTTGGCAATCGGTTGTGTTTGCATGTAAGGGCCGAGTCAAATATTCAATAACCCATTGCCAAGTTAATAACATAGATCTCACAACTTTTCACGGTAGAACAACTAAGTGCAGGACTAGAATTTTTTGACAAATTTAGTTTTTATTGAATATCATTTCTTTTTGTAGTCCACCTACTTTTTTACACTACACCTACCTTTCCGGTACCTTCACCTTCAACTGCAAACGTAACTTTGTAATCCTATACATTTCTATGCGATTACAAAGTTATTCACGCTGTTGGTGTATTTAGAAATCTGGGCCGAAATTACCAAAAACTTAAATTTTTTCAAGATTAAGACACTAAATTATATTTCTATTCTAAATTTGAAGCTTCTATGTCTGCTAGAAGTGCCTTGGACTTATGATGATCGGTGAGTCAGTGAATCAGTGCGTCAGTCAGTCAGTGAGTGACAAAATTCAGAAACTTTAACAAGTTGTCATTCTTAAACTACTGGTTCAAATTGACTGAAATTTTAAATATACCTACTGTGTTTATAAAATGCTTGATTAGTTACTGAAAATTCAGGCTTCTTGTTTTATCCACAACGAAATTATAGGGGGGTCGAAAATAGCCTGAATTGCTTCGAGAAAAGGATGGTACGGATGTGCCGCTTTTTTGCTCGACTTAACGGCGGCACGGCAGTGACTCCGCCGCTCGCCAGATACGATTGCTATCTGACCTTTGCAATCCCTTAGACAGAGGAACTAGACTTGGTCATTGTTACACATTCAGACTCAATATCTCACCAAATATGGGTAAGCACAGTTTGAGGAAACACCCGAAAAGCAGGTTTAGGATTTCCAAACAATATTTTTTGAGATTCCTTAGGTACTCATATTTTGAAACTTCTCAGGGGAAACTGATACATTAAAATTATCTATCAATGAATAAAAACAAACAATGAGAATAGTCTGTAACTAGTTAAATATAGATTGTGATGTTACTTTTAAAAATATGCGTTGAGTAAACCTGAGAGTTTTTAATAACTGACTCGCGACTCACTTGCATGACCTCATTGGTTTGACGTCAAACGCATGGTTCTTTATTGTAACTGCATAAACAAACATAGATTTTTGTATAATCTTGTGTAAAATTACAATAAACATAGTTCACCGGTAAATTAATTTTGTTTATACGTATCTTAACTCAAGTTAAAATGAACAAAATTTTTAAGCAGCTGACACTTCCGTTTGTTGAAATTTTGTGGGTTGTCCTTCTAGACTTGTACAAAATATTTATTTATCAATATTTATACATGTGACACATGACAGAACACAAATGATACATAAGGATGCATCCAAATTTTGTAAGTAAGAATGTAAGAAACATCTGGGGCATAAAAATACACCTTTACATTTTTCATGACTTTTCCATTCCATTGGTCTAGTGGTTTAAATACCGGGCCGTGATCTCGGGGTCCTGGGATCGATTCCCGGGTCAAGCAAAAAGTACGTACTTATGTTTCGAATTTTTCGAACATCGCTCGGGTTTGTGATCTCCAATCCGCATTATGCAAGCGTGGTAGGCTTAGTCATCACGCTTGCATAATCCCATCTTAGAAGCGATTACTTAATTTCTATGATGGAGGCCTTTGGTCCTGCAGTTGGACAGTATATAGGCGGATACTTTACTTTAGCTTACATTTGAAGTTAAATATATAAGGTATTCTACGGGTAAAATTATTTATAGCATAGGTAATATTCACCTGGTCTCCCCACCGGCTGACTCCACGGGCGTGACAACGATAAATGCGTGGAGGAAGTGCGAAGCGATCATGTCTGGCGTGAAGGGGGTTGCTTTCTCCTGTAACCATGAAGACATATAATCAATATCATTGCATATCACTTATTTTAAAATCTGAAATTCAGCCAAAGGTCTTTAATGCTCCGTCGTTTTTACGTGAGGAGTTAAAAAGGTTCAAATCGTCACATCGCCACAAATAAAAAGTGGTTTGTGGAAATGTAACCCATAACTATTTTCTCGTCTGGATATAGTCAGAAAAAAAAGAAAGGACATGCTTCATTCTTTCTTCTTCTTTCACGACTTCGTTTATTTTTTATTTTTGTCATCTTCCAAAAACATTTGAAAACAAACATACCTGAAAGACAATAGCCACAATATCGTTCCCAACATGGCGTTTTCTCTGCAGCTGCTGAGCGTCACCAGCTGTGTGTGGAAGCAGGGGAGCCACGTGGAACATGATTTCTCTGTTATGGTGCTGTTCGTACACTGCCTCGGAGCCTGTGTGCCCGTTCATGATATCCAGCCCCCCTCGGTAACCTGGGGAATTAAAGCCATTGTTTTATAATTCAGTTAGCTTAGTATTACCAGAGACGATTGTTCCGATAGTTCACTCCGCCACTTAGAGCCTTTGGTGGGATGATTAAGCAGGACATTTTGAGTTTAGTCCCTTACAAAGGTACTAAGGTAAGGTTGTTTTGTAATGTACTAGTATGTATTAGTATTTGTAGCTAGTATATATTTATTTAATATAATGTATGTATGTATATACCATACTGGTATTTATACAATGTCTTTTTTTTTCTCTTTTTCTGACTTGCACTGCCTTACCCCTTTTCTTAATTCGCTATACTTTTCCTCTACCCTGAGGTTGTCTGGAAGAGATCGCTATTAGCGATAAAACCGCCTACATTGTTGTAGTTATTCTAAGATCTGTAAATTTTGTGCAATAAAGTGTATCTATCTATCTAAAGGTAAAGGCTCTTTTCTTTATGATTCCGTCAATAAGTTGTCACTTGCAAGTCGTCATCCAGCCGCAACTTTCCATGTTGAACAGTTCTATTGTACCTAACAATGTTATTGGGATAACGTACAATTCAGTAGAAATTTAGATAGCCTGGTTTGATCTAGGATCAAGTGTAAATCAGTCTTTTGTTACCAACATTTGTGATTCCTCAACTTGATCCTTTGCATATCCAAGAACTCGAGTTGTTGACTAGCACGTTTTGATATATTTGTATTATGTAATTTAGGACGTCCTCAGGCTACATGGAGTGCCTTACATTTAGAGAGGTCTATGTCCAGCAGTAGACTGCAATAGGATGATAATTATGAAGAGTATTTTGCCACTAACCTTTATGATCCTTCAGCTTGATCCTTTGCCCCAGCATGTCCAAGAACTCGTCAAACACCGGTGAAGTCTCGTTATTAGAGAACAGCTCTTCTTCAGTCGTCTGCCCGTACTTCTGATACAGAACGCCGAACTTGAAGTTATTCACCAACACGTGCTCGTCGTATGCCGCGATCAGCTGGGATGCGTTCAGGCACATCACTGCCATGAAGTTGTCCACGTTCACTTGGTCGTTTAACATCTTGGCCATTTTGAGAGGTGACGGCATTATGCTTGATCCTGGTGGTAGAAAGGCTTGGTTGAATAAGGGAACATGATTGAAGACAAAACATGAACCGTGCGAAGTGGAGGAGACACGGACCAAAGCGGACCCTGGGCTCCGAGCACCAGCTTAAGACGCAACGGGGATTTAACGCTAAGATGATGATAATGATAGAAGGCAAAACTTCTTCATTTTATTTTTATTAAAACTGCTATTGTTATTAACATCAAATGATTACTTGGACCATGATTCTTGATTTGGCGAGTCTGGTAATTACTAAGAAACGACTGCCGTCTAACCTTCGCACCCTTTAACAGAAGACCCAGACCAACTGAATCATGGTTACACGTCTCAGAAACTATCCGAAACGTGTAGGTTTCCTCACGATGTTGGACGATGTTTCTTGGACTGGTAAACTAATATGGATTCCAATGGGACAATTTGAAGAAGGTTGCAGGTGAAAACAGATTTTTCAAATATGAAAAAAGACAACGAGACTCTTCTTTCTTCTCGAATCTCGAGTCTCTTGATGAACAAGCATGATAAAACACCTATGAGATTTGTTATTGGCTTTCATGCAAAAGATATAGTCTGTCAGAAGTGATTCAGAAAAATATACGTAGCTTCACATTCCTCCTTGCTATAGAACAAGAGTACTTACTTGTAGTGGGTATAAGTCCATGCATGGTCTCGGTGCGGAGCCGGAGCAATATCCTGGTGTGGTCTTGGCCCGCTACGTGCTCGTTCTTCAGTGACATCACCACCGGGCCCAGGTTCTCGTCGAACCCAACCAAGTTGATGTGCTCCTGAGAACAAAAGAATAGAAAATTAGATAGTTGCTCTACAATGATGATCACCTACTCAGAACGATAACAAGAGCCAATGTAAATGTATATTACTCAGGTCACTCTCTGCCTCCCGCTGAATGAGGGCCCACCCCCGATCAGTTACCTCACTAAATAACTAGGTTGGCGCAGCGACTTAGGGCCGATTTCACCGTTGAAATTGAACGCGATCAATTCACTTGAACTCGGTCTACGCGCTAAACTGAGTTCCGTTCCTTTGTTTTCGCTCGCATTGATCGCGTTCAATTTCGATGGTGAAATCGGCCCTTAAAGTGAGCCTAAGAGTCTCCATCTAGGTCGGTCTTGCGCCACCTCCTGCCAGTCACCTCACAGTTATCCTATAATGTGTTTTCTTCTTCATACCTACAAACATGGCGCTTTCACATTCAAATGAAGGTTTTCTTGATTGTATGATAAATTTTGTCGCGAGTGACCAAAGTATGCATGTTACCCAACGTGTTATAGTCTGTCTGACTGACTGACGTCGCACTTTACAGCGACGGCTGCGCAAGTGGTCACGGGTTCGATCCCTGGGTCAGGCTAAAAATTAATACCTAAGCTTTCCGTAGAAATTCTTAGTGTCAGCCCGGTCTGGAAGTTGGCGATCTTGTACTCCCGTGCCTTCGGAAAGCACGTTAAGCCAGTTGGTTCTGCGCCCGATCCCTCTCCGGTCGTATCACACAGATGTCCCATCGCAATATTAGGGTAATAGAGAGTGCACTTGTGTTTGCGCACACACATCAGCACTTTAATACTTATATCCTGCGTACATGGTTCATCGTTAATATTGGCCGCCGTAGCCGTAATCGGTTGGAGGATAATATAGTCTGTCTGCCTGTGCGTTATTGTAAACAAGTCGATAGTAGGAAAAGTAAAGCTAATTAGAAATGTTACGGCCAATATTGATGGACAACGGTACGTTATATCAATCAGTCACGCCTGGCCTATAAAATAGCTTGAGTACCACAAGTTGATAGCAAGACGATATTTTATAGCGGCCTGAGCTATACTTAGAGGTAATGATTTCTACTAAGGGCTTGCGCGTACGATACCAACTTTGAAAAGATAAGTTGGAGACTTATGAAAATTCATAGTACTATGTTTATGAACGAATGACATTTTATTTGCGTAAAACATCGTTAAAAAATTGGAAATACATTTATAAAAGTACGTAAAGCTCAAGTAAGTAAAGCTTTGTCATAGAACATGTAAATTTGACGAAAATTATACATTTATGATGATAACTATTTAATTCCGCTGGACTTAGATAGCCTTATTAACTAACCTCGCTAAGTTTATGATGTTTTAAAAACAACCCTGTGTAATATAGTATAAACAAAATTCCTGTATAGAAAGACAAATTTCTTAATTGACAAACTTGTAAAACATCACAAGAAATTGGATGTATACGCGGCAGAACTACTTACTTACATACCTAGAGTATACTGGAAGAATAAGTATTCAGGAATGGTTGAGTATTATTTATCATATTTAGCTACAAAGGTTTAGGCAGTCGAGGATTTGTTTTAAGGTGACGGGTAGAGTACACTAGCGACGCCAATAGATTTTTTTTTAACTCCTAAACCGGATCTATTTTAAACAATTTCGGGAACACAACCTCTCGGCAAACACTTTTACTATTTATTAAATAACCATGCACAAATGTTGGGTACGTTTTTGTACGCGAAAATTGATTCACGCCAAAAGTGGCCGCTTTTGGCGTGAAAATAAGGTACATGGCAGAAATCTCGTAAATAGCTATTCTAAAGTCGAAGATATTTTTTTATGTAATAAAATATAACAATTATATAGAATGGTTTTCTTACTTTACGAAGTAATAATTTCAAAAGCTGATTCTGACGGCAATGCCAATCGCAAAAGTCAGTCCTCGCGCGTGTTATGAGCCTTAGACTTAGGTATAATTTAATATCGTCTAGGCCTATTGTTGAGGGTAGGTTGTAATTCCTCACTACTCGTAACGTAGCTCCGACATTGTGACATTCATCAAATAAATAACGTCTTTCTCTTTGATTTATTATCTGGGCATTCATACCTAGGTAATCAATTTTGCATTATCAGTTATCGTGACCTAAGTGAGGGTTAAATGAATTTATCCTCACTATACTACGCCGGAGGTTATTTATAAGAGCTATGATAGTTCAGTGATTCATAACGCGCCTTCCATATGAGGAAACCGGGTTAGAATCCGAGCTTGGTATGATGATGAAACAACATTGTATGAATGTTTGACGATAAAAAAGAGTAACTGGAGCCCAATTCTCGTGCTCGTGACATTTATTTTCATACGACATATATCACTAAAACATAGTTTTTTTGTATGGTTTTCAAGTGATATCCGCCATGTTTTCAAAATATCACGAGCCGGAGAATTGGGCTCCTGGCCAGTTTCTTGCCGGATTTTCTCGACCAGAAACAACTTTCCGAGCCGGTGTGGTAGAACCGCATTATGTTTTTTTTTTTAATATGTATAAACATATATATTTATTAAGATGTAAATAATGGCCGTGTGGTCCCCGGCAGAGTAGAATAGGCCACCGTCACTCTTACCGAGGTGTCGTAAAAGGCGACTAAGGTAAAGCTGCTGGCATGATCATCAGCACCCAGAGAAGGAAAACTCTGCATTTATATCTAAACCCTCGCCAACCCGTCTGCCAAGCGTGGTGAGTATGGCAATTGCCCCTCATGTGATTGAGGGAGGCCCGTGCCCCAGCAGTGGGGACTTAAATGGGCTGATGATGATGATGATGATGATGTAAATAATACATAAGTAGTCATAAACAGTGTTAAATTACTGAAATGTGTGACGATTTGTAAGAGCTGTGTAGAAGCCTATGCAAATAAAGATTTTTTGATTTTGATTTTGAGCATGCTCCTCTGGATTTTTCAAATCTATGTGTGTATTTCCACCTTTAGCTCGCCAGTGAGGGAAAACATCGTGAAGAAACCTGCACGTATGCACTGCACGATTCAGTTGGTCTGGTTCTCTTGTTAAAACAATGCAAAGGTTAGACGGCAGTCGCTTCATAGTAATTACCAGACTCGCTTAATCAAGATCATAGTCCAAGCGTACCCCGGGCTCAAGAGCTTTGGACGCAACTGGGAATTTCAGGCCAAGATGACGGGGGCTATTTATAAGAAAGGACATCAAAAGTAAAGCGAACGCCCTGATGGTCTAGTGGGTTAAGTACCGGGCCGTGATCTCGGGGTCCTGGGTCCGATTCCCGGGTCGAGCGAAAAGTATGTTTCGAATTTTTCGAATATAGCTCGGGTTTGTGATCACCAATCCGCATTTGGCAAGCGTGGTGATTAAGCCTAATCCCATCATAGTAGCGATAACTTGATTTCTATGGTGGAGGCCTTTGCCCTGCAGTGGGACAGTTATAGGCTGATACTTTTATGAAAGTAGGCTAATGCTGTCTGTTTTTTTTAATATCTTAGCTGCTGTATAATCAGCAACTTTAAGGGAAAACCCTTAAAATTGCTGATATTTACTTTACATCAAAAGTATGTATATCAAATAAAATATACATCTTAGCTTAAAGAAAAATTACACAGACTTTTCTTTTGACAAGACCTTGAATAGATATATAGCTAAATAACTACAAAGACACCAAAGATATTTAATACAACTTCACACTAAAGTATATTATACAAGTATGAAATATAATTAAGTTCGCACAAAAATATCTTTCTACATTTAGAAACTAATTAATCACCAACATTTTTATACAAAAACTTGAAATTTAATTTACGTTCTATTTCAATTATACAGAATGAAATTAATCAAAAGTTATTTACAAATTAATATCATAAAATCTCCGCCAATCAAACAAGTTATGACGCCATACAAACTGTATGAATCAGAGCAGTTTCTGATGAAGTCATCTCACCAGATAATGAGTTCGCATCATAAGAGCGGAGAATTTGCTAAAGATGATTTCATTTCCATACTCACCCTAATTAATACTAGGTATGTTTACCTACTCCAAGCGTATCCCAAACCATGGATTGCGAGCGATCCAGTGCCGCGTAGGTACATCATGTTTAACTAAACGCAAAGACTCGTGTCAGTCGGTGATACATTCATAACTTTTTTATGTGATAGGTGGGAGACGAGCAAAACGAACCACCTGATGGTTAGTGATTGTCACCGCCCATGGACACCCGCGCCACCAGTGGAGACACAAGTGCCCCCCTTTTCCCCGGATTGGGCCTCCGGTACCCTCACTCACGCAGCGAACCACAGCACAATGCTGCTTCACGCCGGTTTTCTGTGAGACCGTGGTATCACTCCGATCGAGCCAGCCCATTCATGCCGAAGCGTGGCTCTCCCACGGTTCCACTACTAATATATTTCATGAATAATTAAGTTCTTCAAAGCGATCAGTAGGTTTAAAGATAAATTATTACCTGTAACTTCCGAGCCAAAGACTCGTGGCAGTCGCCACATACGATTTATTAATTTTGAAGTAAGATTTAGAAAAGTAGGTATTTCATGTTGCCCGATATATCAGGAAAGGGTGATTCCGTTCAATTTGAAACCTTCCAGAAAATGCCATAAAACGCATTTTCGTCCACTCCAAATTCGAGGGTCACCGAATGAATCTTTTGAATTAGAAACAAATGAAGATGTTAATTAGATACATTCATTGTTACGTCAACCTTCTGGGTTCGCCATTCCCATGCACAGACCCCGCCGAAGGATAAACATTGTATGTCTTTCTAAACAATAGTAATGAAAATGTAATTTGGGTAATAAACGACTTGAACCTTATTGTCTAAAAATGGCAATTAAAATTCTGGCAGAATAGCATTCGTCAGATCTTCAAATTCTAAGTAAATCTTACATAATCCTCTAGAAGGACATTATAAACTTCTGACTGAACTACACTCGCGTGCAAAAAAAAATATCCGCTGATTGTGTCTTAAATATTCCTGTGAGGCATTATAAAGCTACTCTTAAATTCGCTACTCTGGTGTTAACTCCTGTGAGTTATGGCCTTGGCTATTATATTTCTATTCGTTCACCCAGAGACGATCCATAGTTTTCAATAAGTATTTTGTGCTAACACTCATTTACTTGATTGACAAAAAAATTAATATAGCTCTGGCGTGATGTATCTCTCACATAACAAAAACATTGACACTAAATAGTGAAATCCATTCATTTATTCAAAACAAAGAGCCATTAGTATCTGCTAGAACCATCTTAAGCGCCTTGACTCGACAGCTATACTTAACACGCGCAAATCGCTATTGCTTTGCACTACGTGTCATACTGTTAAGTGCAGGGGACTTCCTATCGTGTACCAAACATTATAATAAAAATCTTTAAACCATATTCTTAGAAGAATAGAGCTCAAATTCGCAAAGCCTAAAACAAAACTGAGTTCGGTGCCAGGAAGTCATTACTAGGCTTTGGCAATTAAATTCAAATACATTTGTCTATTGTGAAGTATCCAATATGTTACAGAATACAGATGCAAGATATGAATTGCAAAATAAACGACAAGCGCATTGAAGTGAATTAATATCAATTTGTTACTATTTTATATGAAAAATAAGCTTACTAAGTTTATTATTACGAAAATGAATTATTTAATTTCAATAGCTGTGCACAAATTACTGATACAATTTTTTTTGATCGTGTGTGTAAAATTATCACATCCATAGTGTAATAATATGTAACATCCATCCTGTCAGTCCGTTCCTATAAAAATATATTCCTGTCATGCCCTCTAAAAGTAACGACTAGTCAGTACTTTAGAGGCTACAAACATGAGTACATCTATAATTATCCCTATACCTTGGTTTTAGTATTTTCTAGTTATATAAGTCAGCAGAAGCCAATCAGAAGGAAGCCAACTTATTTCTTTTGGTATTTACGTTGTTTTTCTTACCATAAAATATCTCCTTCTAACAATGTTATTCACTATGTACGTACGAGTACCAAGCAATCTCGTAACCATTACGAGAGTGGTAACAACATGCAACAAAGTGACAGTTACATAATTATAAGTATTACCGCCCCATTCAGAGATCGTCAACCTTCCAGCCCCTTTGAAAATCGCCAATTTTATAGCCGTCCTTTTTCATCTTGGCCACAAAGAGCCAAATTGAAAGCTAAAGATGGTAATTGGTAGACGGTTCAATGCTCCTTCTCACCCTGATGGATGGCATCATTCAAACTAGTGTTGCCAGATTGCGGGAAATTCATAGGACGTCTCAGTTTTAGGGCGACATCTTTCAAAAGTTAGTATACTATGGGACAAGTATGCAAACTCAGGGATAAATTGATTTAATTAATTTATTTGTGTTTGTTTCAATGATTTGGTTCCAAAATGATTCAATTTAAGACCGGGATAAGTAGTAAATAAAGAAATTAATTCTTTAAAGACATGCAGTTCTTAGTAAAAATGATGAGGATGATTACTTTTTTCCGTTATTACCTTAAATAAATAGTCCTTCTAAATCCTGAATTTTTGCCACTGGATTTGTCTACACTAGGATTATCCGAATGGGAAATTGGTAGACATTTTTTGCGACTTCCTCGAGTGAAAATTCTCTATTCACCAAGATTACATTGATAGATGCGCGCAAGTAGGGCAGACTAATGTGTCATTGGTTTTCACACCCTTGGTGGCCTTTCAAGTTGTTGATAAGGAAACACACATAATGTATAAAATCATTAAGCGTAATAGAACCTCCTCTTTTATTGAATTCGGTGAAAAGGTAAGGGATGTTTTCTTTGATAGGTAGAGTAAAGACGGATATAAACTATATTTTCTTTAATACAATTTACCTTGTCCTTACCTCTTTCTCTTTCTTTATAACTATGACGTCACACACATTAGTTTATTATAAGTGAAACATCTTATATCTCTAGACCTAATACCCATGGGGTTCCGCTATTTTATATAACCTCAGCGGGTTATACGGATAACATTAACGAGGCCTTCCATATTGGATTAGTAGCAAAGTTCCCTAATGCTTACGTAATTTCGGCCATTAGGGATTTGAACTAATGTGTAAGGCAAATAATTGTAACAAACTTACATTTAGATTAGTATTAGGATCAAATTAAGTTAAGGGTTTCAGATGTAAATGTTTATGGTAAGGTAAATGGGGTTTAAATGAAAAAGAAAAATGTTGTTATTTCTGAAATAATCAAAAATTTTTGGTACGAAAAATTTTATATCAACCGCTGGCTAACTTTTTGCAAATTTCATATCATTGAACTTGTTTGATTGCGACTGTTTTTCCAGACAATTGCACTGTAATAGAAACTGGCATAATTTTTTGAAACTTCGAAAACGTTATGTTAAAATATCTTATCTCAAATCAAAGTCAAATATTCTTTATTTGATTAGGTTTGTACACAGCTCTTACAAATCGTCATATATTAAAAAAAATCTTTATAATTGTAGGTATGAACAATATATCTTAAAGTTAGGACATGCTAAAAGTAAGACTTTTTTGACAAAATATGATGGTATGTATTTTCCAGGTGCCGTCTTTATTTGGCACTAACACGTTTTATGTACACTGATTTTTTCTCG
The DNA here is from genome assembly GCA_019059595.1 of Marasmia exigua. NCBI lineage: Eukaryota > Metazoa > Arthropoda > Insecta > Lepidoptera > Crambidae > Marasmia > Marasmia exigua. The sequence continues at coordinate 11,136,071 of CM032479.1, read as the reverse complement.
ATTTACCGTTCTGACTTTGCCTAACCAATCACTTCGGGCTCGGCCCATCATCCTAAAAGTGAATTGTCCTCGGACCAATTTTTCTTTATGAAAAAAGGCATTTGCTTATTACTCCCCACTTTTCTTTTGTCGAGGGCATCTGTCTTCGTCAGCGCGATGGATTGGAAAATAAATCGTTATTTGATGATGTTTTATTAAAATCTGATTGATGTTGCAAGATAACTTTCTCGAATAATTAACATTAGGATACTTTTTGATATTTCAAGTTGAATTCATGTAATTAAATTTTTTGTAAGTTTTATTTTAACTCGATATTTGCAATTAAAATTCCATTCACGGGTGTGGGAATTTCGAAATCAGATTCTATTAAAAACGAAACTGAATCGCTTTATCCAGGTACCTAGGTGCTTAGTACAAAATAGATTCAATAGTTACTAAGAAACAAATTATCGTTATCAACCCTCTCTCCCTCATCTTAAGGTTATAATTCCCGGTTGCATCCTAAGATGTCGCTCTGGAGCCAGGGGTACAGTTTAGACCATGATTCAGGATTTAGGGAGTCTGATAATTACAATGAAGCGACTGCACTGTCTGGCCTTCGCAACCCTGTACAGGGGAACCAGACCAACTGAATCAAGGTTACACCTTTCAGAAACTATCCGAAACGCGCAGATTTTCTCACGATGTAATGGTACACCGCCGAGCTAATGTTAGAAATACGCACATAGATTTGAAAAAGCCATAGGTGCATACTCGGATTCGAACCACGACCCCCCCCCATATGCAAGGCGCGTTCTGAACCACGCTACCATCGCTCTATTATCATTATCAACCTCAGTTAAGATACAAAAAATAAAACTTGGGGAAAAAAATTCACGCAGACCAATTAAAATAGGCAGCCATGCCTGTTAAGGGTTTAGCCCTACTCTTGTTAAAAGCCAGCAAATGATAGTGGGAAAAATGTTGGGCCCAGTACGCGGAACGGCTGACGTCACGCTCAGTGGGCCTGGTTCTCAGACTGCCTGTAGATTGGACCGATTACACAGACGTAGGCCAATTTGATGCTAGTGGTGTGCCCTTGTCGATAAAAAGGTGTCTGCCAAGTTACATTTATTTTGACTAGATTGTGTGTGAGGTTAGGTATTGTAGAGTTAAGGCGTGTAGAGTAACTTTTGGAGAGTGTGAGTCTTAATATAGTCAGTTGGGCTTGGCAACATTTTACATTAAAAAAAAAGATGGTATAATAGTTTTCTTCAATAAATAAAATAAGTTTTTTTTTATATGATAGGTCACAGACGAGCAGACGGATCGCCTGATAGTAAGCAATTGCCGCCACCCATAGACACCCGCAACACCAGTGGAGTCAAGAGTGCGCTGCCAATCTTTAAACCCCTCATTTTCCCCAGATTGGGCCTCTGGTACACTCACTTACGCAGTAAAACACAGCACAGTGCTGCTTCACACCGGTTTTCTGTGAGGTCATGGTATTTCTCCGGTCGAGCCGGCCGAAAATTCATGCCGAAGCGTGGCTCTAATTTCTCCAAAAAGATTTTGTTAAGATTATTCCAAAAGTTTGTAACTTTATTGGCTTTTCGCCAAAATGCTAATATTAGTACAATCATGGTAGGTCAGAACAATATTGGCATAATTATCTGGAGAAATTTAGACATTATAATGAAGTAGACTAAAGGTACACTAAATTATAACGTAATGACGTCATTTCTTCCGGGCGTAAAAGTATTGATTTATATTTATGCACTGTAAATAAATTGAGAAAACTAGTCAACTAACAAGAAAAAAGTAAGTATCGTCAGCCCATCGTCCACTGCTGGATATAGACTTCTCCAAATTTTTGTTCGCCACTTTGATTGATCCTCGACTGTTCGCATATACCTATGATCTACCAGACTAATTCCTTAATCGATATGTTTGGCACATCACTAGTCAACCACGCGAAATGCACCTATCGCACTTACAAATCTAAACTTATTACGGAATTTCTTCGAAAATAAAACACGAATTCATTCCAGTCTCATTATTATGCATAATTTAACATGATATGACGTACCGTCAGCACTGGATAGGTTGAAAGGGGGGATAAAAAATCACTTTGATAAAATGATAACAGCTACTTAGGTAAAAGGTATATCTTCTAGTTTATATTCTGAAGCCAGGATTTTATCGTAGTGGGGTCTATGTCCACCGTAGATCGCAATAGCACAGTATAACAAGAGCTTAAGGAAACAACACTCTTAAAAAATTCATCTCGTGTTCAGGCGGGACAACACAACAGGTGTTCAAAGAGATGAAATTTTTAAGTGTGTTATTTACTTAAGAATAAATTGCAAATGCTTGCTATTAAAAATATCAACTTTAAGAAAGCTCTCGCTATAATGTGGCAACAGGCCGTGACCGTGGGAGAGCCACGTTTCGCCATGAATGGGCCGTCTAGACTGGAGTGATCCATGGCCTGACAAAACACCGGCGTGAAGCCGCACTGTACTGTGTATCGCTGCGTGAGTGAGAGTACCGGAGGCCGGAGGGGAAAGAGGGGTTTAAAGGTTGGCAGCGCACTTGTGACTCTACTGGTGTCGGGGGTGTTTAAGGGCGGCGGCAATTGAATTGCGGCAAAAAAACAGGCTATTAGTGACAATGATTCAGAAAAAGAACAGCTTAAGACCTGTCTGATAGAAAGCATTTTTAACCAACGCATTTAAAACAGTCCCAAAATTGTTGGTTCGCGGTATTGCAAACTCCCAAAAATTTACCAGGATTTGCATTATAAATCTCGCTATTTATTATGTAGTAGCGTGAAAAAATCGCATTTTCTATGTTAGGTACCTCATTTCAAACGATAGATAGATAGATACTCTTAATTGCACAACGTACAAAACTTAAAAGCTAGGTATACAGAGATACAGTGTACAATTTAGGCGGTCTTATCGCTGGGAGCGATCTCTACCAGACAACCTTCAGGTAAAGGACATTAGATAGAAGAGGGGAGATTGGTGCAATCCTTTTGATTTTCAACATTGATTAAGTAAATTTATAGTATTCATACATATATCTAGATAACGATAATAAATTAAATACCTATTTTGCCTACCGTATCTTTATTTCCTTGAGTAAACGGATGGTTTTATAAAATTAGGCTAATCATTACACAACTTTGGTGTGATAGCGTAATATGCAAATTACATATTAAGATTATCTTACTTTTCCCACACATTCGAATAGTTTTACTGTGCCCAGTAATGCAAGGGCCTCAGCAAGGTTCTTACTTAAGATTTTAGATTAGACTAAGTAATACGGCTATTTACGTGGGAAATAAAACTCATTTACCGTGTTAAATTTAAACATTGTAGATAAATAAACATACAATGACACAATTAACGCGGTTTTAGTTTGATTTTCATTCATAAAGGCAACGAATGCTGTCAATTGTTTTTTTTTTTATTCTTTTATTTTAAATTAAGGAATAAAAAAAAATATATATATTTCGAGAAGTTAAGAATAAATACACTGTTATTGTACCTGTTCCTGAAATCGCGATCACATTCTGACCATATGACAGAAATGCATTCCGCCATACTTCTGCTGGTAGGAATGATGGCGCTACTGTCGCTTACTCTATCATGATGTTGTGTTTCGTTCTTTTTTTTTTCTCTTGGTTGTGAGCGTATGTTGTTTTTTATAATCCCCTCTGTCTTTTGTGTGTGTTTAAAAAAGCTCGAATCTGCCATGTGCCATGTACCAATATAATTGCATATCTGCCACATAGTCCACACATCTTTCAATAAATATTATACGGGTATATACTTTAAGCTATTTATTTACTTATACACTCACTCGCAACCAGGTCCCACCAGAATACCAGCGCTGCTGCGGCACCGCAGATAGTGCCGTAGCAGCAAATGCTGAGGTCGGGACCTGATTGGCCACACACACAGATCACCCCTGGGTGATCTGTGACCACACACAACCACACCATCTCTTTTTATTATCGCCTCTTCTCTTTGTATCTGTATCGTGTCGTGTTATGCCTGTTGTACATATTTACTTTTTCTGTGTTGTGATGGTCAAAAAATGTATTTTCTTTCTTTTTTGTTATCTTTTCATCTTCTACATCCCGAAATGCAGATTTTTTTTCGATTTGTAAATCGAACATTCTCAATGGACTTAATTCCCGATGAAATTTTTTTTCGGGATGAAAACGATAAAATAACGGGATATATAATAAAGTTGGTTAAGACGAGAATCATGAAGATGAGTTGGATAAATATGTGGGTTTTATGTAGGTACAAAATCATGTAAAATTATTGATCCATAGGTCTGATGTTTTGCACAAAAGTGCGTCAAACTAAAATGGAGCTGCTTGCAACAAAGTGGTGTGACCCCTTTGTGATACAATCTACTTCCGGGTTTTAGAGACAATGCTCTCTTAAGAGGACTAGTTAAGAAGTTGCGTTAGCAAGTAGGTACGCAATATGCACAGAAAATTAGAATTTTTTTACGCTTTTGGAGAAAAAAAATAAGATTGTTTTTTGACGACTTTCAACAACTAGTGTTGAGTTTTGATATTGTTTACGGGTACTCCTTAGTCCTTAAATTTAGTACCAGAAGATAAAAGTATTTACTTTAAAAATGTAAAAGTGTGTATTAGTGATAATGATCTTTTATTCTTGTACGCGTCCTTCTCACGGTCTGGCATGTGTTAAAGACATATATTCAAAACCCAATAAACTTCAAACAAACAAAATCTTAAGTGCTCCACTCTAAGTGTTACATTAGCTCCGATCAGTAGCTAGGTCGGAGTGCACGGGCAACTTCGCAGATGCGGTTACAAACACGACAGCGAACTAGTTCGCGCCGCTCAGCGTAAATTGTGGAACTAATAGCACGAGCTAATGTGGTACAACGATACCTATGTTTAGCTTAAGGGGAAGACAACGCAAGAACGATAATTTTTAATAAATTCTGATAAATAAAATCAGAAAATTACAAACATACCTTTAAACAAACCTACCTTAACTTACCTTTAGCCTGTAACTGAATCTACATTTAGCATATATTTTAATGTAAGTTTTTTTTCGGTTATGCGGTGTAATTCGGTTAATTGTAGGTTGTCCAATGAGAAGAGGAAGCTCTCACACTGCACAGGATTTTAAAATACGAACACGTATGTTTTTTCTTTTAGGCTATTTTCAAACAAAAGCGTGCCCTATACTGTTCATGAAGGCCAGATCACCTAACCTCGAATCTATTTAAAGTTTGCTTTAAAATTTACTAAATTGATCCAGCCGGGAATCCAACGGGTTCTTTTGCTCTTGGGCATAAAAACTTTCACTGAGCCCGATGAGGCTGTTTTAATCTATTCTTATACTAAGAGTAAAAATGTCGGAAGGCTTTAAATAGTTAAATTAATTTAATTAACTCCAAAACCCGCGAGTTATTTTATTCCACTACTAATAGTTTTAGCAAACATTAAACTAGTTTCAGACACTGTAATCAATTTAATTGAATCACAGCCTAAATGATGGCACAGAACAAAAAACACCAGTAAAATATTTACGTTTTAATCTTAAAATTACCTTGTGAACAATGAAAACAAAATTTATTTCATATGATGTCATCTGTCACAATTATTAGCAGATATTTTCACAACATCACATACATTGATCTGACTCCGAGATAGGTCAAGCACCTGTGTTACGGATATCAGAATCAACAGTGGGATTACAAATATATACATATAATACTTTCTTTTGTAAATACATACTTATAATATATAGCAAACACCCAAGATATTTCGACCTTTTATATGGAAGGAAGCCGGCATTTAGTACTCTACCTAAGCTGCTTATTGATTCCTGGTATTTTTACACTACAGATGACTTTACAATAACGTATGTGGACCTGATATAATATCTGTGTTTGGTTGGCTTCAAGCCATTGGTTTGTTTATAATATGATCGAAAAGGAAGTGAAATATTCGATGAAGAATGACAGGAATGTATTAAAATTTCGTTCCAAGCCCAGATAACTTGGAAATAGAACAGGATGATGATGATAATTGCAGCTCCAGGTTTTTGCTAATCGCCTATTCTAGTACATTAGCACGTCAAATCCCAAAATATCGGTTCTGTAGTCTTCAATGTGAGTAATAACTTCACTGCTGATCCCGTTTAACCTGTGCTTGACTCTAACTAATGGAAACTTCCGTTAACACTCGTGATTTGGGTGACGTATATACGCGTCAACCCCACATATCGGCTTAGCGATCTGGCTCGAAATTCATCTAAGCTATCACTCTAGTCTAACCCCAACATTGTCCAAATGACCCGTGGGCTAACCGGTAACGGTGGTGTCAATCGAGTCCACATTTACTCGAATGACATGGATGATAATCGAGTGAAAAATTGTCGAAATTGACGACCTCCATGGTACAATCGCTATGTTTTGTACCCGAGTGCTGTAGGTCCCGGGTTCAATTCCCGTTCGGCTCAGTTCAGGAAACGAACTTATCTAAATAGGACTAGAGTCTGAGTGTGTCTGAGTGTGGGTCATAGTACAGTGTGCAACTCCTAGTTTATGACTAGCTGATCGGTGGGAATGTCCCAGTGTTTTATTTTTATTTATGAATTTATTTTGAAATTGAAATTAAATTGTGACAGAAGTATTTGCAATCAAAAATTGCAACAACTGACATCATGACGATATCGATGATAAGAGGGGTATGTAAATAGCACACTCTTTTTGTTTCTTGAATAATAAACTTTATTTCTTTCAATAAGAAAGTGCGCAAAATGGCTGATTGTCTCATAAAGATTGATATGATCATGAATAACTCGAATAAGCCGAGCCGAAGAAAAGATTTCATTGAAGAACCTCTTTTACATTCGAGTAAAATTACAAAAACGCTCGAAAGAATCGAGTAGCAAAACTTTAAATCGCATCACTATCATGCGGTGTCGAAATGACCCGTGGGGCTCACCGGTAACGGATCTAATATTTTATGCAAACGCTATTCATTAGAACGTTTTAGGTGAAGGTTGAGGTATTAGTTCTACAGGATTGAGGTCATTTCAACCGCGGATAACGTTATAAGATCACAATGGGTAAATGAATGAAATATAACGCCAGTTTTTCTATTTCGCCAGCCTTATTTGCTATTATGGCAGTGTATTTGTGGAAACTGCCACGTTCAGTAAATATAAATTGCATTTACAAGCGTTTATTTATGAACACGCCATATTTAATTCTGAGCAGATAACTCCCACATGACTTAACGAACTAAAAGATGTTTTATTTTAATTTTTATCTCCAATCTAATATGCCATGGCATGCAATGCCATGGCTAGAATCACACAGAGTTTTCGAACTTTTAATGAAGGCATAAAATAAATACGTTCAGAAACCGTATATAAATGTGCGGCACATTTGAGCTGGCAATTATAAAGATTCCAAATGACACGAAAAAAGTAGAAAAAGTAAGGAGGCGTGGGTATGGGAAAATTCACACGTGTTTGTAACTGTACCAATGAGTTGATAAGGGCGGATGTTCGGTGTTAAGCTTGGGCGGAAAGCGGGTAAATATATACATATATACGAATAATTAAATAGTTAGGTATGTATAAAAAGGATAGCAAAAATTAGAAGACTTATGGAGATGTCTGCAAATCAGTATAAAATCTTGATTGAAATAAAAAGTTGGAATATTTATAATGCATGTATGTACTCGTATGTATTGAAAGTGATGTAAGCAAATAAAAATATTTAAATTTGATAGTAGGTATTCATAAATTCTAGGAGATCCTATTTTTTCATATCCTTTACTTTATGTACCTACTTCTTAGATTAAATCAAATAGCGGTTTAATATATGATCTACTTCGACTGATTTAAAAAAAAATGTTGGAAAAAGTAAACCATTTAGCATATGTTTTAAAATTTAGGAATGAATAAATTTATTTAAAAAAAATATATATTTACATAGACTTGTACACATCACTATAGGTACACCAATCCAAACCAGCAATCCCGAAGTAAATTTCTGTTATTTTTAAATCACATTACCTATTACTAGCTGTAGACACGGCCATCCACATATTGGGTTAATAATTTACCAGAATTCTTCAGACTAACTTCACCTTACTAGTATTTGTGAGAGATTGTAGTAACCTGTCGTACACAAACGCTACAAGAAACTCCCCGCGCTTCCTTTCTAATGTATCCGAGGCTGTGCTTGTTTGTGACATTGAATAGAAGCAATCCCGGGTCATAGATCATGAGGCACGTATCAGCTTCACTAGAAAATGACTTCAGATTGATGCAAGTTTAATTAATTGCACTTCCGCATCTTTATGTCGATGCTAAGTGAATTAAAAAAAGTTTTCATCTGAGGAGGACCTACTCTCGAGCACTCGACATTAAAGATGAATTAGTAATTTGAATGGAAGAATGTATGAAATCTCTAAATTCGACTTCAAGGTTGAGGCTTCAATTTCCCCTCTGAAGCTAACTTCGTAAACACATGGAATTGATAGACAATGGTTAATCAACACTTTTTGAGTTTTGAGGGTTTTTGCAAATGTGAAATCCATTATATGACCTTATGAAGGGACACTAGACAATTATACATCAATGTCATACAAATCTGTCTTTCTTTAGTCGTTTTTCACCTTCATGTCAAACACGTTTGGTTCATAAAATCGGTAATTCGTTTGTTGGCTTAAGTATTAAGATATTTAATAACATACCACAAAATGTCATTAACCTATCACTGGATAAGTTTAAGTCTCATATTTAAACCTGCCTAATGAAGAAAGGTTACTATAGTGTACAAGACTATTTGCCGTGTGGTCCCTGGCAGAGTAGAATAGGCCAACCTCACTCTTACCGAGGTGTCGTAAAAGCATGATCATCAGCACCCAGAGAAGGAAAACTCTGCATTTATATCAAACTATCAAACCCTCACCAACCCGTCCGCCAAGCGTGGTGAGTATGGCAATTACCCCTCATGTGATTGAGGGAGGCCCGTGCCCCAGCAGTGGGGACTTTAATGGGCTGACGATGACGATGACGATGATGACAAGACTATTTAAATGATAAGGATTCTTGGTCATGTTAATTGATTCATCTTTTAAGTTGTTATTCATAGTAGTCTATTAACTTTCATAATTGTATTTTTTTTCTCTTCTCAATTGAAACTCTGTAACATCATCAATATTTGAAAAGAGTAACTACTGAGTTTCTTGCTGGGGTGTCTTCTCAGTAGAAATCGACATTCCGAACCAGCGGTAGATATTATGTACCTATTTTGACATTCTTTTGTGTTCTGTGTGGACCTAAATTGAATAAAGAATTTTTTATCTTTATCGTTATCTTATCTTTAATATCAATTGAAAATCAATTTTAACGGAATTGGTTCTTTTGTACGTAACATAGTCATTTTGATATGATATGCCAAAATATAACTAATGTATCCAAAGTGTAATTAGCCCTGAAACCTATGTTTCATTGGCGAAAAACTACATAATTTACAAAAATATGTACAAAAGCCTATGAAGTCCTAAAATAAAGAACTAGGTATATCTTCAATTATTTCAAAAATCGTATGTTACGTTTAATACGCAGTCACTCAAGGCAGCTTTCTAGTTCTCTCATTATTGAATATTGTTCTCAGCTCAGTTAATAAGCTATAGGTACTAAAATGTATTTAGAATAAATATATTATCATAATATAAATTCTTTCAATAAATTAAATTAGAAGGCTTCGAACAAGTGCAGCGAGAGCCCGCGAGAGACCTTTTAAGGTGACGGGTAGGTAGGGCACACTAGCGACGCCAATCGATATTAATTTTTAGCTACTAAACCGGATCTATTTTAAACAATTTGGGGATTACAACCTCTCGGCAATCACTTATACTATTTATTAAATAGCTATTATTAATGCACAAATGTTGGGTCCAATGCGTACGCGAAAAAATGATTACCGCCAAAAGCGGCCACTTCTTGCGTGATTTAATTTTTCGCGTACAAAAACGGACCCAACATTTGTGCATGGTTATTTAATAAATAGTATAAGTGTTTGCCGAGAGGTTGTAGCCTCGAAATTGTTTAAAATAGATCCGGTTTAGTAGCTAAAAATTTATATCGATTGCCGTTGCTAGTGTGCCCTACCTGTCGCCTTAAAGGCATGGCAGGGCTAAAGATATTTCTACGCTCAATTGAACTTTCATGTAATTCAAAGTATTCTTCGACAGGGATCAGATCAGGTTTTGTAGAAGGTCAAGGTATAAAAGGGCATCGGCATTGACGTGAGCCAGTACTTTATGGTGTCAAGGGGAGCGTGACCAAGTGGTTGTTCGAATACGCTGACGAGAATATTGTATGGTAAAAATAATGAGTGGCGGGAGGTTGGAGGACCTATATGATTTTAATTAAAGATAAATTGGAAGTGAGGTGAAACGTCAAGTTTTGAAATATAACTTGATGGAAACGGAAAGGAATAAAAAACAAAATACTTTAAATTATATACCTTTAGCACTTAAAACTTAACCTAGAAATGTAGAAAATAAGAATAATAATGAATGATACATCATTTGATGTTAACTCAGTATTTGCTTGACACTGGCATGGAGTAGGATATAGAAAAAAAATTCAGAAATTTGTCAAAAGATCTCATTATAGTCCAGGCTCAGTCAGGCACACATCGCCCAAATGCCAAAAATTTACGTATTTGGGACTTTAATAGCCGGTAGTACATAGATTCATGTTCAAAGTTGGTCACCACCATTTCAAATAAGGCCAAGTGCAGCACATCGCTACCATTCCACAAAGTTAACAGGAAAATGAGCTCAGCTCACATCGCAGCTAAATGCCTTAATCAGTTAAAACGTTACGTAGGTATGTTTCTGGCACCAGGCTGGCTGGCAACGGGATCAAGAAATTTAGCAGACGTAGACTGAGTGGCGCGCAAATGTCGAGATGCCTCGGTGCGGCCGTTTCGTAATCTGGATATAGGTGGATTGAATAACAGTGAACCTTTGATTTATTTTAACTAACCTTGGATTTTAGGACAAAGGTCAAATTTTTGAAATCTGTCACTCGTCATTTATCAGTTTTCTCTAGAGGCTATTAACATAGTTTGATTTACCTACCTAAATTATGATGGGATGTTAAAAACTTTGATTTATTATTTAATTTTATTGGTTGACCAAACTAAATTTCAAATCAAAGATTAGCTTTTTTAGATGTAGCTGTAGATTGTACGTACATAATTAATATTTTGGATGAAGAAGTAATTCTCGCACCTTGATAAGTGGCAAGAAATAAATTGTTCTTTTAATCTTTTATTCTGATATAATCGCAGCAGTGAGTACAAAATAACATTTTGTGGCAAAAATCATCGACGTGGCGTCATTAGGTATGTGTTATATGAGATCGCCAATTCCCAAGATTTTACTATTTGTATTTAATGTACCTACATTCTAAGTAGGTATGCAAATCTTTAGCCTGACCCGTTTCACTGACGTGTTCTCTACTGTGGCAGCAATGACGTCATACGAATACTAATTTAGGAAATGCTGGAAGTATGATTGCAGTATAGACTCTCAAGCAATCCTAAAAAGAATCACAGATTCCTATGAAAGAATTAAAAAAGCGAAAACGCAAGAGGATAAAGGTTAAAAATGGTAACCGGTAATAAAATTGAAGATATTTTTCACTATCCGATCGAAAGAAAGTGGATGAGAGGCAGTCACGATCTAGCAGTCAATTAAATCGTGCTACATTTGCTGTTTTTTGTTGTAGTCATGGAATATGGCCTTAAGTATTAAAGTCGATAGGAGCAGCTGCGTCAAAGCTATCGTCTATAACGAAGGGACATTTTATCCATAGAAACATTAGGCGATTAAATTTTTATACCAGCCGAGTGGCTGAGAGCTTAGACAGCATCAGAATGCTATATTTTCCCATGATTCATATAGTTATTGCTAGTATGATAGAATTATGGACGCCCTGTTGGTATAGTGGTTTACGTACCGGGCCTGGGTTCGATTCTCAGGTCGAGCAAAAAGTATGTTTCGAATTTTTTAAACCCGAGCTACGGGTTGGTGATCACCAGTCCACATTTGGCAAGCGTGTTGATTAAGCCTAATCCCATCTTTGTAGCGCCGACTTGATTTCTATAGTGGAGCCCTTTGCCCTGCAGTGGGACAGTATATGAGCTGATACTTTTTTTTTTCAAATATATTTAAAAAAGCCCATCTCTACCAAGCCACGGGCCGCAAGTTACTATTTTAAATAGTTTATGGAGTTACCTGCTTGGAGGTTTTCTGAGTAGAAACCTTCTCGGGACTCGATATTACGACTGAATTTTAGTATGAACCTAATTCCATTCACATAAGAACTAGGATATTATTACAGTAGCTGGCAAAGCAAGTGAGCATATTAAATAAGCCTTAAATCGTGTAGATACCGTCACACAAACCGAATTAGAGAAGAAACCTCAGAGCACTCTCAGCACCAGTAGGTATTTCTTACAGCACTCAAGTAAATCGGCTTTTTACCACGCTTTGTTCTCTGCACATTCAAAACGGAGTCTTATTTCAAATGAACCACAGTATATAATTGTATAACACAATCCACTGCTCTCTTTTTGTTGTTGTGGAACGATTGTGATGTCATCGATATCGACCAGCACAAATTTACGTCATCAAAAATCATAATAATAAAATGAGGCAGTGATACATTAGGCATTGGCGACGTTACGGCCTAAATGAAAGATATTAAAAGAAACTAACCTCTTTTTTTGGTTTTTAATCGATTTCAAAAATCTCTCTCTCTCTCTTCTCTCTTCTTCGGTTATCAATTCGACATGTATATATTTTTATGGTACTACTCGGTAGTATATGGAACATGTGCGGGAGACACACGATCCGATAGCCTAGCGCGTAGGTCAAGAAACTCTTCGATGGCAGTGCTAACTCGAGTCAACCCTTTGTGTCTGTATATTTCATGACGTAAGCGTCCCACATTTAGCGCCAACCATCCCAGTCCTGAGCAGTCGGCTCCAACTCACACCAGGAGTCCAATTCTTGGGACGTAGGTAATATAAACATTTTTATGGACAAATGTATAGAAATCTCTCATTCGACTCCATTGTAGAATCACGTGAATAGGCATTCAGCCAGGTCATTTCACTTTGTACTTTTTTCCTTATTATGGGATATATAGTTCAGGGGTTTTTGTTCGAGCTTGTAAAAAGCAGATGTAGCTTTAAATAGCAGTCAAGCAGATGGTTCGGCGTTGTTTCGGTAGATGTCACTATGCATTTATACATCGCGCTAGTGTTTCCGAAACAATGGCCTCAAGTCACCTGCCACATTTACAATTTTAAAAAGGATGGGAAATAAACCAGAGAACTCAGAAACTGCAGATTCTCGAAGGTGGCCGTCCTACTTAGCCGTTAAGTATTGGTCGTTTTCCTCTAGATGGCGCTAGCTAGCACTGGCTATCTTCTTTTCTATCTATCTCAGTATACAAAAGTTACTCTATGCCCTCAGCCATCTTTCTCAAATCGTGTGTAATGTCCTGTAGGACTTACCTTTCCTAAAAAGAACCGCCTGTAATACTTGGCGGTGTCGTCTGTGTCGATGTTGTGCCGCCGGGACGCCTGCCGCGGGGTGCCAGGTTGTGCTCTCGGTTCAGCCTCCTCCCCCTCCTGCGCGTCGTCCACACCGTCCACCCAGTACCCGCCGCTGGGCGGCTGCACTATCATGGGTGGTGTACCTGGGAACAAAAGAAACCTTCGTGAGACTTTGGAAAAGTGAGATAGATAAATACTCTTTCCTCCTCACCTCCTCATTTTTAGCGTGTAGTTCCCAGTTGCATCAAAAGGTGCCGCTTCGACGCCTGGAGTACGCTTGGACCACGATACCGTATTGGGATTAAATAATTTTGAACATATTTGTGGAGCTGACTATACTAAGTAAAAATAATATCTACTAATAATTACATGAAGCGACTGCTGTCTGACCAAGATACATTATTGTAATTATTGTACTGAAACAAAATACAGGTATGGTACATACATCAAAACAGTCAGTACTATAAGGCGGTCTTATCGCTTAAAGGGATTTCTTCCAGACAACCTTCAGGTAGAGGAAAGAATCGAGACACACGTTTGAAAATACTTTTTTCTATTCTTGTTATTTAACATTTTCTTGTAATTATATTTAATTCAATAATTACTAAGATTAAAATTAAAAAAGGTTAAAGTTTGGCAGCACACTTGTGACTCCACTGATATCGCGGGTGTCTATGAGCGGCGGCAATCGCTTACTATCAGGCGATTCGTATGCTAGTCTGCTGCCTATCGCATAAAAACCGTACGAGTAATTATCTGAGCTGACTCATTTCGTGAAATGATGAAAGAAAATTGTAAATACCTACATATATATTGTTCAGTCGTATGCTATTAAGTTTTCTAAATAAATATTTCTTGAAAGCTCAAAGTGAGCTTTTCGAAGTTCGAAGGAAACTTTTTCTATCTTCAATTGGCGATCTTTTATCATTATTGCTTTGACCATTCGAGCAATGTGATTTCATCAGACATCTTGTACCCTAAAGTACTCGAATTTTAACGTTTCGAACGTGACAGCCCGCTCTGATTCCCATTTAGAAATGCGACTTTCGTATCACGAAATACTTGTACCAAAAAACACTACTAAGGAAGTCACGACTCTTTTTTAAACAAGCCATAGTTTGGGAAAACAGCCAATGACCTTCAATACAAAAATGAGCAAACTGCTCAAAGGCTAGTGATGCGACTCGATGTTAATTTTGCTACTCGATTAATTCGAATCATTTTACAGTTCTCGTGGATCATTTTCGACGACGTCTTTCCAGCGATACCTAGGCCGGCCTATCGGGCGTCAGCCCATATCGGTCGGCTCTGGTATGGTTTTGGTTTGGTTCTGGTATTGGTTTGGAGAACTTTAGGCCGGTGACTGGCGACAAGTAGTGCAGGAGCGACCGAAGTGGCGTTCTCTTATTTCGGAGGCCAAGACTCGTTTCAGATCACTGAGCCAGTGGACCATTTTACAGTTACACAGACAAATACACATTGAGTCTTCCGAATAAAATCTCGAGTCATTTGTAGACTCGGCTTCTATCAGTCACTAGGGATGTCTTCCAGGAAGTCACCTGTTGTTGTTACTGAGTTCAGGCTTAGTCAGAAAGGAGACTTTATAATTATACTAAATATAATTGACTCTACAATGATGAGATGGATGTCTGAGGATTAGTTTAAGTAAAAACATTCGATTTTGTTTCCGACTTGATTCTAATAAAATCTACTCTGGTCGCATCACTATCAAGGTCTCGATGTCACTCTGTGGAGACTGTGACGGATTGTTGGAATCAATTAGAGGATCTTAATATTTGCTGAATATTCATTTGTGCCTTTGTGCGAGCACCAGGAAGGACATAATTAAATGCAGATCAGATGCTGAGCTTAGAATTCTGTTCAGATTTGCTTTTGTTATTCCATTTGGCATGTTCAAATTAGTTTTTTTAATCGCGTTTCGATTGTTTGATTTGCTTGTAGTGATTTTTTTAAATATGGGCCTGCACTTGGCTTCACACTAAATATAGAAATCTCAAGTCTATGGTAGAGTTGAGCCTACGATAGAGCTAGATTACCCACAACTTGCCTATTCACTCTAGCTTTAAAAAAATCGAGGTTATAGTCATTGGGGACTTTTCTCTCCCTGGCAGTACCTACTCATCACAAAGGAGGAGGAAAAGATCTTTGTACGTAATCGAGGAATATTAACTTAGTACAAGAATGAATAATATTGATAACACGCAGTTCGTCGATTTTCTCGATTGTAAAAAGCATTGGAGTGTTATAAACTGCTCATCAAACGTATGGTATAAGATGTAAGAAAAGTGATTTCACTGTCAATTTCGAGCCTTTTTAAAATATATACTCTAAAAAATTGCATACGTACACAACAAATGATAAGTATAAATAGTATCGATATCGGTATCAATATCGATTCTAGTTATCGAGTATTTACATAAAAAATACGGATAGTTGGGCAACACTAACACTGTCCTACTGAATCACTATAGTGACGTTACTGCCTCGGTGGCGTAGTGGTTAGTGGGTCGCACTTTAAAGCGACGGCTGCGCAAGAGTTCCCGGGTTCGATCCCCGGGTCCGGCCAAAAAATTTACCTAAGTTTTCGATAAGAAATTCTTAGTGGCAGCCTGGAGTCTAAAAGCTGTTGGTCCTGCTTTCGATCCCTCTCCGGTCGTGTCACACAGTGTCCCATCGGAATATGAAGGGAATAGAGAGTGCACTTGTGTTTGCGCACACACTTCATCATTTCAGCCAATAGACGTCCACTGCTGGACATAGGCCTCCCCCAATGTTCTCCACACAGATCGGTCCTGTGCCGCCCGCATCCAATGGCTTCCCGCGATCTTCACCAGATCGTCGGTCCACCTTGTGGGGGGCCTGCCACGGAGCACACACTTGAGCACTATAATATATCCTGCGTACGTGGCTGATCGTTGAGATTGGCCGCCGTAGCTGTAATCGCATGGAGGATATTATTATAATAGTGCAGTTACTATGAAACCAAAGAAAAAAGTGCAAAAATGCATAACCCAGAATAATAGACAACTGGACTACTGTAATGCCATCTAATCAGACTGGCCAGGCTAATCAGAAAATGTTCCCCTGCCTGGCTTGGCATCTAATTTCAAACAAGCGTATCTTTGCCTAGAAAGCTTTTGTCTGATACTTTTAAAAGGCATTCAATATTACCCTCGGACTTTGAAGGCTGACAGTGTTGTCACAAAAATAAAAAGTAACAAAGTATAAACAATTTTTGCAAAATTAATGAAACCGTGTTTTATAGCGCAGCGTCCGGTGTTTTTATATAATATATCGGTAAATAACCGATGGAGTTAAGTAATTAAATAATCTAAATATTTTATTATCTCTTTTTACACGCTTTGGTAGAATTTTGCATGGTACCTATGAATTTATGGATAGAGTCCAAATGTAAGCACTTGCAACATGGGTATCTGAATTTAGGAGCAAAGGTTTGTTAATATCCGGACATTAAACAAATACAAGGGTTCGTTCACGAATCTAGCCAGACTTTTTTAACATCAAGCAAGGTTTTTTTAATGTCATAGGTGGCAGACGAACTGACGGATCACCTGATGGTAATTGATTGCCGCCGCCCATGGACACCTGCGACACCAGTGGATTCACAAGTGCGCTGCCAACATTTAAACCCTCCCTTCCCCCTGATTGGGCCAATGCTGCTTTTCTGTGAGGCCGTGGTATTACTCCGGTCGAGCCGGCCCTTTCATGCCGAAACGTGGCTCTCCCACGGTCAATCAAGGTCGCTATAAAATGACAAAACAGGTTATTTCACCATTATCTGGAAAATTTTGAAATTAAAAGGACTGATGCCCAGTAAACCCGAGACTGGCAATCCTTTCATCCTGTGGGACGGCTTTGTTCCACCCCATGTCCGCTTCGTAAAACAGTACTGTATGGAAAGAGGGACGTAGACACTTTTTGTGAAGGACGACCGTTGCTTTTTATTATGACGGGAACAAGGTTTTTTTCCTTAAGGTGACGGGTAGGGCACACTAGCGACGCCAATCAATTTTAATAATTAGCTACTAAACCGGATCTATTTTAAACGATTTCGGGATTACAACCTCTCGGCAAACACTTAAACTATTTATTAAATAACCAATCATAAATGTTGGGTCCAACGCGTACGCAAAAAATTGATTCACGCCAAAAGCGGCCACTTTTTTACGTACAAAAACGGATCTGGTTTAGTAGCTAAAAATTAAAATCGATTGGCGTCGCTAGTGTGCCCTACCCTTCACCTTAAGTCAAATTCATTACTATAACAAGAAGAACTAACAACGTATAAAATTTACAAATGTACTTTAAAATAGAAAACTGGGGTTCAGAAAAACCTTTGCAAGTTGGCTTTCAGACGGGCCGCATTTCCTATTCTGTGAGAGACCGCAAACGGGTAGATTTCCCAAGATATGTCGGTGTGCTATCTAATTTAATTAACGGATTAATCAGCTAACTAGTAAGAAACTTCTTTGAGATCTTCACTTTGTACGTGTAGTGAAAGAGATGGAAGATTATTTAAATTAATTACTAGGTGGTTTCAACTTGGGAGGTCGAAGGGACTGAAACGAATACAACTTTTAATAAGCTAGCTCTTACCAAAAAGTCTGGTCACGGCTTTTGTGCGTTATCTATCCTATTTATAAAAAGATAGTGCTCCGCCCTCACTTTGTTCTAGGACATTAGTTCCACTATATACTAATAGATGGCGCTAGGTGTCGATTACATCGCACAAGCGTTTCGTGTTTACGCATTGTCGCTGTTTGTAGAATTTAGCTCTTAAGCTCTTTATAAATAGAATAGAAGGTATTTTTGGATTACCTATAAGTGTTGCGGCTGCTTGTAGGATTTATCTCTTTGTAAATAGTATAGACAATGAGCAAACCGGAAAGGCGAAACAAATGTAATAATAATGTCCTCCAAATTGATATTTCTCAACGATCAGCCATCGACGCAGGACGTATAATAGTGCACGAGTGTTTGCTTAGATACAAGTGCACTCTCTATTCTCTTAGCCTCGACACCACCAGTGTGACACGACTGAAGAGGGATCATGATCACATGATGAAATGTTTTGTGTCAACCAAGTTATTATTTCACCAATAGGCACTTCAATTACTATTCAGAAAAAAAATACCACAGTAAGATTTCATATCAATAGATACCTACTTACCGCGAAGGTCAAAGAAAATTCCTTAAATCTCGTGCCTCTGTTTTGGATTTTACTTCGCAAATTTAAATTAGCATATATCTGTATACATCAAATAAAGTAGGCATACAAAACGGAAAACAAAAGAATAGGCTGTTCATTTGTGTGAAATTTCGCGAACTTAAAAACGTATTGTTTTTGACCCATTGAAGTTAAGTGCAACTTTGGGATCAATACAATAGATACTCATGGTTTACCTTTGACAATAAAGGTATCGTGTTACCTTAAAGTGCTTCTATAGATAACATTCAATTCAGTGGCGCCTTCTAGATAAGGAACATTTTGGCAGCCGTTCCCATCTCTGAATTGGTCGAAATGTATCTGGGTGTATGCATTAGAAGTGTTTTGGAAGAAAGAAATGGTAACAAAAAAGCATCAAATAACAACTCTTAAAAGCTTACACGCTCATTTTAAAACCAAAAAGATAAAAGTTTGAAACTTCGAAAACCTAAAATGAAATTTTACTGTTCTTAGTGATAGTTTAGTGAGTAGTTAAGAAACGAAATGTGATTCTTTATTATAGCAAGCTGATAAAAAGATGACCAGAGAAGTTTTACCACGACCACGGCTAATGAGTCTGCTACAAAGATTGTCGGTTCTGCGGCAAACGCAGCAAGCCCACTGCTACTTTATTATATCATTAGTAGCAGACAAGTCGACAGATCACCTAAAGGTAAGCGCTTGCCACCGCAACACCAGTAGAGTCACAAGTGTGCACTCCCCTTCCCACTCCACGACGAAACAGCGCCATGATGCTTCCTGGGCGGTTTTCTGTGAGGCCGTAGTATTTCTCCGGTCGACCCAGCCGAAAAACGAAGAGTGGCTCTCCCTGGTATAACTCGTTGGACTGTACAAAAACGTTTGTATTTTGATACTAATTACGCATACGTTAACTTCTCGAATGGATTCCTCGAACGTGACCATTATCCGTCCCCGATATGTATGTGATATTTGGAACCGTCTTTTGTTAAAATCGATTCACGACAGTCCAATATTGGACACGACTTCTGAGCCTTACAACAATGTTATCACGAGCGTGGGCGAGATACTCCAGGCCCTTTGGTGAAAGGACTGTTATGTTCGACACTGATTTATGGTCTAGTCGCCGTGATGACGTCATTTGTTGTGTTCAACACGTTGTATAGGTAAAGAGTGAAATTAATGACATTCGCTACAGAGGTGTCTCATTGAAATTTTAAGTCTTAAATATCTTCCTTTGCGCTCCTACTCCCGAAAGATTCGTGTCATCATCGTGTTAAATAAATATATACCCCAAAGTTGTCAGGAAGATAATACATTAGCAACAGGAAAACTAGGATTGTATTTCAATTCCACCATATGACCATGTTATGAGGTGGGTTTGAGTAACTTTTGATGTGATAAAATATTTTGTACATATACTTATCAATTTATAAAATATTTGATCGAAAATAGGTTTTTTATTGCTTAAAACAGGCAGACGAGCTTACGGCCATCTGATGGTAAACGGTAACCGCCGCTCATAGACATCAACAATGCCTGAGCACATTCATGCCGCTGTTTACCGTGAAAGAAGAACTCTTTTCAAACCTCGTTTAAAAAAGGACATGTCTGGAAGCTGATTGATTCTAGAGTTTGCACGAGCGTGGAAAAAAAGAGCGCTGGAAACGAAGCGTTCTGGACTTTTGGAAGGGATTAGTTCCAGGTAGAATTGTTGAAGTTTGCCGCGGCGTATTCTAGAATGGTGACCCTGGTATGATATTAAACCCATAGACAACTTTCTATGGAAGAGCCTGTAGAAGAGGCAAAGAGAGCTAAAATCGTAGTATGTAGATAAGTTGTCTTGAATAGTTGATGAACAAAGGATATACCTGGGTAAGTAACTCTTTACCGATACAATCTTAATCAAGATGAATGAATGAAAGAAAAATGATAAAAGACCCTAAAATAATAGACAATGCAATTTACCATTATACACTCAAATAACCTACATAATAATAGCGCGTTATGAAATATTAACCTTTGGAGTTCATTATAATAAACCAACAGTAAGCTTCGCTTGACGCAACGATCCCATACTCGTAGATAAGACTTATTGAGCAGTTTTTCCTAATGCGTAGTTTTTCGTGGAAAGTAGATAGATAGTACATCTATCTATACTATTTATAAAAAGGTGTAGTCCTATAGACAGCGGCAATGCTTATAGGTAATTCAAAAACACGAAACGCTTGCGTGATGGAATCGACACTTAACGCCATCTATTAGTTCAGTTTGGAACTATGCCCCAAAACGAAGGGAGGGCGGGCCACAAGTAATATATCAAGCTAAATGACATAGAGCAACTTATACCCTGACGACTGTCTGACTGGCTGATCAGGGCTGTTTATATTATAAAATCAACAGGAACCTTCGATAAAAATTGTATAGCAGGTAAATATTTTTCATACTGATTGCGTTGTTTTTATGTCCCATAGGTCCTCCACAGAGCAAACAAATAAGGGAGATGTGCCTAGACGTCTCGGCTCAGACGAACGCATCTGGCCCAAACTACTTGATTTACATCAAAGCACAAAAGCGATTAGGCGTAAAAGTTAAATAGTATTTAATCACGTTAACGTAGTACAACAGTATTTATGTTCTACTTCTTTAAAAACTGAGAGTAGACACATAGTTTCCATGACGCGTTACTTATATCTCTTGATCTATCTATCTTATAGAGCAGTGGTTCTTAACTTTTCAATATTTCCAACTCCGACCTATGAGGATGGACTGTCATTTTACGTAGCCATTGAGATTTCTAACTTTTATCGGTAATTTTATTTTATGACCGTTTGATGTATGTTTAGGTTCTTGATTACCTCCGTGAATAGCTGATTCATCCTATACTTTTAACAGTGGGAGAGCCACGCTTCGGCATGAATGGGCCGGCTCGACCGGAGTAATACCACATCCTCACAGAAAACCGGCGTGAAGCAGTGCATGCGCTGTGTTTCGCTGCGTGAGTGAGGGTACCGGAGGCCCAATCCAGGGGAAGGGGGGTTAAAAGGTAAGCAGCGCACTTGTGACACCACTGGTGTTGCAGGTGTCCATGGGCGGCGGTAATCGCTTACCATCAGGTGATCCGTCTGCTCGTCTGCCACCTATATCATAAAAAAAAATACTACAAGCAAAACCTGTCCATTGTTGATCTTGGGTATCAGTTATGTCGTCAAATTTAAATGAAGTTTATTAACCATTCTACTTATTATAATTTAATTGTATTATTGCTGATATTTTAAATTAAATAACACCCATCTCACTTTATTGAAAATACATTACGTGAAATAAAGAATCATGAACCTTTGGCAATTGGATCGTTAGAAAAAAGAAGTATACCGGGAATCGTAAAAGAAGGATTGAATTTAACCCTATAAAACTCTACGGACCATTTGGAAGAAAATAAACGTTTAGTAATGAAACTCTTTAGTAATACAAATCTTAGTATCAGGGTTCTCAATTTTAAGTACCGTACATACATTTTCAAAGAATATGAATAACCTCTTACAATCAATTTGAACCGGACTTTCGCGCTCATGTTCTCAACATTTCCTTTACTTTCACAAAATGATAACCAACAATGATGAAAGCGCCCGTAGAATTTAATAAATTACTGTGTTCAGCTGTTAACTGCCATAATTTTCAATTTCTCACCGACCCTATTCATTCCTTTGCTTTGGTCTGATATCTATTCAAATTTGGAATATCAATTTTGTAATTCAAATTACAAAGAATTCTGGCCAGTGTGTTGTTGAAGGTAATGATAAATAACCTTCAAAGCCCTCCACAATAAATATTTAATTTAGTAATGGTCGAAAAAATGGAACATTTCAAGGAAAAATTCGGACCTAGTTGTCAGTTTTTGAGGAATGTAAATAGATTTTCTGCTTGAAAATATTATGTCGAAGGAATAAATCGTAGTATAGTCCTCTGATAACATAACACCATCAATTAATTAGACATTAAGACGGCTCTTCATTACAACATTTTAGAGTTTTAGAGTTTAGCAATTTCCATCAACACACTTCAATAACTAAATGAATGGAGCAGACTGCGAAAACTGCTCAAATTAGTGCAAAACGGCTTGTATACTTACCGGGTATATTTTTTTGGCAAAACACAGTTTTTCAAACTGGCGCTTTAATAAGGTGCTTTTTGCTTTTGCTTTCCAAAAACAGAGAAACAATGGACAATACGACAAAAATCATTTTCCGAAATGAAAAATACTTTTTCTAGATTAGATTCATAGAAATTTGAGAAAAAAAATCCAGACTTTTTAACAGATATTTATGGAAAAAAAAAATCTAAAAATCCTCCTGTGACGTCATCACTCAGCATTACAATTAATACCGCTTTTACTCGTGTTATTATAAAATGACAAGACAAAGTAATGACAGTGACAGTAAGTTACTTGAAGTCGCCTTAACCTTTTTATTGGGCATATACCACCGACATCAAAATACGTTGAGCCTCAGGACTACGTCACTTCCGGCATATTAATTAATAATTTTAAAAATAAATAAAAATAATTTCAAAAAAAAGACACATTTAATTATAACTAAAAAATATGGGTCATCTTTTTTCTCTTTCTTCATTCGAGAAGCGTATAAAAATGCGTTTTTTTTTGTCGTATTGTCCATCGAAAGCAGCTGACTCTTATCCATACAATACAATCGTGATACGACGTAACACGTGTCACAAAAGAATAAGTACCTTATAGACGAGGAAAGGTACACGACAAGTGGCTAAATACTCTATACTTACCACCATTTACCTTATGGCTGAATATTTAAAATCGAAGGTAAGCGGCCTATACTTAAGTACACACATACATCCCTCACCCTACCTTAACTATAACGAGGTCTTATTGTTCATGCCATATGAAATTACCATACAACAGATTGTAATTAGTGAATTAATTGGTTTACGCCGCATTAATTGAAGTATAAAATAAATTAAAAATAGTAAAAGCCGATCTCGTAACAGGGCAAAGTAGTCTGTAGTTAAAATTCAAGTCATTAATTACATTTTACGTTTGTGTAAAAATATTTAATGCGTACTTTGATTGGTGAATATACATTTACAAATTAATAGTGCTTGTAATTTTTACCACGATTTTACGGCTATAAATCTTTTATTGTATTAATATTTTAATAGCAATCTTTTGCAATTTATTCTTAAGTAAATAACACACTTCAAAATTTCATCTTCTGTTCAGGCGGGACTCGAACCCACACCTTTCACAATCCGGGTGAATGTTCTACCAATTAGAACACTGAACGCGTTACTAACCCGACGAAATTTGTAAGGGCTTGATTCGAGCTGTCGATAGTCTCATCAATATTGTAGGTATATTTTGTTGTATTCAATTATCATGCTTTTAGGAAAATCTGCTAAGTATCAGCACAGAATTCTATTTAGTATTGTCATTGTATCAGTTACCCTTTTTTTAAACACACATTTACTCTTTTTGTGGGGCTTTGTGAAGTCGACGTTAGGATTGCAACACGCATTAATATTCCTCCTCTAGTACCTAGTATGGAAAAAAGTTAGTCACATATTATAAATGGTTAGCGTAGATCTCTAGGTGGCAGATCAGCAGACGGATCACCTGATGGTAAGTGATTACCGCCGCCCACGGACAGTCGCGACACCAGTGGTGTCACAAGTGCGCTGCCAAAATTTAAATCCTCCTTTCCCCCAGATTGGGCCTGCGGTACCCTCACTCACGCAGCGAAACACAGCATAGAGCTGCTTCACGCCGGTTTTATGTGAGGCCGTGGAATCACTCCGGTCGAGCCGGTCCATTCATGCCGAAGCATAGCTTTCCCACAGCTGCCAAAATGGTAAAAACCTCATCATCATCATCAGCAACCCACACTCGTCCACTGCTGGACATAGGTCTCCCCTAATGCACGCCACTGCTCCCGATTTCATGGACATCTGCAACACCTGAGGTATCAGATATGCGTTGCCGGCTCTTAAGAAAGGAGTACACCCTTTTCTTAATAACCTAAGAACATAATATTATACACAAAAACAGGGGTCCGTGGTAGACACTTTGAAAGCCACTATAGCATAGCATTCAACTTGAGTGGCTCTAATTATGTTTTGGCGGGTCAACAAACCGCTTATGAGTTTTAATAATTGTACTTAAAAATGTTAACGGCGTTCCTAAGGATGAAATTAAAACTGGAAAAGTTAAAATGTAGTGTCACGAATTTCATTATGCAGAGATAAGACACAATGGAATAAGCAAGAGTGAGAAATCTTATCCTATTAAAAATTAAGCATAATATTTCATCATCATCAGCAACCCCCACTCGTCCACTGCTGGACATAGGTCTCCCCTAATGCACGCCACTGCTCCCGATTTTCGGCCACTCTCATCCAGCCCACACCAGCCAGCCTTCGAATGTCATCATCCCATCTTGTCGCAGGGTGTCCTACACTACGCTTACCGAGTCGCGGTCTCCACTCAAGGACTTTACGGCTCCAACGGCTGTTAGTTCTGCGGCTAATATGACCAGCCCACTGCTACTTCAGTTTGCTAATTCGGTTGGCTATGTCGGGCATATATTTACTATTCACAATATTCATGTATGTAAATCAAGGTCAAATAAGAGTATAACTGTCGACAAACTGTTGCACAGTTTGGCAGAAACACATTTTTGTAAATGTATATACCTACGTTGCTTGAGAAATTAATAAAAATAAAATTAATTGCACCCATGTTCGAAAGTATGAATTTCACAAGTTCTTTTTATTTTCTTTTTAAAGGAAAAAATACAACTGTTAAATAATACTTTTGTGTTTTTACACACCTGTGCATAATACGAAGGTTTTAAAATCAAATCAAAAAATGAAATATCATGTCTTATCCTGCAGGGTAAAACAGTAATATAAAAAATTGAGCTATTGCGTCAAGTGCTTAATACAAGTACATTTAGTCCCCTCACTGTTAATTTCTCTATACTGTACAAGACTTATAAGGGTTTAGCAAACTGATGCATTATTCTTAGTACAAAGTCTTGAAAATCCGAGCTCAAATCGGCTCTAGGATTACACCCTTGGCTGGTCTCCAAATTACATAGATAATCAAGATAATGTTTTTTTACTCTACCCGAAGACAATTTGCCAATGTCAAGTAACTTATTGAGAATAAGTAGGTAGTCAACAGTCGAAGTCAGTCAAAGTCACAGTCACTCAATAAAACGCCGGTGTTTTACGTTTTTTCGACCTACGGATTCAGCGGATATCACTCTAAAAGCAATCGCGGGTTGTAAGACTCTATTAGGTCAAAGCAAGTTGTCACGAGACAACACACTTGACACACAATAGCAGTGTTAAAAACGATACAATCCAACGATTCTTATTATTAGGATGACTTTGCGGCACTTCACTGCACAAATAAACACCAAATTTGTACACTAAAAACCCCTAGGCACTAATTTAAAACCTTTGAATTGCATCAGTCCACGCGGCTTGTTTTAGCCCTACCCGCCGATTCCAAGATAATGTTCTTGCAGATATTATGGAAGATTTGACGTTTTAGGATTCTACATCTTGAATATCGTGACCGGGACTGAGCGGAACCGACTGAGCGGGTAAGAGCTTACAATGTGCCGATTAAGTCACCCAGAGAGCGATGGAGAGAGCTATGCTCGGAGTCTCCCTGCCTGATCGTATGCAGAAATGATGAGATCCACAGGAGAACTAAGGTTACAGACATAGCCCAAAGGATTGCATGCCTCAAGTGGCAATGGGCAGGGCACATAGCGATTAGAACAGACGGCCGTTGGGGCGAAAAGGTCCTCGAGTGGAGGCCACGTACAGGAAGTCGCAGTCGTGGCAGGCCCCCACAAGGTGGGGGATTTCCTGCTGGCCTGGCGGCGGCGACCCTCCACTGCGCGGCCGCAGTACCGGGCGATGGGGGCGGCCTAGGGCGGCACGCGACCCCTGGCGCACGAGTGCCACTCTTACAGACCTATACCAAATTCGTAAAAGATGGCTTAATATAATGATGATCAAGATGAATCCTTACCAGGCTTAGCAAGCGTCTCCTCCAGCAGTTTCCTGCTGGCCTGGCAGGCGGCGGCGACCCTCCGCTGCGCGGCCGCAGCACCGGGCGATGGGGGCGGCCCATGAGGAGCCGGCACGCGACCCTCGGCGTATGAGTGCCGCTCACCGGCCGCCGCGCCTACCGACACAGACCGACGGTTTTCGGGTCGTGGAACCTGAAAAAAAAAGAAATAGGATAAATAAATAAATTGAGACAACATCACATACTCTGTCCAGGTCCCAAACTAAGCTTTTCCCTTGTACTATGGAAACCATTAACAACGAAGGTACCACAAACACCCAGACCCAACACAAATCTACAAACATTTGTGTTGGTGCGGGAATCTAACCCGCGACTCTTAGCAGTAAGCAGTTTAGCCATCGACGTTACGAAATAAATGCATTTTTAGTTGAGGTACAAAAAAGCAACAGACAATCTAAATGCAGCGTTTAAAACAGTTTACTCGCAATGAACTGATAAAAATATAGATATAAATTGGACACGGGTTCAGTCCATTCCAGTCACAAATGTATTTGATATGCAGTTGGTGGTTCTATCAAATTCCCGATAGGCCAGGGAGTAATCAAACGAAACATTAGCTTTGGATCAAACGCATTAATTGACTCGTTTGTTATTCCTGTCCATTTAAATTTGGATGCACGCAACCATTTCTACCCGTAAAAGGAGATTGTACTAATGCGCTAATAATAATGAAATAAAATCGTTTCATTGATGTGTCAGTGGCGGGCAAGGAAAATATTGTTATAAAACAAAATAAAAATGTGGCTTGGTTTGTTACTATTTTAAGTTTTAATCGAATTGATTGAATGATGAAAGTGTTAGCTATGTGAGTATAAAAATATATTATATCTAAAGTTTGAGAGCATTACTGTTGGATATCAAAAGTACTACTCTAAATTCTCCTCAAAGAGGTACCTCAATGTAGGTACGTTAGCAAAGCATCCACCGTGACGGGAGCATCGTGCGATGACCCCACCGTGGGATCCCATCATTGTACTTTTCACAATAACTGTACCGATCCGCACAAATCGCTTCGCGGCAGACCCATTTGCCTCTAAACCATTTTGAGAACGTGCTCCGATTGTAGGAGGCGGTAATTCGAGCCGCGAGCAAATTGAATTTGGGAGCATGATCTGTGAAGTCACCGCAATGTCTATTAGTTTCGAAAGTTGGTCAAAGATCACTTATTTAAAAGAGAAAAAAATTACGTATGACTGCACAAGTTGATTACATAAGCTTATGTACGAAGAAAATAAACATCAAAATAATTGCATAATTAGATTCATGTGAACACTGCTTTATTTAGAACTGCGGATGGTGACGTCATGATAAAAAAAAAGAATAAATCGAACGTTAACTTTTTTGTAATCATCTAAGTGGCCAGCTCTGTAACGATTTTAGAATTTTATGCTACATCCATCAAATAAGTTTTATAGTCAGTCGACAGCTAAAATGTTACTCGAACTGTCTTTTGTCAAAAAGTTGTAAAAATCGACTCAGTTTACGAACGAAACTTGGGTGATTAGGAAAGTGAGCTCCCAGGTGTCGCACGCTCTGCAATCGTTTAGCGGAACCGAATGTCGGAATCCGGATTGTACTGCCCCATAAATCGGTGCCCGCCCATAAACACCATCAAAAGTTTAAAATTGGAGCCGGCGGAAGCATTAGCTGAACTGTTGACAGCGACTCGAGCAAGTAGCGTGGAAAACGCCGGGCCATTTTCACTTTGATCAAATTAATGTGACGTCACTAGCTTCCATGTTTACTCCTCCATAGCACCCGTTGAAAATTTTAGACGTTAATTTTAAAACTTTTACATACACTCGAGTAATTTAAACAAACCTGTTAATCATAATCGATTTTATAGCTGATTGGGTTTGGATGGCAATCCATTTTCATTGGGATTTTTTTGAAATTCAAAGGTTTTCGGACACATTGTTTCATTGGACGCGTACGCGAAAAATTTGTTCATGCCAAAAGCGGCCACTTTTGGCGTAAATCAATTTTCCGCGTACAAAAACGGACCCAACATTTGTGCATGGTTATTTAATAAATAGCATAAGTGTTTTCTGAGAGGTTGTAACTCCGAAATTGTTTAAAATAGATCCGGTTTAGTAGCTAAAATTGCCCTACCCGTCACCTTAAACTACCTGAGATATCACACATTTCACATAATGGCAGACAAACGAGCAGACGGCTCACCAGATGGTAAGTGAATTACCGCCGCCCATAGACATCTGCGACACACGGAGCATCACAGATGCGTTGCCATCACCAAGATCACCAGGTCGTATCTATTCGGAAACACCATCGTTGGTAGCTGATTTCATAGTTAGTTAATTTAATCACGAATACTCAATAATAGCCGTAAAAGAAGAAAAGGAAACATATGGGCGTATAAACAAGAACGACTGCATCAAGAAGTATATATTTGTGATTAAATCATTAAAAATAATAGTTATTATCCGCCGTGATAATTGCAAGATTTTAATACCCATAATCGCGTTAATGTGAATAATTCTGTTCGTAATCCAATGATTTAATATGTAAATTGCTGACGAGCCGCCCGCCAGTCATTTTGCAACGGAACAAAATATTGAAATCGTGTGAAAAAAAACATAATTAGGTAAATTATTACATGCCTCCATGGCCGGTAACTTCGAACATTGCCCCATCACAAATCATGACGTATCATAATAATTCTCTAGTGAAGTTCATTTTGGAAATAAAATTGTAAATAATGCAAAATAGCCCAGTGCTACTACAGACCGACCAAGATCAGAAGGCACTTCAGTGAAATTGACAGGGGGGCGTTGTAAAACGTTTTTTCTATGCGTAATTGTCAAAAGAGCATTAGTTCCAACTTTTGCCACGTGCCAAACAACTGTGATGGGACTGTACTCGTATGTGACTAAAACTAAAAAAAGAAGGTGCTATTTTTTCGCAGTCCTAATACTGATGCAGACATTTTAGAAGAATTTATTTTCACCATAAACATCAAGATGCCCTTGAAACCGTAAAATATAGCTTGATTAGAATGACAGCTGTCACTTGACCTTTATTTCTAGTGACGTAAGCTTTATCAATTAACCAATTTTTATTTCATAGGTTTTTATTACTATACACCTAAAGAACATTTTTCTGTGACATCAAAAGCTGTCATTTTTTTATGAGAAAGGGAGGCAAATGAGCAAGCAAGTCACCTGATGGTCAGTGATCACCGCCGCCCATGGACATCAGCCACACCAGGGGGAGTGGAGATACGTTGCCGGCCTTTTAGGAAGGTATAGGCTCGTTTCTTGAAGATCTCAATGTCATACCGGTTCGGAAATACCGCTGCGGGAAGTTGATTCCAGAATGAGGAGGTGCGTGGCAAAAAAATCTCATTCTGATCAAGGTCATTCTGACCAAGCTACATTTTACGGACAATAAAAGGGCGAAATGGCGAGGTGTAGCCGAATAACAACTGCCGGGAATGCGGCTAGGTACAATGCTTTGTCAAGGGCGTAACGATTATGAAGAAAAGAGTAAAAGATTTCAAAATATCTTTCGGTTTTTTTTCGTATAGCACCCACTGTGCTATTATTTTCAAATAAAATATAAGCCATCTACCTAGGTTCATCTGGACAGTAATAAAAATCTATTGATACCTCATTCATCAAAATCGGCTGGGTAGTTTAGAGCAAATCACTGAAATACAACATGTTTAAACCCGATGACAATCCAACTCCTTTTGGTTTAAGAAAGGAAAACAAAAGTGTACAGTGAACCACTAACACCTCCAGTTATTAGATTTCCAACGAACTTCGGTTTAGGATGCTTAGCATCATCTCATCATCGTCAGCCCATTTAAGTTCCCACTGCTGGGGCACGGGCCTCCCTCAATCACATGAGGGGTAATTGCCATACTCACCACGCTTGGCAGACGGGTTGCTGCACTTCACTGCACAAAATAAACACCAAATTTGTACACTAAAAACCACTAGACACTAATTTAAAACATTTAAATTGCATCAGTCCACGCGGCTTGTTTTAGCCCTACCCGCGGATTCCAAGATAATGTTCTTGCAGATATTATGGAAGATTTGACGTTTTAGGATTCTACATTTTGAATATCGTGACCGGGACTGAGCGGGTAAGAACTTACCCGCTGCCGATTAAGGAGGCTCAAAGTCACCCAGAGAGCGATGGAGAGAGCTATGCTCGGAGTCTCCCTGCGTGATCGTATTAGAAATGATGAGATCCGCAGGAGAACTAAGGTCACAGACATAGCCCAAAGGATTGCATGCCTCAAGTGGCAATGGGCAGGGCACATAGCGAGTAGAACAGACGGCCGTTGGGGCGGAAAGGTCCTCGAGTGGAGGCCACGTACAGGAAGTCGCAGTCGTGGCAGGCCCCCACAAGGTGGGGGGTTTCCTGCTGGCCTGGCAGGCGGCGGCGACCCTCCACTGCGCGGCCGCAGTACCGGGCGATGGGGGCGGCCCAGGGCGGCACGCGAACCTTGGCGCACGAGTGCCACTCTTACAGACCTATACCAAATTCGTAAAAGATGGCTTAATATAATGATGATCAAGATGAACCCTTACCAGGCTTAGCAAGCGTCTCCTCCAGCAGTTTCCTGCTGGCCTGGCAGGCGGCGGCGACCCTTCGCTGCGCGGCCGCAGCACCGGGCGACGGGGGCGGTCCATGAGGAGCCGGCACGCGACCCTCGGCGTACGAGTGCCGCTCACCTGCCGCCGCGCCTACCGACACAGACCGACGGTTTTCGGGTCGTGGAACCTGAAAAAAAGAAATAGGATATATAAATAAATTGAGACAACATCACATACACTGTACAGGTCCCAAACTAAGGTTTTCCCTTGTACTATGGAAACCAGGAACAACGAAGGTACCACAAACACCCAGACCCAACACAAATCTATTTCATCAACAAACATTTGTGTTGGTGCGGGAATCTAACCCGCGACCCTTAGCAGTAAGCAGTTTAACCATCGACGTTAAGAAATAAATACATTTTTAGTTGAGGTAAAAAAAGCAGCAGACAATCTAAATGCAGCGTTTAAAACAGAACTGATAAAAATATAGATATAAATTGGACACGGCTTCGGTCCATTCCAGTCACAAATGTATTCGATATGCAGTTGGTGGTTCTATCAAATTCCCGATAGGCCAGGGAGTAATCAAACGAAACATTAGCTTTGGATCAAACGCATTAATTGACTCGTTTGTTATTCCTGTCCATTTAAATTTGGATGCACGCAACCATTTCTATAAAAGGAGATTGTACTAATGCGCTAATAATAATGAAATAAAATCGTTTCATTGATGTGTCAGTGGCGGGCAAGGAAAATATTGTTATAAAACAAAATAAAAATGTGGCTTGGTTTGTTACTATTTTAAGTTTTAATCGAATTGATTGAATGATGAAAGTGTTAGCTATGTGAGTATAAAATGTATTATATCTTAAGTTTGAGAACATTACTGTTGGATATCAAAAGTACTACTCTAAATTCTCCTCAAAGAGGTACCTCAATGTAGGTACGTTAGCAAAGCATCCACCGTGACGGGAGCATCGTGCGATGACCCCACCGTGGGATCCCATCATTGTACTTTTCACAATAACTGTACCGATCCGCACAAATCGCTTCGCGGCAGACCCATTTGCCTCTAAACCATTTTGAGAACGTGCTCCGATTGTAGGAGGCGGTAATTCGAGCCGCGAGCAAATTGAATTTGGGAGCATGATCTGTGAAGTCACCGCAATGTCTATTAGTTTCGAAAGTTGGTCAAAGATCACTTATTTAAAAGAGAAAAAATTGCGCATGACTGCACAAGTTGATTACATACGCTTATGTACGAAGAAAAAAAACAGCAAAATAATTGCATAATTAGATTCATGTGAACACTGCTTTATTTAGAACTGCGGATGGTGACATCATGATAAAAACAAGAATAAATCGAACGTTAACTTTTTTGTAATCATCTAAGTGGCCAGCTCTGTATCGATTTTAGAATTTTATGCTACATCCATCAAATAAGTTTTATAGTCAGTCGACAGCTAAAATGTTACTCGAACTGTCTTTTGTCAAAAAGTTGTAAAAATCGACTCAGTTTACGAACGAAACTTGGGTGATTAGGAAAGTGAGCTCCCAGGTGTCGCACGCTCTGCAATCGTTTAGCGGAACCGAATGTCGGAATCCGGATTGTACTGCCCCATAAATCGGTGCTCGCCCATAAACACCATCAAAAGTTTAAAATTGGAGCCGGCGGAAGCATTAGCTGAACTGTTGACAGCGACTCGAGCAAGTAGCGTGGAAAACGCCGGGCCATTTTCACTTTGATCAAATTAATGTGACGTCACTAGCTTCCATGTTTACTCCTCCATAGCACCCGTTGAAAATTTTAGACGTTAATTTTAAAACTTTTACATACACTCGAGTAATTTAAACAAACCTGTTAATCATAATCGATTTTATAGCTGATTGGGTTTGGACGGAAATCCATTTTCATTGGGAATATTTGAAATTCAAAGGTTTTTCGAACACATTGTTTCATTGGACGCGTACGCGAAAAATTGATTCATGCCAAAAGCGGCCATTTTTGGCGTAAATCAATTTTCCGCGTACAAAAACGGACCCAACATTTGTGCATGGTTATTTAATAAATAGCATAAGTGTTTTCTGAGAGGTTGTAACTCCGAAATTGTTTAAAATAGATCCGGTTTAGTAGCTAAAATTGCCCTACCCGTCACCTTAAACTACCTGAGATATCACACATTTCACATAATGGCAGACAAACGAGCAGACGGCTCACCCCATGGTAAGTGAATTACCGCCGCCCATAGACATCTGCGACACACGGGGCATCACAGATGCGTTGCCACCACCAAGATCACCAGGTCGTATCTATTCGGAAACACCATCGTTGATAGCTGATTTCATAGTTAGTTAATTTAATCACGAATACTCAATAATAGCCGTAAAAGAAGAAAAGGAAACACATGGGCGTATAAACAAGAACGACTGCAGCAAGAAGTATATATTTGTGATTAAATCATTAAAAATAATAGTTATTATCCGCCGTGATAATTGCAAGATTTTAATACCCATAATCGCGTTAATGTGAATAATTCTGTTCGTAATCCAATGATTTAATATGTAAATTGCTGACGAGCCGCCCGCCAGTCATTTTGCAACGGAACAAAATATTGAAATCGTGTGAAAAAAACATAATTAGGTAAATTATTACATGCCTCCATGGCCGGTAACTTCGAACATTGCCCCATCACAAATCATGACGTATCATAATAAGTGTCTAGTGAAGTTCATTTTGGAAAGAAAATTGTAAATAATGCAAAATAGCCCAGTGCTACTACAGACCGACCAAGATCAGAAGGCACTTCAGTGACATTGACAGGGGGGCGTTGTAAAACGTTTTTTCTATGCGTAATTGTCAAAAGAGCATTAGTTCCAACTTTTGCCACGTGCCAAACAACTGTGATGGGACTGTACTCGTATGTGACTAAAACTAAAAAAAGAAGGTGCTATTTTTTCGCAGTCCTAATACTGATGCAGACATTTTAGAAGAATTTATTTTCACCATAATTATCAAGATGCCCTTGAAACCGTAAAAAATAGCTTGATTAGAATGACAGCTGTCACTTGACCTTTATTTCTAGTGACGTAAGCTTTATCAATTAACCAATTTTTATTTCATAGGTTTTTATTACTATACACCTAAAGAACATTTTTCTGTGACATCAAAAGCTGTCATTTTTTTATGAGAAAGGGAGGCAAATGAGCAAGCAAGTCACCTGATGGTCAGTGATCACCGCCGCCCATGGACATCAGCCACACCAGGGGGAGTGGAGATACGTTGCCGGCCTTTTAGGAAGGTATAGGCTCGTTTCTTGAAGATCTCAATGTCATACCGGTTCGGAAATACCGCTGCGGGAAGTTGATTCCAGAATGAGGAGGTGCGTGGCAAAAAAATCTCATTCCGACCAAGGTCATTCTGACCAAGCTACATTTTATGGACAATAAAAGGGCGAAATGGCGAGGTGTAGCCGAATAACAACTGCCGGGAATGCAGCTAGGTACAATGCTTTGTCAAGGGCGTAACGATTATGAAGAAAAGAGTAAAAGATTTCAAAATATCTTTCGTTTTTTTTCGTATAGCACCCACTGTGCTATTATTTTCAAATAAAATATAAGCCATCTACCTAGGTTATCTGGAGAGTAATAAAAATCTATTGATACCTCATTCATCAAAATCGGCTGGGTAGTTTAGGCAGAATCTTGGAACATACAAACATATTTACATACGTACATACGTTGACTGCTAAAATCATAACCCTTCCTTTTTGGCTTTGCCGTAGTCGGTTAAAAAGAAGGTTGTATTGTTTTTGTGATACCTACTTATTACTTGCTCTTCCAGACTTTATTATTTTTTTACCACCGTAAAACTTCGGTATACAACTGCATACAGCATACATCATCATCATCGTCAGCCCATTTAAATCCCCACTGCTGGGGCACGGGCCTCCCTCAATCACATGAGGGGTAATTGCCATACTCACCACGCTTGGCAGATGGGTTGGCGAGGGTTTTGATATCAATGCAGAGTTTTCCTTCTCTGGGTGCTAATGATCATGCCAGCAGCTTTACCTTAGTCGCCTTTTACGACACTTCGGTAAGAGTGAGGGTAGCCTATTCTACTCTGCCGGGGACCACACGGCGCACGGCATACAGCATACAGCTGGGGTAGAATTTAAAAATACAACTGTATAAAATGATTTTCTGTCATTATATTAAAGCTTATGATGGCCAAGATTTTTTGTATTCCTGAACTAATTCCCAATGGCCGAGTGTCGTAGGGTTTCTGTCGAGACGATGTAAGCCGTATTACATTTGTTACATATGGATATTTGTAATGTGTAAGGGCTGTGAAATCGGATTTGGGAATGTCATTACGTAATTTGAGCTGGTATTGTGGACTGTATGTATACCTTCATTTATGATACGTCTTCTTTAAGGCGACGGGTAGCCCTAACTAGCGACACCATTCGTTTGTATTTTTTTGCTACTAAACCGGATCTATTTTAAACTATTTCGGGATACAACCTCTCGGCAAACACTTATACTGTTTATTAAATAACCATGCACAAATGTTGGGTCCGTTTTTGTACGCGAAAAATTAATTACCGCCAAAAGCGGCCACTTTTAGCGTGAATCATTTTTGCGCGTACAAATGTTAGGTTCGCATTTGAGCATGGTTATTTATTAAATAGTATAAGTGTTTGCCGAAAGGTTGTAACCCCGAAATTGTTTAAAATAGATCCAGTTTAGTAGCTAAAAATTAAAAACGATTGGCGTCGCTAGTGTACCCTACCCGTCACCTTAACTAGCGCGGTGAGACATAGAGTTACGAGTTCGATATGCGCGGAAGTTTTTTTTTATTAGGGATACTTACGACAAGTAAAATATATGCATTCCGTGTTTGTATAGCTCTAGGTGAACACCCATTCGCCCCCTAGCTTCTCTTATCGATAAAAAGTAAATACATTTTAGTATGAAAATAGCAACTTGGACGCCCTGTTGGTCTAGTGGTTTAAGTACCGGGCCGTGATCTCAGGGTCCTAGGTTCGATTCCTGGGTGGAGCAAAAAGTGTGTCGATATTTCCGAACATAGCTCGGGTTTGTGATCACCAATCCGCATTAGGCAAACGTGGTGATTAAGCCTAATCCCATCATAGTAGCGATGACTTGATTTCTATTATGGAGGCCTTTTCCCTGCAGTGGGACAGTTATAGGCTGATACTTTTATGAAAGTAGGCTGTCTGTTTTTTTTAATATAGCTGCTGCTTTTCCCTTAAAATTGTTTTTGCGTAATATATTTTTCTATAAGGATACAAAATACATACTTAACATTTACCTAGGTTTTATTGCTAAAAGTCTTTCACTCATGTCTCGTCGTCTCGTTGTTATTTTTATATAAGAAAAATAAAGAAAGTCCGTTATTTGCTGTAAGATTAGTATATAAGAGTTTTGTATCTAACATTAAGAGCTGTGGATTTTTGTATAAAATAAAATAAATAAAAGGAAAGAAGTGTTTATGTAATTATTTCAGTCAATCATCATACTTTGAAGAGACGTTCTTATGTTGAAACTACCTACAGCCATAATATTTTATGCAGCTATTATGAAAAATAAATCCTATTCTTACTAACATTTGCAGGCTGCCAAACCAATTAGAGGCCAGTTTTAATAATACTAAAACTAAAACACGCAGAGGGACTGCTAAATGAGTGTACATAAATGTATGACTTCCATGCCGACTCATTAAAACATGTTGGATTTAGAGAAAAATAAATTTTGTACCGTGGATGATGGTTTAGGAACTATAATAGTAGAGTTTCAACCGCAAACGTATCTCAAAACCACAAAAACTAAATAAATAAGCCATACGAAGTTCGCTATAGCCACCTTTGAATATTGAAAAGATAAACAATCACATGTTTCAAGATTTAGCTAGACATCACCTTGACCTCATTGAACTAAAGGCTTCTTCAATGACCCTCTTTATAACGGTTAAAATACCGATATTACAGCTTATAAATTTTTCTTACTGAACATTAGGTGATGATGATATAAACCATATGCCTTAAATCATACAACGCTATTTGTTATATTCTACTTCAACGAATAACCAGGCCACAGCTGACTTCAGCTTTCTCATTTAAATTGTCCATCTATTTTTTATGGGACTAAACCATTTTAATACGAGTATGTTTACTACGAATCAATAATCTGCTGTAAAAAGTAAAAATGCAACACTTCTAAATTCAAATTTAACAGACAAAATATTGTCATATTACAACCAATGCGGATAAAGAATGGGAACAGAAACGGCGGCGCATCTATTCACTTCTCGCTCGCACACTATTTGCGTCTATACTCGCACTCGTGGGGTACATATTATAAGAATTTCCACGTCGAATTCTATTGTAATAAAGGACTGGCCATCAAGAAAAAAAGAAGAAGAAATAAGCCTCAATCCACAATATCGAACAATAAATTACAAGACACCGAAGCATAAAACCATTCAATTCCTTTGCCCGTTTCCGCAAAAAAGCATTCAAAATCAAGCGATACATTCTAAAATTTAAACACCGAATTTCGCCGTACGTGCAACGTTGCAATGGCGTCGTCAGCCCATGATTGGTTTGTGATGGGAAGTAAATTGCTTCGATGCGGTCCGCGTTCATACTAAGCAACAAACTTGTGAGCGCGCCTTTAGCACCTATTGAGCCTGTCAAATTGTGCTATTGATTTTGCTTGTATCGCGTGTTTTCACGTTGTTGCTTTCAAGTGCCTGTCTGTGGTCGTGTGCAATTGATTGTTTCCTTGCATGTAGTACTTTGTTTTTGCTAGTATTTGAAATACGTACTCCACTTTTTAAAGAGAACGTGTTCAAATATTTTATTGCAATAACAATTTTATACTTTAAAGCACAAAAGTTTGTTTTATCGTCAAAACAATCAACAAATTAAGTTATAACATCAGTATTTCGATGATAAAAATATCATCTAAACATGACTCATCAAGATTATTTCAAGGTTCTCGTTTCACTAGTGGTACTATTAATCTTCAAGCAAAATCACGATTTCATTCAAAAGACACAAAAAACACTCAAATTGAACAATCGTGGAATCCTAAGTAGGCACTTATTCCAATTAGCGTAAACCACGTAGGTTGGTTAACCTTTATTTCCTTATTCGTATTCAAGTAAGTAACTTAAAAAACATAGCGTAATATGAACATTGAGAATTTACAACATCAAACTAAAAAGAAAATTGGAAATATGCACGGTGATCTATCGGTTTGGCGACGCCCGGCCGAGTTTCTACATTATCAAACCTGTTTTTATCTTAAACTGGGTTAGAGGAACAAAAAACGAAAGTTAAACGAAGTTTAACGACAAAATGTTACGCACTAGTAGATAATAATGCATCAAAGTGTGGACACGTGTCAGCACTAAAGCTGAACGGTATTATCTTACTTCAAACATGATAAAAGATAAGCTTTAGTACGACTAAAGAGTAGTACAAAGCCAAACAGCTACGTCACTTAATTTCTACTTAGTTGAGGGAGAACAATTATTATTAGTTATCTGTCAGCGCGCCCTTTAAACTTCGAGCACCATTGAAAATCTTCTTTGGAATATTGACAGTAAACTGATTTCGAATTTGGAACGCCAATACACTATTTATGGGCATGTTGCCTGCCAGTATGAATCACGGACACTTTTCGTTTCTCTATTTTCGATACTTGGCGAGGGAGTCGTTCTTTTTCTAATAAAATTAATTGTAGTACGCAAAGGTACTCCCACTGAAACAGAGTCATCAAAACTAGGGAAGTAATTAGTACGGCTCGATAAACAAAAACGTTGTTCACAAACGTGGAAATAAACCAGTAGACGTTCCGTAACGGGATTTTCTCGTGTTCATTAAAGAGAGAGGGGGTGTCTACGTGTTCCCATTGTTTTCAGTCAGATAGTAACGATATTGCAGCGCCATTTGCTCGTTGCTGAGATAAAGGTGCCTGGTGCGGATACAGTTTCTAATGGAGGCATTATTTTAGCATTACATTACCACTGAATGACGGTTGGAGCGGCTCGGGAGAATCACCCAGTTGAAAATTAATTGAAGCCATAAAGCGAAACATGTTGAAGATTCTGCCTCTAAGTCTATTTACGCACAAATAGCGCTTCGAAAAACTAATTATACGAAATAAATACCTACCTTTCTGTACATATGTCAACTTTATTATCAAACATAAATCCAATTTTTAACAAGTGTTGCAAAAGTAGTTAGAGAAAACACTCTTCACATAATTATTTAAAAAGAAAACACAATATATAATAAAAACAAATTCAAAATTATTAACAGACTTCAATACTAAGTGACCGTCCATGCACAAGCTGTTTTGACGTACCTAGTGAGCATATTTCTCATACCTACTGAATCTGGCTGGTTTTACTTTTTAATGATACCCTAACTAAAAGGAACAAGAACGAAAAAGTTAATCAAAGACATTCCTAACACGAATACCAGAATTAACAGGTCACCTCGCATAAATGGATAATAAAACGAGATAATTCTAGAACGAATCAGATTTAAAAAGCGAGACCGGGGTCGCATTAAAATCGGGAACGAGAGCGAAAAGAGAGCTTCCTAGAGCTCAACGAGTTTAAGGGCTGGGACATATCGTAAGCTACATTGATATCGATAGGTTCAATATATAAGTTATTTGTGTACTTTAGTACCTAAAGTAAAATAGTAATGTTGTCATGGTAAGTATTGACTATATTACTTGTCGAAATAAATAAGAAGTTTTGAATATAACAGTTTGAACTGGTGTTTATAAATTCAATAAGTATAGGTTACTTAAAGCACTGATTAATTAAATGAAATTGTCATTTGTTCAGATTATCTAATGAAAAAATCAAAATACCTCGATTTTAAAATGCATATGTATACATATGCATTCTTGGTCTCGCTTTGAAGATTTTTTTTTAAAGTTCGTGGATTTTATATGATGATTTTAAGTGTTATGATGTTTTAGATGCAATTAATATATGATGAATATACATTAATTGTCAAGCAAGGCAATTTTGAAACTCAACCAAGATTTGGAAGTAAATTCGTCATTAAGATGTTGTAAAATATATTATTAATTGAGCCTAGCCCTCTGTCGTTGCAGTAGTCTTCATCTCCTTCTATGTTGACCCGAGCTATGTCTTTTATCTCTTGTAAGTTTTACTTAGGATATAAAAGAAGAAAAATCTATCGACATCTCGGTTGGTTGTCGCATCTCTAAGCCGAGTAAATTGCGTTTATCGGAGCGTTAAATGAGCGTTGCAATCTTTAATCAGTTTGGTCTTTTTTTAATTCACTCCGCGGCTTGTTTGTTTACCAGGTGGCCGTCTTTAGCTTTGTCGACTGAGTGCGGTAAACTTTTAACAAAGAACAACTCCCATACCACAAAGGGTGGAGTTGTCGATTTTAACTGAGCTACAGTAAAACAAGGGGAGAGGATAGGTACTCTTTGTTTTAAATTGCTTCATAAAGAGAGTAAACAAGCGAAGAGACGTTACTAATTACATAGTTTCATAAATAACTACATCTAAGAATACACCGGGAGACGAGCTTGAGAAATAATTGAGCTGCGTTTTTGTGATAGTATCAAAGGAGCTCATTAGAGTTGTGATATGGATTTCTGATTCCATAACTCAAGTGACTAAGCTTACTTTGGGATCAGGTTGGCATTAATGATGTTGCCTAATAAAAAAAAGAAGTTTTTTTTTTTATCTCAAAGTTGGAAATTAAACACACCAACTTCAGAATGAATAACTCCATAGAATCCTATAGTTTCGCAAAATGCTTCATGCAGATTCAAGATTCTTTTTAATCAGCTACTCTATTTTTTATCTCTTAGTACTTAAGTTTCTTGGCATCATTATATCCTCCAAATCTCCGTGAGAGATTTCAAAATACCTTATCTCTTTATAACAGTTTCGCATTCGCGCTTATATTAACAAAACTTATTGTTTACAAACCGGCCTAATAATGGCTTGCAAAGAAACCTGCTATTGTTTTGTACGAGAAGAAATATGTTCCATTCTTTCCGATGGAAGTGGGTGAACCATTTGAATGGACAGCGTTTCAACTGTTATTAATCAAGTGCTAACGAATAACTTAGATATTATAGATAAGACACTGAAGTTAAATACTAAGTATCTGTGGTAAGATTGTGATGTCGTGTGCCTTTCATTGGGATAATTATGAGCGTGGAAGGATAAGGCAAGTGATATAAAATTGGTAAAAAAAGAAACATTTTATTTTATTTTTTTGGTTTTTATTGTGTTTCCATCTAAGTGTCTGTGATTGGGTACTCTTTAATAATAAATATTCTTATCGATAAATTAATGTGTGATAATTTAACCGCACTATTTCTAGCGAGCTGTCGAAATTTTATTTTTGAAAGTTTTCCGCTACTATATCTTAGTCTCTCTCTATACGCTATAGGTAGGTATATGAAATCCGCATCTAGGTATTTCTGCAACGATTGTATTCAATCCGTTTTCGATTCGCTTCTAATTCGACCAACTTTCGCACTAAGCGCCCGAGAGTACACGAACTAATTCCCAGAAGTAGTTCGCGGGATTCTATTCCGATCCGGCGAGTTCGAATTTCGAACGCGCTTGTCCATTCCCAAGTTTTGATGTTTGTGGTTGTTTATTACTGGTCAGTATTTAAGTTTTGCGTCAATGTAATGATTTTAACAACCGCAGCCGCAGAATGATTTTGTAATTAGTACATACTGTTGGGACGTTTTCGTTTTCTACTTTCTTTAGTAAACCCAACAAAATAACATAAGCTTAATGGATAAAGCGTGCAAATACATGAAATAAGTAAGCATACTCATTATTTTAGGTCAAAAATAAAGAAGGTAATTTGAGGCCAAATATACAAAGCCTTTAATTTTCAGCTAAACACGGAATTGCTTGTATTTTTGTACTGGCGCATTGTTAACACAATGTGCCAGTAGACACAAAAGTAGTAGGTAAAAGATACACACCTAAATATGAAAGAGCGTTTACAAAGCTTTAACTATTCAAATAACAATAAATGAGCCACTGTAAAAAAATATCAACTTGTCAAAAACATTTTTTTTACACATAACGATACCTATATAGAGACAATCTAACAGAAACCCAGGCGCTATTACTCTTCAGTACTATGCAATTTTAGGATGGCCTATGCTTTCCTGCCTATTTCATTAGCCTTAGTACCTAGGCAAAGGCGTTCATTACCATAGGCCCGTCCGCATTCGAGCCCATAATGGCATTCACGAGGAGCGCGGTGCATGCAAAATTAGCACTGCACCATTTTTGTTAAGCACAATGATGCAATCCTAGGCTCAGCTTTGTAAGGGAAAAACACGAGCGATTGTGAACTTTTTGAATGCAGCCAGATTTTCTGTGAGCTTAGGGTCGACAGGGCTTTAAAGAAAAAAGCCGGACAAATGTACCAGTATTGACGTATTAAGTATTTGATGACCCGTTTGGAACAGTGGTATTGAACGCTGCCTTTGGTCCAAGGGTTGCGGGTTCGATCCCTGTACAGTACAAACATTTCTTCGCATGAACATGTCTCTTACTGTTTTTGGTCTGGATGTTTTCTTTGTATTATAAGTAGGTAAGTATTTAAAAAAGAATATTGTTTTATTTATATACACTCCTACTGTTGATTATATCCGTAACACAGGTACTTGAGCTATCTCGAAGTCAGATCAATGTAGGTACCTATGTGATGTTGTGAAATATTTATTATCAGTATAGCCGGCCAGATCTGCCATTCCATATTTAACAGTTATTAAAAATATTAAAGAACACAAATAATTCTTAAGTAGGTCAGTATCAATACAATATCTATTATAACACGACCATAATTTTATATACATACGAGGGGGAGAGATATGGTCCTAGTTCGCTTGCTTATTTATTGCATTAGAAATGGGAAAGAAATGTTTAAATTTGCAAAGCCTTAAAAAAGATTATTTACGACTTAATTCAGAACGCCTGGGATTCCTAACGCACGCGTACGCATGTGACTATGTGAGTGAGTACTAGAAGTGGTTCATTATGTGACGAACTCTTTGAAAGGCGGGACCTCACTGGCACGTTTTTAAGTTGTTATTATTGGAAAACTTGTTTTCCTTTGCACATAATATTTAAGACCATCTCGTCTCGTAGCTATAAAATGTTAAAAAAGAAATGAACTGTTATTTTAAATATTAAAAGAAATAAGACTTTTATTTGAATTTGGAATAACAATTCTTTTATTGTGTTGAACTTTTCTAAAATTTAATTATGGTTTTGACTGGTAAGGTTATGTTTACATTCAGCCAGTCTCATGTTAGGTTTTTTTTGTCAGGCTATCAAAGTCTCTTTTTTATTGCTTTTACTGTGTTTTTATTTTGCTTTCGAATGTAACGTTTTACTAATTATTTAGAAGAAATTTGTTCACTCAGGTTCATTTAGGAACAATTTAGTAATGTCAGCATAATTTACAGCCCCAATCTAGACTAGCTAAGGCTTAGGATTTCGGTCACGTATGATCGGTCGAATGGATATTTATACGGTAATAATTCTCGCTCAGAGGAATATATGCATTTGATAGTCAAACTATTAGATTAAATTGTTTTATGATTATAACGGAGTAGCGGTCAAAGAGACCGCAATTTTGTTTAATATTAATCTACATGTTAGCTAAAAGAGCAAGAAGTTACTATGTCATGTGGGTGGGTCCCCATATAACTGATAAATTATTTTTTTAATTACGTCCTATTTGTGACGGTGAAACAAGCTTCTTCCGTGAATGCAATTTTAACCAGCTTATTTATTAGGATATAATTCACACCTCTCTTGTATATGTACTACTTATCTTCCCTGTAACCATGTCGTGTCATGTGTACCTATTGTATCGTACTTATAATACTGTAAACTTCTTCTATGTTGTATCATGTTGCTCTCTGTGCTCTGAATGTTGTGATGGTCAATAAAAGTTTTTTTTTCTTTCTTTCTAATTGGACTGATAAAAGAAAAATTGTCTATCTCACACAATAAT
The DNA here is from genome assembly GCA_019059595.1 of Marasmia exigua. NCBI lineage: Eukaryota > Metazoa > Arthropoda > Insecta > Lepidoptera > Crambidae > Marasmia > Marasmia exigua. The sequence goes on along the minus strand of CM032479.1, from coordinate 11,091,383 downwards.
GATAGGCAATAGCAATAGAGTCAGCGTCATCAAAGAAGTCCCATGAAAAGCGAGCTTCAGCCGCCATAAACATTCTGAGCTTTATGTACATAAACACAAGGTGCTTTATTCATCAACGTTCAATAAAATTAGCTAAGACGGTGTCATAGAGCAGTTGTGACGTTTGAAAAAAAAACATACAAAGTACCTTGGGAGAGCCACTCTTCGGCATGAATGGGCCGGCTCGACCGGAGTGATACCACGGCCTCACAGAAAACCAGCGTGAACCAGCACTGTGCTGTGTTAATCTGAGTGAGTAAGGGTACTGGATACCCAATACGGGGAAGAGGTAAAGGTTGGCAGCGCACTTGTGACTCCGCTGGTGTCGCGGGTGTCCATGGGCGGCGGCAATAGCTTACCATCAGGCGATCCTGTCACCTATGACATAAAAAAAAAACATCCAACGTTTCACAATTATAGGTAGGTACCTAAGTTCCCAACAATAACTATAGGTATAACTCATATTTATTTATCCTTTGTTAAAATTCAATACGGAGTATAATAACCGTAACATGTCTACTAGTAATTACTCCCACGGCTAATTTTCGTGTACAACACACCCAAAGGTCATTACGGAGTAACAATAACCATTACAAAGGCTTACGATAATCGATTATTCAAAATGTCACTTACGCGCTATTGGGTGCGTTTAGTTGCACAATTATTAGACAGGGGATTCTGGCGGTAAGACTAAGACACTCCGCGTGGGTTGATGGTTTAAATTCAAAGGTTTAAATTTGTTTCTAGTGGTTTTGAGTGAACAAATTTGGTGTTTACTTGTGCAGTAAAGTACGCGAAGTGATCCTAATAATAACAATCGACGACCCAATTGGAACAGTGGTAGTGAACGCTGCCTCTGATACAAGGGTTGCGGGTTCGATCCCCGCACAGTACAAACATTTGTGTGCATGAACATGTTTGTTTGCATTGGTCTGGGTGGTTGCTATGTATTATAAGTATGTATTTACAAAAGAAAAGTATTATATGTATATATTTGTAATCCCACTGTTGATTCTGATATCCGTAACACAGGTGCTTGAGCTACCTATCTCGGAGTCAGATCAATGTATGTGATGTTGTGAAATATTATTATATAATCGTTGAATTGTATCATTTTTAACACTGTTATTGCGTGTCGAGTGAGTTGTCAAGATCCCTATCCCAATGATCCCTATGTTCCGTTTACAAGATCACACCATGGCGCTCGTCGAAGAGTTTTTATATCTTGCTTGCGTAGCCTAATATCTGTGACTAGTGGCCGCCCTCACTTCGCTTCGGGACATTAGTTCCACTTCATAACAACAGATAGAGCTAGGTGTCGATTACATCGCGCCAGCGTTTCATATTTCCGGATAAGCGTTGTCGCTGTCTATAGGATTTCATCATCATCATCAGCCTGTATTATGATCCCACTGCAGGGTATAGGCCTCCTTTTGTGCTCGCCAATTCTGTGCTCGCCAATCGCAATAGTTTTATTCGGTATATGATTTACTTCTTTAAAAATAGTGTAATGATAAAAAAACCAGATATCGTATTTTTAGGAATCGTTCATCGTCAGCCCATTTAAATCCCCACTGCTGGGGCACGGGCCTCCATCAATCACATGAGGGGTAATTGCCATATTCACCACGCTTGGCAGACGGGTTGGCGAGGGTTTTGATATAAATGCAGAGTTTTCCTTCTCTGGGTGCTGATGATCATGCCAGCAGCTTTACCTTAGTCGCCTTTTACGACACCTCGGTAAAAGTGAGGGTGGCCTATTCTTAGCCTATTCTTAGGAATAGGTATAGGATAACGTTTTATCACCACAACAATTGGTACAATCCAATGATGGAAAGTGACGAAGATGCCTGTTAACGTAGGCCCCTTATGAGAAATATGTTCCGTTAACAGACACTTAGCAACCCTAATATCTGTATAAATAATATTTTTGCGTCACTCTCTGTAATGTCAGGGCATGGGAATCAGCCGTAACATTTTCTTGTAACAATGGAAATGATTCTTATTTCGTGCATATGAGCTGGCTCGTCTGTCCTTTCGAAAACGTCGCGTGTGCGCATTGTGCAACTTTTAGGAAATCCTGACTAGTTTCGGACGAAAATTCCGTCCAATTAAAAGTAATAAATGCCACAACGGTAATAATTAGCACACATTTTTATAAAAAACGCTTGCAGTCAACATGCGGTCTAATCTTAGGAACGTATCTACAGTTACAGGTAACTTTTAACGATAATGATATAGTTCACAGCTATTTGAATAAGGGCTTAGAGTATGGTATAATGTGCGCGACCTTTTCTAGGGAATTTTGAGATAATAGATACTATTTATAATTTTAATTTTAGATCAGCTATACATACATAAATACCAACATGTAAGCTAGCTAGCATCTGTGGGTTGCGGTAACTACATAGCCGATTTGTATCAAGTGGACTGTCAGCTTATAGTCTATAGTACCTACCTACACTAGCAAAAATAATGATTTAAAAAACAATTTTTTTTATTGAATACAATCAAAATAAGATATGAAGTGAAGTATTATATTTCTATCGAACATTTGGGATTGAATAGTTGCATAAAAAGTTTCTAATTAATTTAGTTATTTATGTAATACTAAAAAAGGTGAGTAATCACATTAATTAATTAGGTAATTACTTTACTTAGCAAAAGCAATCGAAACTTTCGTGACTAAATAAAAATTGCTAATATGATATAATTTATGAAATGAATAAACTAAATACTTTCTTGATGAATCTGCAACTTCAATCTGATACAATATCACATAAGTCCGAAAGTGATGACATATGTATTTCACTACACCGATATTACTCAATGAGTATGCAAAACGGAATACATTACGAGGCGAAAGTCTGCAAAACAAGAAGTAACTTATTGGTATGTGTTTAATGCAGAAAAAAAAACCACTTTGTGTTTCTAGTAACAGGTTGTCCACGACAGTAACAGTTATCTGACACACATTGTACGAAGTTGTGTGTTCCACCGGCCATATGACAAAAGCAGGTTTTAACACTGGCACTATTTCGGCGTGGCCAACTCTTTAAGTGCAGAAAAAAACAAAGGAATTCTGAGGACGCATATACCAACCTTTTCTTTTATCATTGTCGAAAGCTGATGTCCGTTATTTGTGCGCACCAACATGGATCGCACCATGTATATACGTACAACAACATACAACTGTTATACTCTACTAAGGTTTTAAGACCTGTGGTAGAATCGCTGACAACAACGTCAACAAGTATCTCGTTATCTATGTATGAGAGAAATATCTTTTAATGCTGATGAGCTGTCCTTTATCCATAGGTTGTATTTACGCTGTAATTTTTACTTCAAGTTAAATCTTGAATTATAGTCTAATTCAAAAACATACGACCATAATTTCGGATCAATATTGCGAGTTTTTATAACATACGGACATGAACTCAATGAAATACATCGACGGGGAAATACTGAATTCTCCTATCTTATAGGTGCCTGAAAACCTATAGTTTTATAGAATAGAAGATAAGAGGATTTAATTCTTTCCCGTCCACATGTAAGTACATCACCGTGTGATCTGCCCTTTACGCCAAATTAGACTGTATCGCGTGCGAAACATTTCGTATTGTCCAAGGGCCTAATGTAGCTTCGTAATCGCGAATAACTCATTAATTAGCCACTATGATGCTTTCAGAAATGATGTAATCCGACAGAGAACCAGAGTCACCGACATAGCCCACCGAATTAGCAAACTGAGGTGGCAGTGGGCTGGTCATAGTAGCCGCAGAACTGACAGCCGTTGGAGCCGTAAAGTCATTGAGTGGAGACCGCGACTCGGTAAGCGTAGTGTAGGACGCCCTGCGACAATATGGGATGATGACATTCGAAGGCTGGCTGGTGTGGGCTGGATGAGAGTGGCCGAAAATCGGGAGCAGTGGTGTGCATTAGGGGAGACCTATGTCCGGCAGTGGACGAGTGTGGGTTGCTGATGATGATGCTTTCTATTGCTGGTTTGTACTTGACCTTTGTGAATCGGACCAATTCTTCTCTAAATTCATCAGACCGTTTGGTACTAAGTCTGTTTTGATGCAAGGTTTTTAAACTTATTAGGAATTTATTTAATTGAAGTAGCTGCCTAACTAATCTAGTTTATTTATATGTAATTAAAGTTTCATGAATATTATGTCTTATTTTTACAATCGATCTGAGATTAATGCTCCGCGTCTCATGTGGTTGTATTTTTGGTTTATTAAGTGCTCCATTCTAAGAATTATTTAAGGTAAGCTTGTATTGATTTAACGCGCAGGTAAATGGGTTCTGACATGATCTGGTCGTTTACCGCTGAATAAAAAATTGTGACACGAAAATTCTCACGAAAGTATCAGAAAAATGTATCACACGCCGCACCATTAAAATTCAAAAGAGACAAAAGATGTAACCACGTCAGTCACCCATAATACGCTTGGGGCTTTGGGGAGGTCCGCGATAACCACTCGTGACAAATCGCTAACGACGTTATAACAGTTATGCTGTAAGTGGTTTTTTACACAATACTTATTGGTTGCATCATGGGGTGCTTGGCATTGAGTTTGATTGACGGGATGATTATTGTCTGTGAGTTCCTTACGTTTATAAACTTGTCATAACAATTGGATGTTATGACAACTGCAAGAGATGGATATCCGGTAAGATCGCGGTCATTTGTCAAACAGTGGGACTATTTTTATCACACAGAAGTCAAAAACCATAGACTTAATTAAAAATACATTATATCCTATTAAGTAAACTGTAAAGAGATGGGTCAAATAAAGCTTTAAAATTCTCAGTTCTTATATCGATTACGAGTAACTAATTTATAAGCATGTAAAATTCAAGGTGAGTGAACAGCGATTTATAAATAACGGTGTAACTGAACGTTATGAAAATGTACTAAGGCTTTGATGGACAGTTGAAAACCCTGCCTTCAGCAAGTTTAACGTTTCCCTCCACCATATTGCAGCTTATTCAGATTATGCAGCGTTTTGGTACTCTTTAGCGCTGAAATGTATTCCACTTGACAATTTTTAATATCGTCTATTTAAACATCCCTATTTTGTATTCGTAACTGTTTTACATTAGAAAAGAGAGAAATTATCTTGTTTTTTTATATGTTATTTTACTCACTCGGAGTCGGATCGGAGTGCGATGATAACTTTAAAAAACCTAATTAGATAAAACTACTGTGCAAAAAAAAATATGTTCGAACTCGGAGTAAGTTTTTTTTATTTTAGTAATCACCAATTATTTTTTGTTTCATTACCTATCGGTCATTATAATATCAACGCTCCTAATGCTAGTTCCAAATACCAATTAAAAAAATACAAACTCTAGACAAATTATAGAACAGTGGTTCCATAACCAGGTACATATTAGCTGAAACTTATTATCAAATGAGCAACACCTAAATAAGATTCTATTGACACATTTTTTAATATAAGAGCTTAGAAGCGTAACTTAAACAATTTACAAATGAAAACAACGCCTTAAAAGCTTTCGACATGACACATCACATTTTACTAACACGCATTTGCGTAATACGGAATGAATGTACCATTAGCAACAGCAAGTGTTACTGATACACGTGTAACGGAACGTCGAGAGAAAGCGCAAGAAATGATGCGGCAAATTCTGAGGACGTAACGTTGAAGATAATACAATAACACAATCTATGTAAACATAACCTCTATATAGAATAAACAAAAGATTTTGCACGTTTCAAAGGCCTTAACAGTGCGACAACGCTGTTTCGGCTGAAAAGTTAGATTGACAGGGGGCGGTGTAAAAAAATCTTCTATAGAACAGTGTTATGTAATTGAACAATGTCACAAACTATTTAAGTTTGTGACATTGTTCAATTACATAAAACTTCTTAAGACAACCGCATTAGTTCCGATTTTTGCCACCTGCCAGGACAGACCTGTCTCACTTCTGACATTTGACGTAACTGTAGAGGACCTTTTAATGAATACAGGCGAATCGAGAACGCTTTTAAGCAAAGAATAACATGCATGAAGTTACAATAAGAAAAGCTGTCTATTTGAACAGTTAAACAAATAAAATAAAGCGCATATATGTTATTGACTACGCTGTACTTGACATAAATTTGACGTAACTGTACTGAACATTTGAAGAAGTAAGAAGTAAAAAACATACGTAATAAAGCGTTAAATTCATACTTTCAATGAGCATTGCTTCATACTGTATACAGTATATTGTGTCTATAGAAAATACCTACCAAAATACCTACTAAGTTCATATTAGGTATGTGTTAATATTTTTGACAATGCTATTTAACACTTCACAGAACTCAGGTCACGCCCTTCACTTAAAATTACCCGGTTCATGTAACCTACAAGTTTGCAAACAATTGATACTGTCATCAAATTTGACAGCTTGTCAAAAATCTAAGATAGTACAATACGGAGAAGTCACTTTCTTTACTAAACAGTCGCTAAACAATTGACGCCTCCCTCTCTCTACACGTCGGGTTGACGAAACAATTTGACGGCTCGATATTCAAAATTCGAAGAGGGCGTGAAAATATGCTATTATTATGTCATGTCATGGGTAACATAGGCGTTTCAATTTCCTGTCAGGCAGAAAATATCTAAAAAGATTGCAGACAAAATGCAGACGAAAAGAAATATATAAGTACGTACTTTACTTTTGATATTACTTATTTGATTCGCTTTATTGACACAATGCCTATATTAGTATTGGCATAAACGTTTTATTCTAAATATCGATATGAAAACGATTTTCTAAAGACACTACTAATCCTATAATTTGACAGTGACCTATGTCACTGTCTTCTAAATTAATAATAACTCGAACGAAACAAAATACTGTCTTACGTTGATGATAAGAGTTAGTCGTTTCTTTAAGCATACAGAAGCGCATACCACACTGCATCACATTGCGACCGTTCCAAATTCAAATTGGCCTAAACAAAAGAACGACGCGCATTATTCCAACCAACAGTTTTGCATTTCAAAATCGGAATGTTATGTAGATTTTTCTTCTATTTTCTCAGATCTCTTTTAGTAGTTACTCATATGGCTAGTGTTTCGTAGAAATTTGTCAAGTTAAAATGTACGTGGTATGAAAGAAAACTGACGCAGTTATTCATCTATTGTACGGTTAATGCAAGGTGAACGACAGAACGTCCTTCACAGTTCACGTGAACCAGTTGACTCGGAAGCGTATAATACGACTAGGAGAACGCTTTTCTTGTTTATTTGAAAAGAAAATGTGTTTAATTAGACCTAGCATCCAGAAAAAGGAAATTAAAAAGCTTGGTTTTCCGGTCTCTGAATGCAAACAGAATTTGTTCGCTTGTAATTTCGTAATTAATTAAGTTCTATTACTAGGTCTTTTAAGTGGCTCTGAATGGTTAGGACTCCCGAGTTACGTATTTAAATCTTATTGTCGCCATCATTATAAAAAAAATACCTAGTAACGCCTAAATACCTATACCCTACTAGACACACAAAAAATCACTTTGCATGACTGAAAATCTATCAAAAAAATATATTGATATTGAACCAAAAATTTTAGGACATCGCTTTAAGAAATTTGACATTGTACCTAAGTCGAGTTGGTTAGACTACTGTCTGTATACAAAAAATAAACTAGCTAATTTTATTATCTATGATGTCAGTATCCATCAAAATAAAATTCTAAACATGAATGCGGTAAAAACCAAAGCACTAAATCAAGCGAATGTCTTTTTCGATTCCGGCGAGGCGTCAAATAGTTTTATTGATAAAAATACTGCAATCGATGCCGAATTCAATCCATTCATACAAATTGTATGTGGAAACCGGGCGGATGGCGAAGCGGTAAACTCGGTATCAAACCGCAACAAAAAATATAGAATGTCAGTAAAGACACGATTATTACAGCTTGATTAATTGACCTTAGTACGCTTGCTTAGCGATTTAAAATGAAATCGGTTTCTCATCGTGGATTTCCGTAGAAATACAACTATAGAAATAATAACTACACAGCCAGACATAGATAGATCACTTCCCACACATTATACTGTTGACCTTAGGAGGATTATTGGTAGTATCGGGATGTATAAAGCCTTATTAGGGTTCCGTAGCCATATGGCAAAAAACGGAACCCTTATAGATTCGTCATGTCTGTCTGTCTGTCCGTCCGTCCGTATGTCACAGCCACTTTTCTCCTAAACTATAAGAACTATACTATTGAAACTTGGTAAATAGATGTATATTGTTAACCGCATTACAATTTTTACACAAAAATTGGAAAAAATAAAAAAATTGGGGGGGTCTCCATACTTGAAACTGAAACTCAAATATTTTTTTTGTTAGCGAAGAGGAAATGCTACCTGCCCTACGAGTATATGCAATGGGCGGATGGGTTATGCGGAGCTCTCCGGCAGGCGAGAGCTTCTCCTGATGGAAGCCAGGATGTAGAAAGCCTAAGATAATAATAATATCCTGTAACCGATTCGGCTGCGGCGGCCGATATCATCAATCAGCCGCGTACGCAGGAAATTTTATAGTGCTTAAGTGTACACAACACAAGTACACTCTTTATTTCCTCACCCGCATATTTCGATGGGTCACCAAAGTGACAAGACCAAAGACAGATCAGGCGCATGACTTAACGTACTTTCCAAGGCATGGGAGTACCTACAAGAGCGCCAACTTCCCGACTCCGGACAGACATTGAGAATTTCTCATCAGAAAAACTCAGGGGTAAATGCAGGGTGATGATTGATTCGATGATGTTCTTTGCTACATTCCGTGTTAACGAACCAATAAGGAGCTACCTCACGGTTATTTAATTTACTACCATGCAGTGAATATAGTCAGAGAGAGCCAATCTAACGCATATTTTAGTCTATTGAAATGCCGCGGTAAAAAAACTATCCATTACCTAAAGACCTTGAAAAACTACTGATGCCGAACTGGTTCATTCAGGGTTTCCTTTTTATGTAATAAATGTTGCTGATGAATACGTAAATAATAGAATTTAAGCCATTAACTATTATTATTTTACAACTCACTGCTTAAAGCATTTAAAATCTCTCCCTCCATAAGTAATCTCCATCCGCAGAAATACATACTATGTATGTAAGTATATGCTAAGATGTACGTGTAACGTAGCGTCGTCTTTTGAGCACGTTGTGTGGGTACGATTCCCTTTAAGTACAGTCAGTTAAAATAAAATTGTTAACGGTTAAGTGAAAATGTATTCAAATTTCTAGCTAGCATTTTATAATTACTAACGCATTCACATTACACGTGTTTGTTAATTAACAAATTCTTGTTTGATAATTACATTTCTCCGTCCCTTGAGCATGTGAAGGTAAAAAGGGTTAAAAACGCTTATACCTATGAACATTTACCTAAATTTAATTTCTTGCGTATGTGACTACAATTTAGAGCAATTAACTTTTCTCTAAATTAGAACGACTTTATGTATTTAATTAGAAAATGATTCACTGGTCATCAACAAACACTTTCTAAATATATTTCCGAACCAGAACGACGTTGAGATCTTCAAGAAACGAGCCTATACCTTCCTAAAAGGCCGGCATTGCATCACCACTCCCTCTGGTGTGGCGGTGATCACTTACCATCAGGTGACTCGCTGGCTCGTTTGCCTCCCTTTCTCATAAAAAAAATGAAATGAATGAATTTAAGAAGTTTGTGAAAAAAATTACTCGATCCCTCCGGTTGAAATACTTCGCTACCCTAATCCCTTTCTCATGGTCGATCATGACCAATAATGTCATAAAATAGTGGAAACAAAAATTGACAAGACTTATAAAATATTCAAGAAGATAAAAGGTACGCCGGAAGCTTCCTCTGTGATATCGGTTGAACCTTTCATGTAGGTCAAAGAGAGAAACTTCAGCTGTCAAATCGTATGAAGCCTTAGAGCATCTGTGGCTAACGTCAAATGCTTTGAGCTCCCTTTCAAAAAATAATTTGTTATAACATTTTGAAAAGCGAAACAACATGCAATTCCATTTACGAAACCAACCGGTTTCGTAAATGCAATTGCAGATCAGTACTACAAAAGTGATTGCAACGTGATTTAAATCTTTATCTATCATTTCAATACTTAATTGCTACCCGAGGCTTCACCTACGGAATCCAAGTCATTGTAATTAGTGTCACGTAAAGAACATCCGCTATCAAATTAGTCGTATGGATTCTAGCTCTGCTTTTACTTGATAAAAACGTTGCATATTTTTAAGAGTTAACAAACAATAAGAGTTATCAAAAAGTTACAAAAAAATCAAAAACATTTATAAATTTGATTTATTTCAGTTATTTCCCATCTGATGGAGATCGATGTATATTATTTAAAACAACCCCGATAAATCATTCATGTAAACCATAAATCAACTAGATTTTAGATAAGAAACTAACCAAAAGTTTTTCCATTTATTCCGCCAAAGTCAAGCTTCATAAATAATGAAAAAACTTAGATTTCAGTGGATAGATTTAGGTCGTGGGTTCGTAGCGCTATAATTTCATGTGCAGTACCGTACTTAGGTAAACCTAGGCCACGGTGCAAAAAAAAATATTTTAGCTTCTAAATTCCTGCAGAACCATATGAAAATTATGAAATCACAAAAAGAAATAACAATGACATTCCGCACAGAATCCCGCATAGATGACACGCTTGCTCGTTTATCGCCTCTTCTTTTTTTTTTTGAAAAATGTCTCAGAATCGTTACAATAATACAAATCTCCTGGCGGCGCTAGTTACGCCAATGCGTAACCTTATCACGGTTAAAATATATGTGACAGTAGAGATTTCTGAAAATGTGAACAAGTGTGTGTGTTTAATTCTAACACACCGGTCGCGGTCCTACGGGCCTCCTGAGCTACTGGGCCCTGGTATGAGTCTGGTAGGGACGCCCCTGGTGTTTAGCCAAATGTAAGCTAACTGCCCAGTCCTATTTCACGAAACCTTCATGTTGAACGAACGCGTGTGAAATTTATTTTAATAGGTGTTTTATTGCGACAGAAAATTTTAGCGCCTCCTTACCTAACATATATGGCTGGGTAATTTTATAAATATTTATCACGAAAAAATGCGGGTCACCGGATGGCAGTGATATAGCAGATGAAATCCAGTGGCGTTGCTGGCCATTGGTTTTAAGCCTAGATATTAAAGTCAAATTCTAATAATAGTTAATCCGGTGTCAATACAAGGCCTTCAACTTTAGATCGAAAGCTGTTCCCAAATTATATTAGTGCCGTTTAACCGCGACCCAATACTCGTACAATACAATCCCACCCAATCAAATATACCTAACCGCATAATGAATGAACCATTTGATTGAATCCATTGTAGACGCAAGAAGTTCAATCCGACCTAGAGCAACTTGCAATAAGATTCCAATTCAACCCCGCAGCTATGCAGAGTAGAGATGCAACTCTAAATGCCGCACTCAGAGACGTCAAATTAACATTATTGGTTACTTAAGAAAAAATATTTACACTTATTTCAATATGCATAATTACAATAAAACATTAAGATAATGAATATTAGCTTAATTTGACGTCTCTGAGTGCGGCAGTAAGACTTCTATTGAAGTGGCATCGGAAAAAGGAATTCATGACTTAAGTTACAAAAATCTTCCTACGACGATTAAGGTACTGTCTTCATTAAGTAGGGGGCTAAAAGCCGTCCTGGTCAAATTACTATTTTTAATCTCGGAAACTGGGAGTCATAATCCGTCAGATTCGCTTCAAATCTTTATCATCTAATATGTGATTTTCGAAAAACCACAAGGTTTGGGTAAAATAAAAGTTGGCAAGGAAATCTACACATATACACATCGTTTAAGTAATCAATCAATAAAAAAAGTATAAATAAATCAGGAATAAAGTCAAAAGCACGATTACAGTTTAGTGCATCACTAATGCGGATTAATCTATACACACCGTTTTAGCCGTTAAACATATGGAAATAAAGAGCGAATTCACGTGATTATTTTAATGCAGATATCAGTGGTTCAGATTAGTTCCGATTTTGATATTTCTGAGGTTGCTGTTAAAAGGATGTACCTACTCGTTTATATTTAAGACCTTCGAATAGCTCTTGAATTTCTAGTATATGGTTTCCTTGATGACAATATTGACGGGTTGAGACGATAATTTATGAAATTAGGCTTCGTTTGTTCTAAACCAGAAAGGCCATTAACTTATTTTAAAGTTCTAATTGTTATAATTGTATCGAGAACATTATGTGGCAAAAATATGAGATAGTGCAATTAATATTTTTCAAATTGATCAATTTCATACATATCATCATCATCATATCAGCCCACATCCACCCACTGAGTGTAGGCCTCTTATTTATCACGCCTCTCCCTTCTGTCCCCTGCCTTATCCATTGTCACACATATCATACTACGTAAAAATTCTGATGGGTGCAGCAGACAGTCACATATCAGGATTCTACCGTTAACTAAACGTATATTGTATATTGTGTAATTAGGGTGCGAATCATTAAAAGCAATACAGATAAGTATACAGATACGCACTTATGGACATTCATGTTTCCGTGTTTACCATCCATTATGATCGAAGGTGCTTACATAAACGTTATAGTCGAAATACGTTTTCTGTTTCTTAGAAAAAAAAAGGATAGTTAATAGGTTTATTTTTATGCTAGAGGCGACAAACGAGCCACCTGATGGAAAGTAAGCATCGCCGCCCATGGCAGTCCGCAAAATCAGAGAGATCGCTCTTTTTGAAAAGGAGTACGGTCTTCTCTTGAAGTACCAGTCGTAGCCGTCGGGAAATACTCCCGCAGACAAACCGTTCGTTATTGGAGGGAAATGTAAGTTGCTTTAAAAAAGGAATCTGAAAAAAAAACAAAACAAGATTTATGTGTCAGATTAACAAAAACGAGCAGACCGTAAAAACCATGAGAATCAAGCAGGAATCACACCATCGAAATCCCATGCAACGAAATGCAAATCGTCGAAATGAAGGAAATTTTCACACTACGCGAAATGGTTCGCTCACACGCGATCACCGCGTTACGGTCAGGTAGCTCAGATTTCTATGGTCTATTATCGCTTTTTACATTTGAACAAAGATAGTAAAATATTGTAAAATGATGACTCGCTCTTTGATAGTTACAATTTTTTTGGCACATATCTTGCAATTTGTAGTTACAAGCATTTTTCATTGTGCAAAACAAAGGTTTATTTGGTGGCTGAAAATCGGGAGCAGTGACATGCATTAGGGGAGACTTATGTCCAGCAGTGGACGAGTGTGTGTTGCTCTGAAAACAAAGGTTTAATTATCTATAGGTTAATTATCTTATCTAAAACCTCTCGAATTATAAATAAGCTACATTTTAAATATTAGTGAGTCAATTAGTGACTTTATGAACATTATATCTACTGAACGCAGTAAAAGACTAAGAAGGAGGGTAGACCGATATGTCTGCCAATAACATCTTACCCGCAGAATATTCAGTTACTCCGTGACCATGGCGCTTGCAACAGCGCCGAAATATCGGATACTCAAAAATAAGGTACGACATGGTAGCAATCCCGTAAATAACTATTCTAATGTTAGTGACCATGAAAGTTTAAAACAATATATTATATCTACTGTTACATATTGTCTTGGACGAAATAAGAAATTATCTACACAAATCTATTGACCAGTTACGATATTATCAAGAGTGAATAGAATAAAGGCATTGGCCTTTATTAACATTGGTGTTAGTTGGCTGTTTTTATCTTCAACGTGGCAGGTGTTGAAATACAATTTCTAAATAATAATTTCTTCCCTCTACCCAAAGGTTGTTTGGAAGAATAATATCTGCTGTGCAATAAAATAAAAAAAAATGTTTATTCGAAAAACATTAATACAAAAAAATACTCTCACATTATGGTCGGCCTATGTTGTGTGAGTAATAATGAATATCTATCTATTTTACTTAAGTACTCACCCTAAACCTGACGCCCTATTGGTCTAGTTGTATAAGTTCCGTGCCATGATCTTAGAGTCCTGGGTTCGATTCCCTGGTCGAGGCCAAAGTACGAGTATGTTTCGAATTTTTCGAACATAACTCGGGTTTGTGATCATCACCAATACGCATTTGGCAATCGTGGTAATTAAGCTTAATACCTACATAGTAGCGATGACTTGATTTCTATGATGGAGGCCTTTGCCCTGCAGTGGGACAGTATATGGGCTGATACTTTACATACACTAAGTACCCAAGTCTCAAAATCCTTACCTCACTAACATTTACAGTTGTTACTCCCGTAGCGAAATAGATAAATAGTTCCTGTACAAAGTAAACTATTTTATTTCTTATAGCTGTGTTTTCGAATTGTGTATTATTCGTAAGCTCGTAGGCTCATACTTTACTGTTCCTAAAACTGGAATCCGTTAGTACCCCATCACGTACAATGTACCGAAAGAGTTTTAAGATGCGTAAAAGGAGACCTTTCATTTCATCCGTTACTGAAGATTTTCTAATAAACTTTGAACTTTTTCTGTCTTCATCACACGCGTAGCAAAATTTCGGCTCCACTAATGAATCACACCAAATTCTCTCTCAAAAGACTTAAATAATCCAATCTAGAGTCCTTTTGAAAGCGGTCCATCGCAAGTCTAACGACTAGTTCAGGTAGGAAGTTATTAGCGGGTCGACGACCCGCCCGCCCGCCTAGACGCCGCCCAAACAATGTCGATAGTGTAATACCAGCTTTACATTTGATTTTTATGTTTTACCGCGAGTGAGGTCGGGGGTTTATTCCCTTTGTAAACATTCTATTTGAGGTTTGCATTTAGTATTTGCAGTGAAGGGGTATTGAAATTGTGACTGTGCAAATAGAAGCTGTAGTTCTGCAAATATCACACCTTGATCTGTAAGGACTTTTCACGGACCTAAGTTTTTTTTTATGTGATCTGATGGAATCGACACCAATCGATACCAATACTATAACTGGTATAAAGTGGAACTAATGTCCCTAAAGGAAGCGAAGGCTGGCCACTAGTAAGAATATAAATTAGTAACTTACGTTCAAATTCGTTTTCATTATTTTAATAAAACAATAAAAGTGAACTATTCAAAACTTGATGAGTTTTGAATAGTTCACTTTTAATGTTACACGATAGACGGTAGACGACAGACGATGCACAAGTATTTCAAACAAAAAATAATAATTTCATTTAGAAAAGCGACATTGCTTTTCACACGCAAATTGTAAGTGTAAAATTACAGCTCATCAACTATTGCATTAGTGTTGTACAAATGCAAGACTAGACGAGACTAGCCAGTCTTGATCTTATTAAAAAGTATAATGTACTTGATCTTAGATCAGGACTTAAAACCTTGCTCATTTAGTTTTTCATGGTTTCACTGTAAAAGTATTTTTTATTCCGTGTGAAGAATACAAAATGATCAAACTTATTGTTACCTATGTTTGTTATCTAGTTGTCTGACGTGATAGGTGTCCATGAGCGGCGGTAATCGCTTACCATCAGGTGATACGTCTACACGTCTGCCCCCTATATCATAAAAAAATTGTTGACTTGGAAAAGGATAGTTAGATAGTTTGAACAAAAGCTGCTCCCATAAGTTAAAAGCGTTTAAAATTCTCAAGTAACATGAACAATTTATGGAATTTGATGTACGGTATCAAACTAAGCGGGAACGATATTGTTTTTAGAAGCCTTCCGTGTCCCACTATAAGACAAGGGTCTTCTTATTCTTTCTCTACATTTTGCGGTTTAAAGGCCACGGTCCACTCGAGCTATTAGAGTCGAGGTCGTCCCGCCATCGTCTTCTTGCAAAACAAGACCAATACTTATTTTAACACCACTAGTACACCACTAGATACAATAACCAGATACGTAGTCGGTTTGAAGTCTCTCAAACTAGCAGTTTGCACCTAATAATTAGTCAGACGGAACATGCACCGCAGTATTACACGATTACCGAGATTCACTACAGCTGGGTATAAATTACGACTTGTAGACGAGTAAACGAGATGCCAGTGAAGGAATCTGCGAACAGCTTGCAAATACTCGTATGTACCTATTAAGAATATCATTTGAACTTTCAATTTCAGAATTTACGCCAAATTTTGCACAGAGCTTCCTCAATTCGGCCGAGTGATGTAAGATTTTTGATCAGTAGTATCAGCCTACATATTGTCTGTATATACTGCAGGGCAAAGGACTCCAACATAGAAACCGAGTCATCGCTACTATGATGGCATTAGGCTTAATCACCACCCTTGCCAAATGCGGATTGGTAATCACAAACCCAAGCTATGTTCGAAAAATTCGAAACATACCTTTGCTCGACCCGGGAATCGAGCCTCGGACCCCGAGAACATGGCACGGTACTTAAACCATGGAGCGTTTTTATATCATATTTTATATGTAAATGATATTCGTTAAAAATGTGCCGAAAGTACTAAATGAGTTTAAACTTATGAACCGATTGTTTTTGACATATTGTCCAACTGCTTTTGAAAAACTAGATAAATTATGACACCACGGTAAATGGCAAACAAATGAAATCCTATTCTTTTGTACTACCATTCATCCAATTCTAAGTGAGGCATGAAAATGGATAGAGTTACTTCACTGATGAATTTTCCATTCTGGCATAAGTCAAGCAGAGCCTAAGCACAGTCATCTGTAGTGTAAACTTACGTTTCAGGGCTGCTGCTAATGAAAATAAACCTAGGGACTCTATCTATCTGACCCATTTGAAATAGGATATGTAGGTAATAAAAAACAAAGAATTTTGAAGTGCGAGAGATAAAATGTTAAGCTCATTTCAATTATCTCCGATACACAAAATAAGAATAATAATACCTTACCTATTCATAGTCCTAAGAATGAATAAGGTATCTTCCTATTTACATCTGTAAATCCGTATCTGTATATTTTTAGCCGTAGGCACCTATCTAGATGCCTAATATATATGACTTCTAGGAGAAAGCAGGTCACTATAATAATGACATGATAACTTTATTAAAACCAGCCCTGCAATTTTAAAAATTGCAACCCTGATCTAAAAAGCGCTCGACATCGAGCGAAGCAGAGCGAGCGAGCGCGACGCACTAATTGACGATGTTATTGAGCACTCGCAAGTTTCGGCCCAACTTCGGCCTTTCAAATTCCAATTTTAAACTAGCAACGAGACGATGCCATAAAGTTTTATAATAACCTGAGTAATAGGCGCGTTCTGAATACATTATTTCATTTATCGCCCGGAGGTGTGTGGAAAATGTTTTAAGATGAAAACTCTATTTTAAGGTATGGAGGGAATATTGCTTACTAAAGTCATGTGTTTCATCATATTATATTTATAACTAAATCGCTAAAAAGTATGTTTTGATTTTTCACAAAATATATTACAAACGTTGTTTAACAGATAGTGAAATTACATATTTTTTTCAAACTAACTTACAGTTACAAGATGCGTAATTTGGAGAGGAAACTTAGAGCCGAAATGTTTAAAAAAGTAAGCATAGAAGTCAATTAACAAAAAATATTTAATAGCAATTTATTATATTATTAAGCGGTATAAGTGGTAGCACCTATAGAATATTTAAAGAAGTACAACTCGGTTAAAAATAGCTTCGTAAATGACCAAGAGTTAAAAAAGGTTGTCTTCTAAGTTTTAAACTCTCACAAAATAATTATAGAAATTACTCAACATGATTTTTTTTTTACAAATTACAATTTCAATGAAGCCGATTACCATACATATTTGAACAAAATAATAAGCTTCGGAAACGACAGAGAAAGTTGGAAACACCGCACATCGGTAACATGTTCTTGATTAACTTACACCAGTTATACTTTTTAATGGATCATTTGCAAATTGTTCTAACTTCAATGGCTATTGTTAGACAATCTGACGCCTATGATACTTGACTGAAGTCTCAAAATACGGGAACAATTTTAAATGTAATAAATTGTATGTTAGCTTGTAAATTTTGTAGAATTCTAGAGAGAAAACGCAGCGAATAAGATCAACGCTAAGGAAAACCTCAAAACAGTAGACGTATGTGTAACTGTTAGTCAAGTGAAACAAATAAAATGTATAGGATATAAATAAAAATCTATATAAAAGATAACTGGTTTTCCCAACTTTCCGTACCGTTATTCCAAGACAAACACATATTGATTATTGTTTCGTCAGATAAACAATTTGAAAGTTATCTAAAATTGGAAATCTTATAGATGTAAAATGTTTTTAACGAAATATTACCTATCGATCTATGAATGGCGTGCACACAAGAAAAACCGTCATATTATCATAGTGTTAATGTACCGTGACCTCTTAAACACACCTAGGCTTAAGTCTATGAACAGAGTTGCGACCTAAATCATAATGTTTGACCCGAATGGTCACGTAAATCCGCGGCTTTGTAATAGCTATCCATTTGCTTAATTTCCCTAAATTAGTCTTGAACTTTCTCTACTTGGTCCATTTTGCAATGTAATGAAGCCTCTAGGGTCATAATTTTCATTACTACACAATTATCTTTAAGTTTAATCGTTTAAGGTTGCAAATAGCTATGAAACTTGTTGTTTGTTTTTGGTGATATGGTGAATGAGGAATTTCATTCAGTCTCCAATCTGTCAAAACCAACTACATACCATCAACTCAACTATTTTTTACCAAAAAAAAATAAGTTGTATTTTTGTAGGTTAAATGGATTTCAGATGCAAAAATCAGATAAATAAACCGATTTCGATTAAGACAATTATATTTTTTCAGTAAATGGTGTTATATTTATTTAAAAGTCCTAAAAAGTGTTAAACTTTGCGATGTGTAACTAGGTACACATGAAAATGTTTTTTGTACGAGCACACTATTAGTAGAAAATCTCATACCCATGTTATCTCTTTTTATTAGTATCCCTCGTCTCTATGCCAGAGCCAGTCATTATGCAAGATGGAGCGCACATGACTTCCTTGCCGGAATTAATGACACGGCTTTCCATCCACGTTAACATCATAGATCGATGTTATAAAGAACATCACTAAGACATAAGTCCTTCAAGTAACGTGGGTGCAAAACTTCGTGTCCCGTTTAATTTAACTTCCAAGAATAAAAAAAAAGTTGTTTAAGAAAGCCTCTGCTAAAAAAACGATTCACAGATATGCAAGGATTCGGTGGACCGCACGTCTCAGATAGTTTCTCAAACTGTGGATGCCTACAGCATTTGAGATAATGATTCTGAAAGTGTAACCTTCATTTAGTTGGTCTGGTTCCCCTGTCTAAGGGTTGCGAAGGTCAGACGACCGTCGCTTCATTGTGATTAGCAGACTTTCCGAATCCTAGATCATGGTCCAAGCGTACCCCGGGCTCCAAAACGAAAGCTTTGGACGGAACTAGGAATTACACGCCACAATACTTAATATTGTCAAGCCACTGGCTGCACATTCAGCCAGTGGCACATTGTGGGTATAGTATCACTATGAAACAATGTATGACTTAATCAAAGCTAGGTTATGCTTCATCAAGCAATAGGACGAATCCTAATAAAGCGAGAGGAGAAGCTTTACGACGTGCAATATTCAAGACTACTATGTACTTTTTCACAAAAGTTTACGGATCGCGACTAAGCCCGTCCCGACGAAAATTAACGACCGACTTATTCCGCCAACCTATGGCATTAAATAATAATGTTTTAGGAAAATATTGAGGCTAGCGGGACCAGGAAATGGTAAATAATAAGCTGCCATTTAAACAATGACGGACCTTCGTATTAGTTCTGACGAGACACGGAAATAGGCGAAAGACTTATTTAGGAACGGAAGTAAGAAAATGTGGCGTGCTTTTATTAATATTTCGAAGTAAATTGGATTATTTTTGTCGGTGCGTAACACGCCAAACATGGATTTATCTTTCACAGCGCCGGTTTGGCCGATAGCAACAATTGGAACTATTACAACAGTACAAAAAAACCTTTAGGGAAAGCTCTTGTTACACTTTTTTATTCCCCAGGGGAAACCTTCATGGCCGTCACCTTGCTACACACACACCACCTTGTTACCTGTCCCACACACCACCTTGTTACCTACATGGTAACAAGGTGGTGTGTGGGACTCAAACCCTAACCAAAACTCCTGGGGTGTCCATCTCCGCGCAATCGCGGTCGGAAATCCCACAGCTGGGACTAGACCGTACCGCTAATCGAGCTCGCCGCTTCACCCCTACCTGGCGCAATGCAGACAGCGTTGAAGAGCTCACTTCAACGCTGTACGACCTACCAGGACACTCGGTAATGTCGTCCCCCGCGGAGTCGTATGCTGAGAAAGCCACTCCCCAGCAGTGGGTATGTTCACGTACTTCGAAGACCCGTTTTGTCGCCTCTTTCGGGAGTTCGGGAAAACCCTGGCAAAACGCCCCTCGCCACAGGGCACAGCTCTTGTTATACTGTGCTGCTAAGAAGTTGTCAGATCATTGACAAGGTTTTTGACACTTCTCTATAGGTATTGCAGCCACGATTACAACGCCCCCTATGTCTATGTCAATTTTCCGCTCATACAGCCTTGTGACATTGTAGCATTTTCAATAATAATTTTTCATATCAATGAACGATTTTTTAATAAGTATTTTACTGTATGGGTATTTTACTAGACAATAAAGCTAAATCACAAAGACATACGAGTACAACTGATATCTATGTCATAAATAGGGAATTCCGTAAAATAATATCTAAATGTTTGTATTATACAAAAGAAGTATAAAACCCAACATTATATCTTAGATATAGATTTTTGTGTTGAGTCTAACGTATATTATTTGTTTTGGTCTAAGTACTTATAGGTATTACTCATATTATGGTCACAAGCGTGGTCGCTAATTCATATTTGAGTAGAGTCAGCTTCAAGAAACGGCTTCTTAATGAATGGTTATGTCTGAGATTGATGTAAATACATATTTCGTGCCAAAGAAATGGGGTTTACCCGATGGCATGAAAACCAATAGCATAGCTCATTGATGTAACTAAACAAAATATGAACTTATTTTATACGCCACTTACAGAGTCCGTTGCGTCACACATAATAGCAATAACTTTGAAAATAAAAGATGTTTGGATAAGAGAATGTCTATCAATTGAGTTATTACGTGAAGTCAATCAATTTTGACGAACAATGTTTTAAGCTTAATAACGGCCCAATGGTGCCCGAGAAATTACACTCGGTGGTACAACATGCAAACAAACTGTTGGCCATAGAGTAACCTATCTACAACCTGTGCGGATAAAGAATGGGATCAGAAATGGCGGCGCTTCTATTCACTTCTCGCTCGCACACTATTTGCGTCTACTCGCACCCCACGAGTGCGAGTATAGACGCAAATATGTGTGCGAGCAAGAAGTGAATAGATGCGCCGCCATTTCTGATCCCATTCTTTATCCGCACGGGTTGTATACTGAGATAGAGGCATCAGTGGCTGGCCAGCACCCCAATTCTGAGGATTTCGATATGAAAAGAACATGGCGGATATCACCTGAAAACCATATAAAAAACGATGTTTTAGTGATACACCTATGTCGTATGAGCCGAGAATTGGGCGCCAGGGGCGCCAGACGAATCATCTGACTATAAGCTATTGCCGCTCTGGACACCCAAGACTACCAATTGAGTCACAAGTTCGCTGCCTAACCTTTAATCCCCCCTTTCACCCCGGATTGGACCCTCCGGTACCCTCACTCACGCAGCGAAACACAGCACAGTGCTTAATTCACGCCAGTTTTCTGTGAGGCCGTGGTATCTCGGGTCGAGCCAGCCCACTCATGCCGAAGCGTGGCTCTCCCACTTACAACATAAGTTCTGTTGTCTGGAATATTGTTACTACTAATTTCACAGTGTACGAATATATACTATGAGTATAGACCGATTAGTGAGCAATGTAGGCGGTCCAATTTTAAGACTATTTATAAGCTACAATATTAACTTTACACTACGAGTATTTTGGTTTTACATACCAAGACGTTTAAAGAAAATCAGATTACATTTGCGACAGGCTGAAGTCAAACTTGGGCGAAATCTCGTCTATTTACCTCACCAAAAAGACGATAAAAACGTAAATCCAGTTTTTCGTAATTCTGTTTTTTGCTATCTTTTTAACCCGTCGCCTTCTCACAGCGGGACGTTTTAAAAATAATTTAAAAATGAATAACAATAAAAACGGTGCTTTATGAAAAAGCGTTTCTTGTTTGGCAGCGTAACCGCTTTTCTGTCCGTGCGGTTAGAGTTACCAGGTTTTAAAACAAAAAAGCCGGATAACGGTTTAGCCGGACACTGGTAGGTAATTTAATTTTTATTTTTGAAATTGGCATATTGAGTGTGGGGAAATGGATCCGTTTTCTCGCTAGTACTTACTATTAAAAAATGCGTGAGAAATTTTCGAACGGAAATAAACATATATAATAATAACAAAATCGGCCAGGCTGTATACCACCTAATACCTACTTATACGTAACTACATATACGTTTTATTGATTCGGAGATAAAAGCCTATTTATAAACTGGGGTACCATTTGATTCCGATTTACTTGATGGAAAGACATAAATAAGTCCGCGATGCTTTGGATGACAGGAAATAGCCGGACAATGTCCGGTTTTATCCGCACGCCTGGCTACTGCCGCGGTGGATTTTTTCGCTTTGTAAACGGTCGCTCATTCAGTGGGGCCTACACTGCATTTTTCATTTGAAACCTGAAAAAGCTTGTATTCACAGCGAGGTATTGGTGGCGTGGATCATGCTACCACAATTTTTGCATAAAAAGTTGCTCTTACTATTTTTATGTGACTGACAATTTAACTGTTCAAAAACGCAATTTTTGTTTTTGCATTTCTGAATAGAAAGCATGATGTAACAAATTGCCGGAAAATTATCGCACAAAAGAAAATTTTAATGTACAAAAAATCCGTAATTCACGTAGTTGAGTTGAACGATTAACATTGGTTATTTAAAAAGAAAGAGTTTATACCTAGGTAATATTTTTACGATAGTGACAAAATAACCGAAAAGTTTAAATTTTACTAAGAATATTGTATGCGTGACGTGCAAGAATTCTTTTCCTTCCGGACTGACTCTGCCAAGAAATATGCCTAGTGATAAATCGTTTGAAAATGAATTATTTCAGCAACTTTCATGCATTAAAATTTTACTGCCATTTTTTTAGCTTTTTATTTGTCAACTTAAGAGTTTAATTACGGATCCGTGGCCACCGGTTTTAATTGATTGTAATGAAATTAAGGCAAGAAATTAAAAATCAATCAAAACATTTAAAATAAAAAAGGTTTGTGATTTTTGGAAAGCATTTCTTGTTGAAAGAATAATTTAAAAGCCGACACATCCGAATAAAAAATCACATGTAATACAAACAAGATTTTGTCATGATGATTGCGACGCGGTCGTTCGTCATCAGAAAATACCTCAAGTTTTTAAGTAGAGTATTTTACCGGTTTGTGATTGTCCCAAAATACCTGTAACAAAAGAAGAAGCATAGATTTAGTATTTCATTTTATCATGGACAAAAATGATGTTAGCTTAAAAGTACCTAACATTTTAACTTTCTGATGAAGTAAATTATGTGAATTCTCAAAACACTACTCAAACACCCGCAAAAATCTACTTGCAAAAGAAGCAAACCCCAATATTTTTAATCATAACCTAGTTTTCCCATTTCAATGCTAATATTTTACTTTTTAGGTTTACAGATTCTCATCCATCATCAATTCAAAGAATGAGATTTTATGTATTTAGATTTCCAAACGAGGACAGTCGCGATAAAACCACTCGTTGAAAGATTTTACATAAACATTCATTCGTTATATTTCATACTACACATTAAGAGTTGATTCTCAAACACAAAGAAATATATTGTTCTAAATATCGGAAACTCAAAACTAAAGTACATGGTAGCAATCCCGTACACAGCTAGTCTAAAACAAGAAAATAATTCACATTCGTTATTGAAAATGACTACACAGAAGCTAGTAGTACCATTCTGAAGATAAAGTCTTTATAGGTATAACATTTAAGCTTCAACCTAGTCTATGCATAAAGTTGTCTGCTAAACCAGTTCACTACGCTATTCAATAGCAGCAGTCTCAATAAACTTCACAATAACAAATAACTCAGCAACTGTTTACCGTTTCCATATTATTACGACTACATGAAAACCTCTAACAGGGATGTAATACTATCCATAATATTTGTTGGAGAAGCTGAGCCGAACGGAGGCGTGCAAAGCCGCGTATATCCAAGATTAGACCGGAATCCAGACTTGTGTTGAGCTGATAAATTTCACTGTAAGCGCCTATTATGCTGCTACAAACAACAAGAGGATAATAAAGAGAAAGGCTTTTGTTTCATCGCTACAAATTGAGTTTTAGCAAATAAGGTATAAGTTGCTCTGACTTGAAAGTTTAAAACTCTCAAAATCATAACATTTAAATCGATTAGCTAAACTAACTAGTCTATGAGAAATACAACTACGAGTATTTCACCTACTATACTACTGTAGCATTATTAAACGAACTGTACTTGTAAGTAGTATCTGTAAGATAATATTTTTAAGTTGGCATTATGTGGTAAAATTCAAAATTCCAGCAATAAACAAATGAGAAATTGCATTGCAGAAACGGTAAGTCTGTCAGTTACTTCAAAAAGGCGTAAATAAGATACTGGAAATTCCTTTATCGCTGTGAATTTATGCGGGGACATGAATAAATCGAAGAAATAAAGGTGGAAGCGAAGCTTATCTCAAGAGATATTGGTGGCATAAAGCATCTAGGGATCGTATATGCTTCTAAGGTTACAAATGATAAGAAAACTCATGGGTAGCGGCTTATGAAAAATATTGAAACAGCAAAGAAACATTTATCATGTTTACTTATTTTAGAACAGGACATTGTTTCCGCATTCCGCATAGCTGATGGAAATTTAAAAATGAGTCTATGCTTTGACAACTTATAGGAAACCTAAACTGATTGTCATTATGGCATCGCCTTTCTGGCTCAGAAAGCACAGCATCGTATCGTTTCGTTTAAAGAATCCAAACACGAAAGAAATTATATCGTTGAGAAAGCTTAAGTACGTTTAGCCGTCATTATCACTCGTCGAAATTAATAATGCAGAAGTTTTTCTACTCTAAGAAACTGAATGTCTCCCAGAGGAAGACATCGTTGAAAGGCATAAAGTTTAACGATAATTGCAAAGCATTCTGTGAATACTGATAAACATTACCATTCTACTTGAATTTCCTGAAATACTTGATACATAAACTCGTCTCAACGCAATGCAATGACATGATTATTACATCGTATATTTTAATGATATACACATTGCATCAACTCCATTGTAACAAATAAACTGAAACCCAACTTTGTAGAACTAAAACTAATGTTTATTTTCGAATGTTTGTCAAGTTGAAAATAGTTCGAACATAATAGGATATTTTGGAACGTGTTCAAAAATCTTTCGGGTACATTTATTCAAAATATATGGTGTTGAAAGTTAGCGAGGCAGCCGAGTTCAGGTGCCTGAGAAACTTTCATGGGGCAATTTTCGATAAGTATCTCAAATGTATTTTAATATGCACTTTATGAAACATTCTCAACTCAGCATACGCAAATAGGCGCATTTATCAAGTACTTTATGGACAGGCTCATGTAAGAGCATACAACTTTTCTTTAATACTTAGGTACTAGTAAAACGCTTTCATTTTTTTAAAACCAAGAAAATTATTTTATGGCCAGGAGTTTAAGATAAGGGTACCCTTATTTAAAATCCACCCAAAACAGCAGTTCCCAAGTATAATCGGAATACGAACAAGTATTGCAATTTAAAAGTTTGAAAACATTGCACTAAGCTATTTGCTCTACAGCAGAGTCACGACTCTGTTTGGTTTCATGAAAGTAGATGAAATCCATTATTCCGTGTTTAATATCGGGACAGACTCAACGGATATTCCGTTTCATTCCAGCATTCTATTTCGGTATTGTGGTTTTAAATAGAATAGATCTGGCATATTGGGTAAATCGGTACTGTTTATAATAGATATTTTGTATTCGTTCGAAAAAGATAAGCAATATAATATTACAGTTATTCATGTAAATCCTAATCAGGGATTCTACGAATACCACATTATTATAATATTGCGTCTTCATATTGAGTTGCGGCCATCATTACATTGTCATTAAATATGGAAATGTAAAATGTTTGTACTACTTTTCCTTTTACTACTCTATTAAACTAGTTCAATTATTATTTTGATACGTTGAGTCTACCTATTGTCTTAAGCATATTTATGAAATAGCTTATCATATCTTTAGCTACATTATAGTTACGTTTATGAAGAAAAAGATGCGAGAACAAAATCTAGCTTTTTGCAGTGGGTAGGTAGGTGGAAGCAGTAGTTTACTCATTCTTTTCTGTTATTGCAAGTGTCGCTGCCTATTATGGTAACCGCATCAGGCGAAATTCACAGACATAGAAAGCAATAAATAAAAATGTACATGTAAATGTAATGTATGTATGTATGTATGTATGTCCATGGGCGGCGGAAATCGCTTACCATCAGATGAACCGTCTGCTCGTCTGCCACCTCTCACATAAAAAAAAATACAGTGTGAAAGACGTGTTTTATTCTATATTGTCAATTAGCTATTTAAAACGCGGTAAACTCCGCCATCAGAATGTACTACGATTTTGCGATAAAAACAAGCAATTTGCAAAATGATTTAGAAATCGTATTCCTACAATTTATTATCTTGTCTAACCGAAATAAAGGAGGGTTCGCGATAAAATCGATCATTGGCATAGAAATCGCTCCCCGAGGCAAATTGGAGGCTAATCTTTAAGAAGTCGACGATAATGGGGATTGCAATTACCATGATAACATCACAGGACCTTTTAATGTTAATGGAGAAGAAAAATTGCGCCTTTCTAGAGACGATAATGAATCTGAAAATTTTGAAGTGGAATCTTTTCTTTGCGATGCTGGTTCTTATGGTAATGATATAAAATATTTAAGGAATGTTTATAAACAGTAATTTTAAATGGTGATTCTTGAAATTTAAAAGTTTACAGTAAATTATTCACTATATATAATAAGTTCACAGTACAGTTGTTTCCAGTATTTAAATTTTGGAACTATTACAAACACAATTTATTGTATTTGATGCAATGGAGAAAGTATTAATGGTCAAATAAAAATACTTTAAGTAATTCCGTTTACTTTTCCATTTATCTTTTCCGGCTGAGTAAAATTTTGCGCCATATTTGGATGCTTGTGATATCATACTAGATTAGACGATGAATCACTCGTGATATAAGCAGACACAATGGGAGTGAAAGTGCCATATTAAATGAAAATGTTTGATAATGAAAGTGATATTAATCATAACGACACACCCATTCACATATTGGTAGACATAACGACGCTAACACATAGTTAGTTATCAAACCACGTACGTAAGATAGAATGGCATTGAAGGACCAAATTTGATTACAGTAGCACACAGGACATAATACAATGTTATGTTAATGACTGCACAGTGATATTGCAGTAATAAAACTTTATGTTGTGAACTGCAACAGCATAATTCCTTGACCTATTTTAAAATCCTCAAGAGTAAAATACTGGAAACTATTAAACAGAACTTCAGTGCTGAGAAAAATTCCATTGAATATGATGGCACGTTAAGTAAAGAACGTTTTTTGTTAAAAGGACAAATAATTTTAAAGATGAAAAATCGAACGGTAAAAAGCAACTCGAATCACATAATGTAAGATCAAACACCAAATAAAACTTTGTTATGGAACTTACTATGACAGAGAGTAGAGCATCAGTGAAAGAAAACATTAATTCATAAGATTATTACATTGTAAAAATCGGCCCCAGTATGAAGCCTTGAAAATATTTTTTTGTAAACTATGAAACAAGAGACAAGACTCAATGATACATAAAAACCGTAAACACACATGTGTACGTATTATGTTTTGTTTTAGAAGCCAGCAAGAATCTCTATAACATATTTATCGAAAAAATATGTATATTATCATCCTTCCGGATTTGCGGAGAGCACGGTAGCCTCGGAAAAATGGAATAAGTAAAAATTTCCCACTTTCGCTCCGCAGCGAATGCACCTGACGAAGGCTGCGGAAAATGGGAAAATTCTTAGCGGGTTTTACAATAAGCCGACTTACGTCCAACCGCTCGTTAGGTTAGGACTTTAGTACGGTCAGAGCCAGTGGTACAAAAAAGAAGTTCAACGAATCAAACGCGAATCCTTCTAGCAGCTCAAACGTTGTAAGGCCATTGATATATTGATGTTGATTGAGTTATTTTTGAATAAGTACCTACTATAAGGCTTTTAATTTTGATACTACTATAGGGCCATTAATTTAAATATGCAATTTTTCTTTATACAATATTATTAAAAGGGAATCTATTTTAAAAGTACTTTCTTTTTTTAGTGTGATTGCTATTACAACTACAAAAAAATCGTTTAAATGTAAAGCTGACTATTCACAATAATAAAATACGTGATTTCGCAGAATCTTATCTGAGTGTTCATGAGTGCACGTTCTATTTCAATAGGTAGGACGTTATGGTACGGCCGGGAAAGAGGCTCGAGAGCTCCACTCTCAATCAGGTGCTTGACACATAATCGTCCGTATTACTAGTAGGCAAACGTTGTTTTTGCATGCTCTTTAAGTTTAATTTGTCTAAATAAATGCACAATTTTACATTCACATTGGTACTTATTGCACAAATGTGAGCAATGGGAGCATTGATTCCACCAGGAGACCGACTTGCTTGTATGTCGCCTCTAGCATAAAAAAAGATCTTCTTAACCACATACAGTTTGATGGGTCAAGTTCCAGTGATACGAGTAGAATTCTAAAAGCAATATCCTGATCATATTTGACCCCGAAAACTGCGATCGACAATAATTGACACCGATATAAATCTTGTCTCTGAGGCCTGTACTATGAGTACTTACTAGATAATGATGGGGGGTTTAAGATCAAGGTTAGTGTAAATGAGTTATGCCACACGCCTCTGCTTATATTGCTTTTATACAAGTTAAATCAACCTTCGAAACCTTCACCCTGGCTACGCCCAAGCCTTTGCCACTGTGCCATCGAGGTCTTAAACTCTAAGACAGACATTAGTCACTTAAATCTTAATGTACTATACCTACAGACCCGCCAATTTAAAGTGTAAAAGTTCCACCTACAACACGCTACGTTGCAATTACGACCACATTAAGAGAGCGTAAAACGTTCGGTGCAACGGGAAAACTAGGAAACGCGTTGCATAGGCTTGCGAGCATTCATTAACGTTGCAATCCTGCCAACTGAGCGTTCAGAAAAAAGTGCAGGGTCGAGAAGATTTACTAGAGTTCTGTACGTGACTATCTTTGCCCACGACCTACGCGTTAGAAAGAGACAAAAAGTAGTCTAAGATTACTCTTTATATCTTCAACTATCTCCACTTAAAAAATCACACCAATCCATCACTTCGTTTTGCCGTGAAAGACAAGCAAACAAACAGACAGACACACACACTTCAAAGGTATAATATTAGTATGGATGTTGAATAAGAAGGATAAAGCATTCAACCGACTAAAATTGATGGGGATTTTTGTAAAAATGCGGATGTAAATCCGCTACGGTACTAAATAGCGGCCTAAGTTATTGATTATTGGTTTAGACATCGACTTAGAAAACCGCCTCAGAAGCCTTAGCTTGTCTGCTCTTTGACAATCTCTGAACAAAAACAATATACCTATCTTTGCTAAAAACACTTTATTAGAGACCAAATGAAAAAGATAACTTCCCATTTCTAAAGGATCTCTAAATTGCAGCCGACTCGGAAATAACTATATTTTTACTTACGGTTCTTTCGCGGCACATTTGTTAACCAAAACCAACACGAAATGTGTTTTAAAGAAGCACGTAACAAATTATTTGTTTAAAGTTGAAGCAAAAATAGCTAATAACTCTTCGGTTTTCTGGGAGGATATTAAATTGGTATTCTTTCATTGTATGTACATGAAAACTCATTACTATTGTGTCGAATTATTTGAAATGGTATGATACAAAAATCACAGACAAAACACTGTGGAAATAGTTATTCAAGCAATCAGCCAATCACCGTCAGCTGAGAGTGGAAACTCCTAAAGAGCATCATCCATCCAATTTCAATTTCTCTATTTCTTTTTCATTATAATAAATAATTCACAGTTAGAATATGGATTACACAGGATCTAGTTACTCAATATGCTGCCAACTTACACCTGCCATTTTTCTTAAATCGTCACTCCATCGTACTTCAGGTCATTCTACACTACAGTCCCCTAGCAACCACTCCACTCTTATACATCATTAGCCTTTAATCAAACATTTTGTAAAGTGATTCAAATAACATCAAACATGGTCTAATTCACACATATTACGTGTTAGATGTAATCTTTCTTCAGGCATCTATTTAATATAACCGAAGGAACAAAAAAGTTAATTTTCTCACTCCTCATTGTTCACTTTTGATTAATGACTACATATTTTTTGCCAATCAAAACGTTCCATTCTACACGAATAGAATATGGTGTTAGCATCCTGAGCATAAACACATCTATAGTAAAAGTCAGTGAAGAAACAACGTCTGAACCTTAAATTCTGAAACATCAATAGCTGCAAGATATGCTTGATTTCTACATAAAAAAGACAGATTTGTATTCGATTTTTGCGGTCTTACGAAACCGCCACATTATATGTATACCTAGCTCACTTAGATCGTGGTCCTAAATATATCATAAAATATAGTATCTATCTACAATCATAAAAGACAAACGATTAGTGAGAAAATACCTAACATCCATAGATTGATGAATGGTCTTATGTTTATAAATACCGCTTAAAAGATAAAGTACTTTCCTTTATACAGGAACTATTTATCTATTTCGCTACAGGACTAACGACTGTAAAGGTTAGTGGGATATGGATGGTGAGACTTAGGTACTTAGTTAGTACTGTAGTATTTTAAGCTGTGGCTGTAGCGTGTATTGAAAAGATTCTATCGCTTTATTCACATATAATTAATGGCGGTAATTAATCTTATAAAGTAGGTTTATTTATTAGTCTCTATTCGTGATACACTAGGCCTTATATCTAAGTTTAGTCCTAATTCAATTGAGGCATAGTTGTTTGGCCTTGGGTAAACCATATAAGCACTAGATAAGTATTTCTAAGTTTAATTTGAAGTTATTCAACATTTCCTAAAGCACTTGCGTGGATTGAATTTAGTTCTAGACAGTTTTCCATTAGATTTTCATCAATGAATACAATTCTATCTTGAAGACAGATGTCAAACTTAGCTAACTTAAATATTCATTATACATTAATATATGGTAACGTAATGTAGGGCGCCCTCTGGCTAGGTGGAGGGGCGATCTGCGCAAGATGGCTGGCAAGAGCTGGATGCGAAAAGCCATGGATAGATCACGGTGGCGAACAATTGGAGAGGCCTACGTCCAACAGTGGACTGCGATAGGCTGATGATGATGATGAATATATGGTGTTTTTTTATCCTTAGAGAAGACCTCAAAACAGATCGAACATTCGGCAAAATTACCGGTCAATTTTAAATCGACGTGTTTCTTTTATACACTTGACATTGGCGGATCACACGCGCGGCTGGTTACCGTGCGCGGGATAGCACCAAAAAAATGTCTTCTGTCATTTTGTATCATTTTTATTCAATGCGAATTTTACTTATTTTTAGTATCCATAAAAAACATAAAATAATAACTTTGAACTGTCATGTTTCTCAGATGTACTCGTGGTTTTGAGATCCAAATCCAAGTTACAAATTATAGAAAAATATACAAATTAATGTTACTTACAGGACACTCCATGAAGTATTGTACAACATAATCAATATGTATCTGAACAATTACGCACATAGCAAACTCACGCAAAAGTCTCAATGATTGAATCATCTGCGTTTACGCAATAATTAATGCACTTATCGAAATTGCGGCGAAACGCAACTTTCTGAACAACAACCGATAATTTTAATATTGTTCCTGCTGTAGTACAGCATGTAATGTAGACTTTGGTAGACTACTCAGTGTTGCTACTTCAAAACTAAAATTAATAAACCGCAAAATCAGTAATAGAGTTTTTATCACATTTTCAATATGTATAATTTTTCGTGTATTTTCAACGCGCTTACTTCCTTACATTAACTATATGTAATATAAATAATAAATGTAGGTAGGTGATATATTTATACGAAATAACATGAGGTAAAATCATCCGTTTAGACTTTATTTGATGTACTTCAAGGTTGCACATGTACCATGCCAAATAAGGCACACGTATCTCTATTTTTTTTTCGCGATAGGTGGCAGACGAGCATACGGATCACCTGATGGTTAGCAATTACCACTGCCCCTGTACTTTAATAGATTCATAAGTTCGATGCCAACCAGTACCTCAATCACGCAGCGAAACACCGCTGAGACGCTGCTTCACGTCTGTCTCTCTCTGTATTTATAAAATTATGTGAGTAAGGCAAAATAAAATATAAGTTAAATCTAATTTTAATTAATGTACCACGTAAAAGTGTAACAGGATAAAAATCTGAAAACAAAATATTGAAAAAAAAATTCAGCATGTAATTTTCATCGTGTAATTTACTATCGGAAAAGACCGAGAGGAAGAAGCCCAACACGATGGTCAGACTAGATCAGTACCACATTAAACACCTCAGTGTGCGATGCCAGTGTCATCACGCCGCTGAAGACAGTTCAAGCTTGCAA
Source organism: Marasmia exigua (assembly GCA_019059595.1). Taxonomy (NCBI): domain Eukaryota; kingdom Metazoa; phylum Arthropoda; class Insecta; order Lepidoptera; family Crambidae; genus Marasmia; species Marasmia exigua. Next base: position 11,058,447 of record CM032479.1, on the reverse strand, counting down.
AAGAAAATCCTAGAAAGAGTTTTACGTCGGTGTAACAACCCTCAGCATTGAGGTCATCGACACAAGGAAGAGGAGGAAATTACTATCGTGGGTTTTCTACTTTATTTTTTATCACATAACACTCTAAATTTACCATAGATCTAATGCAAGTATCTTAGTCTGGCAATACTGAGACTATTGGTTATACACTCGAGTGAGCACCCGAGGATTGCGGCATCGGTTTTCACTGCAATGCACATTTACTTATATGAAAACGTCAGTATTCCTAAATAGGCAGTAGAACGGTAACCCTCAAGCATAATCGTATAATTCTAAACCTTATTTCAATGTGTTACAATCAAAAGTTCCTTACATGATTTGGAGGTTGTAATGCTTCTAGAAATAAATCTATAAGTATCAAAAAGAGTCATAATTCACTGATAATATTGAATTTGTATTTTTGGCTTTTGTTACCTCAATTGTAATAGACACAACCTGTGTTAAGTACCTTTGATGAACAATATGTAGAGGAGGTTTTAAAGCTCAATATAAGAAAAAAAACTCTATTTATTAAGAAAACCACATCGAAATCTGTTGCATACTTTTAAAGAACTCAGCAATGCAACTTTGTTTTATATTATGTCACGATATTAACTGTCCTATTTCAATTCAAGTTGAATTTTATTGGCTTCATCATCATCATCATCAGCCCATTTAAGTCCCCACTGCTGGGGCACGGGCCTTCCTCAATCACATGAGCGGTAATTGCCATACTCACCACGCTTGGCAGACGGGTTGGCGAGGGTTTTGATATAAATGCAGAGTTTTCCTTTTCTGGGTGCTGATGATCATGCTAGCAGCTTTACCTTAGTCGCCTTTTACCACACCTCAGTAAGAGTGAGGGTGGCCTATTCTACTCTGCCGGGCTTATTCATTACAAAAGTATTAGAGAGTGATTTGTAAACTAACCTATCTAATCGGTATTAAGTAAACATTTCCAACGCATTAGCTCCTCTGAAAGAGGGGCTTTTAACGAAAAAATCTTTACGTATCGCAGGCTGTTCATCAATCTTCCTGGTCAATAGCGAATACTTCGCAGGTGTAGATAGGTTCGATATATTCAATCTTGGGGATTTCTTGCTTCCGCAAAAATATATTGAAGTAAGAAATGCAGCCAGTGTAAAAATAGCATGGAAAAACTTGACTAGAAGGCAGAAAAAGCTATGTTTTGGATTGCTATACTACAAACAATACTTTTCTTTCTTCTTCGACTTTTTTAGCCTGTTTCAACTGGCCTCCTTCAGCATTTCCATTCCTTCTCTTCTTTCTTTTCAAAACAATACTTTTAAACAAAAATATTTAATTGGCCCATATAATAAATACCTTACAGTCTAACGTACATATATAATAAAATAAAATACACATTTATTTATGAAATTTCTGCTGGTAGCCGTCCTCGAAACTATATATTATCTTCTTCAAAATTCAAATCATGATCTGATAAAAGAATGTAAATTTCAGATTACTTAACATTCTAACAAAAAAATTGAAAAGGTTCCATTTTATATTGGTCACGGTCTATTGATCATTACATAGAGGCTCAAAAGTGGGCCTCAGAACAAAAAAAAGCAATCTTTTCATTGACGTGATGGTATGCAACTCTGACCTCGTCTGCCAATCGGAAGAATCGGTCGCCAAATTATAAAATGGCGTTTAATTACGTAAGTACATTTTGTTCATGATGACACAGTATAACGATAGTGAGTATCTACGATCGCCGCCGCTCCACAAAATACAGACCATAAGAATTAGCGATTACATACAATTAAGTAGTTTATAAAGCATAATTTCATTCCACTTTCGGGCGAGTGAATGAGTAGACAAATTTTCCACATAAGTTTATTTTTTCTCTCGAGGGAAGAAATAATGACTTATTATGTAATATTAGATTATGTATGAATTTGGGTTGATTTTTCCACTTTTTTTTGTGTAAGAAATAAACGAATATGTATTTGGAAAAGTCAGCCCTTATGTCGTGACAATTGCAGATTTGCAGATTTGTACCTCTTACCGGGCCGTGTGGTCCCCGGCAGAGTAGAATAGTCTCTCACTCTTACCGAGGTGTCGTAAAAGGCGACTAAGGTAAAGCTGCTGGCATGATCATCAGCACCCAGAGAAGGAAAACTCTGCATTTATATCAAAACTCTCGCCAACGCGTCTGCCAAGCGTGGTGAGTATGGCAATTACCCCTCATGTGATTGAGGGTGGCCCGTGCCCCAGCAGTGGGGACTTAAATGGGCTGATGACGACGACGACCTCTTACAAGTGTAAGATAAATAAAGGTATAATTATAATAAACTCATATTTACACTTGTTTCTTCTAAACAATGGTCTTTAACATATTTAAATGAGATTTGATGTTACTATATAATATAGTATCGCTTCGCATGCCGTGGCAACCTATAATTAAGTCACCACTAAGAATTTAATTACCTACTGCGTTAGTCTTAAGAATGTTGCAGTGTAAGCCTTGTTGGTTGTCCAAATAAATAAATACATAAAGTAGCTAAATGTATTATGAATCGTTACTGGGTAGCGAGTAAGCTATCGAGTACGGAGTAACAAAACGTTATTCACGAATACATTTCGTTACTCGCATAAATGGCATGAGTGGACTGTACCGGTACGCAATACGATATGACTAGATTCGTTGATCAAACATAAGTAGGTTCTATAGGTATCATAAATTACGTAGTAACGTAACGACATAAAAGTAACGAGAAATAATTGTCAGTTAAGTGTAGTCCTAACTGACAATTATATCTCATTACTTGTTTATCGTTGCGTTACTCTTACTATGCGTACGCTTTTTTTCGTTATTGCACTTCTATTACTGTACAATTTCGATCAAAGTAGCGTCTTTTTGCTCCGATCTGCTTGAGCGTTGACCTTTTAAAGTACTAACTTTGGAGCCACTGGTATTAATTCCTCTGTTGGCACTGAATAGCTGTGATTCAAATGAATCGATGGATGCCAGCAGAACGGATATGTCATTCAAACTCGTTCAACCGTGAAGTGTTTGTACACTTTATCGCGTTTTATACTTTATGTATATCTGGAGCAAGGATCAAATTCGGTTGGCGCTTAGTTTGGAAGATTGTTACAATTTTTAGTTTACCTACCAGTGCATTTGAAATAACGCATTGATCGATCTAGTCCCAAAGTTGCTTTAGTTTAAGATGGTTGAGGATTGCAGGTGCGGTTCCCATAAAAACACAAATCCCTGTTGATGAATCAGATACCTAGATGTTAGGTCTTTGTGTTTGGGTTCGTGTTTCTCTCACATCGTCAATTATAATAATTGACGATCATAATAATAACTCTTTAACTGAAGTCACTAAATCTATAGATAAAATCAGAGTAAAAGCACTTCAAATATTAAAACCACTAAAAATAGATGCTCATCTGCAACCAAAGCTTGAATCTAGACTAAGAGCAATTAGCATTCATAAGAGGCATCACATATTCTAGCCAGAATCGTCAGCGTAGAACATGCCCTTTGAAAGATGAAACCATGCCTTAACCCTTTACTGAAAATGGAAGGTTGAAAATTTGCATTGGTTTTCGCTCTTGTGTTAATACAGATAAGGTTCAAAATCTGGTGGGATGTATTTTCCTCCAGTACAGTTAAGGGTTAATAATTAACCTTTGAAGCACACGAACCCTTAATTTCGCTCGTTTTACACAAATCTTCAAAAGACATTTGATTTTACAATCTCCATGATAGTCGTGATGATCAGAATTCTTGCAAATGCTACTTTGAAATTTGTAATGTTATTGTAATATCCTCTTGAATTGATATACTGTCAAAAAAGTTATTATCGAAGTATTAAGAAGTTCGGTATTTTGCGAAATAATATATATGTAACTGTATCTCTAACAGTGGGATAAACTTTTCAGACACTTTTGTTGATTCAACTTAGAAAAACTTATTGAGCATATAGGGTTACACAGATTTATACTATGATATATGGTACCACAATCTAGGTGGTCTTATTGTTAAAACATTAAATGTATTTTTTTCTTACTAAATTTATCTCGGATCGGGACGGATTTGGATATGCAGGAAATGTCATATTTAGAGATTGGATTGGCCGTGTAATTAAAACAGAAACTGTTTAGATAAGTCTTAAGTGTTTTATATTAAAAATAACATTTAGTTTATGATTTACATAGGTGTACCCATTTTGAGTATTTTGACATTTGTTGATCACAGTATGTATTTTGAGTGGCATCATTAGTAGTATCCTCATGTTATCAAAGGGTACACACCTCGCTTCCTCATTAAACCTCATATTTACTTAAATACAGTTTTGAGGTAATCTTTATGCCACAATTAGTACGAGGAAACTCAATTATCTACAAGTACCGTTACCGCTAAAACCAAAAGGATGTTTATGCTCAAACCCATTATCTCTGAACTGAGGTAACGTTACTGAAGATAGCCCATCGACAGATGTTTACCTCACAAAAGCCGTTGAACCATCTGCTTCTTTTTTCAAACGTTTTTTTTTTATTTTATTATCTTTAAGTTCAAGAAAAGAAGAAGGAAAGTAAACGAGCGAAGCGATTTGGCTAATGGAAAGTGATCATATAGGCGCTAAAAGATAGCTACAACAGCAACACCATACAGATTTCAAGACACTGCCGACTATTTTTGAGTTGAAACTGGAAGTCTTAAACCATATGAGCATGGCTAATACTACATGACTGTTAATATCTTCCTTTTTAGTGTGAAAATTGCAAATAATCACTTGCAGAACGAATTTTGCAAAACGCAAACTCAATTAAGTAATTGGACGCTCCATTGGGCGCGAATTATGAAGTATACAGCACTATCCAGTCCGATGACTGCCCGAGATCTGTCCGAAGACTTTTACAGCATACGTAACAGTCCCAAAAAACCAGATAGCAGAAACTTTGCAGATGAAACTAGAATCGCTTGCAATAAATTATTATGAAAAGTCAACGACCTGCAGTGACAGAAATAAAACACGATCTCGACTGCTCTCATTTTATAAGTGAAAACAAAAGATAAGTCAAATTTGTGGAATCGGTAGGTAGCGGGCTGGAGTCCGCTTCGACTGTCGTGTGGACAACATGGCTAGGAGTTGAATCATCAGATATTATCACAAAATGGCTCGTTGGTAGTGGCACTGCCTATGGCTTTAAAAGTTGTGAGTTCGATCCGACCTTGCATCCTCGACGAACATTTGCGTGATCAACATATTTTTATTCTAAACAAACAAATGTTAACCATCCATTGGGTGTTATAAATTTCATCTAGATATATTTATTTGGAATCAGGTCTATAATTTGTGATGTTTAAATTTGTTATATTATGAAAAGATATCAGAAATTGTCAAAATACAGGAAGCAATTGGTTACAAGAGAAACTTATAACATGTGACTATGTATTATTGATACTACTGCTCTTAATAATAAGTTTAACTGCGAATAAGCCACTATAAAATGCCAAGAGAAACAACATAATAATACACTTGCGCTAGTTAAAGTTCTTATGAACACAGACACACTTTCCCTTAGATTAGATGCGTGTTGTACATCGTTAAAAGTATCAAGATCATCAACGTAGACAATATTTGAGAAAAATATCTAATGGAAAGCTTAATACACAGAGGGCCTAAAACAAAACAGTCCCATAACGAACGAGTATATACCTGTCCCATCTAAACAATAGAAACGCACAGCGCGTGTGAAATAGACGGGGATAAAGATTTGATCGTGAATTCCGTTTTATTGTAAGGTCTTAGCACAAGTAACAATACCCATTTTGGGACAACTTCGAATTTAGAGAGTCATCTTCAAAAAAATCTTTGTGAAAAAAGGGTATAGCCATACATACACATGACTGTACATCTATTTGTATTTTTAATTACTATTCTTTAGTAATTTATTAGTTTTTGAACATTTGATCTTTTAGGTTATTGGTCACCTTCTTGATATTTAAGACTGACATTATATTATTTACTATCATCCATAAACTCAATAGTTCCAGTACATGCGCCAGATCTTTTAAAATTATGCTGCTGTGTTACTTTAACATAGTCTACAAACTTAAAAATAAATTTTCTGGGTCACATGCATAGAACCAACAGCCAAGTCGGTATCGATCGAGCTCCTTAGATGCAGTCTCCAAAAATACATGTGATAGATGTTCCGCTGAATCGGAATCGCCTTTGCACGGTCCGTTTCAGATTCTAAATTTATTTAGATTTTTACCTTCTATATTAGCTTTGCCAACTCAGTCGTTTTATTGGTTGCTTCTCCATTTTATAATTCTAACTTTATGTTATATGGAAAAAGGAATTTCTATTACTGTACCGATCGTATATACTTAAACAGTTTTCAACTATAAGATCTGTCATAAGTATATTTATTTAAACAAATACTTTCATACGCATTAATAAAATGTAATTTTCATTGCTTACAGTAATTGCTTGTTTGAGTTAAAATAGCTTCGGAATGTTGTAAAGTTTATTTCAATACAGTAGTTTAATATGTTTATTAGTACCCAATTCATAGCTGATATTTAGGTTAGGTTAGATTTTATTACGGAATAAAATTACTTCCTTATTAGTTAGATTAATTTTGATAATATAGAGCAATCTAGTCCCATTTTATATCAATAAATGTTAGAATAATATTTTATTTATACAAGACATTAATATTCTTACTTGATATATGAACAGCTCCTGATTATCCATTTGACCGAGGTGAATTCAGCTTAACTTCACATAAAACAACGTGGCATCATCACTGAACTAGGCACTTCCTAATCTTCGTCAACCAGGACGAGTTGACTGCATCACACGAAATTTATTCAGAGCACGCCGACCGCGAGCAGAATAGTGCTTGCACTATTTTATGGCCGGAAATAGTTTAGTAGCTTCCAAGTTGTGTACCTGCCTTTATTGGGATAAAAGCAGTTGAAAGCTGGGTCAGATTCCAAACATTCAAACTTCGAATCAGTTTCAAATAAAAACAAGAAAGTACAATTCTATTTTTGATTGATATAAAAGCGTTGGCAAACACAACAAAAGAAGAAAAAGTATATTCCAATTTCGTAATATCTAACGGTTAACTTAAGGCGCTTACACCACGTCACAAAAAATCAACACAGGGTTACACCACTGATAACACAGCACAAGTTACGTCAAAGCACTGACTTTCGCACAACTTGACTGCGGAACGGGCCCCTCAAGCATAAGGAAGCGCTAAAATAATTCGAGCGTACTGCTAAACCTTATTTTTAACTCGACTATAATAACACGAGCGTCACAGCCGACTGATGGCAGAACCGCTCTAGCGCATTCACGTATCGTACAAACTTAAAAAACGGAGCCTTATAAGTACAGTCCGCGAGAATATTCACAAGAACCAACTTCCTCTGCGGTCGAAAAGAGCAATAAAGTCTAAAGTCCCAAACCATTAGAACAATGAAAGAGCCAATAAACTATGCAAATGTTTATCCCCTAACACGCAATAATGGACTTTAAGGTTGCAGTTAAAGTTAGATGATTTTCAGACTTGTATATTTCCACATTTAAATGCTAATATGAACCCATTTGGCTTTGTTTTCCTTACTATATTTCTAATTATTGCTGCTCATATCGCAAATATATACTATAATAATATACGACATAAGACATTACTGAACAATGTCAGAGCTGAAAATTCTTCCATGGCAAATTACTAATGAAAGAGATAACAGGATATTGTTTACCTCATCCATCGCAACTTACAACTTCCCTTTTCATCTATTGTTATTACCTATACGTTGATTGTATTTCAAACTAGCTGTATAGCTGAATTAAGATAGTACCTAAGTATGTAAAAAAAAACAGTTCAGTTTTGTCAAACAATTAGTAATGAGGTCTTTGTCCTTCTTAGCTCAAGATGGATTCTTTTACTTTTTTGCAATATTTTCATATTTTTACAACAAACTTGAAAGAAGATGTTGAGGTCAATGATAGGACAATCTCAAGCAGACTACGTTTACTGAATTTGAAGATAATATATCTCTATTCATTTTTTGATAACTAGTTTTATATTTGCTGTATTGAAATGACTAAACATTACTTCAATTCAAAGCTGAGTAGTTTTGACTGCGAGTATGAGTATCGATTAATTTAAAGGACGTTACTTTACTGGTACTTGAATTTTACAATTGAACTCGAGTACCGCGATAATATTGCATACAATGACGTAGTCTGTAAATAGAAGGCGAAGGCCGGCTCTGCTCAGTATATTCGCAGGTGGTTTTCAACAAGTGCAAAATACCAAGAGCCGTAACAGAAATAAATGAAATTTATTATTGAATTTCTTAGTATCAACACACCCAATATAAAACAGATGTGGAAAATACAAATAACAAAGTAAAGTCATAGCTGTATAATTTGTAAACATATGAAGTATACCTTCTTCATGGTCAAGGGCACCAATGTTGTTTCCAGTATGAAGAAACAATGCGTAGTGGATTTTTTTACAAAATTTATGAGGTGTACTGTATTTATGAACAATAAAACTTTTGCGATACTTAAAGACCCATTGAAGCAAGTCTTGATGAGAAAATAATAAGTACCTAAAATATCTAACGGCTAGCTAATAAGTATCTCTAGTTTGAAGAAGCAAAAGAAATAAAAAAAACTCATAAGAATTAAGTAAAAAATAACAATGAAAGGATGTTGCCAAAATATTAATATAGCGGCATAAGTAAATGAGGATTGTTGAACGTATGGTAAACTACAAAAGACAGTTGGTATGAATCTACGGGGACTGACCAGAATAATTAATGAACGAAAAAAGAAATACACTGATTAATTTTCAATGAGAATTTCAAAAATACACTAACATTATATTTATCGCACGAGACGATAACACTCATTTTGCATACAATGTCAGCAGATATTTAAAACTGTCACTGCAGATACATGAAAACGCGTTGAATATTAAATTGTATATTTCTTAAAACGAAAGAATGGGTGGCAAACAATGGAGGAGTATTTCAATGCATATTCTATTTGCACACGAAGTATACAGTCTTGGGTTACACCATGAATCGTAGTTCTGGCAAGGTGAGTTATCTTATAAAGTTATGCACATTTTAAGGTTGAAAATTTGTCATTGGATTTTCGTCTTACTGACATTGTGATTGAGGTTCATCAAAATTGACTTACAGCGTAAGTATAATTCAATAAAAATATGCGTGAGGTCTAGACACAGTGACGGATTCAGTAAAATACTATTTATTATTTATCAAATACTAAGTGGATCTGGAGCTAAACTCTATTTTCTACGCATTGACGTTTTTTAAAACAATTTTATTCAACACACTTTTTGCTCGACCCATGAATCGAACCCAGGACCTACGAGATCACGGCCCGGTACTTAAGCCACTAGACAAACAGGGCGCTATCAAATAAAAATTACTAGTTTTTCTAAGCTTACCATTGTATGTCATGTAAACATAATTAGGTATATTATAAAACTTGTGCACTATGTACATTGCCAGAGTGTAACAAATTTAACAATAAACATACCGATGATATCTGTCAATATTTATAAACCTAAGTTTTTGCTAATGTTTTAGCATTTTGCTAACTTAGATCCGACACTGCAACAGTTGGCAACGATACGAAGGCATTATGACTCAGCTGTTGACGTTTACCTGAACTTTTGCTATTCCGCGGTCGTCGACGGTCCGCCGTTATAGCTTCTGAATAATGTAATGATTGTCTGCTATGTACTTGAGAGTAATCCCTAACGAGGACTCATATGAGAAAGTTACAAATTGGTAGTTTGGAAGTAGTTTTTTCTTATTTTCTTTATTTCTTTATTTTGTTTATTCATAAATGGACCAGAATTTGACCTCCAAAGATATTAAAAGTAAAAATAAAAATACAAAATACGTACAGACGATGAACAGTTAAACGATTAGTCTATACTTTGGTTACGAAAAAGTTGTGAAATAGCGCAAAGAGAGTTAGTTCCTTTAATATGGACAAGAAAAATAATGAGCAACACACGAGAGTAGATAACAATGTCTGTACAAAGGTTGAATGATTTTCTAATTGTCAAATTACTATAGCCGAGGTTCCGCATAAAGGCACGTTAATTGATAACCAAACAATCAAAATCTTGTCCCTCATCCATGTAACCAGTTCCTGACCACAATCATCAATTATCTGCAACAAAACTTGTCCGAAATTGAGGAAAGCCACGTGAGTCACTGACATGAGTCACCGCAGACTCCGGAGGGAGGTCCTTGAGTTAATAAATAGTGACGGGGCAGAAACTAAAATATAGGTAAATAATCTTATTTATGAGTATTTAGCAACCATGAGTAAGTTTAATGACGTAATTTCATCAAAATTTAACCATGAAACACGACTCTGTAGCAATTAGTGTTGTAAACAATACCTTCTTATAAAATTAGAGCAGTGGAAATAATACCATTTTTTAATTAATTAACGTCAAATATAACTAAAAGAGGTCTTGAGAATTTTGCAGATTACAATCGCGATCAAACTAACCGCGCTTGAATTTCAAAATGGAATTAAAACAAAATGTTAACTACATTGTGACACGCTTTATTATAGGTTTACATATAAAAGTATCTACAAGCAATATCATTTCAAAACCTGTTGTCTCCAGTACATATCTGAGTGAACTAACTCGAAGCAATAAGACATAAATTTCATATTTATGTCTGTTTTATCCTTACTAATATTATAAAGGCGAAAGTTTGTTTGGATGGATGTATGGATGGATGTTTGTTCCTCTTTCACGCAAAAACTACTAAACGGATTTTAATGAAACTTTACAGTAATGTAGCTTATAGATCAGAATAACACATAGGCTATAATTTATAAAGATATTGTGTGAATTGTCCAAGCACCAGTTATTGATACATAAAGCCCTTGCTTTTATTCGAATTACACGCAGACGAAGTCGCGGGCAAAAGCTATGTTCCATAAATCACAGACTACTTGACGAATGCCTCGAATGAAAGTGCTTCTTCATCTAGCACGATAATTATGTTAACCACTCGTAGGGAACTGGCACAAGCTGTCATTACATACCACCATGCTGATTTATTATTACATACACATACCAGTTAGTATTGATGAGTTCATTGACATAGCGAATAATTCCGTTGAAATATTTCTAAAGCAAAACTACTAAAACGTTAAACGATTTATAAGAAATCATACAATGAAATCAATGCTACTGATAATGTTGACGGTAAAATAATTGATGTCATCAAAGCTACATTCAATGTTCGATATATTTCAAGTAACAAAAAAGATGCGACTAATAGTTAGAACGCCATTTACGCAGTGATATCTGATATTATTAGTAAAGTAAGTATGTTTTCATTGGAACTAAATTATCGATAATTATACTACTGAAATACGAATACATCACTACCACGCAATCACAATCGATTCTGTTATAAAATGTTATTACAGGATTGCAATTAGATGTTTATGTGCGTAATATTCTGTTTTATGAAATTTTAAAGTAAACGTGAAGATTTTTCTGTATAAAAAGTCATTGAACGTTGTCACTTTCAAGAAACATGACGAAGATGCAATAGTCCGTGACATATTTGGAGCAGCAAACGTAATTTTGATTTGTCGCTGGCTATCATGTTAAAGACCTTACTCATATAGCGAAGTGTTTACACTTGCTATAATAGATTAATATTGGCAATAAGATTTACAGAGTTACAAATGACAATTAATTAAGATGAGAGATTAGAAACGCAATTAACACTTGATTCTTACGGGCTGTCTTAAGAACAATGTGAGAAGAGGTTTCACTAGTTTGGTTGAAACAGCGAAAGAAAACTGACAGCTCATTAAGATAAGCCATCAGAAGAACAACGAAACCAATTGTAAATTTTTAGACGTATTACCAAACCGAGCAAACAAAGATTTATAACCAACAGTTTTGTTAGATAACGATCATTTTGTTAATTACAATACAAAGGTTTCCATTTCCCATGTTGCGGAGCGACAAAACAAAAACCATGATGGCGTATCTACCCCAGACCCCATTAGATAAAGAGTCAAATGTTAATAACTTAAAACGACGAGGGAACATGCAATTTGTGACATTCTTACCTTTAGATAAGACAAATGGTGAGACCTACTTTATAAAACACGTTTTTGTGTAGTTGCTCCATAATTGGAACGCCAAGAGTATTGACACTCCATCCAACTTATGTACAAAAACAAGTATATATTTTATCAGTTATATAATATAATAGAACCTACAAACTATATATTTTTTCCAAATCAATTTTTGTTAAGATTATATGGTAAGATATGCAGTGAAATAAGTTTTTTTTTTGTAAAATCCAATCATATGCAATCAAACAAACGTCAATATTGCCATCCCTATCCTTTTCCTCGTCTTGGTGTAGCATCCAAAGCTGTCATTTCAGCTGATTCAGAATTTGAGGAGTCTGGTAATTACAATAAAGCGACTGCCGCCTGACTTTTGCTATCCTTAAACAGGGGAATCAGAACTGAATCATGGTTACACGTTTCAGAAACTATAATAAATTTGCATATTTCCTCACAATACATTATGTTACCACATACATATGTAAAATCTATACCTTCCGTCTGGAAGGCGCGTTCTTAACCAATGAGCTACCATCACCATTGTCATTATTACCGTCATTTCAGTTTATTTGTCATAATGTGTCGGTTTTCTAAAGATTTTCTACACTAATGGCGGTGAAAGATAAAGAATAAAACGTATCAAATGGTTTCTTCACTATCCGGTAGTTTATCATAATCTTCACGTACAAATGATTCTAGTGTTTCAATTTTATTGACGAACTCTAAGCAACTCTGTTAACGAATTTTGCATTAATCTGGTCCTTACATTAAATCTGTAAATATGGTTACACTACTCTTATTTAGGTTAAGTTAAGTGTTCAAAGTATCTTTGATTACTAAGAACAAAAATGATTACGCCCGCAAGCCTGCATTTTAGAACAAACACATTTTTAGACACAAATGAAAACGTAAGATAACAATTCCTACTAATTTTATGTCAAGAATTATGAAATTTCTGCACAGTATAGATGTTTTGAGGATGACTAATAATTCAGGGAAGTATACAGTCCGGCCACACGGCCTCTAATACCGTTCTTTTATGAAAGGCTTTGCGGGAATTTAGATATAAATTTGATATGAACGTACATTCGTTCCTTGTTTCGCTTTATATAATATTCACAGCGGGTTAAGAGTATGATTTGGCTTGCAACTCGAATAGGAATGAACGAGAGGAACATGGCGCGGAGCAAATGGAGAGTAATGCAAACAGAATAAAAATATTGTTTGTATGGCCGGCGCTGTAGCGCAACCGACTGCATTCTAAATAATATATACATGCATAGAAAAGGTTAAAACGGTCAAAATAATTCAAATATTGAAGTAGGTACTTAGGGATCTTTTTATAATTATTATTTTGATAATAATGATTAGAATGACTTAAGTATATTCGTGACTTGTGGTCGAAAGTTTAATATCAGAAAGCAAAATAATAAAGAAAGCTGTCATTTTTAAACATACCTACTCGAAGCGCAAGAAAATATCAAAAATAAAATTACTATTTCACCGTTGATAAAACTACGTATTAGAATATTTTAAGTCTGCATAAAATAAATAAATGTACCCAATAAGTCTTCATCTCAGACGTCTAGCTTTGAATTTATTCTAAGCAAATATGTATGTGTCTGCGTTTTATTCACAACTATCAAAAGAACATCGGATCTAGCTTCACACTTCACTGCAGTCTCATTTTTGCTCAAAGATAACTCGACATATTTTTGCAACAAGTTATATGAAAACAAAATCATACACATTTAAATATATTGTATCTCCAAATGCAAAGAATTGGAATGTTTTGAGTACACAATCTTAAATTACAAAATTCTATGAGTAATTTTTGAACCGTATAGGTGCGATTAAAAGGCACTATACACATGTAGGACTATATCAAAATCAATGAAAAGTCGAGCACAGACACGGCGAGATATGTCTTGACTAGTTTCATCCAGCCAGACCAGCCAGTCATGTGTGTTTCTAATGTCAGCAGTCGTCATTCACTAAGCTGTCCTAACTGTGTTCTTCATTCCAAGACTCAAGATACCAAAGTTTTATGCTGTGAAATTGGGAATCTTGATAAATGCATTCCTAAAGATATCCCTCGCTCACAAAACGCAGCGTACATAAAGACAGACATTCAAGCATTTGGTTCTGATATATTCCAGCGTTCACAGCCCAGCTGCACTTTCGTATGAAGAAAATCGAGTTTCCCAATACGCGTAACACGGATCCGTATTCCGTGATATAGAAAATGAGAGATAAATGTAATACTAGTACGAAACATTAATGTGTTTTGAAGAACATGTTACTTGAAATCGAAAGCGGTGTTCTTGTTATTGACGGAAATGTTTATAGTGTTACTTTATTAAAGAAAGGTTGTGAATAAAAACCAACGAATAGTTAGAAACTTCAAAATTGCAAATCAGCTGTTCCATACATTGCCACTCAATACTACAATAGCAACGATATCCTAAGATAGAATCATTTCATACTCATTTCATAATCGTAATTCCATCATCTTCATTATTACTTTTCTTTTCAATTTACATTCTTTTGTTTATTCAACTTTCGTAACCTTTACTGGTACACTTTATTACTGCAAAATTTATAAGTTAAATCAAATATGATTTTTAAGTACTCCATTATATTCACACATCCATCTGTAGATTGAGATTATATGCACAAATAATACAACATTGCAAGTATGCATAAACAGTTATTGAACATTTTCCCACATAAGTTAAAACAAAATTCTCGTCAATGCATAACTGCAAGTTAACAGATACAACTCATCATGGGAATAATTAATACGATTGAACACAATGAGAGAAATCTTGCAATAACTGTTATTTCAGTCGTAAAGTCACAGTGTTGATTGTAGGCAGGTTAGCAGCCTATTATAATAGTTTTACCACAATATCAAGAGCGGGTTTCTTTGATTTTGACCGGTATCCGCTTAGCAGGAAAACCATTGTAAATCTCAGGTTGACAATCACCTCAAAGGAATGACAATCGAAAAAAAACATCTTCATTAGTTTCATTGACGATCTAGCAGGTTAATAAACACATAATATACCATAACTCAACAATCAAATCATTAACTTTTTTACTCCCCTAATGAGTTAATAGCGAGTTTATCTTACACGAAAGTTGTTGACTCTTGTAAAAAGAAATGTCAATCTACCACATAACGAAATACGATGATTCGATACACGAATCTGTATAAAAAGAGGTTGTAATTACAATTACTCGGTGTAATAAGCCCGATGTATTACAGTCACGATTTGTCTCCATTTACTAGAGATGTAACATTTTATATGGAAATCAGATTATATTTTAATCGATCTTTAGCATCATAATGATTATTCAAGTAATTATCGATTTGTAGAATGCAATAAAATAGACAAATAGTGTTGAAGACGTTAAGTAGAACTTAATGTATTCGTACTAAACAGCTTATATCACGAACAAAACATTTTTCTTAAAACTTAAGTCATCAACTAAAGATATCAACCAGTGGTTCAGTTAGTGTCAACTTTTTTATGGATATATAGACCATTGGGGACTCAGCCAACGAGTGCAGCAGAATGACCTCTGGCATCTTTGCCAGAACCAAGTGAAACGCATTACAACCGCCGGGGCGATGACGCGGTTAGGGACAAGCTTGCATATAAAACATAAATTATTAACATACCACAAAACCCCCCATTTGAGGTCCTTAACTACATAAAATTGGTGATTTTATGTAGTTAAGGACCTCAAAGGGGGGGTTTTGTGGTATGTTAATTCAGTCGTAACCTAACCTAACCCCCCACCCCAAAAAAAAATAATGACAGTACATTTTATACATCTTACTAACATTAACCATGCATGACTGCCTAAACTTAAGATTGTAATTGTAATTTAATTTAAGTAGTTTAATTTTATCGTGGAGCAAATTTCATAATTATTTTGTAAACACTTAAAAAACGAGCTCAAAAAAGGCACGGAACCAGAGTCCGTGGAATTTGATTAGAATTAAAAAAAAACGCATTATAACTGCCTCTGCCCAGACTGCGAATCGATCACGACCACTCTGACGAGAGTGTACCGTATGAGAATAGAAGAAGCTAAACTCTACACAAACATTTTACATTAAAGTCCGATTTCTGCAAAAGAAATCGTCAAAGAAAATAAGAAAAAAAATACAAAATATTTTTGTTATTTATCGATTTTTCGCATCTCTATTTGACTCCGTTTTCGGGTCGCGTTTATACTCCAAAACGAGACACGCGATGTTTTTGTTCATGTAACCGAACATACGGAATTTTAATTAAGTAACGTTTATCTTGAGCGATTGGATGACATAATCGTCGGCATAAAGACAATAATATAGAGCGAATTTTAAACTCACTTTAATGCGATTGTTGTGATGTAGAATCATTTTGGAAATTAACAGTGTTTTATAGTGATGTAAACCGCAATTTCAATTGGGCAACATAATTTTTTTATTCAATTCTTACTCTTTCTCTTAGTGGTAGCAGTTAATTTAATAATTAATATTTTTTTACACGTATAGTAAAATTTACCTTATACAAGCCCATAGTTATTGTAAACATATTTATGTTATTAATTAATTAGGTAGGTATCGACAGATAAAAATGACCTTATGACGTCAATGAATTGTTTTCCTGAGGATAATAAAACTAAATAATATTATTTTGTGAATCAATATTATATTATTGACATATTTTTTGTTAAAATACTGTATTAATAAGTCATCTGCATGCAGTGTGAGTCCACTAAATTCGAATCAATCAAATGTGTTCAAGTTTAAGATAAAGCCTTACATATTTCTTCGTATATTATATATTTTTGGCCCTCGTTAAAGCGGTATTACATTAAGTGTATGTATATGATATAGATAATGCTGATAATGTTACATAACATTGTGCGGCAATTCGATAAGCACACTCTCCCTTTGTTAACTCAGCCATTTGGCAGCTGTCAGAAACACCTGCCCAGGCGCAACTGTCGTGGTAACCGAATGCATCGAAAACCATATGTTTGCGAAAAAAGATCATCGATGAGTTGACTAATTAATAAGTAGTATAACCCTATATTTAAGATAGAGTTCTTAATTTGACCATAATTCAAGTTATTCATCAGATTGCTAGCTGCTTAATCTGTGTAGGTAGGTATTTGTAACATTAAAATATTAATACAATAATGTTATTTTAATTATAAATGTAACTTTAATAATTTATGCTTAATTATTTTTTTATGTAATAGGTGGGAGACAAGCAGACGGATCACCTGATGGTAAGCGATTACCACCGCCTACACCCGCGTCACCAGTGGAGTCACAAGTGCACTGCCAACCTTTAAAGCCCCTTTTCCCCAAATTGCTCCTCCGGTACCTTCACTCACGCAGCGAAACACAGCACAGTGCTGCTTCTCGCCGGTTTTCTGTGAGGCCGTGGTCGAGCCGGCCCATTCATGCCGAAGCGTGGCTCTCCTACGTTAAATAATAAGACTTCCTTCCTCGTTTTCCAAAGTTCCAATACTGATAACTAGGTACCTACTCCCAGCCATTCATTTTAAACATTTTCTGTTATACCTGAATCATACTGTGATGGCGCTTAGACCTACATTTTTTTTAAATATAAGTCGCAGTAACTGTCTTTAAAAACCTTTATATTTTAATTTTCGAACATTGCACGATATCTAATAATTACAAGAATTTCCATCGCGATCCAGCGCGGTAATGCTGCCAGCATTTTGGGGACATTGCCACGGGGACCTACTTTGTTTTAACTTTCCTTTTTTTTACTTTTAGCTTAATTTTATTTCTCAGTTATTGTCTTAATTTTCTTGTGTGTTCAATAAATAATTTACGTAATTACAAGCAAAAAAATTTAAAAAAGGGGTGTCCGACTAAGCACCATGCTATATATGCCATTACACTTTGATCTCTTTGTCATTCACCAGTACCAAATATGGTACCGGTGTTCCATACTTGTTAGATAAAGAGACCAATTATATCTTTTAAAACATACTGTTCCAAATATGGTTGCTTTATTTCAAACGTGGAATTAAAATGATTAATGCCAGCCATGAACTATATGAAGCAACGAACACGCAGAAAACCATACCTATGACTATAAATAGATACTTATATCATGAGTGACCTGAACGATGTAGAGCTAAAACAAATTAAATTTTATTAAGGTGATGGGTAGGGCACACTAGCGGGGTTATTGTACATTGACCACAAAGTAAACTCACCACATTTTGTAAACTCCATACATTGAAAGTAAATTCACCACATGCATTAAAAATATGTGTAAGTTAGTCACAGGCGGGTGAGGTTTGTTGTAAATTCGCCACAAATCCTCAGTTCACATATTTTTTGCTTAAAGTAACGATAGCAAACAATCTTTTGATTTTTTTAGAGAATAATTATATTGATAAAATTAAGAGAGTACCTATAAGTTAATATCCAATGAAAACTAATACGAAATTAAGAATTAACAGTAAAGCACATCTTTCTTTTTGTCTCCTGCGCTTTTGCACACTCTATCACGCGCTCGCTCACTTGCATACTTGTACATATATTTTATTATGTAACTTGATTTTTCCCATATCGAAAAAATAAATAATTTTTTATTCTACTTGTGTTTTGATTTTTCTGCAGACCTTTTCACAAAAGCAATGGTGATGAGTTTACAATAACCAAAATTATTAATAAACAATTTACTTCATAAAAATAGAACTGTGGTGAGTTTACACTTACTTTTTTCTGTGGCGAGTTTACTTTGTGGTCAATGTACAATAACCCCACTAGCGACG
This sequence comes from Marasmia exigua, assembly GCA_019059595.1. Classification (NCBI taxonomy): domain Eukaryota; kingdom Metazoa; phylum Arthropoda; class Insecta; order Lepidoptera; family Crambidae; genus Marasmia; species Marasmia exigua. The sequence goes on along the minus strand of CM032479.1, from coordinate 11,039,425 downwards.
CCAATCGATTTTAATTTTTAGCTACTAAACCGGATCTATTTTAAACAATTTCGGGGTTACAACCTCTCGGCAATCACTTATACTATTTATTAAATAACCATGCACAAATGTTGGGTCCAATGCGTACGCGAAAAATTGAAACATCAATTTTTCGCGTACAAAAACGGACCCAACATTTGTACATGGTTATTTAATAAAATTAAGGCACACCTTTCTGGCGTCATTCTAGGTTAAACTACTAAATAAATAATCAACTTTAAAATAAACTTCCTAGAAATTTCTTTGGATATGAAATAGAACGTACTTATACGTAGAAATTTACGTAGATTTAAGTACAACCCGTGCGGATAAAGAATGGGATCAGAAATGGCGGCGCATCTATTCACTTCTCGCTCGCACACATATTTGCGTCTATACTCGCACTCGTGGGGTGCGAGTATAGACACAAATAGTTTGTACTGGCGAGTTGTCGATAGTCTCATCAATATTGTAGGTATATTTACAATATCCAGTGGAAATATTATTACAAATATTTGACCACCAGTTAAGATGAGACTGCTTAATCAATAGTTGATATTTTTATAGCAATATTTTGCAATTTATTCTTAAGTAAATAACACACTTAAAAAATTCATCTCGTGTTCAGGCGGGACTCGAACCCACACCTTCTACAATCCGGGTGAATGTTATACTAATTAGACTAATAAACGCGTTACTAAGTCAGCGAACACGAGATGAAATTTTTAAGTGTGTTATTTACTACTCATCGTATTTTAATTCATGCAAGCAAGTGACATAACGTACCTGAATTATCCTAACTGGTTTTATGTATGTCAGCAATAGATTAAAACCTAGAAAGCCTTTATCACAATACTAAACGTTACGGCTTGAAGGTCGTCCAGCCTTGTCACACATTAACCTAACATTATTAGCATTGTGTTCGACGAACTATGACTCACGTACGCATATCGATCGGGTGGAATTTGACAGCCAAATGTTACAGTACAGGTGCGAGGGTACATACGTTAGTTCATTTAGGCTCGATTTGAACATTCTATAAAGATTATAGGATATTTTTTAACAATAGTTTTTAACTTAAATATTTCATTAGCCAAAACAGTTTTCAACGTTAATTATTAACATGCATTGCGAAGACCATACTTAGGTATAAAACAAAAACAAAACATTGCAGTATCTTAACGATATAGAAAAAACAATTTTCCGTTAGTATTATGGACTTATCAAATTCTTACATAATAGTAACAAATAGTAGTTATATAAACGCTAGAACTAACTTACGTTTGAACATCAACCCAAATATGCAATACTTGCAATATCTTAGGGTAAATCTATGGTATAACGCTGTCATGCTATACAACTCATAGATTTATTCTCCGATAAAGATTGGTTGAATTGGGCCTAATATTTATTACAGACTAATTATTATGTCACACTAGATGAGATATGACATTCGTACCAAACTAAACAGACGGTTTCAGTTTTTTTTTTCATTTGGCATCTTCTATTATTTCTTATGAGTTCTGACTATTTATGATCTGAACTTTTTATAGCTGTAAACAGTGACTTCGATCTTAGAACGTCATAAACATCTGTAAGAATATTTTGCCAGTAAGCATTGGTGATGATGGCACTTACCAATTTCTCAAATAAGTATGGTTAAACTGATTTTCGTACAAAAGTGCTCAACCTCCTGATTCATGTACTATGGGAGGTCAAAATAACTATTTGAAATTTTTTTCTCATGTTTTTAAGAAAGAAAGAAAGAAATAATATTTATTTAGTGACACAAATAAAGTAACAAAATTACAAAACATTATTACATCTATAAAATTATGTACAGTAAAAGAGATAAAGGCAATAAAAAAAAAGTGTCACCAAAAAGGTTTGCACTCAGCATATGCCGAAGGGAAGCTTCGACGCTGGTCTTCCGTGCAAACCTCGTGAAGTAGAGCAACTTGGTACGTTGTATGTAGTATATGTGTTGCAGTGGTTTGTTATGTGTCTTACAGCTTAGTTAGGTAGTATGTACTTAATTACAATAAAATCAGAAAAGAGACAGTGGATAAAGAGACACAGCACAGCTATACATTACTCTTTTTCGAAATGTCGTTTATTACAATGAGTAAAACTCACTGCCGAAATTTGGCTAGCTATCAATAGTGATCCATTTTAACATCTCAATAGCTAATAAATTAAAGGCGTGTTATATAGGACATCAATAATAATTTATATCGTCTGAGCTAATAAACGTAATATCGGAGTATTAATAATAAACACCTACATTGAATAACGTATGCATTTATGGTTATTGGAACTAAAATTAATTGCAACTATTCCACGTAGGCAGTAACAGTTCAATATTAAATTAGAGAGAGAGGATGAGATATTGATTGTCTGAAGAATGAAAGAGTCAAAATAATCAAGATACATGCACTTGCATAAAAATCATGAATTAGTAATAAATATCGTAAAGATATACAACCTGTGCGGATAAAGAATGGGATCAGAAATGGCGGCGCATCTATTCACTTCTCGTCTATACTCGCACCCCACGAGTGCGAGTATAGACGCAAATAGTGTGCGAGCGAGAAGTGAATAGATGCGCCGCCATTTCTGATCTCATTCTTTATCCGCACAGGTGTACGAGTAAATCAGCTGTTCTGTACAGTTTTGCAATGTTTTGTATGGGCCAGTATTTCAACCTCTTTAGGTTAAAACCATGCCATCGTTAAACATTCATATTAACCACTAAAAGTTACAGCTTAATAAAATTAGCCAAAACCATAGTTTTTACAAACACTACGATTTTCTTAACTTAACACTTAAAGAAGTGCTATCTGGCTTACTTTGATTTAACTTTGTTATTATTATGATAATTATGTATGTAAATGTATAGAATATTATGTCAAGCTTTCTTGGTCAGAGTTTAATGAGACCAGTAATTAATCTTATTCAGAATTATTTCTCTCGGACTTATTTTTCTCTAACATCAATGAAAACGTCTACATTAGAGACGCTAGTAATTTGTTTACGTTTAGAAAACATTCTGAAAACTTGCCAAAGGAGATCATTTACAATTACACAGTTAACAATATGCGGCGTTAAATTTTTCAGCGATATACTGGTGATTGCAAAGAGAACTTCAAAATAGTTGTTGATTATTTTGGCCTCAAATAATGTTTAGTAACATTTTTAAAGGAAGCCAATTGGAAAATATTCAAGAGTAATATAAAGCGTCTTTTGTTTCAATATCAAAGGAAATCTACAGGCTTCAAATTTATTTAATTCGATGCAGAAATACCATAGTGACACCTACGGTTAAACTCGAAAACATATAAGGCAAACACATAACCCTCCTTTCAGGTTTCGTCGGTGTCAGATAAAAACTATTAAATTCAGATAAGATCATTACATTAATTTAACTATAACTTTTCACAGTTAATATCTTAATTACATAATTACGAATTTCACATACATATTTGTTTTATAAGCATGCAATTATACGTACAATAAGTAGATAGTCATTAAATCCGCATAAGTAAATTCTACTTAACTTTTGAGTTAATTGTAGACAGTTTAAAAATGTATTTGGAGTATGATAAGCGCACGCGTCGGAAAGAAACCGGTCGCATGGAGAGTGTTATATCCGCTCGTTAGGGTCACCAACTGCTCTTTAACTAAAATATAAATATCTGACAACATCACTGATATTCCGCTTAAGTACTTGTCAAATGGATAGGTATCAAAATATCTCATACATTTTTCTCCAAAATTTAAAAATGACTAAAAAAAAATTGCGATTCAGAAATCAAATAAATAAACTAAATATTTATAAACGCAGAATAAACCCTTGTTAGCTAAAACAGAGTTATAGAGCAGTTTTGACGTTTGAAACAAAAAATGCTTATACAAAATTACCGAAAAAAGAATTAAAAGTGCTTAATAACACCGTTGTTGCTAAGAAAGGTTTAACAAACAAATACAAATAAGATTTCTTTTTCTAACAATCCGCAAAAATCAGCATAACCTTGTTTACAAACAGTATCTTAGATTAAAAGGATTTAACTTATCTTTGCAAGAAGATAAAGATAATCGCTCAAATACGGAAGTCTTTTTTATAGAAACAAAACAAGGTCATACTATAAACTATGTCTAAAATCTACAATGTATTTTTGGGTTAATTTTTATATTCGTGTATTGTACACTTTATTATTGGATCTAACCAGGAACAAAGTAAATACATTTCTTAGAATAGGTTTCTTAATAGCCGTTTGCCAATATTAAAAAAATTACAATGAGATGACCTACATATTTTCTTTTTATTAACATTAACAGATTTATTGTTATTATTATTCATTATTATTATTATTTATATTCTGTTTTGAACCTGTTCATCAAGCTAATTGCGTCCCAAATATTAAATATAATAATAAAACCACTGACTCTAAAAAACCGGGATATTTTTCTTAAGTATGAGTCAGCCCTACCATGCCAAGGTAAACGATGCGTACGAGTCGATCGACGGTGCCAAACACGCAGTCCACGGCCAAATGTTATCCTTATCACGAATGTCATAATAGTGTCACATATACTTCACATCATATTTTCATTTTTGAAAAAATGCCTTTGGTGTTTGAATGCAATATGAAAAACTCAGAAAATGTTTGATATTCCACTACCTATTAAATTTTTGTAACACTAAAAAGAAATAACAAAACATTGTTTCTGAAAGAAAAGTTCAAACGATGAATAATGATTATGTTTTTAATTATACGTTTGAAATCATATATTTTTACATTATAGGTATCTTGGATAAAATTACATGTATATTGCATGTAAAAACGATAATCTATTTACTGATTATATTTTATCAGGATTACATAAGTTCAAAATAATAACATCCCACTTTTGATTAATACTTATCATTATAAAATGTCTCTGATAATGATGTCCATAAAAAACCAAGATACGAGTGAGTCGTAGAAAAAACATAAACATTAAGTGTTTTTTTATTCGTGTCAAGTGACATCTTAAAAACTCGTCCTGCAATTTATTGGAATGAAAAAATAAAAATACCTAGCTAACTCTTTCACTACTTTAAAAGCTGGATAAAATTGTGCTTCGTTATTCCATATCGTGTTACCAAATAGTGTTTGCTACCTACGTAATCAGTCAAACCGATAAGGTTGGATCAATTTCAAGGGCACCATTATAACGTGTCAGTCAATTGATAGTGTATGTTGTTTTCTTATCTCCAATGAAATATAAAAATCATATTTTGATAACTACAATTTGCATTATAAACAGTAGTTTTTATTCATCAGCAGCCTATACATATAATGTTGACATAGATGGGGCACCAAGCATACCATCATACAAAGGGTTAGAATTAATACATTTTAGTGTTAAGCATTCTTGCACTTTATCCTGAATTAAATAATGCACTTAAAATGTATCAACAGTTATCAAGTGAAATAGATAGCCTTAACACGCTAGCTTACTGTGGATTTGAAGTCACCAATGTTTTCTTCAATTTATGAACTATTCTACCACCAACAGCCAATCCTTATATACTTGGATTTAGTAATTACAAATCGATCTAGTTGGAATGAAATTCTCGGGTATTCCTACCCATTCCACTGCACCACGAAAGACTATTATTACTAAAATAAAATAAAAAATACATTTGGATCAAATGTTATAAAGTCATCATCATCATCATCATCAGCCCATTTAAGTCCCCACTGCTGGGGCACGGGCCTCCTTCAATCACATGAGGGGTAATTGCCATACTCACCACGCTTGGCAGACGGGTTGGCGAGGGTTTTGATATAAATGCAGTTTTCCTTCTCTGGGTGCTGATGATCATGCCAGCAGCTTTACCTTAGTCGCCTTTTACGACACCTCGGTAAGAGTGAGGGTGGTCTATTCTACTCTGCCGGGGACCACACGGCCTATATGTTATAAAGTAAATAAAAATATTTGTGACGTTCTCGACTCGAATAAATTGTTCATAACTATAAAGATAAAATACATGAACTTAGAAAAGAGCAAAACATCGTTTTATACATAATTACTATAGTAAAAAAGATTGCCCGTACACCCCTTTATATCAGTATAAAAACGTCACATGTATTTGTCTCGCCAGAACTTAAAAATAAAACAAAACAGTACAAAGCGTAGCGTCTATTTTTGTCAGTTAAAACAAATGTTTAGGCACTCTTTACTCACCGTTTATGTTAATATTTTTTTCGTTTGCTATTGTTAAAGATTTACATTCACACATTTTAAAAGACGTCAAAGTTAGAGAGTCTAATTAAAGAAGTATGTAAAGTAATGAATGATGAAAAATTGTAAGGGAATACGTACACACGACCTAATAAGCAATAGACCAAAACAAGAGCTAATACAGTAAATGACGTTTTACTTTAAAAAAAAAAAGCATCGCAAAAGCTTTGCAAATAAAAAAAATGGTCTATATTAAAAAAAAAACTTACTTCATCATGAGACGCATGTGAAGCAGAAGACACAGGTGAGACCAATGGTGAATCTTTCGAGCTCCTTCTTTTGAAGAAATGTTTTTCAACAATTGCATTCAGGGAGAGCCTTCTCGGCCCAGCTGAGGGGATCATTATCATATTAGCACTTAGCACTGCACTGTCATTTCCTCACTTTTGTTTTTAATTTTTTTTCTGTTTTTTTTTCGATATTTAATTGTCATACGAAAAACAAATCGTCCGTACAGTTTGAATTGGCGCAGGAAAATGATGGCGAGTGAACACTGGCATAGTATATGACGCGCGCTGATAAAGATAGGCGCTACATAGCAGGAAAATGTATTGATAAAGGATCATTTACATAGGGATGCCGAGTTAAATTTTAATGCACCGTAGGTAATATTGGGATTGGGTATTAACTATAAAAATAATGTACTTCACACCCACCTATAAAAAATACATAGGTATCCTCGATATACAATAATATCAATATTAAGAGTTGATTTATTAACACCTTCATTTTAAAGCTATTCAAGAATACAATACTAGAAGCAATTTTAAGATAGCTGGATTGAGCTAATAAGAATTTGTTTCTGATAACAATATGAACAAGAAGTTAATCCGAGAAAATAGTTATTTACGGGATTTCTACCATGTACTTACCTTATTTTTGAGTTTCCGATATTTCGGCACTGTTGCAAGCGCCATGGTCACGGAGTAACTGAAGTTTTTGCGGGTAAGAGCGGCAGACAAATCGCTCTACCCTCCTTCGCAGTCTTTTATTACGGGTACCTGCGGTACCACTTTTCACTAACTCACTAAATAAGGTCAATGGTAGAAATCCCATAAATAACTATTCTAATGTTAGTGACTATGAATGTTTCATCATCATCATCATCAGCCTATTTAAGTCCCCACTGCTGGGGCACGGGCCTCCCTCAATCACATGAGGGGTAATTGTCATAATCACCACGCTTGGCAGACGGGTTGGTGAGGGCTTTGATATAAATGCAGAGTTTTCCTTCTCTAGGTGCTGATGATCATGCCAGCAGCTTTACTTTAGTCGCCTTTTACGACACCTCAGTAAGAGTGAGGGTGGCCTATTCTACTCTGCCGGGGACCACACGGCGATGAATGTTTAAAACAATATAATCCGAGAAAAGTCATTATCTGGCACAAGAGCACTTTTCCTTTATGAAATAGGGGGCAGACGAGCAGCCGTATCACCTAATGTTAAGTGATTATCGCCGCCCATTGACACCTGCAGCGTCAAAGGAGTCACAAGTGCGCTGCCACTTATGGCACTTATTAAGTCAAAGTATATGCTAAAAGATATACCGACCTATATCTCAAACAAAAATCAATGGCCTACTCCATTGTCCTTGGCCTTATTCGCAGCCAATTACCAATACAAAGATACTCCCCATTCTCATTTACAACGCAAACACCATAAATGAAACCCATTCTTTATTAGGCGTGTTCAATCTAAACAACCCCAAATCAAGTCTTCAAGCAAACATAGTCAAGTGGAACACAAATCAGAGAAAACTCCACCTTTAAGGTAATGAGTTAAAGTCGAAACCGGCTCGAATGTGTAAAGAAAAATCCACACACGCTTTTCCACTTGTCTGGTACAAAGCGTAGCGTCTATTTTTGTCAGTTAAAACAAATGTTTAGGCACTCTTTACTCACCGTTTATGTTAATATTTTTTTCGTTTGCTATTGTTAAAGATTTACATTCACACATTTTAAAAGACGTCAAAGTTAGAGAGTCTAATTCAAGAAGTATGTAAAGTAATGAATGATGAAAAATTGTAAGGGAATACGTACACACGACCTAATAAGCAATAGACCAAAACAAGAGCTAATACAGTAAATGACGTTTTACTTTAAAAAAAAAAAGCATCGCAAAAGCTTTGCAAATAAAAAAAATGGTCTATATTAAAAAAAAAACTTACTTCATCATGAGACGCATGTGAAGCAGAAGACACAGGTGAGACCAATGGTGAATCTTTCGAGCTCCTTCTTTTGAAGAAATGTTTTTCAACAATTGCATTCAGGGAGAGCCTTCTCGGCCCAGCTGAGGGGATCATTATCATATTAGCACTTAGCACTGCACTGTCATTTCCTCACTTTTGTTTTTAATTTTTTTTCTGTTTTTTTTTTCGATATTTAATTGTCATACGAAAAACAAATCGTCCGTACAGTTTGAATTGGCGCAGGAAAATGATGGCGAGTGAACACTGGCATAGTATATGACGCGCGCTGATAAAGATAGGCGCTACATAGCAGGAAAATGTATTGATAAAGGATCATTTACATAGGGATGCCGAGTTTAATTTTAATGCACCGTAGGTAATATTGGGATTGGGTATTAACTATAAAAATAATGTACTTCACACCCACCTATAAAAAATACATAGGTATCCTCGATATACAATAATATTAATATTAAGAGTTGATTTATTAAAACCTTCATTTTAAAGCTATTCAAGAATACAATACTAGAAGCAATTTTAAGATAGCTGGATTGAGCTAATAAGAATTTGTTTCTGATAACAATATGAACAAGAAGTTAATCCGAGAAAATAGTTATTTACGGGATTTCTACCATGTACTTACCTTATTTTTGAGTTTCCGATATTTCGGCACTGTTGCAAGCGCCATGGTCACGGAGTAACTGAAGTTTTTGCGGGTAAGAGCGGCAGACAAATCGCTCTACCCTCCTTCGCAGTCTTTTATTACTTTTCACTAACTCACTAAATAAGGTCAATGGTAGAAATCCCATAAATAACTATTCTAATGTTAGTGACTATGAATGTTTCATCATCATCATCATCAGCCTATTTAAGTCCCCACTGCTGGGGCACGGGCCTCCCTCAATCACATGAGGGGTAATTGTCATAATCACCACGCTTGGCAGACGGGTTGGTGAGGGCTTTGATATAATTGCAGAGTTTTCCTTCTCTAGGTGCTGATGATCATGCCAGCAGCTTTACTTTAGTCGCCTTTTACGACACCTCAGTAAGAGTGAGGGTGGCCTATTCTACTCTGCCGGGGACCACACGGCGATGAATGTTTAAAACAATATAATCCGAGAAAAGTCATTATCTGGCACAAGAGCACTTTTCCTTTATGAAATAGGGGGCAGACGAGCAGCCGTATTACCTAATGTTAAGTGATTATCGCCGCCCATTGACACCTGCAACGTCAAAGTAGTCACAAGTGCGCTGCCACTTATGGCACTTATTAAGTCAAAGTTTATGCTAAAAGATATACCGACCTATATCTTAAACAAAAATCAATGGCCTACTCCATTGTCCTTGGCCTTATTCGCAGCCAATTACCAATACAAAGATACTCCCCATTCTCATTTACAACGCAAACACCATAAATGAAACCCATTCTTTATTAGGCGTGTTCAATCTAAACAACCCCAAATCAAGTCTTCAAGCAAACATAGTCAAGTGGAACACAAATCAGAGAAAACTCCACCTTTAAGGTAATGAGTTAAAGTCGAAACCGGCTTGAATGTGTAAAGAAAAATCCACACACGCTTTTCCACTTGTCTGGAAGAAAAGTTAATGAACAGAGGAAGTCTGACCGCGGTTATTCGAGACAAAAGACCAATGTTGGACGTTGAGAAATAAACAACAGAGTATTGGACAAATGAACTGCGATGCCGTTTTGCAATAAGGAGTCACGTAAGATAACGAAATCTGGAAAGTATACACCATCAAATTTGAATTATTTTAATACAAAGCTCTCTTAATGTATCATAATATTATAACTACCATTTAGCAAGATAGATCAATAAAAAGCTTTTGTTCACATTTCAAAAAACTTACAAAGTAAAGTGATCTAAGTATCATAAATTTCGTGATATCTATACTATACCTAAGTCAACTTTAAATGATAGAAGTTTATAGAAGAAAATATGGATTTATTAATACGTAGTTGCTAATCGATAGGTAAAGTGAGTACACGTACAATGATTGCTGAATGTGAACTAAGTAATGAGCTGAGTAAAGTGAATGATATTGGAACAAATCGGATGAATATTGCTAGATGGACATTTATGTACCTACGTGTGTTGCACCATACAGTATGTATGTGATATTTTTAACAGGATCCATTTCTTACTGAAGTAGTCAAAGCACGTATGTTTTTAACCGCAGCTTAGAGAAAATTAAAAAAAGAAATACAATTTTACTTACGAGTATAAAAATTTGACTACATACAGGTGTGAATGTAGTTGAATTTTCATATATTTACAGGAACGTATTTAGAAGATATTCTCATACATTTTCGTAAGTATAAAAGTATTTTGTCACAGCATTATCTTAGGCATAATACGAAAGGAACAAACGTTACTAAGATAAATAAATTCTATTCTTTATTCAGAACTCATCCCGAATATTGCAAAGATCTTGTCCTAAATTTCCTTGAATACTTAAATGAAGTCACAGTATATAGAGAAGCGGCAACAAGAGGAGCACAACTAAAATTTGTGTGGAAACTGAGAAAATCGAGAAGAATTTTGTTTTAGTACCTTTTTCACTATTTGCCTCAAAAAAAATCTAAAACCTCAACATTTTTGCGATCAATTTTTAAAATTACCTGCAATTAGAGCCTCAACATTGAATTTTTGACTTAAAAAGGCCAAGCTGACACTGACATTGAGAATATTTGATGGCATACTAAAAATAGAGAAAGTAACTAGATACATCACGCTTTAACAAAACAAGGTAATATTCTGTATCCGACGGCTGAACAGTCGTCCGTGCTGCAACAATATCTTATTTGGGCAATTAGGCGATCGGCGTAACGGGCGTTCATGACGCAGGCATCTTGAAGAATGCCTGTGATATTTAAGTTGATTCACTGGCTATTTCCCACTGTAACAGCAGTATCGCCATCGCTAATAGAATTACACGAACTCCCATATGAATTCAAATTGTAGCCAATAAAGTATTCAGTGAGTTACCTCAACTTCGATCTATCTCCGTTCCTCTGAGACCATAATTTGGGCTAAAATAATGAAATGGTGTGAGTTTCGTTGCTATGTTTTATTCAACAACCATGTCGCTTTCGTGAATATGTTACGAAGTTTTTTTACGTCTTTTAATGTTGTTTTAGAACTGCCTTTTACCAAATCATAGGAAATAGATATTATAGTCAACAGCTTTTGATGGTACTCTAACCAGTTAGGTCAATATATTCCAACCATCAAAATTTTTCCTTATTATTATAATGCAATATCCAAATTTAAAAATTCCAAACCGTTAATTTTTTTGTCCAAAAAATTGTATTTCATTCATAAATTCGATAGGTGGCAGACGAGTCGACGGCTTGCCTGATGGTAAGCGATTGCCGCCGCCCATAGACACCCGTGACACCAGTATAAAATAAATAAGTAAAAATATATACAGATAAATGGAGATGGTACAAGTTTAGCTATTTTTTTTTTACGATACGTACTAATGGCAATGGAAATTAATGTTCCACACCAGCTGATGCTGACGACATGAAAATATTTACTTATATACCTATTTATTAGCTATTTTCGTTTAGGATACAGAAAATTATAAATGAATTATAAAAACATAATCCAGAATTTTTTCACCAGCATAAATTAGATGAATACTACAAAACCTGAGAAACGAGTTGAAGTCACAATTTACAGTCTGACGATTTTTTTGCCATAACACACGCAATGGCAAGCCAAACATTCCCCATACTCAGCCGAAACTCCAAAAAAAAACGAAACATTCGCGTCAAAGCCTTGTTCACCGATATACCGTTACTCCAATTTGGTAACCAAAATAGGGATGTGCCGTTTCAAAGGATAAAGTTGGTCCGCTCCAAAGTGGTTCGATTGAAAAGTTTGCGAGGCGGAAGCCCTTGGAACCAGGGTTGCCAGAACACGTCAAAATTGTAGAGAGAATAGAGGTTAAGGAAAATAAGTTATTTTAGAGATAATTACCAGAGAATTCTAAAGAGTAATAAATATTATTAGAAGTATAAATAAATAAAATAAATAATAGTTATCCTTATATAAAAATTACAGTGTATAACCAAGGGGCTTACATGTATTACGAAAAAAATAAATGTCTATTTATGCGTAACCAGGTCAGGCCTCTGGTAAATATTTATTGGCGACTTGCTAGTAGTAGGAATTTCATAATAATTACAAATTGCCTTAACAACTGACAGTTATAAGATAATATTACTTGCTCTTTCGTGATCGGTACCTACATGAACTTAAAGGCACGCCTGTTTTCTAGATCTAAACGAATTTCACGTTTCAGATAATACCGAGCTCTTGAAGTCGGTAGAGTTTGAAACATCTGGCAACCCTGACAACTTGTGATGCACTTACGTTTTTTGCTCTGCACTGTACACTTTGTCTTGGACGGAAAATGGGCAAACGCGCTGAGAAACGGGATAAGTTTATTAATTTGAGCATTCTTTGCAAAGTCTTAGCCGTGATGAAATTATTAATGGCTACAGCATTGCAAAGTGGTTGGTGTTGTTTTGCTACTGCAATCTTGTTTGTGGGTGGAAATCGTTAGGTTAAACGAAATTTATTATTCTGAAGCTTGTAATGAAAAGTTGAAATTGTTTGATCGCCATAACAAATACCAAGTTAGTATTATTATTATTTACCATTTGACATTATCTTGACCATATAGTTAAAATTTAACATTCAATTATTTCAATCCAAGTATAATCCATTTCCTTATACTATTAAATTAATAAGTATTGAAATCTATGTCCAATGAGTATTATTAAAATCAATTTCATAAATTATCTATGACTATTGTATGCCTGGCCGTGTGGTCCCCGGCAGAGTAGAATAGGCCACCCTCACTCTTACCGAGGTATCGTAAAAGGCGACTAAGGTAAAGCTGCTGGCATGATCATCAGCACCCAGAGAAGGAAAACTCTGCATTTATATCAAAACCCTCGCCAACCCGTCTTATCCGAATTACCCCTCATGTGATTGAGGGAGGCCCGTGCCCCAGCAGTGGGGACTTAAATGGGCTGATGATGATGATGATTGTATGCCTAAACCGGTAATTGTGCGAAGTATGCTATTTGTAAGATCTGAATTTTTGTACCACCATAATTATACAATAAAGTTTTTACTTACTTCCTTAAAACGATAGCAAATAGTGTTGTATGTTACTTATAGTTTGGGGTAAAAGTAGGAGTACAAAATAACAATAACATAATAAGTAATAAATAGGTGCTAAATCCGTTTAAGCGTCCATGATGCATACGTCAGACGTCATACGTCAGAACCATAGACAAGCCATAGTAGTCATAGACACAATACACACAACATTTATATACTTTCATATAATTGATACCTCTACATCCCGGTCAACCCTTTATTGAGCCAACTGGCTTATCCTAGGTACCCTCTTTTAGCAATTGAACTAAATTACTAGTTTTAGCATCCTTATTCGTCTATTTAGACACATGAAAGCACTTCTTTCGTTTTTCTATTGCATTTTATAGACAAAGTGAACAAAAAGAGCCATCTGTATGGTCTGTAGGTAAGTTATTCAACGTGAAGGTTGATGGTAGCCGGGGGAGTGATGCGGAATGGCTCTTGGCACACGTTCGAGACTTCAGCTAGCCGCATGTCTATAACGTGCAATGTTTACATTCAAGGATTAGAGATGCTAATCCATGACATCAATTTTTGATGAAATATTATCGATAATTTTTATTATTCTCATGATACATTCATAATAATAGCCTTAACCTGGAGTCAGATAAATTGAAGTCTAATTAACTTTTACTGGGACAGAATCAAAACCCAACGAATACATAGATAACACAAACCGCTATTTTTACCATCAGGTGATTCATCTGCTCGTCTGCCACCTATAACATAAAGATACCGGCACTAGGCCAGTCAACGGCAACCAAATCACTGTAAAACGGGTGTAAGTTGGTAACATGCTCGTTTATGTGCGTCCCGTCCATATCAGAGTTTATCCAAGTATAAAATAGGCTTCCAAATTTTTCCGGCCATAACATCAAAAGTTACGATATGTCGATGTTTTTTTATCAAACTTCACATCCCTAAGCGTAAAATATTCGTAGACGTACGTGATCCGTGTTTGGGACTCACCTAATGAAAAACTTACACGCGAACTTGTAATATCACTTTCGAAGGTCTACCCAAAAATATTAGGATACAAAACCTAAGCGCATAAGTGAGTAAGTCTTTGAGGTTTGCACAAAGTGCAATGGGAAATAGTTACACCTTTAAAACAATATTCATTTAGTTATTTTAAAGCACCTTAAATTTTATTTCTCTTAGAGGAAAATATCCGTGGGAGAGCCACGCTTCGGCTCGACCGGAGTGATACCACGGCCTCACAGAAAACCGGCGTGAATCAGCACTGTGCTGTGTTTTACTGCGTGAGTGATGGGTACCGGTGGTGCAATCCGGGGGAAAGAGGGGGTATAAAGGTTGGCAGCGCACTTGTGACTCCACTGGTGTCACGGGTGTCCATGGGCGGCGGCAATCGCTTACCATCAGGCTGATCCATCTGCTCGTCTGCCACCTGTCACATAAAAAAAACGAGTCGAGGCATCCGTCTATGGACGAAAATCCGCAACACCAATGTGGTGCCGGCCTTTTATAAAGTAAAAGATACGCTCTTTTCATGAAGTTTGAAGGTCGCACCAGTCCAGGAATGCCGCGGGCGATAGTTCATTCTACTGTTTTGTCGTACACCGTTTCCGTTTCCATGCTATTTACAAGTCACCATAACGGTATTCGTTGAAACATCCTATGTATTGTTACTGCCTATCTTTGTAATAGTGTGGTAAAAGTAATGGCATTAACTATTGACCGACACACCACGAGATATAATCGTAACATTGTTTGAAGTCTTCTTCAAGTGAAATAGATTAGACAGTTCTTCATTCATATCTTAGTGGGAAGATCAGCTCATCTCGTTACCAATCAAATTCTCTATTGTTTCCTTCATCAAAGTCACGGCATTCTCACCGAGGTATCAAGAACGTTAAGATTTTAACTTCCCTCACCTTCCCATAATATTGTCACTATATCTTAAATGACTTTATCGTTCAGATAGGCCTCGAAAAGGGCATAAAGATCATGACGTCATTTAACAGTCGCGTCGTAAAATGCTTTTACTATAGTGTATCATCCGACCTTGAAAGCCGAAGAGACCAAATCAAGGCTTTGTGTGTCTTTTCTAAAGGTGCTTTTCTTTATTCCTCATTCAAATAAAACTTTTAGGATCACAATTGATATGACAACAGATTTCGGTGAACTGCTAATAGCCGCCTTCGGAAATCGAATCTACGACACATATACCATACCATTAATGGTCGTGTTTTTTAGACTATGATATCCTAAAAGGATTTTCCTACTTATGAACCTATACACTCTACTTCTGATGATGTGACAATTATAGGGTAACCATTTTAGTCGAGTCGAAGTTAGTCAAAGACATTTCAAGCTGAATTTAAAGAATGTTTAGTCGTATTTGTGACTCTTTCGTGTTTACATTTTTGCGTATATTAAAAATGCCACTTTTAAGAAATACACGCGACAAAACAATGTGATACATTGAGCAGCGAGTCTACTTAGTGGGGTCTCCTTATTCGGGCTGCCTATTGCCCATATAATTGTATTCCATCTAAAACACAGGGTTCCAGTTACATGAAGGTTGCTCGTCCTTTCAGGGAGCTCGTTTAATAAATTGCACGGCCACATCTCTTGTCTTTTTACCTCTTCCTCATAAATATGTATGAACTCCTTCCACAGCACCTCCAGAGACGTATGCGGGCCCCCAGATTTATGCCGGTTCATAGTCAGTTTCAGTGAAGCGCTTCTCAAATTTAGCCACTCGATTGTAAAGTCGTTAGAATATCTCGATTATTCAAACATTGAACTCGACTCCATCGATTTAGACTTAGATGATCCAGAGCAAATCAGAAATGTCTTTTTCACTTTGTTTATTTTTCTTCAAAAGTAGGTTAAAGTATTTAAACAAGGCTTATGAAATCATATCACCAGTCGCAATGCTTGGATCTAGAGTAAGTTCTTTACTGCTTTTACCGTGAGCTAAGCTTAGTTCGTTGGTATACCGTACCGTACGTATTGTTAATTTGACGAGAAATGTATATGAAAACCTGCAACAGCTATACGAGTCAAGCTAAACTATTAACCTATGAAACCTAAAATTTAATAATTCGAATTCTCAGCCTCCCTGATCTTCTATGGCTAAAAAAAGGCAAGTGAACTCGATTGAACAATGTTTTCACTCGAATACAATTTTTTACTGTCACTCGATTTAAAATCGATTCGAATCTCGCATCACTTGACTGAGGTCAGCGAAAAATGACTACAACGCCATCTATATTTCGGCACAGTCCATTTGCTGACACGGGTCAGTTGTGTTATTGCTATCTGATAGCAGTGCCTTTTCGGATTTTCTCGCAATCTTCCTAGTACCTCATACATATTTGATGAGGTTAGAACATTGAGAACAAGCCGGTGTCTCGAGATAGGACAAAGGTCAGATGAATTAGACTAGAAGTTTGTATTGTTTGCTTTCTGGAATTGCTTGGCTGATAACATTTGTTCTGGTTTAGTTACCTAATTCAATTATGGTCGTTTGTATCACATTTACTGTTTTTTTCTTCGTATAAATAAAGCAGGGTAGATCTAAGTTGGTCTGAGTTGATCTAAATGTAAAGTTACTGGTCCATTACCGTAGGCATTCGATTTTTGTCCTATTACTCACCTTTATTTCAAACACGTTTAGTTCAATATCAATTGATGATATTTGTTATTATAAATTGAGACAACACCGCATATATTGTCCTGGTCCCAAACTAAAGTTTTCCCTTGTACTATGGAAACCAGGAACAACTACCCCCTTATAACAAATTTCGAGTACCAGAACAAAATTTGTGCTAGCCTCTTTTAACATTGCGTGTAAGAACGGGATGACAAAAGCTTCAGTACGGTCATAACTTTCGATCACGATTTATATAATAAGGTGGCTAAGGTTCCACAAACACCCAAACAAAACATAAATATTTATTTCTTCAACAAAAATAATTAAGTTACCTAGATAAATTGTACGCGTAAAGCCTAGGATAAAGTTTACGGTTGTGCTTTATACAATGTGAAGCATATTAAATGCAATCTGTGCGTAATAAAATTTTCCTTACAACATGTGCTCATAATAAACCCATATAAACTGTACCAGTAACAGTTCCGCAAAGTTACCGGGTCAAACAATCTTTCAACCAGACCGTGGCTATCGGCCGATATCTCCATTCATTAGTTCATTACGATTGCTAATTAAATCGCTATGGGAAATAACATGTACGCTCATGCCCAGAATACTTAGACCCCACGATTAGTTATATCTGGGTAGGACATATAGGCCTATTTATATTTGTAATCTGACTGAAATAGCAAGACCCCACATGTAGAATCATCTGTATAGAACGAACAGGTCTGATAATTTTTGATGTGGCTAGCCAAATAGCAAGAACCCACGTTGCTAACATCAGCAAAGAATTTTTAGCTTTAGTTATTATGGTTGTGAGGAAGAGATTGGTTAGGAAAACCTTGGGTATTTATGGGAATGTGTATACGGTGTTAAACTTACTAGGAGTTAATTGGTTTTATTTCAAATTAAATGGGAGAAATTGATGAACTAAATGTTCATCCAAGTTAGTTTATATTAAACAAATAAATAAAGAGGAAACATATCTAAAAACAGGCCTAGGGTAATCGGTTACGATTAAATATAAGGTTCATAGCCCATCCCCATAAAAAAAACCTAACTAGGTTGACGCAGTAATAAAAATAGTGATCACAAGTGAGACTTGGCTTTCGAATAAAAACTTCTTTCTTGTTCGGTCCTGCGCCACTTCCTGCTAGGAGTTCAACAAATCCTTTTCAACCTCATCCTTCCAGCGGTATTAGAGACCTACTGGCCTTCGCCTTTTTGACCATTCAGAGGGTCAATTCTCGTGCATTCAACATAGGAACTTTCGAAATTTAGTGATTCCATACAAAGCTTAAACTCGACTTCAATATCGAGTACTCGAAAATAAGCGAGGTACGCTCCTATTTTACCGAACGATCTTTTTTCTATCCTCTCGAGTCGGCCGAACTGAATTCGATGCGCTTTATGCCATCCCCTTTATATGGTAATAAATTTACAAAAAAAACCTCACATAAATAACAACGGCCGTTCCACTGCAGATAACTGCAGCCGCAACGTTATCCAGTGTTATCAACTGCAACTGCACAAATAAAGAGTAACGACATGTCGGTACGTTCTATCGATACGAGCGATCAACGAGACATTGATTTATATTTACACGTAACGTCACTAGTACAGCTGTTTGTGATTAGGGTTGCCGGTCTAGGATATAATACTAAAATAGAAATAGATTTCTTTATAAATAACTTCAAAGACAAGACGTCAATGTTAAAATTATAATAAATATCAATGCTTAAAGAATATGAAATAAAAAGATTTTTTTGTAATTTAGTGTTACAAACATTGCACTGGTTTGTATAGATCACCAAATTTTTTTTTGTTCAAAAAGGACCAATTTTATTATGAAGTTTGAGCCGAGTTTGCTTGTGGCCATTGCTGCTGTAACGTAGCCGAAACGTCAAGCATAATTATGCGAGTACAAAATAGTGTACCTAATAATAAATTTCGTGTATATTCCCGTCTTATTTAATTATGGTTATAATTCACCGCGAAAATTTAAAAAACCACAAATCAGCACTTTGAAATCGTTCATAATTATTTACAAAATACTAAATCGGTGCCTATTCCATAGTCAACCGTTCAGAAAACTGTAGACTTAGTAGAAGAAAGAACTATAGTCTTTTAAGATAATACACAAGGGTCGCGGGTTTGATCCCGCACTAGCACCTAGATATTTGTGGGTCTGGGTGTTTGTGGAATCGTCGTTATTTCTGGTTTCTATAGTACAAGGGAAAACCTTAGTTTGGGACCAGGACAATGTTTGTGATGTTGTCTCAATTTATTTATTAGTTATTTATTTTAATAGAAACCAGATTGACAGTCAACCCTAGATATAAAACACTCTAGATAAGCCGTAATCATTTGTTTGCGCTTTGATATTTGTAAGTTTGCTTTCTAATGGCGTAAATTGCACTTTCACTGCAATTTGAGTGAAAACAGAAAATGTAACATGTTGACTGACCACAGCCGTTACATGAGGTTCTGCCTGTAATACTGGTCACGGTGAGAATTACGCTGGTCATAGCGAGAAGCTGGGAGTTAGGCCAGAAAATGCACTATACTAGGAAGATGAAACTTACAGATGACAATTAGTAAACAAAAGTGTAATTACCAGACTGCCCGAATCCTGGATCATAGTCTCATCATCAGCCCATTTAAGTCCCCACTGCTGGGGCACGGGCCTCCCTCAATTACATGAGGGCTAATTGCCATACTCACCACGCTTGGTAGACGGGTTGGCGAGGGTTTTGATATAAATGCAGAGTTTTCCTTCTCTGGGTGCTGATGATCATGCCAGCAGCTTTACCTTAGTCGCCTTTTACGACACCTCGGTAAGAGTGAGGGTGGCCTATTCTACTCTGTCCGGGGACCACACGGCTCATAGTCTACCATACTAGTAGTACTAGTATTCATAGCATACCCCGGGCTCCCAAGCGACAGCTTTGGACGCAACTGGGAATCACACGCTAAGATGAGAAGGACCGAGGGTAAGTAAAAAAGCGTGTTCTTTTGGACCATTGGTAGTGATTGTAGTTAAGAGCAATAAGAAAAAAACATTCTACTCAATTTGATTGTGATCATTTTTTTATAATAAAAACTCTTGTCAAAATACAGCCTTGCAGGATAACTAGCCTTATCGTACAATAAACATACATATCATGGAAATACTCGTAGTAAGCCCATCGCAGTTAATTCCCAACCATTTTTGAAGCTCTGACTTTGTTGATTGCCAACTTGTTATGAAAAGTTAAACGACTGACCGGATGGCGCAATTGGTAGTGACCCTGCCTCTTACGCCAAAGGTCGTGGGTTCGATCCCCACCCTGGACAAACATTCGTGCGATGAACACTTGTATTTGTTCAGTGTCTGGGTGTAATATATGTATTTAAGTATATACTTGTGTTCCTCTGTTTGATATCTGTAACACAAGTGCTTACGCTACTTAGTACGGAATCAGGTCAACGTATGAGATGTTGTGAAAAAAAACCAAAAAACATTTTAACATTTAAATAGGCTTTAACATTCCAATTGTTGCAAAAAATACGCATTTGATTTAGCTAACGGTACCAAGCAACTGTAGTTTATTAAATAATTAAGATTAAAATTCCAAATCATATTACAAAAATGTGAAGAAGTTGGCAAAAACACTTGCAATGTCGTTGTTGCAAAAGATATTATATCACTTTAATAGGCGGTTTGACCTCACAGTTAAAATTAACCGAGATGAATGACTTGCGTTGTAACATTGACACCAAACGCCACATAATCTAAGATTTACAAACATTTTCAACCTTCATGAATACATGTTTGAGAAACAGACAATTTTACACCACAAATTGAAGAACTACCACCCTTATAATAATGAAACTCCAAACCAATAATCTAATAAAGAATACATTTTTAACATTCTCACCTTGACCTCATTTCGAGTTGTGTGAAATATTGGTTTTTATAATTACTTCCTTCCTAATTATACGTACAAAGATGTACCTGTATATTCAATTTATAGATCGGATCATTTAAGACCTATTCTACTCTGCCGGGGACCACACGGCAGAGTAGAATAGGCCGCCCTCTTTCTTACCGAGGTGTCGTAAAAGGCGACTAAGGTAAAGCTGCTGGCATGATCATCAGCACCCGAGAAGGAAAACTCTGCATTTATATCAAAACCCTCGCCAACCCATCTGCCAAGCGTGGTGAGTATAGCAATTACCCCTCACGTGATTGAGGGAGGCTCGTGCCCCAGCAGTGAGGACTTAAATGGGCTGACGATAATGATGATGATGATCATTTAAGAAACTTTTGTATCCTTCTCCGTTTATGTTCGTCTGTTAAAAAAAGCGATTCCGTTAATGACTCTTAATTTGAATTTTTAATGTTTATAAGGAACCTAATTTCTAGTATGTTTTTTATAAACCACCTTATTACCTAAAAACGTGTTTTAGAGTTGTTTACCGTCTCTCTAAAGCTAATGCCATTTCATACCAACAAGCAATGTGCTGAGACGGGTTTAGTTCCGGAACTTTTCTTAGATCACGTTTCAAAAATCACAAAAATAATAAATAAAGATATTTACTTCACAAATTCTTGATATTTGACTTTAAGCGCTACTTACGTGATTTCACGAAATATCAAGGACTTATCTACAATGGATGTTATACTTGTCTACTCATTATACGTTAAGCCCTCGTAAGTCATATTCTAGTACTAAGATGACGTAATGACCTTCACCTAGCTAGCTGAGGCGGAAATAATTACGCCGATCATTTTCTAAGCTCTGATTCCAAACAGTGTAACTAGAACGAACCGAAGTATCACTTGCGCACGATTCGATAAAACGGTTTGGCTTCTTTGGTTTTATTCGATTAACGGCTTTTAACAGCTTTTATTTCAGAGTCAGTAGAACTCTTTTGTTTTGTTCGATATTTAAAATGAACTAAATATTTAGCTTCCTAAAAAATATGAATAAGCCATAAGTGTATATGAACTAATAATTAACGATTTTTATTACAGACAAGGTCTAACGGAAGAGGCCTTGGTTCTTGCTCTTGCTTCAGTCAATAGTTAGGATTATGCTGATTTTTGTATTGAAAAATAATGTGAATAAAATAACTGTGTAATTGGCTACTGCGACACAAGCAAATCTTGCTTAGTGCAGAGCCGCTAGCTTTAAGAACAAAAACTGTAACATGCTTCATGGCAATAAAGCTTATTATTATTATTATTATTATTCAAGATTGCTTTAAATAATTACGAATCCATGCAAAACAAAGGCACTAAAATTTGTATTCTGTACTTCTTATTACTTATTTATACTATTTTTCAAACGTGTGAAAGTCCAGTTAAACAATAGATGCTCGATGTATACCATGAGATAAGCACCTAATCAATGTTTACAAAGTCTTCATAAAGGCTCATGAGAGCCTATCTTCGAAGATAATCAGAAAAACATACACCTTTAAACTAAACGCTATTATAGGTATGCAAAACTTCAATTACAACGTTCTCGGGCTGGGCACACGCAATGTTACGTGTGTTAGTGGCAAAATTAGCTCCTATTAGTGATGGGACTTGAGTCGATTTCACTCGAGTGACATATTAAAACACTTATATCGTCATCGTCATTATCTTAGCGTTAAATCCCGGTTCGTCCCGGTAGTTAAGGAAAATTAACATTATGTTATTAATTTCAGGCTGCTGCGAGATTTTTTGTCGGTGACTGTCTCTTTTTGTGGACATTATAAAATTGGATTGCGAGTGACCTGAGTGCCAATCCAGGGTAGTGCTTCAATATTTTTAGGAATTTTTGAGACATGTCAAATGGCAACATTATGTTCATTTCTCACAAACTTCTTTGAAAATGAAAATAGTTTATTCAATTTAGGTCCATACAGAACACTTATGAATGTCAACATGTTTACCACTGGTTCGGAATGTAGTTCTTTAGAATGTATTCTCGTACCATTTAAGATTTTGTCGTTATTTTCATCAGGTTGAAGATTATGCTATTTTGAAAAATAGTGTAACTACCTTAGGTTTTATTACATCTAAGTTATATACACGACTAAAAGTTAAAATGGTGATACACACGATTTGTAATCGATAGAGTGATATTATTTGACTCAAGTCACATCACCAGTGCCAATCTAGAAATCGGCTAGAAATCATGCTTCATACTATCCGTCCCCCATTTGCATGGCATCCGTTCCGCTCTTGCTTATGAGATTATTATCTTCTTCAAAGGTTTACACGAATCGATGTAGGCAAAGAATTACTCGTACGTCCTCATTTGAAAAATAAACAATTCTGCATCCTATGTCATCGTCTCGGGAACCGTAGTGTAGAACGCCCTCAGGCCAGATTTAGACCGTGGGAGAGCTACGCTTCGACATGAATGGGCCGGCTCGACCGGAGTGATACCACGGCTTCACAGAAAACCAGCGTAAAGCAGCACTGTGCTGTGTTTCGCTGCGTGAGTGAGGGTACCGGAGGCCTAATCCGGGGGAGTGGGGGGTTTAAAGGTTGGCAGCCCTTTAAACCTCCACTCCCCCTCGCACCTGATCCGTCTGCTCGTCTCCAACCTATCACATAAAAAATGCATCCTGTATTTTAATTTGAAGTGTGAAGACCTCGTCTCCGGAAACGTAGTAACGCCCTCAGGTCAGATGGAGCGACGAATTGCGCATAAGGGCTAGCAGGATCTGGATGTGAGTAGACAAAGATCGATCGTAGTTGCGAACATTTAGAGAAGCCTTTATCCAGCAGTGGACTGCAATAGGCTTATTGATCAAATATTGTCTCGAAAAGAAAGACGCGTGGCTGAAATACCATTTTATTCTCGCGTTGGTCGAGCACAAGTTTTACCTGATAGGAAGACAGCTGGGAAGGTTTAAGCCTCCTGCTCAGTTAAAAGGAAACGTGACGCCAAATTATATATTTGTGCACTAAAATAAATGTGTAGTATAAGAAGTCATAATGTTCACGAAATTAGATCAAAAGAGCTAGTTAAGGAGGTGGCTATAAAAAGAGAATAGAATTTAAATCGCTGCATCTATTCTTAAAATGTTTTTAGTATGCGACTTAGAATGTCCTATTTACTTTTAATGTCACATAAAGTAAATCATTTGTATTTTCCTTAACAATATAATGGTAGGTATTCCTGTTGTAGAATAGCAAATTGAATTTCCCAATCTTAAAATATTATTACTGAATGCTTTCATATACTTTGACCGCTTTGACATAATTTTTATTTACCAGTTAACTGTAACAATATCGTGTTGATGATCCAGATGTGTTTAGTTCTTACCTGTAACAAAAAGTAAATACATATTAATACGACCTCCAGTTTTAGGCGTTTCTTAGATAGCACAATTAAGAGCCCGAAGATTTCATAAAAGTGGCCACTAAAAATATAAATCTTGCTAGAATTGATTGTGACATGAATGGAGTGACGGAGCATCAAAAGTAGCTTTACACATTAGTACCATGTCAAAGTAACAGTTCTACCTATAATACCTATTATAGTCAGTTTCTAAGAGCTACGTCAATATATTATTTCGACATGGTACTAAAGTGTTAAGATACTTTTGATGCTTACCATACAAATCCTTGTACACACTTGCCCTATTTAATTTCGTTACAATCAATATAAAATAGTAATCCGTAAAGGGCTCTTTAATATTGAAACTTATAATTTCTAAGGTTAAATGAAAAATCCTGCATCACAACTCTACTGTAGGATCATATAATCAATAAGTTACACAACGAAACAGCGATATCGATTTTATAGTTTATAATTCATTTTGATTTTAACAATTCCACGCAAAATCGAATAGAAAAGTTTAATAGAAATATATGATTAATTATGATGACATTAATCACATACTATGATTTATGTCGAGAATAGAAGTACCTAATTAGATTTATCTTTCTTTATAACATTTGAAAACAGCAAAAAATATTCTCAGCCCGTTTCAAAATATTCATACTAACCAAAATGTTTATTTTTTAAATACGGAAAATGTTCCAATTTCAAAAGTCATACCGTTAAAGTGGCACAAAATTTCTACCATTTTGACGATTCAACTGATTAAATTCCGCATAAATGATAAAATTCGTCATGAATGAAAAGCTGTTTTCTCTCGCAAAATGATTAAAAATCCGACAGTGATCAAAATGATTACGACAGTTAATTTTCCTTTCGGAGACAGTCTAATGACAGAAGGAAACCACATTAACGCATATGAAATGTCGCAGCAGTCAGAAATAACTAAAATAACAAACGGCGTCAAATTATATAATCCCAAGTAAATTCCCTGTACCACGTAATATCCATATTTCCGTATCTAGGCCGCCTTGGCACGTTTCCTGTGAGAATTAAGTTTTACGATACGAACCGAAGAGTTCATAATACACGGGCTATTTCCATCGTGACATAGTCTGCATACTGCATTCGCGATTATCTAGCAGATAGTGTAATTTTGTTTAAATATACAAGAATGGGCTGTAAATAGTTACATTGCGTAGTCGGGAGTGGCTTGCAGATATAGACCTAAGTATATTCATATTATTAGCTTTGGTGTTTTAAATTCATTCGTTTACTGAGGCTTATTCTAAAATTTTGTTTCGAAGAATTTATATTTTAATTAATCATAAATATTTATGAATGCATATTTCTGCACTATGTAGATATTCAAATATAGAATTAGGTTACAGTAATATACCGAACATAACGTATAATTATGGTTGTGATTATTAGCAGAGAGAGATCAAGGAATTAGAGAGAGATGGTTGCTCAGTGGTTCTTTGCCTACGGGGGGTCGTGGTTTGAATCCGAGCATGCATCTCTTGGATTATTCAAATCTATGTGCGTATTTCTGCCATTAGATCAGCGGTGAGGGGAAAACGTCGTGAGGAACTCTGCACGTTTCTATCGATCTGGTTCCCCTTAAAGGGTTGCGAAATTCAGACGGCAGTCGCTTCATTGTAATTACCAGACTCCCCAAATCCTGAATCATGGTCCACGCGTACCCAGGGCTTCAGAGCGAAAGCTTTGGAATTACAGGATATGATGAGGAGAGAAAGGAATTGAGAGTGCACTTAACTTGTTGCACATACACTTGGACTACTATGACATAATGTGCATACTGTAGAATTGGCCGCGGGAACCAATTAATTATTATTAGTTATTACACATCAGGCCAATGTAATTGCATTATCATGAATAATATCATAAAAGCATACTTAAAATTTCCCACCATACACTGAACATAATAATATTCACGCATGTGATATAACACCGCTTCAAGTGGCCCACTTTCGACGTGAAAACAAACACATAAAAGTACCATGGCAATATAATGGGCCAACGTGGCGAAATCTATGGCGTACGCAAACAAAAGTGTTTGAAGATGTATGGTGTAACTTTGACTAAGTAAACTTAGCTTCGGCGCCATTTTATTTGATAAGACAATGGAAAGATAAAAGTGGTACCTAATTTAATAAAGATAAAAATTTCTTTATTGGCCTATATACACAAGTATGACAAATTCTGTAGCCAACAAGGACCCAACCTCAGCATTTGCTGCAGTGGCCGAAGCCGCTACAGCGCTAGTTTTTAGCCAGAGCCTTAGGCGACGTCACGTGCACACATACATACAACAGGAAGAAAGAAGAAAGACCAAACAAAAAAATATAAAAAAAACAATATTAATAACATAGGAAAAAAAAGGTCTACAAGTAACATAAAAGCGAAGGAACTCATAGCAATGAAAATAAATAAGAAATAAATAATAGAAAAACTATTAAAGTAAGTACGGACAGCGAACATAGTTTAGCCGACAAAATCGCTTTCACTGCGTTATGAGTGAGCGCAGGGAGATTATCGGATAGATTCGCCAACCCGGTGCGTTGTTGTATGCAATTAGGTACATCCTAGCGCTGGTAGGTACACTGGAAAATTCGTCGACTACATTTGGTTACTACGATCTTTTTTTTTATGTGATAGGTAGGCAGACGAGCAGACAGATCACCTGATGGTAAGCGATTGCCGCCGCCCATGGACACCCGCGACACCAGTGGAGTCACAAGTGTGCTGCCAACCTTTAAACTCCCCTTTCCCCCGGATCGGGCCTCCGGTACCCTCACTCACGCAGCGAAACAGCACAATGCTGCTTCACGCCGGTTTTCTGTGAGGCCGTGGTATCACTCCGGTCGAGCCGGCCCATTCATGCCGAAACGTGGCTCTCCTACCGTCGAATCTGTATTTCTTCATCCAAATATTCTTATCTATATTTTAAGCACTCCCCAAATTGTGAAGTTTGTGGCACAATAGATGATGTCCAACACTTACTAACAGAATGTAAAAAATAAAACTTACCGATTTATAAATTTAAGTAGGTGCACAAATATTTTAGCCGATCCTAATTCTCAAGCTGCAAAATATTTTGCAGAAATATTTATCAGTGAATTTTCCCGCTCGCGCAATTATATATAAGTACGAATTCAAATTGTATAATTAGGTTAGGATGGGACTGGCATGTATTTTGATCAAAAGCCCCTAAATAATTAAAGATTAAAAAAAATCAAATACATTATCATCAAACTCACATTTAGTATCAAAAGGTAAGAAAATGTAATCAGCCCAGGTGTGACACTAGTTTTAAAGAATCAGCGGTAACTTTTTATCAACATTTCACTCAATGTATTTATTATTTATCAACTTATGTAGGTAAGGTTATTGAATAAAATAACTGACCCAGTCCTAAATAACATTATTTTCGTAAGAAAACCGTCACGGTAACCCGATCGACATTTGCCATTTACCCTCCAATCCCTAGTAGCAGGTAAATTATTTTCCATTCAACATTGAACTTTCTCACCAAGGTTATAAAACTGAAGTCCTCTGTAATAGGGTGTAAGTGTGCGTCACGGGCCAGTGAACACCCCATGGACGCTTTTATTAGCATTAGCTGACTAAGCAGGTTCATAAAAGTAAGGTGGCCAGATCTCGAACGCGATATCTACTGTCTATAGGGGTACCCTTATAAATTATAAAAAATATATATTTTTCTAGATTTTTTAGACAACTCGTGAGGAACTAATCGGAATCAAGACTTCATTTTCATAGATAGAAACATACTCAGTTACGAAGCCTTAAAATTATTAAAGTATTAGTCGATTAGCTCAATTTGTATTATATTTTAGTAATTTAATAATAATTAGGACCTACTTACATTCAATTTATTAATTCAACATTTTACCTACATTTTAGGCCTCTGAATATGTTTGTATGAAAATTAGGTCCCAATTCCGATATTTTGCTCGAGAGTGTATAACTATACTTCAAGCAGTGTAAGGACCATCTACAAGTAGTAGATGGTCTTTCGGCTTTGCAACCGCCTTATCCAGCTGAGACTGTACGATCTTCGACTAACTTGAGAATCAATATCTAGAATAAGTTTACTGAAAAAGACTTGGTTCTTTACAAAGAGTTAACCAACCTACCGGCCTTTACGTCACTTCTATGTAGTTCCTCGACCTTTGAACCAAGAGGTCGATTTTTAGGGTTCCGTACCTCAAAAGGAAAAAACGGAACCCTTATAGGATCACTTTGTTGTCCGTCCGTCCGTCCGTCTGTCAAGACCCTTTTTCTCAGGAACGCGTGGAGGTATGAAGCTGAAATTTATATCAATTACTCAAGTCTACTGTCCCTTGAAGCTGTGAAAAAATCAAACTTCTAAGCCAACGCAATCAAAAGATACAGCCGTTTATGCCGCAAATTTTCGACACTTGCAAGGGAATCAAAACCTACAGGGTGCTTCCCGTGAACTCAGAATCTTGAAATTTGGTACGAAGTAACGTCTTATAGCATAGATAAAGGAAAAATTACGAAAACCATAAATTTTTAGTTACATCACATAATATATTTTTTTTAATAATTTTAAACTTACTACCCATTTCCTCATAAACGCGTAGAGGTATTAAATTGAAATTCATACCAAATACTCAGGTCTATAATACCTTTAAGCTGTAACAAAATCAAACTTCTATGTCAACGCAATCAAAAGAAACAGCAATTTAAGCTGCATATTTTGAAACTCGCAAGTACTCGCAAGGGAATCAAAACCTAAAGGGTACTTTCAGTCGACCTAGAATCTTGAAATTTGACATGAAGCAACGTTTTATAGCACACATAAAGGAAAAATTCCGAAAACCTTAAATTTTTAGTTACATTACAAAATATATATTTTTTAATAAATATAAAGTTATTACTTTTTCCCTCCTGAACGCGTAGAGCTATCAAGTTGAAATTCATATCAAATACTTAGATCTAATTGCCTTTAACCCGTGAAAAAAAAAATTCTAAGTCAACGCAAAAACGCAAAATTCAAAAGTACAACCATTGATACCGCATATTTTGAAACTCGCAACTACACGCAAGGGAATTAAAACCTAAAGACCACTTCCCGTTGACATAGAATCTCGAAATTTGGTAAGAAGCAATAGCTTACAACACCGGTAATAGAAAAATTTCGAAAAGCTTAAAATTTTAAGTAGTTATACCACCTAAAAAATTGTGATTGTAAACATAATTGTAGTTACAGCAATGACCGCGAGTTATTATACTATGTATGGGGAGGGCAACATTTAAAGAAGACGAAATAGCCTTCTTCTTTATATTTCGACGTTCTTTTATCGAAATGATATGTGTTAATATAAAATAAAGGATTACTTAAACGATAAAGAGATCTTTGTCTTAAATTTATGCTCCTCCATCTTTCCCCATTGTAATGTTATGAATTTCATTTTGCAATAAAAATACCATAGTTATGACTCGATTGTCGTAATGAACGAACTTTGTAAACCTTGCAGGTTTGTACGGAACCCTCGGTGCGCGAGTCCGACTCGCACTTGGCCGGTTTTTTTTTAAGAATGACAGAGCAATAAAGTTTTTCCGGGTATTACCCATGAACGCGAAGGCACGAGGCGCGACTTCGATTACAAAGATTTCGCGGTGACAAACAAAATAAAGTACTATAATTTTAGTACATGCCTTTCTTAAGATGGAAATAAAAAGCATAGGCATAATAATAGGGTTGTCTACTGAGGGGTACGTTTTTAAACTTTCGCGTTGCATTATACTAAAGTTCATATAACGGGGCTAAACAGGACTTCCTTCCGCTTGTGACCACGGTCGATGTAACGCGGTCGAAACTTCAAGCAACAATGTACTTATTTATTTTCGTCACATTTTAATAATAATAATAAATAAATATTTCTCAACGTCACATACATTGATCTGACTCCGAGATAGGTAGCTCAAGCACCTGTGTTACGGATATCAGAATCAACAGTGGGATTACAAATATATACATATAATACTTTTCTTTTGTAAATACATACTTATAATATATAGATAACGCCCAGACCAATACAAACAGATATGTTCATGCACACAAATGTTTGTACTGTGCGGGGATCGAAGCCGCAACCCTTGCACCAGAGGCAGCGTTCACTACCACTGTTCCAAACGGGTCGTCAAAAAATTTTTTAATTAAAAATTCAGCCCCATTATTATGAATTTTAGTATACTAATTTACCGATTCAGAAGGTTTGGTTGTAATATTACCTATATGTCAAAGGTGTAATACAAAAAAGATATTGATTGAAAGTCTGCCCACAGAATGTACAGTTGTTACTTGCACAAAAGTTTTTTGCTACAAAAATAACAAAACGAATCGCTTTTATTTCTAACCATCATTAAAGATTGTTATAATGATCGATGCCGATTCTATTTATTCCCACAGCAAAAATGGTAATGTTATGTTGAAACGAATAAATACGCCCAGTATTAAAAATAAACACGACTTTCCTGGTATGAAGCAATCATAATTTACATATTAATTGCTCTCAAAAATAACTTAAAAACACTTATTAAAAGTTATTTACTTTTTGATGCGTTGAGCGATAAATAAATAAAGTGACTACACAAAAATGTTTATTTAACATTTCATGTGCACAAAGCGCAAATGGAATTACCCTTGTTGGACTTTGGACCGTCCTTATATATCAGACATAAGTGTTATTTTTGTATTGCGGTGGGGTAACTTAACCTGACGCCGTTTGTACACTTTCACTAACAGTCCGATAGCATGAAATAATATCAACGTAAATCTAAACCCACGTTTTTGCACCGTGTGTTACTGAATATTCTGTCTTTATCTAATTAGTTGTGCATGACTAAGACGTATATAAGAAACAGGGGAAAATACCAGCGCAATGGAAAGCGCTGCCATAGGAGTAATTAAGAGTAAAAGAAGCGTAGCAGACTGACATTGATTAAACGTATTGGAAGAATACTAACAATAAGAAGAAGCAATATTAGATTTTTAAATTCACACAGTTTTTGCGGGATCGTCGAAGCATAATCACAAGATATCTTTGGTATTGAAAGTGTGCGGTGACTTTTTCGTTTCGTTGCGGTGTTATTACTCGGCTAACAAGTGTGAAACTTAGTCTTATTTTAAGGAGGTAAGAAAAAAATTAGGAGTAATTGGGCTCCGAAGCAACATCTTGGGACGCAACTGGGACAGTACGGGTTTTTTTTTTGTAATGGCTGCTATTGCGTTTGCCAATGTCGACTGATTAACGAGACACGTTTTAAAAGAAAAATTGACCGGTATGGATGAGATTAAATTCTTCAGGATATTATTTTAATTTGAGTTCTTACACCACCTAAAACAAAAAGATACAACAAAACGTATAAACAAAGACAATGATGGCACAAAATGTTAAGTGGGAGTTTCTTTCAAAGTCTAATATTATATTTAACAATGTATTAAATATTCTATAACAGTGGAGAAGGACAAAGAAAGAAGAAACAGTACGGGTTAAGGTTATGTACAAACTTTTGACTTATGAAAAGGTTATATTAACATTGATCGAACCGTTAATTTTAACCGTTTGATATTAGGTGACCCACAATTTAGGAAATAAAATAATTTTCTCCCATAAGGTAGATTAAGTTATATCATGTAAATTCTCCGTACCAATAAACCACGTGGGGTTCCGTGTTGTGTAAATTTTATCTTAATTGGAAGCTATTAAAATTTTACATAACAAGCCATTACGACTATTATGCAATATTTGATCCATTATTATTACAAGACTTCGAGAGTTCTGCATGCGTCTGACCTATTACTTTTCATTTACACAGCATTTCAAACTATGCCATACCTCTAAATATGAATATAGGTACTCCATATAAAAACGCGATACATTCTTTAGTCCAATTCTCGAGATTTTCGATATGAAAAACATGGCGGATCTCACATGAAAACTACTTGTACAAAAAACTTATGTTTCGCGAGAAGTATTATCGATCGAAACGGATTCTGGACAGTTATGAATATGAATATGATATCTTTATTTACTAGAAAAACGGCACATTTATCAATAGGATGGTCATGAACTTGTCAGATTAACATGTTTCGCCATACATGGCATGTAAAAATAATCTTAGCATATAATTCAATTAAAAACAATAAGATAAATTCAATACAATTTAAATAAATGTACAAGGCATTTTTGATAGTTTCTTAGATTTTCGCGTTGCATTATAATCTATAATGTATCAATACGGGGATTAACACGATATTTATTATGCGACAATGTATCCTAAGACAAGTCTGTTTGGATGCCTTTTATTCCTCATGATAAAATATGTAAAGGGAAACTGATTTTAACGGTAAAATCAAAAATATTCGCGTGTATATTTTTTAACAAGAAACAAAAAATTTAAGCATCTTAATCTGTAATCAAAGTTCAGTACTTTCAATCGCAGTAAATTTAGATAAGGGAAGGCTTTTTAAACGGATTTTTATTGCCTATTTTTGGGACCATTAAAGGAATGGGCGTACGTCGTAATTTACCTTTTATGTTTGTAGAAGATCAACATAAAGTGTTTTAGGGAGGTTTATGTAGAAGCAAGCAGAATTTGAAAAGAAAACCTTTGGAAATCTTCACGTTTTTCCAAATTACATTGGAAAGTTTATTACTTATGGAGAAATTCCCCACAGCACACAAAGATGAACTTAAGCACTTTATTTCAAAACTTTAATCCTGTAGGTAGGTTCACTTAAGGTGACGGGTAGGGCACACTAGAGACGCCAATCGATTTTAATTGTTAGCTACTAAACCGTATCTATTTTAAACAATTTCGGGGTTACAATCTCTCGGCAAAAACTTATACTATTTATTAAATAACCAAACACAAATGTTGGGTTCGTTTTTGTATGCGACATTTTTCGCGTACGCGTTGGACTCACCATTTGTGCATATTTATTTAATAAATAGTATAAGTGTTTGCCAAGAGGTTGTAACCCCGAATTAGTTTAAAATAGATCCGGTTTGGGGCATTGTTACGGACTCCTTTGGGGGCGTAAACCTATGTCGGTATTAGAAGTGTTTTTTAGTTTCGAAAATCGAGGTATCATGGAATTTCATTATCGTTTGTTTGTGCATTGATAAAAGTGTCAAAAAATGTAAACTCTAGAAAATTAGTAAAAATATGTTTATTTGAGTTAAGTTATAATTTTGGTTATTATTTACAATAAACCCCTAGGCATATGTCGGAGCGACGGCAAAAGGCCCGATGGGATGACCCTCATCCCGTGGAGTCAGGGCAAGGCAATGGTTTGGGACGCGACCTGTGCGGACACATTGGCCCCTTCCCATGTCCACGCCACTTCACGGGGCGCGGGCGCAGCAGGTGCTTCGGCGGAGTCACGAAAAAAAAACAAATACTCCGCCTTAGACACCTGTTACCGATTTGCTCCGTTCGGCGTGGAAATCTTGGGACCGTGGGGGCCCGAGGCCCACAAGCTTTTCCGCGAGTTGTCTGCCTGGCTACTCGACATTTCAGGTGACAGTAATGCTGGCAGCTACCTCGGCCAACGCATTGGGTTGGCCATTCAAAGAGGTAACGCTGCCAGCATTCTGGGCACGATGTGTAGCGGGGCAGATGTTTCGTCTCATCCATCATCTCTTGTAAATAGTATTCCTCTTCTTGTTTATTTTTAGCATTCTGTAAATAAATATTTTATCCAGCGTCTAAGTTGGAAGTATTTTTGTCTTAAAATTTGTGTCAAAACTTTTCGGTAAGTCAACAACGCATAAAACAATCAATCCCGCGATTTTATGTATACTCAGCGCCTTCTATCGAAATATTAACCGTAACTACATATATTTAACTGTTCACCACCTTTCACTAAATCTAAAAATAAACTCATTACGTACAAAAACCGTCTCACAGAACCAATTTCTCACAAAAACCTCTCCTACAAGTGCTCACTAATTACCCACTTTTGTTCCCCACTGGGAGAAGTTTCCACAATCAGGGAACGTCAAAAGTTCTAATGCCCTCGAAAAGCGTCGTTGTGACGTCACAAAGGAACGAGTTGCCGCCTAAGCTTATTGCACTGTGGAGAGTTAGAACAGTTTTCACTTTGAACAGAGAAGTTATGATACAGACATTTTTGTTCTACGAGCACCTCGGGGAGTTTGGCAAGATGAAATGAAATTGTCAGGATTTAAACGTTGTTTCGGAGAAAACTTAGCGGAAGTATTTTGTTTATTGAACTGCCTTGTCGTTGTGATTTAAGAGATATATTCACCAAAATTTTATTAAGTTTTTTCAACTGACCCTTAAAAGTTAAATATGTTCGATCACCCTTTTATATTTTCGTAATCTCTCATGTTTAGTTTTGATATTCCTTTTAACCCCATGAAAATCAAAAATCACACAATTGAGAAAAAGTGTTCGGTCAATTAGGTATGTTCATTTAAATTAGAGGTCGTGAGGTCCAGATTACCCAGATAAGAATGATAATTTTGCTTCAGAAGGCACGTCAAGCCTTATAGAGGCTGCTAATAGTGGTCTTTGCGTAACCACGTCAGAAGCCCTTAGGTAGTACGAAATCTGACGCTAGGGTTGACCCACACCGTATTAATTATAAATATACAAAAATTTAAGAAATTCTTAATGGCAGCCAGGAGTCTGGAAGTTGGCGGTCTTGTACCCCCGTGCCTCGGAAAGCACATTAACCCGTTGGTCCTGTGCCCAATCCCTCTCTGGTCCTGTCACAGTAGTGTCCCATCGGAATGTGAGGGTAAGGGAATAAAGAGTGCACTTGTGTTTGCGCACACACTTGAGCACAATAATATATCCTGCGTACGTGGCTGATCGTTGAGATTGGCCGCCGTAGACGTAATCGGTTGGAGGATATTATTTATAAATATAGTTACATTTAATTTTTATCATCAGTCAGTACTTTAATTCCCAAATTCCTCCTGTGCTAGCCATTCACATTGGTCCTATGCAAGTCTATTCAAGGTATTTTCTAACATTTTGTTTATGTCATAAAAAACAAAGCGATCTGCAATCTTTATTTTTTGCACGTGGATGAATGTTCCATACGGCGAAGCAACTGTCTATAGTACCTACGACTTCCTTTCTGTCTAGATCTTTAGAAATGACAGACAAAAATAAGGCATGGCACTCACAGCGTGATTTGCATGTATTTACATAAACACCGCGACATCTAAAGGACAGGACACACGTGCTGTATCCAAATGGACTGATCGGTCAATTCAACGAAACGTACCGTACCGATTCCGTTTACATTACACTGATCATACAGGGCTGTCAATAAAAAAAACGTTTTGTCAATTTTTTTTTGTTTTAGTTTAGTTTTAGCAAATCTTAAAAGGTACTTTTAAGATTTGCTTTCACTTTGTTTATTTAAATTATTAAATTATTTAAGAAATTCCGTAATCTTTTTTTCTTTGTATATTTAGACCATTGTAAATTACACAGTGATTCTGCTTATTAATAATATTAATAGTGATTAGTTACTTAGATCGGAATCAGGTCAATGTATGAGATGTTGTATGGATTTATTAATTTAAAATTTGGATAATAAGACAATGTAACATAATAAATGAAACCAGTTAAATAACAAAACCTAATTAGACAATAAAAGATATTTGATATACCTATCACAAGATGAATAAAAATGGCAGGAAATTGTTTAGAATAGACTTTAGCACTTTTAATACGACACCCCTACATCAGAGTCGTGACGGCCAATAATGTGTTCAGAATGGCAACAGCCGCCATGGTCCATTTCACCCCGGCATAAATTGTGACACTATTCACGAGCCAAAGAGTGATCTAATCTATGATGACTGTTTCACGGACGGAGGTGTGAAATCTTGCAACGTGCCACGAAATCGGTAATACGTTCTACGCTGTTTGGATAATGGCGATGTAGGTTAGATAGAGACAACGGCATTTAGGGACAGTTATGGAAAATGGTGAAAAAATGCGTAACTAACAGCCAAGCAAGAGACATTATGTTATCTTTAGATATCAACGAAAGCCATTAGGACTTGCGTGCTTTATTTCCAAGTTGAAGACATGAATGAATCAGAAACAAACACCGTGACCGTGATAGAGCCACGCTTCGGTATGAATTGGCCGGCTCGACCGGAGTGATACCACGGCCTCACACAAAACCGGCGTGACGCAGCACTGTGCTGTGTTTCGCTGCGTGAGTGAGGGCTACCGGAGGCCCAATCCGGGGGAAAGGGGTGTTTAAAGGTTGGCAGCTCACGTGTAACTCCACTGGTGTCGCGGGTGTCCATGGGCGGCGACAATCGCTTACCATCATGTGATCCGTTTGCTCGTCTGCCACCTATCACATTAAAAAAAACGGCAGCTAAATAACACTAGAATAATTCTTCGTAATTGGCAAAAATAAACATAGGTACGTACATGATATTTTGTCGCATTTTTAGTCCGTCGTCAAATATTTGTCAACAAAAAAAGAAGAATTAGTCAAATTAGCACTTAACAGATAAACAAGAAAACATTGCGCAAAGATGCAGTACCTACATTTTGTAAAATATAATGTAAAAATAAATAACAAAATATTCTCATCTCTCTTCAGAGTAATCAGTCTGGTCACCGAGTTATTATTACATTCAAAATTCTCCGATAACGTAATCGGCCGTCGACCACAACAGTCGCATCTTCTCAATGGGCGGTTTCAACAAAGCGATTTCGAACACTCGTTTACAACATCCATTCAGACGAATCAGTATCCCTCTAAAACCGCGCGGATACTTGTGGAATTCTTTCTCCCTAATCTCAGAGAAGACAATCTCGGGATTATACCGTTTATTATCTTGTATTGTTGTGAAACAACGGCTCTCGCGGCGGCTAACCTGATTATCGTCTGCCTTTATGTTTAAAGATCCGCCTGTCTATACTCATGCTGGTGTAATTTAATTTTTTTGTCAGAAAAAAAGGTAGACTAAATGAGAAACTGCGTAAACATGAAACACTATTAAATGAACTAAAGATTGGAGCGGAAGATGCCTTTGATTTACATGTGTTGATAAAATTGTAAGATTCAGTTTTTTTTTAATGGCTGCTATTGCGTTTGCTTATGCCAAACACATTCTTTTAACTCTGCCAATGTCGAATGATTAACGAGACACGTTTTTAAAGAAAATTTACCGGTATGGATGAGGTTAAATTCTTCAGGATATTATTTTAATTTGAGTTCTTACACCATCTACAACGAATATTACAGGATATTATTTTAATTTGAGTTCTTACACCATCTTGATCACCGCAAAAATGTTAATTGGGAGTTTTCAAAGTCTAATATTATATTAAATAAAATATCTACATAAATATTCTATAACAGAGGAGAAGGACAAAGATAGAAGTAAAGAAAAGTTAATAGGGCGGAGAATTCTTGGGGGTAGGATGTCATACAGCGAGAAAGTATTGACAATTGAAAAATATGTGGTCTGACGTACCCTCATCTAAACCACATTCGCATAGTGAAGAGTCTTTACCTCGGATTTTATTTAAGAATACTGGGGTACAAGCGTGTCCTAAACGCAGGCGACAAATGGTGGAGACAGCAAGCTTGCCCATAGTTTTATGTTTGAAAAACCAATGATTCAGTTTAATACTGTATAATATGCCCTACTGCCTATAGATAACTAACTGGTGATAAAAGCATATTATTATGCCCTACCCTCTACCATTCGTTTATTAGCTTCCGAATTGTTCCGAGTAGTTGCAGCACAATAAAATCATAACTTGGTGTAGGTCAACACAAATCCCAGAAGGTCGTTGGATCAAATCTGAAGGATTCTTCGTAAATACCATTTAAACTAGATGACCTGATGGTGCGAAAGAGGAAATTCCTTTAATAGCTAATGGAGATTGTCACTCAAATAGCGGTTGTTCCCTCATTAGTAATCCTGTAAGGTTTTTCTTAAATTTCACTTGATATATCTATCTACCTATAGCAAGTTAGATTATTTTAAACGTACCAGAACTTGGTCTATGCCAGAACGCATCTTGCAGTCATCTGCAATTGTCATCAATTGCATCGCACATTACCCCCACAGCCACAAAAAATGTTTACCGCCCCCTTATTCGTCGAGCCTTAGCGTGTATTCGAAGTGAATCATGAGGAACGTGTTAG
Source organism: Marasmia exigua (assembly GCA_019059595.1). Lineage (NCBI taxonomy): Eukaryota > Metazoa > Arthropoda > Insecta > Lepidoptera > Crambidae > Marasmia > Marasmia exigua. The sequence continues at coordinate 11,000,526 of CM032479.1, read as the reverse complement.
TTTCTTGTAATCTACACCTAATTCTGCTAAACGATTTCTGCCTGCAATAGTGATGCGACATGAGTAATATCGATAAAAATATATGGGATTGGTAAAATTGTAGAGATAATATCAGTGTCTTATCTAGTTAAAATTACAAAATGATCAATTGATCATTTTGTAATTTTAACTATTTTCTGTTCCTGGCAATTGCCAGGAACCAAAATTCATTATTTATTTAAAAAACTTTTTATTATTAACTGCTGCTATCTGTACGCCCATTGTGCTTGGGTGGATCGAATGAGTTATGTAAAAAATAATAAATGATGTTGTGTTCCTATTCGACTGACTCACAATCTAACCCAGGGTATTTTGAGCTTAGGCGCAACCTTAGCTAAAGTGACATTATGGGAATTACCTTTTCCAGATCGTAAAATGAAGATTTGAGCAAAAATGTTTTTTTTCTTTCAATTCATCTGTTTACGAAGGTTTGCGGCATTGCAACGTCGGCTATCCTTTTGCTTAACTTATTCTAATGCTTTTAGCGTCATGCTAAGTTGAGGCAATGTACCTACTGTCAAAATAATTTGCTATGATTTTGTGGTACTGTACCACTATACGCCCTGTGGGTCTAGTGGTTTGAGTGCCGTGATCTCGGGGTTCTGGGTTCGATTCCCAGGTCGAGCAAAAAGTATGTTTCGAATTTTTCGAACTAAGTTCGGGTTTGTGATCACCAATCCGCATTAGGCAGGCGTGGCGATTAAACCTAATCCCACCATAGTAGCGATAACTTGATTTCTATGATGGAGGCCTTTGCCCTGCAGTGGGACAGTTAATAGGCTGATACCACTAGAAAAAAATGTCACATCACTACTCTACACTGCACGGGCATCATGATCGCCGGTGAAATCCGTCGTAAAACTGCCGTGTCAACTCGTGACGATATATCATTAGTCTGTCAACGATATCTCTCGATTTTTCTCGGGTGCGTTCACCTTTTTGCGATGATAAAGTTAGAGGAATGACCACTGGGGAAGGTGAGGGAGGAGGGTTTACTCTTGGGAATTTCGGGCAATGATGTTGATGTGATTGCCTTTCAAACGTATTTTGTCAAAATATTTTTTCCCAATTATTACAGATCATGATGGTAAAAAAAACGATTGACGACTAACCTAACCTATAATTTGGTTTTTTATAATAAAAAATAAAAGTAAAAAAACTAAAACCCAACTACGACAAAAAACGTCGCTGAAAAAGTATAAAACAAGCCTTCGTTGTCAATTTATGCAATATTCACTATGTAGAGATAAAATTTCATGTTTGGAAATCCGCAGTCACACGTTGTCAAATGGTAGTATATTAACGTGTGACTACGCCTTTCCAAACATGAAATTTTATCTCTACATAGTGAATATTGCATAAATTGACAACGAAGGCTTGTTTTATACTTTTTCAGCGACGTTTTTTGTCGTAGTTGGGTTTTAGTTTTTTTGTTCTATTTTGGTGTCCAAGTGCTAGTAATATATATATATATATATATATTCAAAATGTACAAGTCAAGCGCTTTCAAATGATACCAAACACGGCATATTTATCATAACTTTATTTTTTTACTCTGTATGTTTTGTCCGCTAGAGGGCGCCACATTAGATTTTGTGAAACTTCATATAGCCTATAACCAGCGGACAATCAAGACGCTTATAATGATATGTCATTTGTCGAATTCTGATAAGTAGTTAAGAAGTTACGTGGAAACAGATGAACATACATACATACATACATACATACATACATACATACATACATAGCCTGTCAAAATCATAACCCTCCTTTTGCTTTGCCGTAGTCGGGTAAAAACATTCAACTGACGAAATTGTATTTCCTATAAAACACAAACAAACTACTGTAGCGATTAATAAATATAATGAACGTTTTATGTAATTTACAATTTTAAAATACTATACATGTTTTCGAATTAGATAGCTTTAACCAAGTAATGTTGAAGTAATTAACCATTTCCTTACTGATACACTAATTATAATGACGGACATATATACATTGTTTTATTGTCAAAAGACGCTTTACACAAACAGCTAATTTGTTAATTGATACAACATGTAGTGTTGTTAACACTCGTCACTTGTCATCGATCTAGTGAAACCCTGTTATTTATTGTTGTAAAACGAGGAATATATCGAATGATAATGTTGTTAAGAAAACACCTCTGACCGCTTTCAACTTTTTAACAAAAATAATGAAGACATTAAAACTAAAACCTTCGTTTTCATACTATGTATAACTTTAAATTTTTGTGTGTTAAAAATTCAATTAATTTTTTTCACACATAAATAATGACAAGTGCTTTGATAGTAGTAGTTATGTAGTTGGATACCTAAAACAAAGATAAATCCAACCAAGGGGTATCATGAAAAGTTTAAAATGTTTTCACATGGTTGAAGGTACCTACTCGTTTCTTTGCTTAAGCGTAACCAAACCAAATTATCTACCAAAAAAGACAAACAGAAAAAGAGCAAGGATCTAACCTATTTCAATGTTTCCTACCACCCCAAACTTATATGCTAAAAAATGATAACAAACCTTATCACGTAGCCTCAGAGTTCCTCCTCATTAAATAACAGAAAACGAGCAAAACCCGGTGTCACCGACCGGAGTGACAACGAGGGACGTGTGGCGTGAAATAGTTGTCAAAGTGCCAACTTACGCGGTCCGCGACACTACATCGCAGGAAATAACAGTGATACATCTCTATTGCAACTAAGAAAATGTGGCGAGTTGTACACACTAAAATACACTGAGAAATAGCGTTAGATAAAAAATCCTGTCATTGCCAGACTTTGAGCAAGGGTAGCTCAGTGAAAGAATGTGCACCTTTCAAACTGAACAACAGAATTCTAATTTAAGGTTGGATTTTTTAAAGTTTGGTGTGATTCCCGTATAAATTAGCCTATCACCCTATTAGTTACAATTACCTAAACCTAATTTTGTACAATGATATTAATACAGCATGTTAATTAAATGGCACAAATCCTCAGATACCCAATTTATATTCTATTGTAAAATAATTATGGAAATTGTTAAATTAAATTCTCACAATCTTTTATTACCTGAGTAGATTTTACTTTCAATAATACTAAACAACAACTAATTTGAACCGATTCATTTTTGCGATTTTTCATCAATACGATGTTTATCTAGAAATTTATTTAGTTACGATACAGACATGATCCACCGTCGGCCACATCATCATTTACGATTAAGTGAGATTGTGGCCAAATGTCTGATTATCAAAAAAATAATATCCAAATAAAAGTTATTGCATTTCTCCCTAGTCTCCCTCGCGAATACTTCACTGTCCTCTCTTCACTGTTCTATTACACTGCGTTGGCGAAATTGAAGTGCACCGATTGACCCGGTTACAAGACTGCAGTTGTCATAATGCAGTATTAGCGGTGTGATGTTAAGAAAATCTGGGGCTCGCCTGAAACGTGTCAGGAATTTTGGCAACCTCATTTTGTAAATTTGCCAAAAGTGGTAGCAGAATTATTCAATGTGTGCTGATTAACATTTTAATTGATATTAATGATAGTTATATAGATAAATACATTATATTTATTTATACAAAAACAAAATACAAGTATGATACAACAACAACGGACAGTACAATTAAGGCAGTATAATAATAGTTTTTGTTAAGTATTATAAAATTTTTCAATATAGAATAAGAGGATAAAAATAAAATATTCAATTGACTACATATATCAAGTAGGATGAATTTATTAATGCAAACAAGTACATAATAATTAAAAAGCAGACAAAATTATTACTTCTCGAAATATCTATCTATGTTATATTCATTCCTTTTGACACATTGACTACCGTAAAAATTACGAAAAATGAAAACTCCGGCTACCCACTACAGTGTTTTATATCGACAGAACAATTATATTCTACTAAAACAGTAGTTAAACTACAGAAATTTAACGTACACACGCATTTAGCGAATGTTCAATATTGCTATTTTCATAAACGAGGTAAGTTGTTACAAATTGCTTCCTAAAGTACAAATATTTCATGGTAAAAGTGTCTATTTAACGAGAAACAATTAGATATTTTAAAAAGATATTACAAGTAATTGTTAAAAGTGAAAATAATACTTGGATACTGCCCCTTTTAAGCGTAAACAAGTCATGCATGATGATGGAAGTATAGTGCTTGCAAATTACGAGCATAGAATACTTTTACTACTATAGTAGTACTAAACGCGAAGGATCGCGACTGATGGTAGAGTAGGCATTTCATTCGTTAAAAGTATCAGCCTACTTATATACTGTCCCACTGCAGGGCAAAGGCCTCCATTATAGAAATCAAGTCATCGCTACTATGATGGGATTAGGCTTAATCATCACGCTTGTCTAACGCGGATTGGTGATCACAATCCCGTGCTTTGTTGCATACCTTTGTTCGACCCGGGAACCGAACTCGGGGCTCGGGGCGATACGAACGATTTCATTCGTTATGTATGAATAAAATAGAATACCGACTATTTCGAGTATTTCAGTTAGTTCTCCATAAACCTAGTAATCATTTTGAGCAACTTATGTAACTATCATACATCATTCATTATTGATGAATGAAATACATACTCTACCGTCCGCCGCGAGTCTTTGAGTTCAGTATAAGTATCAAATAAGTATGCGTTTGCGTGCCGTTAGCTACAATATCCTGGAGGACCTCCACTGAAAACGAATAATTCACAACCAAATGTTCCAATCTCAACGATCAGCCACGTACGCAGGATAGTGCTCAAGTGTGTGCGCAAACACAAGTGCGCCCTCTATTCCCTCACCCTCACATCTCGAAGGGACACCAGCGTGACACGACTGGAGAGGGATTGGGCACAAGACCAACGGCTTAAAGTGCTTTCCGAGACATGACGACCGACTTCCTGACTCCCGGCTGACACTAAGAATTTGTTTTAGGCCGTGTGGTGCCCGGCAGAGTAGAATAGGCCACCCTCACTCATACCGCGGTGTCGTAAAAGGCAACTAAGGTAAAGCTGCTGGCATGATCATCAGCACCCAGAGAAGGAAAACTCTGCATTTATATCTAAACCCTCGCCAACCCGTCTGCCAGGCGTGGTGAGTATGGCAATTACCCCTCATGTGATTGAGGGAGGCCCGTGCCCCAGCAGTGGGGACTTAAATGGGCTGACGATGAATTTGTTTTAAACTTTAAACGAATTTTCATTTTGAAGTGTTTGTAAGTTACAATCTTTCGCGTCACTTTTTTTTTCTATTACCCTAAGCTGGTACTTTCCACATGTATTCAAATATGGAGATCTCCATTATCTATAATTATTTACACATAATTAACTTATTGAATGTAATCAATTATCTGTTTCTGTAAGTGTTACTTATCGCTAGAGATCTATGTATTTCATAGTTGTGTTATCACTTCTCTTAAGAATCGATTATGCACGACTGGTTTACGATAAAGACTCAAGAAGGGCCGCACTCAGAGACGTCATTTAAGCTAATGTTCATTAACTATAGTATCGGTAGTCTTTATGCGTATCAAAATAAGTGTCAATATTTTTATTAAGTAGCCAACTAAGTTAATCAACGACTCTGAGTGTGGCAATCAGATTTATAATTTCTTTATGGCAATATGAATGGTAGAAATGTACATTTGAGTCTCTCCTACAGTCAGCATCACAAGAGGATTATGCTTCCCGGTGCCAAGTTAGAAGATATATAGGTGGCAGACGAGCTGACGGATCACCTGATGGTAAGCGTACCGCCGCCCTTGGACACCTTATATTATGGACCTTAGATGCGAAATAGGAAAAAAAACATATTTTATTCGCATAGGCTTATATACAGCTCTTACAAATCGTCATACATTAAAATAAACAAGGCTTTACAAATATGCCCAAAACAAAAATGATCATATTTTTTTATGTGATAGGTGACAGACGAGCAGACGGATCACCTGATGGTAAGCGATTGCCGCCGTCCATGGACACCCTACCCGGGACACCAGTGGAGTCACTAGTGCGCTGCCAACCTTTAGACCCCCCCTTTCCCTCGGATTAGGCCTCCGGTACCCTCACTTTCATGCAACAGTTCACAAAATAATTCTATTAAGGTGACGTGTAGGGCACACGCCAATCAATTTTAATTTTTAGTTACTAAACCGGATATATTTTAAACAATTTCGGCGTTACAACCACTCAGCAAACACTTATACTATTTATTAAATAACCATGCACAAATGTTGCGTCCGTTTTTGTACGCGAAAAATTAACTCACGCCTAAAGTGGCCGCTTTCATTCAATCAATTTTTCGCGTACACGTTGAACCCAACATTTGTGCATGGTTATTTAATAAATAGTATAAGTTTTTTCCGAGAGGTTGTAACCCCGAAATTGTTTAAAATAGATTCGGTTTAGTAGCTAAACATTAAAATCGATTGGCGTCACTAGTGTGCCCTACCCGTGTACGTGAGATTTTGTTAAGGTGACCCTTAACAAAATCTCACGTACAAATTGCCTTAGGTAGTAGAAACACAAATATTTTTTTCTTATGAAAAACTGGTCTCCCAAAATTGGTGCTGAAATCCTTCCGATAAATCTTACTGTGAGTTTCCTTATGAACTCTAAAAGAGGGCAGTAATTTTTCATTAGAAACGCCAACTTTGGCTATTGCGTATAATTAAACGGCTATTTAATATAATGAATGGCCATCTATAGAAAAAAAAGATATTTTTTTTAATGTGACTTAAAAGCCAGAAGGGTTACAATTCAAAAAGTATTTTTCCCACGGAGATTACACTTAGGAAGAGAAACATAAAAAACACTTCTCATTCATATTTCGTCCTTTATTAAGCACTTAGATAGGTTCTTTATACATATAGAACTAATTATAAATTAATAAACTAACCTAAGAAAAAATTTCGTCACATTTATGAATCATTTGATTTGTTCGTGGGAGAGCCAGGCTTCGGTATGAATGGGCCGGCTCGACCGGAGTGATACCACGGCCTCACAGAAAACCGGCGTGAAACAGCACTGTGCTGTTTCGCTGCGTTAGTGAATGTACCGGAGGCCCAATCCGGCCAATCCGAAAGGGGGGCTTAAAGGTTGGCAGCGCACTTGTGACTCAACTGGTATTGCGAGTGTCTCTGGGCGGCGGCAATCGCTTACCATCAGGCCCACCTATCACATAAAAAAATATCATGATGCAGTATATAAAATTGCACATTTACTAGCCTTAGTTTTTTACCTCAAGTGCATTGCCTATAGCAGACAGACTTCATGGGACTTTTTTTTTACTTTGAGTATATATGAGAAATTGCGTCACCTATAAGCTAAGCGAAACTCAGTTAACTTCGCTTCACTTACGTGTGCAGTCCACATACAAACATATTTTAATTCATTTCAACAAGATTCTTATAATATTCTTAAACTATAATTATTTAAAATAAATAAATATAAATAAATACGTCATGTTGAATAGAGCAGATAAATAAACATTATTTTACAAAGGCATATTTACTAACAAGTCATTATTAGATAACAAACACTAAGCAAATTGTTTATTTGCTCACTGATATGAGAGTTTCATGTAGTTTTAATGAGGCATTTATTTATGGTACTAACTTTACCTTAAAATATTATAACTTAAGGTCAAATTAATGTGCTAATTAAGTTAATGCAGTAAACAAAGCTACGTTGAAATAAATTAAAATAACATTGTGTACGTGTACAAACGCACGGTCCTTGTTATTTGATATTTTTATCATATTTGACATTATTTTGAAGTTATAATTAACTTAATATATTTAATTAGCCCTCCTACTAACAGTACAGTATTTGTTATTGGAATAACAAGTTGCGATACCAACAAATTCAGTTATATCAATATTTAAAATCAAAAATATTTTTTTAATAATTTTCAGATAGCTTTACCCAATGTTAGTACATATTTTTCTTTAGAGGTAATAATAATATGTCAGAAACATATTATCTTAGAAATATATGAAATTTATCAGGAAAATCTTATACCTTCGCAGTATATTTATTTAACATACGACTGACCGGATAGCGCAATTGGTATTGACCCTGCCTCTTACGCCAAAGGTCGTGGGTTCGATCCCCACCCTGGACAAACATTCGTGCGATGAACACTTGTGTTTGTTCAGTGTCTGGGTGTAATATATGTATTTAAGTATATATTTGTGTTCCTCTGTTGTCTGATATCTGTAACACAAATGCTTAAGCTACTTAGTATGGTATCAGGTCAACGTATGAGATGTTGTGAGAATTATTATTATTATAATATACAATAATTATCATGGTATATTGCATATCGTGTATATTTAAATACACTAACACCCGATTATAACAAAACAATGAGAATGACTCCACTTTTAAAGTTTGCTTAAACACCTTTGTATCCCTAAGTGAACTTTATGACAAAGACAGGAACAAGTTTGAGCACTCAAACGGAATTATTTGAGTAAGAGTATTTTTTTATGAAGAATAATTGAGTAGAGTTAAGAAAATATGCTACGTTGGAACGAGCCTACCCAGTAGAAGCAGCATATTCACTGTAGCTTTAAAAAAATAAGATTGAAGCCATTGGGAAAAACAAACGTAGGCAGGACGTTTCATCAATTTCTAACACAAAGCTAAAACAAAGACCTAGTAACAAATAAAAAAAACTACTTTTAGCCTTAAAATATCAAAAGTGGATACTAATGAGCAAGACACACGCCACGTAGTCCGTAATTTGGCAACTTGTACACGGCCATGACAAACAGACAGATTTTCTCTATTCGTCATCTTAACATTTTGTTTACATAATGTATGATTCATGAGAAGGAGTGTTTAGTCTGTTGAGAATAACAGTAAGTTTAAAGTGTGCACATCTAATACAAGTATATGTAGTTAAGTACGAAACAGATATCCTGCATTAATAAAACCGGAAATCTATTCAAAGGTATATATTTATACGGAAAAGAGATTCAATTTTACAAATACAAATACAAACCATTTATTGCATTCATGTTGTGAATCACAGGTGTTAAAAACAATTAAGGTTCAACATGAACCCTGTTAGGGCACAGCAATATATTCGTATCAATTCTATTGGATCGATATTCGATCTCAGAACAACATCTCATTCATTGACCTGATTCCGTACTAAGCTTAAGCACTTGTGTTACAGATACCAAAAACTAATATTTAAAACTACTTATACCTACATTTACTTATTATTAAACACAATAAAATTCTACATAAAATTCAACAAATAATTTACAATTTTTAAGTAACACTATAATAACCTTTATCACAATATTAATTACAAAGTATTTAGGTAATATCAAAAAACTCTGAGAGCGAATAATAACTTTTTTCTATTAAATATGTATTTAGGCTATTTCGAAACTTATTTTCATTTTCTTTTGATTTGATATAATTTGAAATTTTGTTATAGATTTTAACAGCCATGCCGAATGGACCCGATTTAACTAATTCTAGTGTAGTTATTGGCGGAGCTAGTTTGCCCCAAGGTCGTAGGTTTTTGGGCCTTGAATAAGCAGGAAAAAGGATTTTATGTTTTCGGACACTTCTAAAATATATATTCCAATGATGGTTAAAACAATTTCATTTCTAAAATATGATTTTCAGCTTGCCATGACATCTATATTAACAATTATACGGAGACATCTTTTTTGCACTATGAATACCTCACATGCATCTGTACTGTTCCCCCATAGTACTATTCCGTATCGCAACCACGAATGTGCATATGCATAATATGCACATTCATTGTTGGAAATATTCTTCGTTTAAAATATGTGTCTTAGGACCGATTCGATCAATATTTATCCACGGTCAATCAATATTATTTGACAGCGCTATACCAAAGATTTGGTCTTGAATTAAGATGGATGATGAAAGAATGGGTTACCATTAAAATAAAATCACCACTCGTCACACCGGTCAATCTTCCAAAAACGATTCCACGAACGACGAATTTGTGGTTATCTGTACAGTATTTTGTACTTTTAGGGCAGAACAAAAGACAAGGCGATGACCTTTGTCATGTTCCTATTAACACTTCACAGTGAAGGTATTGTAACTTTCGTCAAGGCCATACTCGAACAATCAAAAACTAAGGCGTTAAAATTGACATCCGTCTTTCGAAACACTCAACGATTAGTCTCTGTACCCTTGTCTGTTGTCTTAGGAACAGATTATAGCAATCTTGAAGTACATACATAATGAGTATGTACCTACATCCAACGCGACATCAATTTACAAGCGATAAAAAGAATACTCACAGAGACGAAGTAAGATTACACAATCATAATTGCTTGAAGTCACCACAATGAAAATTTAAATAGTCCACAAGACTAAGAAGACAGTAATTATGATATAATACTGCCAACACAGGTTGTTAATTAAACTGTCACAACTCAAAATGTAAACATCAACAAGGAAACTTCCGAATCAACAGTGTTAACTGTTGCCAAACTGATTTCATAATTCCCGCTGATTTAGCTTACACAGTCTTTGTAATATTTGTTTGGTGCAAGTTTTACTAATTACCTCAGACTCGGCATAGAGGAATTTAAAAAAATACTGGCTGACAACAATATTTTGAATGATTACCGAAAACAAATAATTGGCGAATGACTGAGACGTAATACGCTTTTTTTTGCTATAGGCGGACAAACGAGCAAGCGAGTCACCTATTGGAAATTAATCAGCGCCGCCCATGAACATCCGCGAAATCAGAGAGATCGCTGGCCGGCCTTTTTAAAAAAAAAGCGTATGCTCTACAAAACTTACTCAACTGTACGTACGACAAAATAAATGTATTGCGCGAACTCTCGGCAGGAAAAAATCAGGATGATTATTATTATTCATGTATATTAGTGGAAAGACAAGCTACATTTTTCAACAAATGCAATCAAAACAACATTATTATAAATGTTTCATAATAAATTTCTGATTAATTTTATTCCCAATCCAAAGAAATAAAAGCGTAAGACGGCGTGACGTTTCCTACACATGGAATTACCAACAAGTTATAGCATCATTGTTGATGACATGATCATTAACACCACTGCGAATAACCACCTCGTAAAACTGATGACTAATATTCTTACTATAGAAATAAGGATTTGTTTTCCTCGTCACAAAGATAACACACCCACCGTTATTTATTACTTGTGGTCACATATAAGTTGCACTACACGACTATAAGTCTTTTGTCATCAACATATAAAACTCTGACCTGTATACAACAAGTGCAGGTTTCCTACAAATAACAGGAATATAAGCAAATGAACCTAACTAATTTACATATCTTATCAACAAAATATTGTAATTAGTTACAGTTAATGTTTAACAGAAATTCCTGTGAAGTCTAGTGCACTTAACGATGTTGTTAGTGAGCATTCCATAATATAGGATATACTTTAAAATATTAAGAACGAAAGATTTTTTTTTTTTGTTTTCAATTTCAATTATAGCATTAAAATCTCAAGATTGGTACATAAGTACGAGTAGCACCATCTTACGACCCGTTTTCTCTTTTTCTTATTTTATTTAAGGTTTTTCCATGTTTTACAGAAACAAGGAACAGGGAAAGTGGGTATCATAGACATAAGACCTAAGACAAATATCTGTTTCAACAGCTATCATTTGTGTTGGTGCAGGAATCGAACCCCTTGATTCTGAACTCAACCAGTATGATCCGTGATTTCTGCGAGAAGTTTATGCTTTTTGAATCACTGTTTTGGGGTTTTTTGAAGTGTCCTGAACAGTTTGATCTGCGGAAACCTTTTCTTTTCTTTTGACATTACTGTTCTTACCTCTTTTTGGTCAGTAGGCGTGCTGGTCCTGACTCCTGTCAAATCTTTCCACCTGAGGACCCCCATGACTGCGTGGCGGACCCACGACCCCCTGCGCCCAGTCCGCCCGTTCGACAGTTCATCAACCACGCCACATATAACCGAGTTCACCACCAACTTTCCACTTCCATCCTTGTCAGTCTTCAACGCCACTTCGCTGCTTATAGGCAAAGACCTTCTCTCCCTCATAAAGCCCGGAATAAGTCCCAGAAAAATTGTTGAAACCTCTTCAGCTCTCCCCGAAACGCATCCTCAGACACGCGTGATTAATCATCCTATGGTACCCGACTTCAAAGACAAGATGAATCTCGCCTTATCGTTTATTTCTATTACAGTTTTTGGGTCACACAGATGCGTTCCTTCCCATGAAGCGTTGGAACTTTTTCAATTATTCTTACTAAGAGAATAAGTGTCAATTTTTTGCGGTCTAAGTCACAAACAAAAACTGTGTATTAAACTTTCACTTGAAGCATTTCGCGCCCAGGATGTAGGTTACACTTCTTTTGCTTGGCTGTTCACGAAATCGTCACCGGCAAAGTAAACTTCACAAACTTGGATAGTTCAAAAACTTGTTAACACTAGCGGCACTGTCCACATCAAGAACACCGGGAAATAAACACCGACATGCGAACTGCGATCGAAGCAAACTTCGAAAATGCAACTGTCAAATTACGATCGAAACACGAGAATTCAGAATTAAAATCGACACAGCGTCCGTATGCATTCAGCGTTCGAAAACCGAATGGAGCGGCGCGTGCCACATGCTGCTACCGAGAACGGCTAAGAACTCCGTCTCTTTCTTCGTATCAACATCAGCGCACGATAGATAAGGACAAGTAGCTTTAGCAGCCTTCGAATACGGTAGCAACAAAGACAAGACAGGTGAATGTGGCCGGAGAAGACAACAAAAAGTTTCCAAACGTTTTCTAGTGCAATTTTCTATTGTACAGAAACTTGTGGACTTTATTAGAAAAATTGTAATATCCATTGAGATTTGAAACAATAGCAAATGGAGGAGAAACTTACTAGTAAAAGTTTTAAAGTATAAACGCTTTTCCAATGTCAGTAAAATTATAAACTATTAAAATAATCGTGAGTTTATTTGTTTCTACCTCAAGTTTTGCCTTTCCATGCCATGTTTCCAGGTTATATGATATTCAGTTAGTTTGTCACATGACCTCAAAAACTAAATTGACTAAGCAGCTTCTGAGTAAGCTCGGTCCGTAGTTTTCTTTTCAACCCCCGACGTCTGTCTGTAGCATCGTAGCTCCCGAACGGATGAACCCATGTAGATTTTATTTTTTCATTTGAAAGATGAATTAGTCGGGTGTGTTCTTAGCAATGTTTGATAGAAATTGATCCAAGATGGCCGCCTCCACTAAATGGTGGATTAACATATTCTATGACAACTCCCTTCGATATAGGTATCAAATGAGAGGGCAGTAACTTTTCCATAATAAAAAAAGTACATTATAATACTTACTGCTTGACATTACTGCTGACTCATGTTACGTAAGAATTTTCGACGCATTTTAGACCTGATATATGAACTATTAGGGGTAAAAGTATGAAACAATACAATAACATCTGATCTCCATTTAGTATAAACTTTACAAGTAATATATTGTTTTAAATCCTTCATTGTCCCTAACATTAGAATAATTATATAAGGTATGTACCTTATATAACTATTCTAATAAGGTATTTCTACCATGTGGTAAAAATACCGTAAATAACTATTCTAACTTTACAAGTACCTAGTCTTAAATCAAAATAGAACTATATTATGGTTACTTTTTAGATAAGATAATAAGATAATAAAATCTTTATTCAATTTAGCTCCAAACAGAACACTTATGAAAGGCGTTACAAGCTATATTTTGCTTATTGAAAGAGTAACAAAAACAAAAAAATCCATTTCATACTTTAACGCATAGGGGTTTAGGGTAATAATAGTACTACTACCTACCTAAAAAGCATGAGGTAACTCAGGATAAGCGAAAAATGGTGTTCAGTATTACGTTAACTCAAGAAGTTATTTATAGAACTACATCAGATTTACCATACAATAGATACAAGTGTTTTTTACACTTGCTTGTTGTTTTAAACACCTCGATTGCATGTCAAAGTTGAAAAACGCGATTTAATAATTAATATATGCTGGATTGCAGTTGCATTCATGGGTAATTAATTGCATCACGAGCCAATAGTAAATAACTATGTTTTTGCAGGATACTTACGTAACATTGGTGGGAAACGTTGAATTCTACTAGTATACAGGGTGTATCTGTGAACATTTACATCCCTTCAACTCACGTGTTCTACTACCCATCATGAACAGCATTTATTCTATGACTTTTGGAAATTGGCATAAAATAATGCAACTTTTCATACAAAGAAGGTCACGTGACTTGGCAATTTTGTATGGGGAGTCGAAAAAAATTTCAACGAATTTCGAAAAGTCATTAAACAAATGTTGTTTAGAATTATTGGTAGAATACGTGGTTAAAGGAATGTAAATGTTTACAGAACATCATGTATGATCAAAAATTAGGCTCAACGCACCGCACATCCGAGATATATAGTTTTGGTTTTTTTTATATGATAGGTGGCAGACGAGCTGACGCCCGGTACCCTCACTCACGCAGCGAAACAGCGCCTTCACGCTGGTTTTCAGTGAGGCTGAAGCGTGGCTCTCCCACGGTCATGATATTTTATTTAAGGGCCGAACAATTTGATCAAAAAATTAGGTGTTTTTACGAAAAATGTAGTGTTTAATTTTTCGAAAAAAAACACCAAATTTTTTGACCTCACCTAATTTTTTTCGCAAAAAAAGCATGAAAAAATTTTTCTACGAAAAAACAACGAAAGTGTAAAATAAAAATTTAAACACTTCATACACTTTGAATAACATTTTATAACAGTACACTCGAGAAAAGGTGTTATTGAAGTCGGCGCCTGATCCCTGTTGAATAATTGAATGAAGTATTACAAGATAGTCTTGGGCGCCGACTTCGGCAACACCTTTTCTCGAGTGTATTGTCATAAAATGTTATTTATACTTTTTAGTTCGTGTTTTTTTTCAACATTAGCATAACGGGATGACATGATCTTAAGTAAGGTAATATTTTCTTATGCTATAGGCAGACAAACGAGCAAGCGAGTCGCCTGATGGAAAGTAATGCCGCCCATGAACATTATATCGTGATTTATAATAAGGTGGCTATCGATTCTCCGGTTCAAGCCCGTCCGTACATAACCTTAAAAACCCAATCATATGTGTGCAACCTACTAACTTTCCCACGCGAATTTATTTCCATCCAGTCCAGAATCCATACGAAAATTGCACGGATTCTTCCATTCACTCCACAAAATTGACACGTTGCAACCGTTGCATTGTGCGTGTGCGCTGCGTGGGAACGTCCGGGAGTCGAACCAGCGAAGCGCATCTGCGTTTGAGGATGGTTGTTGGAGCAGGTGCATTCACTGTTGATAAAAGGCTGATATGCTAATGTAACGATAAGTTGGTGAGGGTGTAAGGGTCTTATACATTGGACTTTCATTGTTTCTAAGTAGACTATGTGGCCCAAAAAGCTTACTGTCAAAAAATTGTACATGGGCAGTCTGTGAATGAATTGTACCAAAAGGTAACTCTTCGTATCCAATATAATAATATCTTTAGTATGATGCTGGGATGGTCCAACGATATTGTGACGGCAGTGGGGAAACAATGGATAAGGCTGGCAAGGGACCGAAGGGAATGGCGTGATAAAGAAGAGGCCTATACTCAGCAGTGGGTGGATGTGGGCTGATATGATGATGATGATGCTGGCACTTCCTTGCTTTTGCAGTGAGTCTGAAATGTTTGCGCAAGCTGGAATAGACTTTCAAGCTCTCATGAGAAAGAAAGTGGCGTCACTGATAAGTCGAGTGCGAGGAATTAACAACAAGACAGGAAGTGGCAGAGATTCGCATGCACCTATGGTAAGAAACTTCGAGAAAACGATGACGAAAATTGCAACCTGCACCTCTTCTGGACCCGCGAGGAGCTCGGCTGCGAAACGCTCGATTTTCAAAATTTGTTTACCCGCGACGCGCTCGGACGCGTTCGGTCAGTTCAATTTAGGCTGACATAATCTATTATTTTCATTTAACAATTTTAATCGCAACAATACTTTAAAAAAATATATAAGCGTCGCGACCGAGCGCGTCGCGGACAAAACATTTTTGAAAATCGAGCGCGTTGCGGCCAAGCGGCTCGCAGAAATAAGAGCGTAACGGCTGGATCAGGTCAACGTATGAGATTTTGTAAAAATAAGATTTTTCTTGAGAAATATTCCCAGCAATTGTCATTTAGAATCCATACCGTAAAATCATATTCATACTCATATATTGGAATGATCCATTTCAAGATTAAACGACCGACAGAAATTGTCTAGCGTATTTATTAAATCTTGAAGAAACCTTGCTTCTTTCATAATCAGGTAGACAAAATTGTCGAAATCGGTACAGTCGGTAACCACAGGTGCTTCAGACATCTGCTTCCGAAGCCCAAAAGCGTTATGCGCAAACGCAGTGATACCTGCTATAATCACAACGGATGCAGGAAGGATGTGGTTCGGCGAAAAAACTTAAGACGGTGCTCCTAGGCTTTTTATGGTTTTAGCATGTACGCTTGCATGTAACCTATATACATATAAATGAGTATAGATAAACCAAAAAAACTGTACAACTCGTGTCTCTGGTCGTTTAATGTTGGTTCGAATATTTCATAATTGCTAGTTTGAAGGATTTGATTGATTGCTGCAGTTATAAGGACTTCCTTTGCCGATATTTCACTAGCCAATAGATGAAGTATCTTAATATATCCTTTCATATAACACCCAGACACTGAACTAACACAAGACGTATTAATCTCACGAACGTTTTTTTTATCACCACCAAATACGCTATTAGGCCAGTTTAGTCTGTATTTTGGGTTGCGATACTTTGGTTTTTTGAGAACCATTGCTTTTTTGTCATATTATAATTATGAAAATAATAATCCAATAATTCTGTCAAGTCAAAAACAGAAAAGCTTTCCGCACTATTTCAGGTGAAGATGCAGTAAATTCCGTTTGCAATTTGGTGGTCTGGTTAAAACAAACTGGTCAACTATTACCCCAATGTTGATGCCAAATCGACCTACACAAGCTTCCACTGCGGTGTCCTGATGAACCGAACAGCTCACGTGCTGCCCGCAGCCGAATTGCATTCACAAATTGCATTTCCATGTCACATTTTGTACTGTTTAAAACATTTGGTTAACCGCAGGACGTCCTGCCGTTTGAACAGGCTGGTTAGGATTACGTGGAAGAGATAAACGAGTGTTTGTCGGTTATTGTTTGTAACAGACAAATATAATATTGTGCAAATATAAACATTTTGTATTTAGGATGGACTAACTCAGGGATCATCACCTGTAGCTTATCATCTTGTAAATCATAGGTTTAGGGTTAGGAAACCAGGATAAATTTGCACCATGATACTGGATTAGTTGTGTCGTAATTACATTGAAGCGAGCAAGCGATTACCGTCTGACTTCCGAATAAAATGCGCATTGGACGACCCGTTTGGAACAGTGGTAGTGAACGCTGCCTTTGGTCCAAGGGTTGCGGTTCGATCCCCGCACAGTACAAAGATTTGTGTGCATGAACATGTCTGATTGTATTGGTCTGGGTGTTTCCTATGTATTATTTACAAAAAAAAAAGTATCATATGTATATATTATGTAATCCCACTGTTGATTCTGATATCCGTAACACAGGTGCTTGAGCTACCTATCTCGGAGTCAGATCAATGTATGTGATGATGTGAAATATTTATTAAAAAAATATATATATAAGTTAGAAAAATCTAGAGCTGCCCTAGATTTAAACGAGATATGCTTACATGTTAAAGCATTTCTTTTGAGGTTACCCAACTTCCCAACACCATTAACTCATTGATACGAATCGATTTGTTAATGTTTTTAAAATAAAGACCGGTTTAACTAAAGAATATTTTTGATAACGGTTTCGTGACTGATTTAATT
Source organism: Marasmia exigua (assembly GCA_019059595.1). NCBI lineage: Eukaryota > Metazoa > Arthropoda > Insecta > Lepidoptera > Crambidae > Marasmia > Marasmia exigua. The sequence continues at coordinate 10,982,525 of CM032479.1, read as the reverse complement.
TAGATTGATGTCCTAGATAATGTTGCAAAAAACGTGCCGAAACGGGGTTTGTCAACTTGTTTGTAGGTAATACAGACTCCTACCTAGGCCCTATAATCCTAATAAAATTTCACATAAGATGTTACATACAGTCCTCTACGCAGTAAAAGCTGCACGGAAGAGGATGAACAGCCACTTAAGTAGTACTGGAAGCAGAAGCAATTTTTTTTTAATGTGATAGATGGCAGACGAGCAGACGGATCACCTGATGGTAAGCGATTGCCACCGCCTATGGACACCCAAGACATCAGTGGAGTCACAAGTGCGCCGCGAACCTTTACCCCCTTTTCCCCCAGATTGGGCCTCCGGTACACACACAGCACAGTGCTGCTTCACGCTGGTTTCCTGTGAGGATGTGGTATGACTCCGTTCGATAAACTGCTGGACTATTGGGAAATTCAGGGATTCTCCGGAACACCCTCACCACCGTCAGAACGCTTGCAAAATTATTGGACGCACTCGTTTACCTGGGGTGATACCTAGCCATAACCACCCCCTTGCAGAACAGGTACACCAGAATACGCTAAAAAGGATTTTCCAATACTGACGTCCCCGTTCGACCTATCTAAAGGGTATTAACTCCAGACTTTAACAACTTCAAAAAAAATATACTGACAATATGAGTAGTATCAAGGCATATGATACACTTATGCTTAGAAATTCAACTCTAAGGAAAACATGTAACTTTATCTCAGTAAAAAATACGAAGAATACAAGGTAGTCTTAACAGTAATTAAAACAGTTAAGTGTTATTATATAATTTCCCCCGAGGTTTCGTAATTACTATGAATTATTTATACAAATTACACAATAAGAGGGGCCGTAAACGTGTATTCGTTATCGATTGTTATGTATCAGGATGACCTAATATTGATAGACAAAAATATATTATGTCAGGGGGATACTATTTAGGATATAAGTTATTCTTGCGAGATCGGCAAAAATATCGACGTAATTTCAAATTTTACCTTGGACCAACAACACTCATGAAATTGGGAAACTGTGGGCGTGAATAGAGATCGTTGGAAAAAATAGGGGAGATTTTAAAAGTACAGTTAAAAACCCACAGTATTCTGCTAAAGGAACGTATCAATCCATGTGTCTATGATCCGTTTTAACAGTATATTTTTTATTATTCAAACTCTTACGTTTAACTTACGCTCTCCCCACATTACAAGATTACAAACTCGTGTTTTGAGCTATGATGACGGAAACTATGCTAGCGTACTATCAAAGATCACATATAAATGATTGATTCCCATTATCCCTATAGGTTCTCTAAGCCACAATCAGTAGTGTGGTCCTAATAGATGAGAATCATTGTTTTGTCAAATAGCACCTAGGTAAAGTCAGATCGAAAAAGACAATCAAGTCAGTATTTCAATCTGATCGAACTTTTTTAAATGCTCGAGACGACAAACGAGCAATCGAGTCACCTGATGGAAAGTAATCAACGCCGCCTATGACTTGACTTATTATCCTTTGTGCCCTAGCTGGGGCAAAGAGCGTCCACAGGTCTTCTATCGCGTTCGGTCTTGAGCTTCGCGTTTGACTTCACTCCAAGTCCTGCTGATGTTCTTCACCTCGTCTGCTACAGTACGTACGTAGCCAAGTTTGTTTGGGACGGTCACGTTAGCACCGCCCATGAACATCCGTACAACATGAGATCGTATAACATGAGATCGTAGTGTTGCCGGCCTTTTTAAAAAAGAATACTCTCTTCTCTTAAAGGTCCTTTAGTCGCAGCCGTCGGGAAATACTCCTGCAGCCAAACCGTTCCATAGAACTGAGGTACGTGGTAGAGACTTCAACATTACGGCCTCAGAATCAAAATTGAGCGGTGGAAACCTAATAAGTACTTATACGTGACTGATTGGGCTAGGGCCTCACTTGGGATGTAGTTTTGCATACTGAAGATCACGTTTGGGTATACTTAATCGAGAGTGTTGTGCTACTATACAACATAGATATTATCGATAAAACATAAACCTATTTGACGTTCATAAATGACAAGAGCAATTAGGTTTCTTTCTAAATAAATTGTTTATGCTGATTATCGTAAAGGCTTTTTTAAATGAATTTAATTTCCGTTTGAATTTTATTTCAATTGGACTTATTTTGTTTTTGTCTCACCGATGTAATAAAGTATTAATAAATATCCAATAAAAGTAAGTACGCTACATTTAGTTTCAAATTTAGACATCTCTCTCTACGGATTTTATTATGTAGATCCTCAAGACTTTTCTTGTAGCATGTCAAGACTATACTTCTGAGTAACGGGTTATCTAAGTTTAACACGATTTGATTGAAGTATAAGTGTAAAACGAGCAAACGAGTCACCTGATGGAAAGTAATCAACGCCGCCCATGAATAAAAACATATCGATAACAGGTGTCCATCACTATTGCAAACTGATTACGCAAGCGATGCATCACTTATGCAACCGCATGCGCCTCATTTGGCGGTCGTTAGTGCAGCGCAGGTAGCCTGGTGCATCGGTAGAATGCCTAGGTACTGCACACAGGGGATTCGGGTCTTTACATTCATACTTAGTGAAGGATAAGCTCGTAGCTATTCCACTCATCGACTTATCGATAAATTCATGTGATAGGTGGAAAACGAATAGACCGATCACCTGCTAGTAAGCGATATCCGCCGCCCATGGACACCCGTGGAGTCACAAGTGCGCTGCCAACTTTTAGAACTCTCTTTCCCCGGATGGGACTTCCCGTACCCTCACTCTCGCAGCACAGTGCTGTTTCACGCCAGTTTTCTGTGAGGCCGTTCGAGGAAGCCCATTCATGCCGAAGCGTGGCTCTTTGACTATTAAATTCTCACACAAGAAAAAAAGAACTAAATAGTAGGTACTATAAAACCTTCATCATCATCAATCATTTTTTATACTTTAAGCCACAATCACCGCTCAATTTTACGACAAAGGCCACTATTTTCTTATTCCGCCGACAAATAAATACTGATCAATATTTCGTACGGAAAACCCAATTTATTTACTTAACCGCAGTTATTATTCATTTGATCTCTACAGTGAATTACGACTATTTTCGCAGCCGCGGATATGAGATTAAAGAGTTTCATGAGAGACACAAGAATAAAGATCTAGATGGCACGAAGAGGGATAAATGCCGAATGAACATACTAATGTAGGTCTTGTTTTTAGGCAAATGCAAATGCCAAATGGCAAAAAACGGATACTTTATAGATTCGTCATGTCTGTCCGTCTGTACGTTTGTAAATAGATGTATTTTGTTAACCACATTACGATTTTTACACAAAATTAGGATTTTTTTTTTGGAATATATCCTCCAACCGATTACGGCTACGGCGGGCAATCTCAGCGATCAGCCACGTACGCAGGATATATTATAGTGCTCAAGTGTGTGCGCAAACACAAGTGCACTTCTCTATTCCCTTACACTCGTATTCCGATGGGACACCAGCGTGACACGACCGGAGAGGGATTGGGCACAGGACCAACGGCTTAACTTGCTTTCCGAGGCACGGGGGTACAAGACCGCCAACTTCCAGACTCCGGGCTGACACTAAGAATTTCTTACCGAAAACTCAGGTACAAATTTTTGCCCTACCCGTGGATCGAACCCGGGACCTCTTGCGCAGCCGTCGCTTTAAAGTGCGACCCACTAACCACTGCGCCACCGAGGCCGTCAAATAGATGAATTTTTGGAATACACTTAGAACGGAAACCCTTAATTATTTTTTTCATCAAACCCATACGTGTGGGCGTGGGGTATCTATGGATAGGTCTTTAAAAATGTCTCTTCTACATATAATAAAGGAATTATAAAACTTAAAAAATATATGATATAGGTACATTACCGTGAAAACTAACAACGAAAATTGGTTTGAACTAGATCTAGTAAGTAGAAGGTAAACCGCAATCTATCTTACTTGCAACCCCTCATGGGCGAGTCCGACTCGCACTTGGCTGGTTTTTTTTTTATGTTGCAGCAGTCCTCTGTATTTCTCTGATTTATTTTCCCGTAGCAGGTTTTTATGTTGTGGTTTTTCTGAATATTATCGCTCCTATTTTATCATGATCAATTGTCCACATCTTGTCACTAAACTCTCCTTCAGAGTACCGCGCAAGAGACTCGTTTTCCAATCCAGCCATTTATGCGTCCATTTCGAAGAACAGTCTGGGTCTCAACTATCCATTTTGTAGGCGTTTAGTCAATTCAAACTGTTTGAACTAATTGTGACAATAAGTGAACAATTTAACAGATAAAAATATCGTTGGCCCATAGATTCCATTTGCATAAGGGGAGCCGACGAGAATCCTGTTATATGGACTCTTCGCCATTGTCCCTTGGAGCCCAATTCTCGGGTTCGTGATATTTTGAAAACATGGCGGATATCACCCGAAAACCATACAAAAAAACTATGTTTTAGTGATATATGTCGTATGAAAATAAATGTCACGACCCCGAGAATTGGGCTCCTGGTAAGATTTTTCCATTTGCACAACGAATATTTCATGTTAATAAATTTGCAGATATTGATTTCACTGACCGGATGGCGCAATTGGTAGTGACTCTGCCTCCTACGCCAAAGGTCGTGGGTTCGATCCCCACCCTGGACAAACATTCGTGCGATGAACACTTGTGTTTGTTCATTGTCTGGGTGACATATATGTATTTAAGTATATATTTGTGTTCCTCTGTTGTCTGATATCTGCAACACAAGTGCTTAAGCTACTTAGTACGGAATCAGGTCAACGTATGAGATGTGAGAATTATTATTATTCCATTTGCGTAAGGGGAGCCGACGGGAGTCATGTTATATGGACTCTTCGCCACTGTCCCCTAGTAAGATTTTTCCATTTGTACAATGAATATTTTATGTTAATAAATTTGCCGATATTGATATATACTTTTGGCACTTCCTAGGTTTAAAGGTGAACTAAGACTAAAATTAGAGTAAATAAATTATAAAAAAGTATGTAACTACTCGTATTTATTGTTAAAGTGATCGTTACCTTTAAGAAATTGTGCGTCATGTACTAGCTAATATCTAATACATATTAGCTAGTACCATAGAATTATTATAATTCTATGGCTAGTACATGACGCACAATTTCTTAAAGGTAATGATTTTAAAATAGTTTTGATTTAACATTCGTTGGTGATCTAAATAAATAAAATCATTATCATAGCGCTCCTTAGAAAGTCTTTGCCCTCTTTTGACAATAACTGTCCGCTTTGGGCGGCCTTGTAGGGCGGCGTAGTGGGAAGTGTTAATGCTATGAGCCAGAATGACCTATCGCACTATAAAATAAAGTAGGTTAGTTCAACAAATAGCAGAGATAAACTTTTGTACGAATACTTGGTTTCATGCATTTTGGTCGCGCGGTAACGCCCTGATAGTCTAGTGGGTTAAGTACCGGGCCGTGATCTCGGGGTCCTGGGTTCAATTCCCGGGTCGAGCGAAAAGTATGTTTCGAATTTTTCGAACATAGTTCGGGTTTGTGATCACCAATCCGCAATTGGCAAGCGTGGCGATTAAGCCTAATCCCATCATAGTAGCGATAACTTGATTTCTATGATGGAGGCCCTTTGCCCTGCAGTGGGACAGTATATAGGCTGATACTTTACTACTACTACTTTATATGCATTTTGAAGGTCATTATTATTTTTTAAATTAACTACATTAAATTAGTACATTAATGCAGCGGCCGACATTACAAGCATTGATGGAGAACACATACGTGAGTCCATCAATGCTTAATTGCGGTCTAGGCTTGTATAGTGCTTTTCTCAAATAATTCAAGGAAATTAAAAGAACTTGCATATTTATAGTTACTACAATAACAATGATGAACTCGCAAATCGACAACATTCCCGCTGCGCGCCAAAGTTTTCATTTGTTTTTTTTTATATTTTCGTATTTAGTTCCATTCAGCCTTCTAAAGATTTTCGGGCTATTTTGCTGGCCAGTTTTTCTCAATATAGCAATGTCTTTTTAATTTATCTCAAAGAAAAAAAAGTTGATTCCGCGCATGTTCGACAAAAATCCTAGTTTGTACGTAGCACTTGCAACAAAACGTCATATCGCAATGCCCTTTCGAATCACGTTCAACCTAACAAGTTCAACAAATAGCAGAGATAAACTTTTGTACGAATTTGGTAGCGCGGTAACGCCCTGATGGTCTAGTGGTTTAAGTACCGGGCCGTGATCTCGGGGCCCTGGGTTCAATTCCCGGGTCGAGCGAAAAGTATGTTTCGAATTTTTCGAACATAGCTCGGGTTTGTGATCTCCAATCCGCATTTGGCAAGCGTGGTGATTAAGCCTAATCCCATCATGGTAGCGATAACTTGATTTCTATGATGGAGGCCTTTGCCCTGCAGTGGGACAGTATATAGGCTGATACTTTACTACTACTACTTTATATGCAGTTTGAAGGTCATTATTTTTTTTTTACATTAACTACATTAAATTAGTACATTAATGCAGCGGCCGAGATTACAAGCATTGATGCAGAACACATAGGTACGTGAGTCCATCAATGCTTAATTGCGGTCTTGGCTTGTATAGTGCTTTTCTCAAATAATTCAAGGAAATTAAAAGAACTTGCATATTTATAGTTAATACAAGTACAATGAAATGAACTCGCAAATCGACAACATTCCCGCTGCGCGCCAAAGTTTTCATTTGTTTTTTTTTATATTTTCGTATTGAGTTCCATTCAGCCTTCTAAAGATTTTCGGGCTATTTTGCTGGCCAGTTTTTCTCAATATAGCAATGTCTTTTTTATTTTATCTCAAAGAAAAAAAAGTTTGATTCCGCGCATGTTCGACAAAAATCCTAGTTTGTACGTAGCACTTGCAACAAAACGTCATATCGCAAATGCTCCTTTCGAATCACGTTCAACCTAACAAAAAAAAAACAAGAAACCATCTGTTGCTCTTAGCAGTTGCCAGTTCATTGAACAAGTATTGAGGTCCCACTGAGCAAGGTCACGTAACCGCATAGATCGCGTTCGCCTAACCTTGGACGTCCACACTAGGCGATATCAAGTAACAGTGGTATATCGGAGTTCCATATTTGAACAGACAATCTGTTGTTGATGATTAATCCTGGGGTAAGAGTAAGAATGAGATTTCAATAACCCCAATATACGCGAAACATCATGACGACCGGATAGCGCATTTGGTAGTGACCCGGCCTCATACGCCAAAGGTCATGGGTTTGATCCCCAGCCTGGACAAACATTCGTGTGATGAACACTTATGTTTTTTCAGTGTCTGGGTGTAATATGTGTATTTATGTATTATAATTGTAATTCCTTTGTTGTATGATATCCGTAACACAAGTGCTTAAGCTACTTACGGAATCAGGTCAATGTATGGGATGTTGTATGAATTTATAAAAAAAAACATCGTAGCAACTTCTCAAGTATGTGACAGCCCCGGGTTTGTTTGGACGAAGATCTAGGATTTAGTCTGGACTTATGATTTTACACCTAACCTTTAACAGGGGAACCAGAAAAACCAAATGAATATTGGTTTCAACCTTTAAAAACTATCCGAAACGTGTAGGTTTCCTCACAATGTTTTGCGTCACCGCCGGACTAATGGTAGAAATGTGTACATTTGAAAAATCTCGATCTGACTTCTGGATAGAAGTGCATGCTCAGATCCGAACATACGACCTCGCGTTATTAAGGTGCATGTTCTTTTCAACTGTCATTCATGTTAATGAGGTACTCGCCAACATATACACATTCAGTATTTTACAACCAGTGATTCTGAAAAAGTCTCAAAATGCAGCTATAGTTTTAGGTTCCTGAACTTTGATAAGCTTTTTTATTCTAAAGTTTAGATTTTCACGTTGCATTATAACTATACTGTATCAATACGGGGATTAACACGATATTTATTATGTGAAACAACATTGTGTACTCACATATTTGGCTCGACGTTTCGGCTACGTTACAGCAGCCGTGGTCACAAGCGGACTGCAGTCCGCTCGTGACCACGGCCACGGCTGCTATAACGTAGCCGACACGTCGAGCTTTTTTATTCTATTATTAACATTCTTCTAAAAAAACTGAATGACTGACGATGTGAAACAAATAGATCGGATAATAGCGTACCCACAGTTATTTAAAGACCGTTCACCGAAATGCTATTTACAGTCACCGTTTAGCTTGAACTGCAGAAAATACCTCAGGATATACGGTTCAAGCCCAGATTGGAATGGTAAAAGTATTATACTTTACTCTACTGAAATCTTCTGTGGACTAATTGAATTTGTATCAGGAAATTTAGACAAGGAGTTTTAAATATCAAAGTGATGTTACAAATTATGATTCCGCCATGGATACTTATTGAAATTTCAGAAGGGACTCGGTTTTTTTAGCTCAATAAGTTACAGTACAGAAGGAGCTCTGAATTGAAGACAATACTCAATTCTTTTTTGCTTCCATAGTGTACATAACAGATGGTAAAGTATAACAAAGCAACCACTATAGACCTTATTAGGGCACTGCAATATGAGAGGGAACAGCATTTTATCTAAAATTATTATGATATAACCAAAATCTCAAAATATCACAGTAGAAATGTCCATTCAAATCAAGTAGGTACGTTAATTTTTAATTACTTTGTGAACAGGAACGAAAGAGTTCATTTTAATGAATTTATGAGCCATAGAGTAGATAAAGTGCCTATTTCGCGATTTTAACACAATAAAACGGTTTTGTTAGAAATAGCTATTAATATCAATTCTAAGAGTAGGCAACTATATTTGCCGATTGACTCATCTATATCATCATCATCAGCCTATCGCACTCCACTGCTGGACGTAGGTCCTCTCCAATTGTTCGCCACCGTGATCTATCCATGGCTTCTCGCATCCAGCTCTTGCCAGCCATCCTGCGCAGATCGTCCCTCCACCTAGCCAGAGGGTGCCCTACATTACGTTTGCCAAGACGCGGTCTCCACTCTAGAACTCGTTTACAACATCACTCAACTTAGTACCCTGGCACTGTTATGCGTTTTCCCCTTTTGTAATATTTCGTCGACGAATTAGGTGCGGAATGAAATTCGGCACTCATGCGCTTTTGATAAATGTATGTATATAATATTGTGTTTGTCGACCCGAGTCGTAGTACTTGACAATGTCCAACAGCTCTGATATACCTAAGCGACGGGCTCCAGGCTACTAAAAAAATGTAAAAGTTGTCGGTTCTGCGGCTAATATGGCCAGCCAACTGCCACTTAAGCTTGCTAATTCGGTGAGCAATGTCGATGACTGTGGTTTGGTTGGCCGATTTTCTGAATAAAAGCAATTTCGAAAACAATTTTACCTATCAAAAAACTAGCGAAATACGTTCCGCGAATCCTATATGTATCAGTTTCATGCAAATATACAAAGCATGAACCGCAAAAACGGTAGTTACTAAACTTCCATAAATAAAACAAATGCAGTTCCACAATGCGCCTATACGAGTAAACGAGTATGCAATCATTTTCGTAACCGAGTAAAGCGAATACGAGATTCATATCAAATCGATTTATCATAGACGTAAAAGAGACTGAAGCAGTTACTTAGTGATGTTACTTATACCTACCTAAAAAATCAGATTCTTAAAGTTAATCAGATCTATTTTTATCATTAAAAAATCAGGAATTTAAGATATCGATATTTTTTTGAATATTGCTTTTCTTCTTTACTAAAATATACATAGATTTATCTGTGAAGGACGATGCGGTCCTCCGGAAGATATGTTGTAGTCCGACAGAGAACCAGAGTCACCGACATAGCCCACTGAATTAGCAAACTGAAGTGGCAGTGGGCTGGTCATATTAGCCGCAGAACTGACAGCTGATGGAGCCGTAAAGTCCTTGAGTAGAGACCGCGACTCGGTAAGCGTAGTGCGACAAGATGGGGTGATGACATTCGAAGGCTGGCTGGTGTGGGCTGGATGAGAGTGGGCGAAAATCGGGAGCAGTGGCGTGCATTAGGGGAGACCTATGTCCAGCAGTGGACGAGTGTGGGTTGCTGATGAAGATGACATAGATTACTAAAATATAGCTGGTAAACGGTAAACGCCGCTCATAGACATTAACAATGCCAGAGCACAGCCATGCCGCTGCCTACCGTGAAAGAAGAACTCTTTTCAAACCTTGTTTAAAAGATGACATGTCATAGCGATCAGGGAACACCGCGGCTGGAAGCTCATTCCAGAAATTGCTGTTTACCATCTTCAACATAATTAAAAAATAAATCAGCTAGAAAAGGACTTCCAGTCGTCCAATTTGCGGTTTGGACAAAGGTGGTTAAAGTATTTAGAAATAAAACTGTCAAATAGATAAAAAAAAAAGTTTTTCAATTACATATAATTATAATTTTACTCGAAAAGAATCTATTATTCACATCTCTAGTGTACTCGCATTGACTGACATTTCCTGCGAGGTCGTGAAGAAATCAGCGTAAATATGGACTCAAAGGTCATTCTATGAATACCTATGCAAGGCGATAATTTTGCTATGTGTCAGATATTTTATGGTAATGATTATGAAGTTGTTTTGCTGTACTTAGAATTGTCTTTTGAAATCAGGATTGTAATTTGTGAATGTCATGTTATTTCAATTTAATTATTTTCTAACGCCCTCAGCATAACTTCTTTTCGCCTTAATTTTTCTAGCTTTTTTTTGATAATTAATTCTTAGTATTGTTACTCTCAATCGAGGCTAGGAATTTCTTTTATTTTAACATTATTTATAGGTTTGAAATCTTTCACTATATCTAATAATAATAATGTCCTCCAAACCGATATTTCGGCCATGGCGGCCAACCTCAGCGATCAGCCATCGACACAGGACATATTATAGTGCACAAGTATTTGCGCAGACACAAGTGCACTCTCTATTCCCGTACCCTCTTATTTCGATGGGACACTAGTGTGACACGACCGAAGAGGGATTAGGCGCAGGAGTAACAGCTTAACGTGCTTTCCGAGGCACGGGGGTACAAGATCGCCAACTTCCAGACTCTGGGCTATCTCTGAGATTTTTTTAACAGAAAAACGCAGGTACAAATTTTGGCCCAACCCACACACTATATCTACAATGTAGCTAAATCCCGATTCGACAAATCATTATCCGTGGATAAATCTATTGTATAACGTCACATTTGTATTGAATGACAGCGCTATACCATTGATTTGGTATTGGAATAAGATTGATGGAATCGGCCCTAAGTGGCAGCGCGTCCAATTAATATTAACCATACAATTTTGTTAGGGTTAAAATCAAATATGCCCTAAATTTTTTTCTCAAAGAGAGCCTCTCTGCTGCAACTGCTTCAGTGGCGCCCATTGCGCCAGTGGTGTCATTAGTGGGTCGCACTTTAAAGCGACGGTTGCGCTTGGGGTCCTGGCTTCGATCCCCGGGTCGGGCCAAAATTTGTAGATGAGTTTTTCTGCTAAGAAATTCTCAGTGTTAGCCCGGAGTTGGCGGTCTTGTACCCTTGTGCCTCGGAAAGCACGTTAAGCCGTTGGCCCTGCGCCTAATTCCTCTTCGGTCGTGTCACACTAGTGTCCCATCGAAATAAGAGGGTACGGGAATATACATAGAGTGCACTTGTGTCTGTGCAAATACTTGTGCACTATAATATGTTCTGTGTCGGTGACTGATCGCTGAGATTGGCCGCAACCAAAATATCGGTTTGGAGGACATTTTTTTTACTACATAATTGTTATTACTTAATAAAAGTATGTCCGTATGTAGGTGTTTACAGTAACTATGTAATGGAATAATCATAATGATATCATCACCCGACACCTCAAATGTCACCGATATATTGACTCAAATTGACCTTAGTGATTACGTCAATCACTCAAGAGACTAGACACATCGCGAATTAGACACAAACGGGTACGTGGGCACAAGATTCAAATTGATGTCCTCATTCGGTTTGATTTTCTTAATTTAGGTAACATAGTTGGTCGAGGTGTCGTAAAAGGCGACTAAGCTAAAGCTGCTGGCATGATCATCAGCACCCAGAGAAGGAAAACTCTGCATTACATCAAAACCCTCGCCAACCCGTCTGCCAAGCGTGGTGAGTATGGCAATTACCCCTCATGTGATTGAGGGAGGCCCGTGCCCCAGCAGTGGGGACTTAAATGGGCTGATGTTGAGGTAACATAGTTAGGAGGTCAAAATTGATAGGTTTATAGAATACGTTGATTAAAGGTGCTGTGCTCCGGATATGCTTAGTCCGGATCATCGCAAATATGGAGCAAAGAGATGCAAATCATTTTTAGTTAATTATAAAATATTAATCTCTGCCCTGCCTATACATTTTCAAAATGTATGTATAAATTATTTATAGTATGTATTATAGTTTTAAGTATTTATTTATTTATTTAAATACACATTAAGAAATAAAAATGATTAGCTCTACCAAATTCCCGCCTTAAATTTGAATTCCACAAGCACCTTCAGTTCCTCTATAAAAATATACAACAAATTACCAGACATGCTATAGAATGAAAAAAAAGAAAAAAAATCGTCTAGGTAGTTTAGGCAAAATCTTGGAATATACAAACATATTTACATACTTATATTCATAACCCTTCCTTTTTGGCAAAAGAAGGTATATTGATTCATGTCCTTTTATTGTTTTAGATCTCCCTAAGTTAATTTAGTACAGGCATGCTATAGGTTTGTATGATTCAATCTAGAGACACAGTTTTCGAACCCCGACGCAAAAACGACGGGGTGTTATAAGTTTGACGTGTCTGTGTGTGTGTGTGTGTGTGTGTGTGTGTGTGTGTATGTGTGTGTGACTGTGTGTCTGTCTATGGCATCGTAGCTCCCGAACAAATGAACCGATTTTGATTTTGTTTTCTTTGTTTGAAAGATGAATAAGGAGGGAGTGTTCTTAGCTATGTAGGATAATAATCTAACCAAGATGACCGCCGTCACAAAGATTTGGATTTTATGTTTTAACACAACTCCTACAATATGGGTATCATATAAAAGGGCTTGAGTAGCAGAATATATAAATTATGAAAAATTTCAAATCCAAGACGGCCGCCGTCAGAAAATGACGAAAACCCTATTTGTTCTTCCAACTGCCTCAATATAGTATCAAATGAAAGAGTTTTAGTTGTGTCGGGGATTTTTTAAATTTTCAATTTATATTAAGTATAGATGAACGTACAACAATGATCGCTTCCCTTTATATTTGGATGGAAGTGGGTTGGAGGGTGTTTCACAAAGATAACCTAAGAAATGTAAAATGGACGAAATAAATTTTAGTTTATTTACAGAAATTCTTAGAAGCATCCGATAGAGTTAAGTTCAAAGCTGAGTTTCCGTTCAGAGACAGCTTATTAAAGCTCTAATATTGTTACGGTCTATAAATAAGTAATCATAACAAAACTATCGGAATTTCCATTACCGTATTGATGAAAGGAAGCGATACTATAAATTAGTTAACAGGATATATAGTCAACTGTGTTGTTTTAAAATCAGAAAATAACTCTAAAATGTAAAAATAAAAAAAAAAAGTAAGTACCAAGGTTTTATTAAAAAGATCGGTCTCAGAATACCACGAAGTAAAGTGGGAGAATTTCGGGACGATCTATGTAGCTGGGTCGTTCTTCTTTTTTATCGACAATGAGCCCGTCCTCATAAACTTATGAAGTATTTAATTATTTCAAAAATATATGTTATACCATTAGGATATTCATAATTTACCATGAAATAATGACATTGTTTTATCACCTCGTAGATACTTTAGATTCCCGTGTGGTCCCCGGCAGAGTAGAATAGGCCACCCTCACTCTTACCGAGGTGTCGTAAAAGGCGACTAAGCTAAAGCTGCTGGCATGATCATCAGCACCCAGAGAAGGAAAACTCTGCATTTATATCAAAACCCTCGCCAACCCGTCTGCCAAGCGTGGTGAGTATGGCAATTACCCCTCATGTGATTGAGGGAGGCCCGTGCCCCAGCAGTGGGGACTTAAATGGGCTGATGTTGAGGTAACATAGTTAGGAGGTCAAAATTGATAGGTTTATAGAATACGTTGATTAAAGGTGCTGTGCTCCGGATATGCTTAGTCCGGATCATCGCAAATATGGAGCAAAGAGATGCAAATCATTTTTAGTTAATTATAAAATATTATCTCTGCCCTGCCTATACATTTTCAAAATGTATGTATAAATTATTTATAGTATGTATTATAGTTTTAAGTATTTATTTATTTATTTAAATACACGTTAAGAAATAAAAATTATTAGCTCCACCAAATTCCCGCCTTAAATTTGAATTCCACAAGCAACTTCAGTTCCTCAATAAAAATATACAACAAATTACCAGACATGCTATAGAATGAAAAAAAGAAAAAAAATCGTCTAGGTAGTTTAGGCAAAATCTTGGAATATAGAAACATATTTACATACTTATATTCATAACCCTTCCTTTTTGGCAAAAGAAGGTATATTGATTCTTGTCCTTTTATTGTTTTAGATCTCCCTAAGTTAATTTAGTACAGGCATGCTATAGGTATATTCAATCTAGAGACACAGTTTTTAACCCCCAACGCAAAAACGACGGGGTGTTATAAGTTTGACGTGTGTTTGTGTGAGTGTGACTGTGTGTCTGTCTATGGCATCGTAGCTCCCGAACAAATGAACCGATTTTGATTTTGTTTTCTTTGTTTGAAAGATGAATAAGGAGGGAGTGTTCTTAGCTATGTTAGATAAAAATCTATCCAAAATGGCCGCCGTCACAACGATTTGAATTTAACACAACTCCCACAATATGGGTATCATATAAAAGGGCTTGAGTAGCAGAATATATAAATTATGAAAAATTTCAAATCCAAGACGGCCGCCGTCAGAAAATGACGAAAACCCTATTTGTTCTTCCAACTGCCTCAATATAGTATCAAATGAAAGAGTTTTAGTTGTGTCGGGGGTTTTTTAAATTTTCAATTTATATTAAGTATAGATGACGTACAACAATGATCGCTTCCCTTTATATTTGAATGGAAGTGGGTTGGAGGGTGTTTCACAAAGATAACCTAAGAAATGTAAAATGGACGAAATAAATTTTAGTTTATTTACAGAAATTCTTAGAAGCTGCCGATAGAGTTAAGTTCAAAGCGAGTTTCCGTTCAGAGACAGCTTACTAAAGCTCTAATATAGTTACGGTCTATAAATAAGTAATCATAACAAAACTATCGGAATTTCCATTACCGTATTGATGAAGGGAAGCGATACTATAAATTAGTTAACAGGATATATAGTCAACTGTGTTGTTTTAAAATCAGAAAATAACTCTAAAATGTAAAAATAAAAAAAAAAGTAAGTACCGAGGTTTTATTAAAAAGATCAGTCTCAGAATACCACGAAGTAAAGTGGGAGAATTTCGGGACGATCTATGTAGCTGGGTCGTTCTTCTTTTTTATCGACAATGAGCCCGTCCTCATTAACGTATGAAGTATTTAATTATTTCAAAAATATATGTTATACCATTAGGATATTCATAATTTACCATGAAATAATAACATTGTTTTATCACCTCGTAGATACTTTAGATTCCCGTGTGGTCCCCGGCAGAGTAGAATAGGCCACCCTCACTCTTACCGAGGTGTCGTAAAAGGCGACTAAGGTAAAGCTGCTGGCATGATCATCAGCACCCAGAGAAGGAAAACTCTGCATTTATATCAAAACCCTCGCCAACCCGTCTGCCAAGCGTGGTGAGTATGGCAATTACCCCTCATGTGATTGTGGGAGGCCCGTGCCCCAGCAGTGGGGACTTAAATGGGCTGACGATGAAGATACTTTAGCATGATTGAACTATGTTAAATAATACTTACAAAAACGTTAAATAATACGTACAAAAACGTGCTTTATTTGAAACCTAGTTAAAATAAACATAATGATACTACATATATTTATAAGATAAGAATACTGCATAATATTATAGATTTACATTACATACATACAGTATAAGAGTCCATGCGTCCGGGGGACGCATGGAGTCTCGAGGGGCAACAGTCGTGTTGCAGGACCCTCGAGAGGCAGGAGCACCACTACCTGCCAACCATCTGCCCTAGACAGCAGAGGTCGTGGTCGTGGTGGTCGAACACGACCAGCAGGGGGACGCGGCAAGAGAGGCGCTGTGCGAAGGCCGGTAAATCTACCGACCCTAGCACAGGAGCACTCCAGCAGGAAAGCCGCAAGCAACCTGCTCAACAAAAACAACTAATCCCCCCCCCCCCCATCCCCGTAAGAAACAGACACAACCCACCTACACAAATATCCTCCTATCCCTTCCCTCCGAATTTAGAAACTTTCTCCCAACCCTTCCCTTCCCAATCCCCAAACCCAACAACATAATGATTAAGGTGATACAAGTAAACCTCCAGCACTCAAAGGCAGCCTCAGCTGCCCTTTGCCAAAGATTCCTCTCTGAGGACCTGGACATCGCCTTGATCCAAAAACCGTGGGTGAATAAAACCACAGTAATGGGGCTAAACTCGGCAGGTAAGATATTAAGTAACACCTGCGGAGCAAGGCCAAGAGCATGCATGCTCTTCAAGAGAGGCATAAATTACCTCCCGATCCCTTCTCTGTGTACAGATGATGCTGTTGCAGCGTATATAGACCTACCCGGGGGGAAAGGTGGGGAGACATTCATAGTCAGCTCCATGTACCTACCCGGTGAGGACCAGGATCCGGTGAACAAGGTGACGCCGGTAGTGGAATACTGTCTGGAGAGAGAAACCCAGCTGCTGGTGGGTACCGACTGCAACTCCCACCACACATCATGGGGCAGCTCCAACACGAACGCTAGAGGTGAGTTACTGTTTGACTACTTGCTCACTAATAATCAATTTGTTCTTAACGTGGGTAGTAAACCAACCTTTACCACACGTTCTAGGCAGGAAGTACTAGACATAACTTGGTGTTCAGGTAATCTCGCACACCGAGTGACCAATTGGCACGTCTCAGATGAGCCGTCCATGTCCGACCACACCCACATTAGGTACGACATACTATGCTCGGGAACAAAGGAACCGAACACCTACCGTGACCCCAAGGGAACAGACTGGGAGGGCTTTAGGAACTCCCTTAGGTTATACCTTGGAGATTTTAAATACATCAAAACTGTGGACCAAGTGGAAGCCGCAGCAGAGGACTTAGGCAAGAGCCTAATGAATGCGTATCTAGAAAATTGTCCTCTCAAGACCACTAAGAGCAACAGAAACACGCCTTGGTGGAACAAAAACCTGGAGCATCTGAGGCAAAAGGCCCGTGCCTTATTTAACAAGGCAAAAAAAGACAAGAACTGGGATGCTTACAGGAAGGCGTTAACACGTTTCAATAGGGAGCTCAGGAAAGCAAAAAGAAGATCCTGGCAAAAATTCTGCGGGTCAATCAAGGACACTGCCCAAGCTGCCAGGATCCACAAAATACTATCCAAGACACCTGAATCCCATCTAGGCCTGCTAAGGAAAGCGGATGGATCTTTCACAGAATCTCCGGAGGAAACACTGAGACTGCTTGCTCAAACGCACTTTCCGGAATCCGTGTACATTAATAACGAAAGAGAACTCCAGGTCAGTAAGTCTCCGGACAGGAGACCGAGGAATGAAGACTGGAGGAGAGCTTCCGTTATTTTTCGTCCCCAGCAGATAATTTGGGCCATTAGGAGTTTCAAGCCTTACAAATCTGGTGGGGTCGATGGTATCTTCCCGGCTTTGTTGCAGCGGGGCGAAGATATCATCATCTCTACGCTGATAAAATTATACCGTGCAAGCTTTGCTTGGAGTTATCTGCCATCAGCGTGGACTCGGGCGAGGGTCACTTACATTCCCAAGGGAGGGGACAAAGACAAATCGCAGCCCAAGTCCTACAGACCGATAAGTCTCACCTCATTCCTACTAAAAACGATGGAAAAGGTGTTGAACAGTCACATCAGGGCAACATACCTCGTTGAAAAACCCCTGAGTGCAAGACAACATGCCTACCAAACAGGCAAGTCCACGGAAACGGCGCTTATTGACCTGGTGGACAGAATTGAGAAAGCCATAGAAGACAAAGAAATTGCACTCTGTGCCTTTCTTGACATCGAAGGGGCGTTTGACAACACCAACTTCGATGTTATAACACGTAGTATGGTGAATCGTGGAATCGACGACACCACCACCAGATGGATGGGATCCATGCTACAAAATCGGACTGCAACAACAACGTTGATGAATAAAACCCTACATTATAGAGTGACCAGAGGATGTCCACAGGGCGGAGTCCTATCACCCCTTCAATGGTCATTGGTTGTTGACAGTCTCATCTGCGAGCTCAATGAAGCCAGATTTCTGACTCAGGGTTACGCAGATGACATAGTAATAATGGTCATAGGAAAATGCCCTAGCACCATTTCCAATCTTATGCAAAGGGCCCTACGAATAGTAGAAAACTGGTGCACGAGACACGTGCTAACAGTCAATGCACGTAAGACGGTCTTAATCCCGTTTACCAAAAGAAGGAAACTAGAGGCGCTACACACCCCAACACTTCTTGGTACGAAGCTATGCTTGTCCAACGAGGTCAAATATCTCGGAGTCTTTTTAGACCAAAAACTAACATGGAACAAGCATCTCGACTACATCACTAGAAAGGCAAAAATTGCGATGGGGGCAAGCAGTAGGTTGGTGGGGCTAAAATGGGGGCTACGGCCCATGGCCGCACTCTGGATTTATAAAACCATAGTGAGGCCGATCGTCACTTATGGCTGCTGTGTGTGGTATAAGAAGACGCACCAACTTAACTGCGTAGAGAACCTCAGCAAAGTTCAAAGAACTGCCTGCCTTATAGCCACTGGCGCGCTTTCGTCCTCTCCCTCTGCAGCACTGGATGCCCTCCTGAACATTCCACCTCTGCACATTCACGTGCAGATGGAAGCGAGGATGGCTATCACGAGAGCGAAAATCAGAGGGAGGACGAGATGGCATTCTAGGGTCATGAGAGGCCTCTACAATGAACTAATGAAAATTCCGGTCATGGATATGCCCTCTGACTCCATGGTCCGTGAACACCGCTTCGATAAGCGGTTTACAGTCTTGTTACCAAGTAGACAAGACTGGGAGGCTGGAACTCCCGGAAATGTTAAGCAGAATGACATCGTTTGGTATACAGATGGCTCCAGGAAGCAGGGCATATCTGGGGCGGGATTTTGTAATGATCGCTGCGGAATACGCAAATTCGCCAACCTGGGTCGCTATACCACAGTGTACCAAGCGGAAGTCTTCGCAATAATTGGCTGTGTCCAAGAGAGTCTACAAATGAATCTCCAGAATAAGAAGATATTCATCTTCTCAGATAGTCAAGCTGCCCTCAAGGCGTTAACATCCTGTGAACTTGACTCCAAACTCACTAGCGAGTGTGTCCTGCTCCTAAACCAGCTTGGCAATGCCAACATTGTAAATCTGATTTGGGTACCGGGACACTGCAATATCAGAGGCAACGAAGTCGCTGACGTGCTAGCAAAGGCCGGGGCAGAGAGCCCACTACTCGGACCGGAACCAATAAGTGGCGTTCCAGCATGCATGGTCAGGTTCGAGTTAAAAGAGTGGGAGAAAAAACAAAGCACTGAATTCTGGAAAAGACTACCTCGACTAGAACAGTCTAAGGCGTTGATACAGGCGTTCGATCAGAAACGAGCTGTAGAAATAACAAAACTGAGTAGAGGACATGTTAGGGCACTCACTCGGACCCTCACAGGGCACTGCAAATTAAATAAGCACCTGCACAACATGGGCCTTACAGATACCAAAATCTGCAGGTTCTGTTGCGAGGACGAGGAAACGATTATCCACGTCCTCGGCGAGTGCATAGCGCTGCACCGCTGCAGAAGCCGGCACCTGGGAGCACACATGATCTCAGCTGACGAGATCAAGAGCTCCCCCATCAGCTCCATTCTCGGGTTTATCCTGGAACTGGAGCTACATGAGGTGCTGTAATAGGTTACGGGGCTGCCACAATAGATCATCTACTGGTCGCAGTGGCTATGAGACGCAGGGCTCACCCCATTTCTATCAAATAAATAAACAGTATAAGAGTTTAATATAATTTATATATTTAAATAAAATTAGTTACGTGCATGTCTAATAAAAAAATATTATTCAAATTATTTTTGTAGATGAAAGCGTAAGGTGACTTCTCCCCTCTCCTATCTATGCCGTGTCCGACAGGGTCCATAATTGTACTGTACTATGTTATTACCACCTTTTGTAACATTATGGAGAGCAATAAAGAATATGAATATGTGAAAAAGTATTTAAAGCGTGACAGAGGTGTAAATGGCACTAATTTTGCGGATCGTGACGAAGGTGTTCATTTCAGTCAAGAGTATTCTTTATCAATTACATTTACAATTATTATCAATTACATCATGTAATAGTCCATTTGTAAAATAGTACATTTACAAATACTAAGGACATAGTATTTATCATTTGTTGTCTGTTATATAAAAGTTAAATGTTGATTTGTAAGTTTGGTTTATTGTCGATAAAAAAGAAGAACGACCCACCTAACATTTATTCTACAAAAAATAACAAACTAACGGCCAGCACCACAACCTTTTAACAATTAATTATATAGTGACGTCAAAAATGTATGTTCTAAAATATTATTTATGTAAAATTAATTCATTTATAATTAGTCCAAAATATACAATATCAACCAGCATCATTTATACTTCATAAATATGCAATAGATGCAAAACGGTGGGGAAGAAAATATTAAGATTGCCTATTATTTTAATGTTGCTCAGATTGAAAAAAAAAAACACAACAAACGCTACATTGGCGGGCTTATTAAAAAAGTTTATGACTGGGTCAAAACTCAAAAGTAGGTTTCGCCAAATAACGGAAAAATGGGCGCAATTTTATTTTTCGTGTTTTAACAGACCTTCAATAATTAAAAATCTCAATATATATGTAGGTACTTATATGTTTTGACGAGTCCTACATTTCCATTTTTTTTTATAGTGACACAATAATATTGGTTCTCCTCAGCCTGATGGTAAGCAAGAGAAGATCCCACGTTGCAATTACAACGGAAGCGATGTCAGGCATCGCCTCCGTTGGGACTGGCATACTAACCCGCGAGATGCTTCTTCACGCTTCGTTTGAAGGAATCCATATTATAGGAAGGAGGAAATACATAGCGGCAGAAATGGGAATTGCTAAATCCTAGTAATCCTACCTTGCAGTCTTCTAATAAAAGCATTTTTTTACTAATTTAGGTTTTTATTTGCTCATATCATGGATTATATAATTAGTCCATGCTCATATGGATGAATAATCATGAAGGAGTTTTAAAATATTTTAATTTGAAAGTAACAGGTACATGCAAAGGTATTTTTAAATCATTCCAAATTTAAACGCAAGTAACAGACACCATTCTGTCAGCTAAGTGTTCTTCGTCATGCTCCGCTAGGCACCCCATCTTCGGCATCCGGACCACGCCACTTTGCCGCCACGCCACGCCACCATGCCTCTTGTAGCTTCCTACCATTATGCTTGACAACCGACTGGGTCACTGTGACCGTTGACCCTGTTCGAAGTTTAAATGGCAGTTGGCGATCTTGGCCGTGACGAGGCGAGGTGTGCTGAACTGTGACGTAGACAATTCATCGTCATCGAATCATCGACTAATTGCAGTAATGAGTTCACTGTGTGACCGTTGACGACCCTGTTTGGTCGAACCTGATTAATTTCAGCCTGTCAAGGTTCTGACAGGTTTATCCGGACTCCGAAGTGAAGTTGATAATTTTAGGTATACTAGAGAGGAAGGTAGTGTTTTACTCGTATCTAAATATTTCAAATCAAAATTTATAGAAACTTGGCATTTGCATTTGTCAGTTTGCTTCGCATAATAATTTTGATAAGTAGGTACCTAAGTTTTTCCTAGGAGCATATAACGACATCATTATAACATAATACACTACTCAGGAAAGTAAAGGTCCCATGAAGTGTAATTTTTATAAATTAAAAAAAAGCAATTTGACTATTTTTTTATTTTTGTAATCAAAAGAAACATCGTTGAAAGAATTACCTACTTACTTGATTCTCATACGGCGACGGGTGACCTAACTAGCGACACCATTAGTTTTTTAATTATTAGCTACTAAACCGGATTTATTTTAAACAATTTGGGGGTTACAATCTCTCAGCAAACTCTTATAATATTTATTAAATAACCATGTACAAATGTTGGGTCCGTTTTTATACGCGAAAAATTTATTACCGCCAAAAGCGGCCACTTTTTTTTTATGCTAGAGGCGGACAAACGAGCAAGCGAGTCACCTGATGGAAAGTAATCATCGCCGCCCATGAACATCCGCGAAATCAGAGAGATTACTAATGTGTTGCCGGCCTTTTTAAAAAAGAGTACGCTCTTCTCTTGAAGGTCCCCTAAGTCGTAGCCGTCCGGAAATACTCCTGCAGCCAAACTTTTAGCGTGAATCAATTTTTTGCGTACAAATGTTGGGGCCGAATTTGTGCATGGTTATTTAATAAATAGTATAAGTGTTTGCCAAGAGGTTGTAATCCCAACATTGTTTAAAATAGATCCGGTTTAGTAGCTAACAATTAAAATCGATTGGCGTCGCTAGTGTGCCCTACCCGTCACCTTAAACTACCTGAGATATCAAAACATTAAAATCATATATTTTGGGCAAACCCAAAACGCTCCATACAAATAGCTACTGAGATGTGACGTCGTATGGTAGCTATAATCAAATGTTTCGTTTATGTCAATGGTTCTATTATAATAGTTGGTGTAAATTGTATGGGTTATTCAATTGTGTAATGATTTTTTAATAATTTCATACTTTTAAAATGGACTTGTCCATGAATCTTTGAATGACCATAAAACCGGAAAGACGTTATATATTTAATTGTGAATTTTTGCTTTAGGCACATATTGACATATATTTTAATAAAATATTTATATTTTGTAAAATCTCAAACTTAGTCTAATATCCGTATTAGAATGTCGGCATCCTAAGTCTATGTTCTAGCCAGTCTGTCAGCCAGTTACCTTATTAACGCCACCTAGTAGAAATGTGAGGAACTACATCAACGGCAAAACCAAGCTATTACTACAGTATTTTATTAACGTAGTGTCACTAGTAACTGTCCATAGATGACGTAGTAAAAGCAAAATTGTTTATCCTCAGAAGACGTTCTAGCAAACTCACCTGAGAAAAATATGGCGGCAGTACTGCCCTCTGGTCATCTAACCGAGAACATTGTACTCGCTCAAGCAACTCGAAGAGCTCGTGCTGAGCGCGAGCGCCCCCTGTCGTCGTGGAGCTCCATGGCGCCGCCACGTGCTGTCGTCTGCGGACAAGAATGGAACTAAGTCAATAATGTTAAAGAAAACATTGGATAGATGGCGCTTTTAAATTTTTTATAGATTTGGTTTTTAAGTTATGTACTGATTATGACCATTTTTAATTCCTGAAAGGTGCAGCGCCCATTTACGGATTAGTGACGCCGCCGCCAGTTTTTTATTGATTTTAACGAAATTAAGACAATAAGTTAAAATTGATCAAGACCTTATAACACCAGCCCGTTCTTTGTGATTTTTCAAACTTATTTGGCACATGCCATTTATATTCCAATAATCTCTAGCAAGATTTTAATTTTCAGAGACCACTCTTTTAATCTTTCTAGAGATGATTGTGACATGAATGGCATGTGTCTAATAAGCTTGAAGAAATCACAAATCCTTTTTTATTTTAAAGGTCTTGATAAATTGTTCTTGGTCTTGATAAGGCAACGGGTAAGCCTAACTAGCGGCACCAATCGATTTAAATTGATTTATACTAAATATTTATACTATTTATTTGATAATTTTGCACTACTAATTGATATGTTTTTGCACTCAAAATTTGAATTAACGCCATAAAAGGCCATTTTTGGCGGTAATTCAAATTTGGAATACAAAAACAGACCCAAAATTTAAGTAAGTATTCAATAAATAGTATAAGTATTTTCCGAGAAGCTGCAGCTTTTTTTATGTCATAGGTGGCAGACGGGCAGACGGATCACCTGATGGTAAGCGATTGCCGCCGCACATGGACACCCGTGACACTATTAGAATCACAAATCAATTGGCGTCGCTAGTGTGCCTACCCATCACCTTAAACAAATAAACAATCAAACAGTTCTCAATCAATCAATGTCCTCATTCATTCTCCATCTTCAAGCTCATTTTTTAAACATCGATGATAATGGACTTCGTTAAGTCAGAATAAAGGTAGCCCGGCCATTTCTGCAAACCTTTTTGATTAGGTATACTTAATTTATTTACTTTCCTCTTTTGTAAGATACAAACACAATTTTTCTTTTAAAAAATAATCAAGTTGTCTTCAGCGTAAATGTACGTTCGAGTAAAGTCATCCCTGAACTGGAAATATATTTTCATTCTCCTTTATATTAGAAATAATATTACTGTGGTAAAATAACATCAGGTTGTCAGAAAATGTTAGCCCTCTTATTACAAAATAACTACTCTCATACCGGTTTTAATCCCAAACTAGCAAGTTCATGATTATTACGGAATAATGTTAGTTCTTAAATTTTTATTATAAATCTCGACGAACCATAGGACCATTTAGTAGATACCGCAGAATTGTGTCAAAATTGATCGCATCATTCAATCATTCGTTCAGTGACATTTCAATTTATTTACATAACCTTGTTTTGTTGATTGAAGTAAAATTATTTTAAAATTGTTTTATGCAACAATAAATAAAAATATTGACCTAAGTAAGGTTTCCAAGTAATATGCATAGGAATTGCTATTTTTTGGGATTACCTACACAAAAAATAAATTTACTACTTTCTCACAAATAGGTAACTGGTGTTAAACGGAATGAACTGTCACAGGGATAAGTTGTCTTGTCGTAGTTACTGAATCGTATAATTTGAGGTTATTATTTTAGTACTCATGTTAAACTAGGGGTCCTAGTGCTTTAACTTGAGTATTATACTTAATATACTAAATAACGTTAAACTTAGTTTTACCTTTTAAGAAGTTTTACCTTTTAATGCAAGTTTGAACTAAATTGAGACTGGCCTTATGTACGTACAGTAAGCTGCAAAAAGATGTGAGTATGTGAACACTTTAGTACACACTATTTGACTTATGATCTTAAGGGGCCGCGAACGGTTTTTATTGATTGTAATGAAATTTAAGAAAATAAATGAAAAAGTTATCAACATAAGACTTCTAGCAAGATTTTAATTTTTAATGCTTACTTTTTTAAATCTTGCTAGAGGTTACTGTGACATGAATGGTGTCTGCAAAATAAGCTTGAAGTGGTCAATCTCTTAAGAAAATGTTGCTTTAAGAAATTTCCTTAGAAGGTCCCACTTTCCATCACGCTCATTACATCTCATACATATTTATTAAACGTAGGTAACTGAATATGCATCCATCTGAAAACTAATATATTTTCGCGTTTCTGCGCAATATACGGCTTCTGATGTTTGGGATTTTTGTTATAAATTATCTATGTATATATTATTGGGTATGTATGTATTGTTTATTATTATTTATGTAATGTAATAATATTAATATATAAAATAATGTATATTTCTGCCATTCTCAATTTCATTTGTTAAATTACTTTGCACTGCCTTCCCTTATTACGAATACGATATTTCTTTCCTCTAACCAAAGGTTGTCTGGAAGAAATCGCTACACGCGATAAGACCGCCTTATAGTACTGTCTGTTGCTGTTGTATCATGCTTGTATTTTATTTTTGTGCAATAAAGAATATCTATCTATCTATCGTTCATATACGGTATGTCAGTACGTCTTATGATAGAATAAGTAAGTAATTTATATATTCGCTGCCAACCTTAAAGCCCCTTTGCCCCGGGGCCTCCGGTGCCCTCACTCACGCAGCGAACCACAGCACAGTGCTGCTTTACGCCGGTTTTCTGTGAGGCAGTGGTATCACTCCGGTCGAGCCGGCCCATTCATGTAGAAGCGTGGCCCACGGTAGTAAAATGGATCTATGGATTAATAGGGTTTGTCGCATCTAGCCTGATTTGATGAATAATGTTAAGTAATGTTACTTCACCAAACAATAAGCAAGATTATACGATAATAATTTACATACATTACATGTACTTAACGATTTACAGCCTATGATTTATTATGATGGCAATATAAAGTGATTCTGATTCTTGACTCATCTTGAAGTACACGTAGGTCCACTGCAGTATTCGCAATAAACAACATGTAGATTCTAATCGATGATCAACTCCACCCACGTGCACCCACCCTTAATAGCCCATTGACAAATGCTAATCGCCAGTCGTTTGAATAAATTAATATTGCAACATAATGGCGTTTTATTGGTAGGAGATGCCTTATAGTAAACTCTAGTGAGACAAAAGAGGCAGAGAAAGAATTAAAAACAAACAAAGAGATTTGAATACTCTTTTTGGACATGCAATCCTTCCAAGTCTCAAGTGGCAATGGGCAGGGCACATAGCAAGGAGAACAGACGGCCGTAGGGGCAGAAAGGTCCTCGAATGGAGGCCACGTACAGGAAGTCGCAGACGTGGCAGTCCCCCCACAAGGTGGACCGACGATCTGGTGGTTTTTTTTTATGATATAGGTGGTAGACGAGCCGACGGATCTCCTGATGGTAAGCGATTACAGCCGCCCATGGACACCTGCAACACCAGTGGTGTCACAAGTGCGCTGCTTACCTTTTAACACGCAGCGAAACACAGCGCATGCCCTGCTTCACGCCGGTTTTCTGTGAGGACGTGGTATTACTCATCATTATCATTAATGGCGAAGCGTAGCTCTCCCACTGTTAAAAGGTTGCGGGAATCCATTGGATGCGGGCGGCATAGGATCGAACTGTGTGGAGAACATTGGGGGAGGCCTATGTCCAGCAGTGGACGTCTATTGGCTGAAATTATGATGATGATGATGACTCTTTTTGGATAAATAAATAACTTGAAAAAATTACCTAAGGAAAAGCTAAACCAACATAATAAAAAAGAATTCAGTTGCTAATTGATTAAAGTTAAGAATAAATTACTTAATTTAATTGATGTTACTAAACATTAAATTAATATTAATGATAGTACTTTATTTAACGAGAAAGAAGGGACTTCAGCAGTAGGCCTACGTAATAATAATGAAAATTAAGTAGGTCCAGCTATTTTGAGGAAAATAAAACATACTTAAATTGCACACGTAATTATTCAAAAATGGGAACTGGTCTATTCATAATTACGTACTATTATTATAACAGAAATGAAATATATCTGTATTATATTCGCCATAATCGACCATTTAGCAGCACGAGACCGAATAATTAATATCCAAAGATTCAATAGAGAGTAATAAACGGTGACAGGAATATTATATTCATCTCTGGAGTGAACCGGTTATCGACAATTTAACGCGATTGTGAATATAAACAAAGAATGCGAGGGCAAACCCCATCTGTTGGTCGACGTCGGAAATATGTAATGCTCCAATCTGTGATTTATGGATCAATTAACTGACCATTCTCTAGTCCCCCTTTAGGGGTGTCAGTTCAAAGCAAAAAGGACCGGCTTTCATAGTGGTCAGGATCATTGCGAAGAGCAGGACACTAAATTCGTTATGGTTTTAATCAACTTTAACAATCTATCTACGATATCTTGTTCGAGAACGTGCTATATACATGAAAGATTATTAAATAGAACCACAGTCACGTGAGATGGGGTAATTAAACCAGGGAAAAAGTTCTTCTATACTGACAAATTTCTTAAAACTTATAAATTTCTTAGCTGCTTCTTTACGCCTTCTGTCGTACCTAGTCGGCCATTCCACTTCTGTGTCACTCTCGCACATCATTCTTATTCAAATATCGATCTCTTACACGTTCCTTAGCATGCATCTACCGATCACCACAGACAGCCAGGAAAAAGAGACCAACCTGATATGCATGCCGATCCACTTTTCCGTAAACCACCAGGATCCCCGCTTAGACGGGGAACTTGACCGACTATCTTATACCTGATTCGAATTATCCTTGCCTTGACATTCAAATAGATACTAGAAGGTCAAAGTACGATCAAAAGCCAATTTAGAAGAATATGACAAATATTTTGCCGAATAAAATGCGAAATGACATTTGCAAATTAACAATGCATTTAAATGTAAACATTTGACAACCCTCCCGGTCAGTCTGACTGACCATGCTAAACGTTACGGCCCAAATGGTTTGCCGAATCAAATCTCCCCTACTTTTAATCTACAATAACCGGTTTTCGGCACTCAATCAAAGTTGTTTGTTTTTCGGTTTAGTGTAATTTGGACGCGATGAAGGGTCCCATTGTTGTTCATCGTGTAATTTCTTGATTGGCAGATGTTCGCAACTGATAAAACTGTTTGTTGTTTTTCAATTTGTCTACGTTAACAGAACAACGGTATTTTAATAACTTATTTTTAGAGACGGAAATCCTCACCGTTTTTTACAGGCCCTAATTTTAATGGAGAGTGAATGAAGACTATTCAGCGAAATATTTTGTTGAAAGATTTTACGGCACACAATTATCTAGAAGACGTGACTTAAATTTTAATACAAAAACTAAATTTGATAGCAGTCGATTTTACTTTTTCATTAAGCTATTTATCATAGTTGTTCCTTTTGGCTCCAAACGTTTACAGGTTTTCAAACGTTTTATATAACTTCTTACAAGATTCTACATTTCTTGTCGGTACATTTCCATAATACGATTTGTAGGAATGATTCAAATAGGATCACATCGTATTCGATAAAACTTTTGCGTCTTGCAAAAACTTTTGCTTCGGTGTTTCGAGTCGCGAGTTTTATTTATTCATAAAAATGTCTTTCGAGTGAAAAGTTGTTTGATGTGTTTATTCTCTTAAAACACTGGTTTTTCGGATGAGGATATGTCTAAACCTGATAAATATTCGGAAAGAACATTTGGGACTCGAGATACACACACAAGTGCATATTTTTATTACTGACTTTAAAAAAGGTGGAGGTTCTATGTTCGTCTGTATGTTTTTTTTTATGTATGTTCACCGATTTCTTCGCCAATTATTGACCGATTTGCACAATTCTTTTTTTATTTAAATGAATACACTTCCAAGTTGGTCCCATTTTCATCATGTCAGGATCTGATGGAAGAATCCCAGAGAAATCGAGGGCAACCCTCAAATTTTAAAGGCACATGAAATGTTTTTGTATTTTTTATCACTGCAGCTGAACCAGTATTTACGCCTGATTGTATTATTTTTGTGGGTCAGCTGATGATGAAAGGCCAACTCCTCAACGGTTAGGAGTTAAAAGATAACTCTTTCAATACCGTATTCACAACTAGGATGATGAATATTGGCAGGGATGGGGGGAGAGGGGGGTAAAATATTTTTTTAACACTTCATACACTTTAAATAACATTTTGTAACAGTACACTCGACGGAGTGTATACCCTTCACCTTAAGTCATTTTAAGCTGATATCAAAACTAACAAATTAGCTATCACATCAATACGATAAACATCCTATTTATAGAATTAGAAATAGTTCCCGATTGACCTTTTCACCTTTTCTTGGATCCAAGAATGTCAAAGCGAATGCGTTTCTATAGTAAAATTTATATCTCTTGCCACCGCTGGGTTCAAAGGCGAAGCTTTGAAAATATTTTTCCAGTTTTATCTACTCTACGACATACAGTTCAACTTGTAATTGACTTTCAAATCTTTGATTTATTCCTAGTCTGCTGACTTAGTAGAAAGTAGACTTTTTGTTTAGTTTTTTCTGTTGATGCAATTTGAACATTTTATCTTAAATATGGAAAATAGGGGATCAACATGTTTGAAAGACCAAACAATCGCAAGAATTTTAATTATATCCGTGGTATATGAAATGACTCTGAAAATGAGGATCTCGAATTCCTGTATAAAATTTCCAAAATTTAAATAACTTAAAATAATTGTAAGGAGACAAGTCTAGAAAGTAGTAAACACTAATGGGTAACTAGTCTAGAGAATTAACAATTAGGAGAATCCAATTTATGAAACAGAGTCGACTGTATAATCCAAGATTGGATTTACTGTTCCTTAAGCTGCTTAATGTTCCCATATTTTAAGACAAGGATCGTCTCAAGTAACTTAAAATTGAAATTTACTTAATAACTTCACTTATTTAATAGTTCAATAATTCGAAGAAAACAGTGTCTGGTGATTTGAACCAATTAGCAATGTTAAACCTATTGGAAAATTAATTGTAAAGCTTTTAATTGACTCAGAAATTTCATAAACATTAATTAATAAATGTTTCATTCAGGTAATTTAACAGAATATTATAATTTAAAATAACAATGAAAGATCATCTCATAATCACAGTCTGAATACACAGCCTTAAAAAGCTGCAGACAAGAGCAAAGGTGTAAAGCAACCCAACAAATCAGTAAATTTGTTCATCGATATCTATCAGTTAACAATTCCGAATAACACAGGAACAAAACTGGAACATAGTTCCCCCTACACGTCACTAAAATGGGACATCACGACAGTCTGTCATGACCATACGCGGCCAGGAATCTATGAATCAGCACCACATGTGCACTGCAATTGTATGCACTCTTGAATATTTAACGCAGCTGCCGAGCGGCCGATGTCGGCGTATGGTGTTGCCAACTACAATAAGAGAAACGGCTGAATTGGCTGGAAAAATGAAGTAGAATTGAATTTGGTGTGGCCTGACTAGCCCGATGGTGGAATAAACCCTGTATCATGCTCTTACGTCGTCGTGCGTTCGATTCTCAATCTGGATAAACATTCTTATGATGAAATCTTTTTTTTCTTCAATATCTAGATGTTTCTCTCCATCGTTGATATTTACTTACTGGTAGAGGTCAGGTCAATGTACTCGTATTTGATGTTTATTTTTGTATTAAAAAAAAGTGATCACAACGTAAGACATAGGGTGTTTAAATAAATGATTTAAGGTATCGTATCGAGGTAACTAATCGCCGTCAACAGATTTGTATTAATTATGGCGATTATGAAACGTTTAAATAAAATTAGTAAGTAATTAAAGTAAGTGGCAACTTTTAGCAAATATTATTAAAATAATGGTTAATTGCAGAAATCAATTCTTACACAGGTCAATAAACCTTAAGTGCTTACAAAATTTTACTAACACGCTGTATTGATTTTTAGCAGTAGTTTATTACATTATAGACTATTTATTGAACAATTATTAAGTTAATGAAGGTTTAAAACATATTATTTTGTGTTAATGATTGTGAGTTATTGAAGTCATTTTAAACCAGGATCTTTTGTTGTGCAATGAAATGCCGCAAAGTGAAGGATTCTTATTATTAGGAAATAATAAGAATTGTTGGATTGTATCGTTTTTAACACTGCTATTGTGTGTCGAGTGAGTTGTCTCGTGACAACTTGCTTGGACCTAATAGAGTCTTAAAACCCGCGATTGCTTTTATTAGAGTGATATTCGCTGAATCCGTAGGTCGATAAAACGTAAAACACCGACGTTTTGTTGAGTGACTGTGACTTTGACTGACTTCGACTGTTGACTACCTACTTATTCTGAATAAGTTCCATGACATTGGCAAATTATCTTCGGGTAGAGCCATATTAAAAAAAAAACGCGACGCTAAGAGATCTGTAGAACAATCAAAGTAACCTTCAGGAATAAATGGGTTGGAACCTGTGTTTGTTTGTTCTATCACACACTTAATGTTGGCTTTAGTTATTTATTGTTTGTTTGCGTTTGTGCTTGGTTATAATCATGGACCATAATAGAAGATTTTATCATAGTGCAGAATCCGACGGGGCACTAGTCTTGGGTTCCGAACTGGATCGATCTCAACCTCATACTAAACAACTATTTTATTTCTTTAAGAGAGGAGGAAGAAAATATCATACCTCATCATCATAACTATAATTTGTTTTTACTTATTATTATAGTCATTGTACATGTCCATATATTATACGTATGTATTTACAAAAGAAAAGTATTATATGTATATATTTGTAAACCCACTGTTGGTTCTGATATCTGTAACACAGGTGCTTGAGCTACCTATCTCGGAGTCAGATCAATGTATGTGATGTTGTGAAATATTTATTTATGTCCTGTTGGTCTAGTGGTTTAAGTACCGGGCCGCGATCTCGGGGTTCTGCGTTCGATTCCCGGGTCGAGCGAAAAGTATGTTGCGATAGGTATTTTGAATTTTTCGAACAAAGCTCGGGTTTGTGATCACCAATCCGCATTTGGCAAGCGTGGTGATTAAGCCTAATCCCATCATAGTAGCGATAACTTGAATTCTATGATGAAGGCCTTTGCCCTGCAGTGGGATAGTTTATAGGCTGACAGTCATTGTAACATATTGTTTCCTGCTAGGGCTTTCTGCATAGTGTGTACATATATTATGTTAGCGTTTCAACCTAGGTCTTAAGTCATAAATATATAGTTTGTTATTCCTATTGGCTGTAACCTGTAGTGCACATCAATAAATAAATGAATACGAGTCAAGTCAAAAGTCAAGATATTCTTTATTTGCACTGGCTTGTACACAGCACTCACAAATAGTCATTTATAAGTATAAAAATGATAATAGATAGATAGGTAGATAGATATACTTTATTGCGCAAAAAAAAAACACAACTTATGGTTGACTGGCAGAGAATGCTGTAAGGCATTAAGTCCGCCAATTGTATTTTTTTTTACTTTGTGCATTAAAGAATAAATAAATAAATAAACTTAAAAAAACTAGGCATTACAGAAACTTAATTGCACAGTTTCGACGGTCTTATCGCTGGAAGCGAATTCTACCAGACAACCTTCAGGCAAAGGACATTTGATAGTAGGGAAGGGTAGGTGGTGCAATATTGAAATAGGGGAAATTAAAGTGAACTGTATATATACATATTAAAATATTTATAATGCTTATGCATAAATAAACTCAATATTATATACTAATAAATAAATATGTTATATTTATTTATTAGTATATAATATTGAGTTTTGGATAAAATAATATAATATAATAGAGCGTGTAAAGATCATAATACTACCAAAAACATTAGGAGCGAATTCTTTGTCGTATTATAATTCCGGAACAAAACACGTTCGAACTCTTTTTAACATGGCGTGTTGGAACAGGATGGCATGAGCTTTAGTACGGTATAAAGTGGAGAACGATTTAAATTTGTAATTCTTTTTGCTTAGACTTATTTCATAATTTCTGGAAAAAACGTAGGTATATCGATACACAGCTGTCAGGTAGAATGTTAAAGCCTTATTTGAATGATCTTACCAATTTACTCGTAGAGACAGATAATGTGGTATGAAACCTACGCTTATTCTACCTCTAGACTAGGCAGGTTACATATTTATATTTAATTTATAGGTTTATTATACCCGCTGTCCACCCTCTGCTTGTCCACCCCGGGTGGACAGTGAAACAATTGTTAAAAAAAACCCGCTGTCCACCCCACTCTATCAACCAAGAAGGCGGGAATTTTTTTAACAATTGTTTCACTGTCCACCCGGGGTGGACAGCGGGAATAAACCTAATTTATATATAATAATTATTTGTGTAATAAATAGGTGGCAAACGAATAGACGGATCACCTGATGGTAAGCGTTTGCCACCGCCCATGGACACCACACCAGTGGCGTCACAAGTGCGCTGCCAATTTTAAAGTCTCCTTTCCCCCGGATCGGGCCTCCGGTACCCTCACTCACACAACGAAACAGCACAAAACTGCTTTTCCAGTTTTCTGTGAGGCCTTGGTATCACTCGGGTCGAGCCGGCCCATTCATGCCGAAGCGTGGCTTTCCCACGGTGGAACCGTAGATATAACTTCACGAACAAAAAGTAAATATACCTTCTTGTGTCTATTGCTAAGGTCTGTAGAACAATGTGTCGACCTTCGTTAACAGACGACAGCCTTAAACCTGTTCCAATTGTGTGACTTGTGTATGATTTCTGATAGATCTAATAAGCACTTTAGCTTATATTCACACGACTAGTTTTCTGAGAAACCGATCTAACGTGGGCTTGGATACTGATACGTATTTCGACTTTTTCGAACATAGCTCGGGTTTGTGATCACCAATCCGCATTTGGCACGTGTGGTGATTAAGCCTTACCCCATCATAGTAGTGATGACTTGATTTCTATGATGGAGGCCTTTGCCAGCGCAAATGCCTATATACTGCCCCACTGCAGGCAGCGGGACAGTATACAGGCTAATACTTTACTGATGAAATTACACTTTTTGAATCTTTTAGATTTTTTTTATGATATAGGTTGCAGACGAGCTGACAGTATGTATGTATAACCTGATGATAAGCGATATTGATTTGTGCTTCCCTGCTAATCTTCTATACTATTTATAAAAAAGAGGTAAATTCTACAAATAGGGGCCACTCTAATAAGCAATGATCGGAGGTAGTGCTATGTTTTGGTACTTGCGATTTTTTCAAATAATATGGACATGGCTGGAATCCCGGGATTAAAGATATACTTTATACTATTAACAGCCATTTTTGTTTATACATTCTTATGTATAAACAAACATTAACATCAGCCTTACGAACTTAAACGCTTTGTGATACCATGTTAATTAAAAAAAGTTCTATTTGTTCTTTCGAAATTCAAAATACGTACGTTAGATAGAAACAAACTTTTATGGATAAGCCCTTTCATGATTAAAATGCGTTAAATAATTAACTGTACTATAAAAAATATTTATTTATATCCCGGGATCATAGTCAAAATCCCGGGGTATGTCCATATTAACATCTATATTTGCGGTCAATGAACCCATATAGCTTTACCTACTCCGATCATTGCCTGTAATCCGAAGCAATCGACACCTAGCGCCATCTATTGGTATGAAGTGGAACTAATGTCCCGATACGAAGTGGAAACGATTTGAGCATCTTGCTCACTGGAACTCATTAACCAAACCAACTTTCTCTAATGATTCCGGTTGGCTGTAGGCTTCACCACCTCGTAGAACTTTGGCAGATATGTAGATTCTTTTATTTGGTCAAGATTTGGTTGAACCATCGTGTTGGTGATCGGCTTCGTGATCTTTTGCCTCACAAACAGATGAAATGGTCAAATTGTTTGGTTTGAAAATTATTGATAATCTAATACCGTGTCTTTATAACTCAGTGTACAAAATGGATTTTCGCAAAGTTTTTAAACGACCCTATAGAAAATATCAATCACTTTTTCTTGCTAGACAAACTTTTTGATATCTCCATCTAACAGCCCTGAGTTGCGTTTATCTTTTCAGATTTGTTTTCCTAAAAATCAATTTTCTTTCTACAGTTCACTTAAAAAAGTCGAAAGTTTCTTTTCCACGTGCCGAAAATTATGTAGGTACCTATAACAACCACAGTGTTACTTTGAACAGTAGCTCGATTTGATATAAGCTACTGTTACACATGCTCATTTGTAGCATGCTTAAAAAGCATGCCAAATATGAGCATGCTTAATGAACCGCCCACATTTGCTCTCAATAAGCATGCTTTTAGCCATCTATTAGCATGCTTAAAAATGAGCAAATCTGTTTTCACTTGCTAAAGCACTCCGCCGCACTCCCCATTCCATCCGCACGAGGAAGCATGCTTAAACTTCTAAAATGTATTAAAATGTATAGGCGTGCGATTTTTGAGAATGGTCAAAATAGCATGCCATGGCCGTCCACACATGCAGTAGCATAGTACTAAGTAAAGTAGCACTTGCTCAAAAGAAGCACGCTTTGAGCATGAAAATTAGCATGTGTAACAGTGCCTATATTTTTACTGCACGATCCTCCCCATTCTCTCAAAGACGTGCGAATAAAATGTTAGACACCTAGAAAGCCTACCCTAAAAACGTATTCACGACCGAATCTTTATTTCACTGCCGATCTTTTATCCTCGTCCCTATCACACTTACTTTGCGCCTCTATCGTGTAAAGGACGATTAACTCGTTGAAACATTTTTGTCTTGACACTAATTATTATTTATTCTAATAACACCAAAATTGCTAAATCGATCAACAACAGTCACATATTAAGAAATGTTTTATTCCATATAATGATCTAATTTCTCAGTCAGTAAACATTTTTATCTCTAGCCCATACCGAATACAAGTAAGATATAAAAAAATGCCAGTATCATTTCAATATTAAATTTTTACCTAAGAATAAATTACATAGTTGAACTATAAACAAATCACATATCAAGATCCAACATTAGGATAAGGCAAAACATTCTCAAAAAGTTAGTTTTAGAAAGATTCACATGATATTTTTGATAAATACGCAGACATATAAAAACATACCTTCGACTATGTATGTAATCAGTCTTGTCAGCTCTATCACAGTATAAATTGAAACAGTAGCAAGTTTTGTCGAACATGGCCGCTTGGATAACATTGTGATTATTACATTTATTACATAACAATTAAGACGATTACTTTCACGTTCGCTCCTTGGCACGGACGATAAAAGAGAGCCATCGTTATTATTTTATTAAGTATAGTCTATTCAGTGGCAATTACACAGAAAAATTTCCATCCCAAATATGGGACGCGTCGCGTTACCGGGCGAACATCGTCGGCAGGGTCGCCATGTAGGGGAGAGCGATGAGGAGTAAAGTTAAACAACCGAATGCTGAGTAAATACTGAATTTATTATAATAATGTAATTGATTATATAGTACATAGAGTCACAGTATGTCAATGACATAGTTATACTACCACAATGGGAACAAAACAGTTAAAATATGTACATTTAGTAATGAAAAAGTATAACGAGCTAGCATAGCCTGAAAGAGAATACCTCTTGGCATTAAATTCGATCCTTGGCCAAAATTTTGTTTTGTCATATTCAAAACGGCTGTAAAATAATAGCATGCTAGAGACTTAACTCTATAAATTTATAGTGCACTATTGGATACGCTAATTTTAGCACGTTATACATATAGCGAATCGCGCGGGCAGTCAGCAGCTGATGCGCTAAATGGTGCGGCACACTAGATTTGGTAGTACGCCAGATTGGGAAGGATGCTAGACTGCGAGCACGCTACATCGAACAGCACGCTATACTGCGTAAGATGCTCGATTGAGTATCTCCATCCATGTTTTATTGTGTAGCACTCTAAGTTTCCGTAACTAAGGGTTACGAAGGTAAGACAGGAAAAAATCTTGGGTCATGGTCCAAGTGTACCTCGGGAAGCAACCGGGAATACAGGCTGGGATAGTGAGAGCAATGTCGAGTCACTTGTTACAAACATACTGTGGGTCTACACTGAATCAAGTTAATTGTATTATCAATTACAGAAAGAGGTGTGTTTCGGATGTGAATATTTTAAACTTCCATTGTTGCAGTTATCTGTTGGATTAAACTACCTTAAACTGTTAAACGACTGTATCTAAAGATTTGAATTTCATAACAGGCCTTTTGAAATGATCACATTAATTTTGAAACCAGACGCGGAAACTTAATATTCGAAATAAATGGGTTTGTTACTCTTCGTTAATGTAAAATTTAACAATCGAGTTCATAAAATGGAGACAGAAATAAAGCATTTATATAATGTTATCAGTTAGATTGGCTATCATAATTTTCTTATTAAATAACTACCGTTTATTGATAGTTGGTTTGATTGCAATAGTATTATTGCTACTATTAATTTTACAATCGTATTAATGTCTCATAAAAGCAGCTGCAAATACAGACGAATAGTAACGTAGGTAGATTTCGTGGTCGTGGTTAAAAAAAATCGGTGTTTCATCATTGCGGGATTTTTATATCCCTCAAATGTCTCATATTATTATAGGTACTCGATCATTAAGGTGACGGGTAGGGCACACTACCAACTCCAATTATTGATTTAAATTGTTAGCAACTTAACCGGATATCTTTTAACAATTTCGAGGCTCCAAGCCTCTTGGAAAGCCCTTAAAAACTATTTTTGATCCTTATACATAACTTTTTGGTCTACTTTTGTACTCGAAATTTGAATTACCGCCAAAAACAACCAGTTAATCCAAATTCCGAGTGCTAAAACAGATCAAAAGTAGTGCACAATTATTAAATAAATATGTTTGCTTAGAGACTGGAGCTCCGAAATTGTTTAAATAGACCCGATTTAGTAGCTTACAATTCAAATCGTTAGGCGTGGCTAGTTAGGGGTACCCGTCGCCTTAAAAATGATCCGCATACGCATTTTTGATCAGATAAATAATATCCAAACATTAATTAAATTAAAATTAGATACTTTTAACTCGAAAAATATTTTTGTAAAAAGTTGTCCAATTACGGAGTCCTTTCAATAGACTAGTCCTGGAACCACTAAGGAACAAACTTGTGAAAACTTCCACGGAATCTATGACCCCTCTGTTTAATGAATGATTGCTGTAGGGTTCTGTATTCTAAAATGATAAAATGTTGACCATTATGCTTTTCATCAACATGTTTGTATGCAGCAGTGTAGTAAATTTTGAGATCGAGGTAAATATTAAAGGTTTTATTCATAAACGTTATAAATAAACGTTCAGTAAACCTTTGTTAGCTAAAACGGTGTTTAAAGCAGATTTAACATCTGAACAAATAAATCACACAATTTGGCGAAAAAGTTCGTAAGAGTAATTATGTAAATAAATAGTTTAATTTCTGTCTTAACATTTTGTCATCAGTGTCTACAGAACTGAATGAATCTACCTCTTACTTAATATACATTATTTATTTATTTTTTGTCCATGCGTTTACATTTGTCTACTTTGTCTGTATTGTCCATGTGTATGTTTGTTTTGTTATAGGTGATGGCAAAACTCATTTAAATAAAATCTACTCACCACGGTAAATTTCCTAAAAAAACGCTCTCTATATCGTCTATTTAATCACTCGACATTGGCAAAATTATTATTATGTGTCGCAAGACATAGTAGCAGCCATTAATAATAAAAAAAGTGTACAGAACCCTTGTTCATTAAGTATTTATGTCCTTTTTTGGCCGTCCCAATATCTTTTTAAATGTTTTAATTTGAGGAGGAAGCTGACATCTGTTTAGTGACAGAGAATTTGTGTGTACAGAGGAAAGGTCTTAAGGGCGTATGTGGGAATGTAAAAATAAACCAATGAGGCGTGGGAATGACATTGAAATTAATGCAGTCGACCGGAATGGGCACTTTAAAATGACATTTGAACATTTTAATTAAGATAGATAGATATATACTTTATTGCACAAAATACACAACTTAAGTACTAGGCATAGAAGAAGTTTTGTGTACAATTTCGGGGGTCCTATCGCTGATAGCGAATTATTAAGAATTAGTGTTTAAAGACATAAAAATGTAATGTGGGCCAGACAGCTACTGTTAACAATCGAAAATAATTAATAGTATTCAGCATACATAAATTATGTTCTTAAAACCACCAAAGTGAAACTTAAAAGGAATTAGATTGATCGAAAATCAAATTTACTCAGACCGTAACGAATAAAATCAACCATCGACTTAATAGAATTCAAAATTTAATTAATTAAAGTTCGTAGTAAGAATTTTATGAGTATAAATAAATACATTGGACATTTATTACCTCTAAAAATCTACAATTCAACATTAATCGAGAAGTTTGGAACTTTAAAGTCGTATACTTAAGTACATTGAACGCTAAATATTTGTCCTTTACATTGCACGCTATTTAACAAGAGATATTACAAAAGTTCAGCAGTATAATCTATTTTGAATCATCATCATCAGCCAACCCACACTCGTCCACTGCTGGACATAGGTCTCCCCTAATGCACGCCACTGCTCCCGATTTTCGGCCACTCTCATCCAGCCCACACCAGCCAGCCTTCGAATGTCATCATCCCATCTTGTCGCAGGGCGTCCAACACCACGCTTACCAAGTCACTCGTATTTTGAATATTTCATAGTAATTTATTGGTATTTTAATTTGTTAGATTTAAAAACTGGTTAGACATGTAGACAAGTGCTCTTTCACAATTTCTAGATTTGATTTAAATTGTTAGCATCTAACCCGGATATCTTTTTAACAATTTTGATCGAGCATCTCGAGAAGAACTTATACTATTTATTCAATACTTACAATTAACTTTTTGGTCTGCTTCTTACTCGAAATATAAATTACCGCCAAAAACGCCTACTTATGGCGTTAATCCAAATGTCGACTGCAAAAACAGATCAAAAAGTGAATAAGTATTAAATAAATAGAATATATTCTTTCCGAGAGGCTTGAACTTCGCCATTGTTAAAAAGATATCCTATTTAGTTGCTATCGATTTAAATCGATTGGCGTCGCTAGTTAGGGCCACCCGTCGCCTTAAGTGCAAAACTTTGCTGCGTTCTCCATTATCGGAACGAAACGGGTGACTTTGAAAAAAAAACATATCAAATAATTATAGAATAAGTGTTTAAAGGGGCCGTGTGGCCCCCGGCAGAGTAGAATAGGCCACCCTCACTCTTACCGAGGTGTCGTAAAAGGCGACTAAGGTAAAGCTGCTGGCATGATCATCAGCACCCGGAGAAGGAAAACTCTGTATTTATATCAAAACCCTCCCCAACCCGTCTGCCAAGCGTGGTGAGTATGGCAATTACCCCTCATGTGATTGAGGGAGGCCCGTGCCCCAGCAGTGGGGATTTAAATGGGCTGATTATGATGAAGTGTTTAGCAGGATGCAGTCGTTTAACAATACACCCTGTATTAGTAACTTCTAGAATCCTTCACATGATTTTTCATGTTGCGGTTAACTGCATCAATAGATCGTGTTGCAAGACCGGTGTCGCTCACATGCGCTCGCGCATGACTGACACTTGACACCGGCAGAATTAGCATTACGTATTGATTGATCGATGTAACAATTGTTTATTGTTTTCAAATTGTGGCCAAGGTGCCAACAAAGCAAACGGTGTGACGTGTATTGTATGGGTGGAGTACTGGGATTGTCCCGTCAATGCTATGAGATTTTATTAATCTGAAATCAGCCTGAGGCCCTATTCTCCTAGATTTTTTTTTGCACCATATACTTACAACGTGTAAAAAATGAGCATTAATACATAAGGGTGTTTTGTGCACATATTTTGGCAGTGAAGTCTTTACACGGTGTATGTTCACATCTTTAAGTATTATTGCAAATTATTTCACACGTTAAATAAACAAATATTTCACAACATCACATAGACTGTTATACTTATAACCAATAATTGAAACCACGAATTACTACGCCTCTAAAGAACATTATTACTAATATTTTGTAACCCGAATGCACGCTATCCCTAATAACATTAGTCCTAAAGCACATATGACATTGATCTGACTCCGAGATAGGTAACTCAAGCTGTGTTACGGATATCAGAATCAACAGTGGGATTACAAATATATACATACATATAATACTTTTCTTTTATAAATACATACTTATAATACATAGAAAACACCCAGACCAATACAAACAGAAATTTTCATGCACACAAATGTTTGTAGTGTGCGGGATTGAACCCGCATCTTTTGGACCAAAGGCAGCATTCACTACCACTGTTCCAAACGGGCACGACACAATTATACGTTATATATACAATATACAAGTTACATATCATACATAACTATCGTAATACATGGACCCTGTATTGTAAATGTTTGGCATGAGTTAATTAAGTAGGTATTTGTTACAATACATTTTATGACAAATTACTATGTCATCATCGTCAGCCCATTTAAGTCCCCACTGCTGGTGCACGGACCTCCTTCAATCACATGAGGGGTAATTGCCATACTCACCACGCTTGGCAGACGGGTTGGCGAGGGCTTAGATATAAATGCAGAGTTTCCTTCTCTGGGTGCGTATGATCATGCCAGCAGCTTAACCTTAGTAGCCTTTTACGACACCTCGGTAAGAGTGAGGGTGGCCTATTCTACTCTGCCGGGGACCACACGGCAAAATTACTATGTCATCATCATCATCATCATCATTTCAGCCAATAGACGTCCACTGCTGGACATAGGCCTCCCCCAATGTTCTCCACACAGATCGGTCCTGTGCCGCCCGCTATTT
This sequence comes from Marasmia exigua, assembly GCA_019059595.1. Classification (NCBI taxonomy): domain Eukaryota; kingdom Metazoa; phylum Arthropoda; class Insecta; order Lepidoptera; family Crambidae; genus Marasmia; species Marasmia exigua. The sequence continues at coordinate 10,940,305 of CM032479.1, read as the reverse complement.
ACTATTACCTATTTATTATCTAATTACTATGTACTACTACTTAATATCAATTATTTTTATTCAATTTTTTTGTTTATTTTAATACCTAATAGCTAATGCTAATTTGAGCGATGGTAGCTCAGTGGATAAAAACGCGCCTTACATAAGGTCGTGGTTCGAATCTCGGCATGCACCTTTGGATATTTCAAAATCGATGTGCATATTTTTACCATTAGCTCGGCGGTGAGGAAAGCCGTGTGGTCGGGTAGAGTAGAATAGGCTACCCTCACTCTTACCGAGGTGTCGTAAAAGGCGACTAAGGTAAAGCTGCTGGCATGATCATCAGCACCCAGAGAAGGAAAACTCTGCATTAATATCAAAACCCTCGCCAACCCGTATGCCAAGCGTGGTGAGTATGGCAAGTACCCCTCATGCGATTGAGGGAGGCCCGGGCCCCAGCAGTGGGGACTTAAATGGGCTGATGATGATGATGATGATGAGAAAACACGCCATAAGAAAACCTGCACGTTTCGAAAAATTGTGGATACTTACGAAATTTGATATATAATGACTCTGAACATGTACCAGGCCTGGCAAAAACGTAGCTTTCAAAAGATTGCAACATTTGAATGTGGATCATTGCAGAGATGCGGAACAGTAAAACGCTTCATTTGAAACATCGACTCACATATAGATCCGTCATTCATTCAGCTCATTCGGATCATTCGGCTCACTCGGATCGTTCAGCTTATTCGGATCATTCGTCTCACTCGGATCATTCGGTTCACTCAAACTCGAGATACATTTGAGTCGAATGATACATTCGGAGCGACCATTAGAGATTTGGAACTGTGTATTATTTGGCTGAGTGGGATCACTGAGTCGTTTTAGTAAAGAGTTACACAGGTCTACGTGTAACCGTGAATCAGTTCCCCTGTCTAAGGGTTGCGTTGCGAAGGTCTGACGGCAGTCGTATCAGTGTGATTACCAGTCATTCCGAATCCTGGATCATGCTCCAAACGTACCCCGGACTCCGAAACAACGGCTTTGGACGCATCTGGGAATAAACATAGGCTTGCCGTCCCGGTTCTCAGACTTCATAAAATCGGTAATTCGTTTGTTGGCTTAAATATTAAGATATTTAATAAGATACCACAAAATGTCATTAACCTATCACTGGATAAGTTTAAGTCTCATATTAAAACCAGCCTAATGAAGAAAGGTTACTATAGTGTACAAGACTATTTAAATGATAAGGATTCTTGGTCATGTTAATTGATTAATCTTTTGAGTTGTTATTCATAGTAGTCTTTTAACTTTCATAATTGTATTTTTTTTCTAGAAAAGAGTAACTACTGAGTTTCTTGCAGGTGTCTTCTCAGTAGAAATCGACATTTCGAACCAGCGGTAGATATTATGTACCTATTTTGACATTTATAAGTGTTCTGTGTGGACCTAAATTGAATAAAGATTTTTTTATCTTTTATCTTTATCTTATCTTTATTGGTTGTATCATCCATAGTAAATAGTTATCACACTGTATGTCGTATATTCGATTCACGTCAAAATCATAAGCTTTGTTGATTTATGTGTTTAGTGTAACTTAATCATTAAATATCTTAATGGATTAGTTTAGCAATTAAATTGTTATGATTAAATATACTGATTACTTCAGCATGTTAGCAAATAGACTATTTTAAATGATTATTTTAACCATCTTTGAGCAAAGCCCGACACAACCCGCTCTGACGCCCTTTTTAGTAATAGGTGGCAACAAGCAGACGATTTACCTGATAGTAAGCAAGCCGTCACCCATGGATACCACAACATACGGCAACACCAGTAAATTTACAATGGCGCTGCCAAAATTTTCCCTCATCATCATCATCATCATCAGCAACCCACACTCGTCCACTGCTGGACATAGGTCTCCCCTAATGCACGCCACTGCTCCCGATTTTCGGCCACTCTCATCCAGCCCACACCAGCCAGCCTTCGAATGTCATCATCCCATCTTGTCGCAGGGCGTCCTCCACTACGCTTACCGAGTCGCGGTCTCCACTCAAGGACTTTACGGCTCCAACGGCTGTCAGTTCTGCGGCTAATATGACCGGCCCACTGCCACTTCAGTTTGCTAATTCGGTGGGCTATGTCGGTGACTCTGGTTCTCTGTCGGATTACATCATTTCTGATGCGGTCCTTCAGAGATACTCCGAGCATAGCCCTTTCCATAGCTCTTTGAGCGACTTTCCCTATACCCATGCATTGGGGCTCCGGTACTCTCTCTAACTCGGCGTAACACAGGCAGGCGGTTTTCTTTTTGGCCATGGTTTCACTCTATACTATTCTGTGGTATCACTCTCGTCGAGCTGGCCTGAAGGCATGCCAAAGCGTGGCCCTCTCACAGTAAACACAGTCACACAAGATGGCTAAAAATGGTTTCACTACTCTTCACAGGTTTGTAATTATGACCATACTGGATCAGCCACCCCTGGGATAGAAATATAGGACGTAGCGTGAACTTGTTCTATAAATCAAACGAGAAAGTTTTTTTTTATTATGGCTCTACCCGAAGATAATTCGCCAATGTCAAACTTATTGAGAATAAGTAGGCAGTCAACTGTCGAAGTCAGTCAAAGTCACATTCACTCAATAAAACGCCGGTGTTTTACGTTTTATCGAAATACGGATTCAGCGGATATCACTCTAAAAGTAATCGCAGGTTTTAAGACTCTATTTGGTCCAAGCAAGTTGTCACGAGACAACTCACTCGACACAATAGCAGTGCTAAATAGGGTACAATCCAACGATTCTTATTATTAGGATCACTTTGCGGCACTTCACTGCACAAATAAACACCAAATTTGAACACTAAAAACCACTAGACACTTATTAAAACCTTTGAATTGCATCAGTCCATGCGGCTTGATTTAGCCCTGCCCGCCGAATCCAAAGAGAAAGTTTTTGACATTTTTTTGTATGCTACGTCTGTGGCAGGAAAGCGTGCGGCTCGTCTGATGGCAAGCGATTGCCACAGCCTAGGGACGTCTGCAACTCGAGAGGACCTGATCTCCTTTTTTAAAGAACCTCATGCTGTATTCTCCCGGGAAAACCTCTGATGGCAGCTCATTCCACAGCTATAGCGTTGTCGGGAGAAAATTCCTCTGGAACCGTACTCTGCGAGACCATTTCGGTTCTAATGTGTGAGGGTGGTCGCTCTGACGACGGCGGGTGGTGCGGTGGTTGATGGCGGATGTTGGAATTAAGACGTATAGTTCCTCGGAGCACAAACGATTGTACAAGCGGTAGAACACTCATAGAGAGGCAAAATTTCTCCTAAGACTTAAGGGCTCAATACCGCATGAGGGTTTACGATAAAGTTTTTTTTTGCTAGAAAAACCCTGTTTATTTTTCGTAGCCAATTGCTCTGCAAAATAAGGGAAGCACTTAAAGGCGTCTGCCGCGGTGCGGTGACACTCACACTTGACGCCACACAAAAGGCTTTTAAAAAGTGTCTGCCGACGTGTGAATCCCCACAAAGGCCTTCCGGGAACGTGCGGGAATGGGAAAATAGGGGGCGCGGGCGCCGGGATAGCCCCTATGTGATATGGAGATGCGAGCTAAGTTTTATTTAGCTAGATACTCGTTAGTTCATACACTCGCGTAGGGATGTTTATGGCTGGATGATCAAAGAGAGGATAGTAGGTTAGTGAATAAGAACGCGTCTTCCATAGTAGGGTTGTAGTTCAAATCCGAGATTGCACATATGGATTTTTCAAATCTACCTATGTGCGTATTTCTATTATTAGGTCGGCGGTGAGGGAAAACATAATGAGGAAATCGGTACGTTTCTGATAGTTTCTGAAACGTGTAACCATGATTCAGTTGGTCTTGTTCCCCTGTAACCTAAAGGGTTGCGAAGGTCAGACGGCAGTCGCTTTGGATGCAACCGGAAATTGCACGCTGAGATGAGCAGGCACAGCGAAAGGATACTTGTTTGCTTAAATGTAAAATGCCTCAAGTGGTAATGGGCAGGGCACGTTGCGAGGAGATCAAACGGCCAATCGGGCAGAAAGGTCCTTGAGTGGAGGCCGCGTATTGATGAGATATATTCGTGGAGGTCGAAGCCATGGCAGGCCCCCACAAGGTAGACCTACGATCTGCTAAAGGTCGCGGGAATCTCTTGGATGCGGGCGGCACAGGATTGATCTGTGTGGAGATCATTGGGGGAGGCCTTTGTCCAGCAGTGGACGTTTATTGGCTGAAATGATGATGGAGCTGATGAAATGCAAAAACATTTTTTTTTCTACTATCTTATCTTCAGCTTCATAATCATCTTGACATGTTATTTCCAGTTGTGTCCAAAGTCATAGCTTTGGGGCCCAGGGTGTGCATGGATCGTGATCCAAGATTTGAGAAGTTGACCGTGAGACAGCCACGCTTCGGCATGAGTTCTTCGGCTGGCTCGACCGGAGTGATATCGGCCTAACAGAAAAAAAAAGAAATCAGATTGTCACTAATTAACCGACTTAATTATTTTTTTTGTGATAGGTGGCAGACTAGCAGAAGGATCACCTAATGGAAAGCGATTTCCGGCCCATGGACACAAGCGACACCAGTGGAGTCACAAGTGCTCTGCCAATCTCTAAATTCCTTTCCGCCGGATTAGGCTTCCGGTACCCTCACTCACGCTTTGAAACACATCTCAGTGCTTTTCACTCCGGTCGAGCCGGCCGATTTTTAATAAAAGCCATTTTATAAAATGAACTCGCTCTTTCATATATTCGTTTCCAGACAAGGCTCAGTTTAAAAAGAGTCTCGGAATTCAGTTTGGCTAGTTTAAGTACCTACATTATAGATAATTCTAAATTTCAGAATAGAGATCGTAAAACAAGTATCCCCACTGGTAGTGGGTTCGATAACATAAAAAAAATATCGATAGTTTATCGATAGGCTATCAATAACAATACAATTTGATATCATCATCAATAATAAATATTGATCATCATGGCTTTTCATAAAAAGAGGTGTAATTTTGGTCAAACGATATCGCATCTTATCGAAAGTGAAATAATTAAACCACGTGAAACAATCGATATTAACGATTACTTACTTACTAGCATCTATAAATATGGATATAATAAATCGATAATAATTGCACTAAATCAAACATGTAGGTACTAGTCACATCACATAATTTCGTTTCTTTCAATAAAAGAAAAGGGGTTTAAAGGTTGGCAGCGCACTTTTGACTCCACTGGTGTCGCGGGTGTCTATGGGCGGCGGCATTCGCTTACCATTAGGCGAATCGTCTGCCACCTATGACATAAAAAAACACTAACCGATATAAATTACAATTAGGCGATCCGTCTGCTCGTCTGCCACCTATGACATAAAAAAACACTAACCGATATAAAATCTATAGTTCTATCGTTACTGATATTAATTGAAATATTTAAATCCGTAATACTGAACAAGTGAACACTTATGTCAAACATTATGTAATCCACTGCTGATTCGAAATGTCAATTTCTACCGAATAATACAAAACTATTTTTTATGTGAAAGGTTGCATACAAGTTATCTGATGGTAAGTGATAACCGTCGTATTAATCTATCGATTAATACGACGGTTATCACTTACGATTTACCAGATGAACACTCGATAGTAACAAATACATTGTTTGACAACACTATTCGCCGGCGTTAACACAAGGTACATATTCCGTCGGCTCAATATCACCTATCTACTTCACGAAGCCGCGGGAACTGCATAGCTTATTGACTTACACTAAATAATACCTCAATAAACAGCGAACTGTCGAGCCCTGGTGCAGCGGCGCGATTGCATAAACCGTAGAGATATTACGAGCGAAATTTACAAAACTATGGAAGGAACAATCGAATAAGAAAATACGTTTTATAAAGTAGGTACTACGCACCAAACAAAACGGAACAATAACCAAATTCGATACGACCTTCGACTCTTCAAGAAAGAGTATATACTCAATTTTCAAGGCAGGCAGCGTACTTGTAACTGGTGTCTCGGGTGTCCATGGGCACTTGTGCTGACGCATTTGTGTTTTTTATAGGCCTAAACCCAAAGACTTAAACACGTTTATCTGCTAAAAAATATTTAATCTTGATATGTACAATGTTATACATGTTTCAACACAGAATATTATCCGAGTATTAAGTGTAAGTTACGTTACGAGTCCTACTTTCGCTTCAATGGCTATCTATTATCATAGAGCAAAATGTGTATGTGACTATTATTACAATTAATTTCTGGTCTATTTCAATGAGTATCTTAAAAAATCCTTCTTTCTTGTGTTATTATTATGTTGATGCTTAACTTAAGACCAGAATGATCTCGGGAGATGAGATCGAAAGCTCCCCCGTCAGCTCCATTCTCAGGTTTATCCTGGAGCTGTAGCTATATGAGGTGCTGTAATAGGTTCTGGGGTTGCCACAATAGATCAACTACTGGCCGCAGTGGCAATGAGCCCCATTTCTTTCAAATAATAAATCGACTGGCGGCGCTAGTTTCGACGAGGTATTGCCTTGAACAATAAATCACTTCATCATTGTTTCATTCATAAACAGTAATATGATTCAATTCGTAACGATTTTATAATTTAAAACTACATTACCGATGACAGCTCTGCATGTTTCAGTAATCACTTCCATTTAGCGTTGGATAATACTAATTTAGTGCGTATCGTGCGATTTAGTAATAAATCACTGAGATTTTCACTCAACTAGAACTTGCTGTCGAATAAAGTTGTACGCGAACAGCCAGGAAGTTTCTACAACAGTCAGCGTTCGGTCCTAGTTTTGAGTAAGTTTATTGTTGAATGATAAATAACAGCATTTCCTTGTGCTAGGACGTTTGTTTGTCCTTCGGTGAGAGGAGCCAGCTGTTTTTGTTGACAGAATCGCTACGTGCCTTGGAGACATGTGCTTACAACTTTTTTTGTGGCTTTATGTATTGACTCGCCCTCACTTCGTTTCAGTACATTAGTTCCACTATATACTAATAGATACATAAGTGTCGATTACATCTCGCAAGCGTTTCGTATTTTTGGATTACCTAAAAGTGTTGTCGCTGTCTATAGAATTCACCCTCTTTATAAATAGTATAGACAGCTGGAAGAAGAGTTCTTGTTCTGTCGTTATAGCTATAATCTCGTTTAATAATGTTTATAAGATTGAAAACTCAAATGAAATGTTTTTTAAGTTTTCGCGTTGTATTATAACTATAATTAATCAAGGCTACGTTACAGCAGCCGTTGAGTCCGCTCGAGATCACGGCTGCTGTAACGTAGCCGAAACGTCGAGTAAAATATATGAGTACACAATGTTGTATCACATAATAAATATCGTGTTAATTCTCGTCCTGATTATAGTTGAAATGAAATGATTGCAGTTAACGATGTTATAGCTACGAATAATAACACGACAATGGTTGGTTTCTTCTTGCATTTTCGTATTCCTTTTGTCAGTTTAGAAACTATTTCTACCATAAATTTATAGCTGTGTTAAAGGTTTGAAAGTGACGTACTGGTTTTTAAATAAATATTTCGAAGTTAGTAGTCATAAGAAATATACCGAAAAAATAAAATAGCTGCAATAAAAATATTATATTAACATACATAAAGCCGAGGTAAGCTAAATCAAATAACCATGATGTACGGTCAGCACCAAAAGTAGCTTAAGTCTGGTATAATGTCGAAGTAACATTTTTACGTATCCCTTAGAAATTGACTTTAATAGGCAAAAAAGTTACTTTAACATGGTACTAAGGTGTTAAGCTACTACTTACCGTACTACTTTTGATGCTGACTGTACGATTATATGTAGATTTAAGTGATAGTGTGATATGTTGATTAAGTAAGTATACATTTTATTTTATTGGAAAACTGTTCCCACTTCCTCTCACCCATCTCTTCCTGTCCTCTGAGAATTATTCGTCTGCTTTGGAATCCATTGTTATTATTTTAGTTGCTTTATTTATCTATTTATTAATCATATATATTATATATATTGTGTGTATAATATGCAAAATCGAAACGCTATTACATACTTATTATCTCATATTAAATTGCTATAAAATATAAGGTACACCTTTGAAACAGCTATTCCTTTCCTCCTACCTTTTTACACGCGGCTTCCAAAACCACATACTATAAGTCCATTATAAAAGATTCAGAGAGTGAATATCTCACAAACAAGAATACTTCTAAGTTCAATTATAATAGAAATATTTCTATTCTGTACCCGAGCCTGTATCCTGGCGCTATCCTGGGCACATCTGGGGCCGAAGAGCAAGTCGTGGCCATTTTTCACAAATACCTTCACAGGTTTGCTGGAAATGTCAGGAATGCTTTTGGCTGCAGAAATGTTTGCAAAGGACGTTGCTCTGTGGTTGCATTCTTTATTTTTTTGCGGCTCGCGATGATTGTAAAATGTTATTTATTTGTTAGCAAATAGTTAAAGGAAATGGTACTTACCTTGAAATATTTAAAAATATAGGCATTTTTGTTTAATCTGCCACAATTTGTCAAATCGAAGAGTTAAGGTGACGGGTAGGGCACACTAACGACGCCAATCAATTTTAATTTTTCGCTACTAAACCGGATCTATTTTAAACAATTTCGGGATTACAACCTGTCGGCAAACACTTATACTATTTATTAAATAACCTTGCACAAATGCAGACCCAACATTTGTACGCGGAAAATTGATTCACGCTAAAAGTGGCCGTTTTTATCGGTAATTAATTTTTCTCGTACAAAAACGGACTCAATATTGTATGTTTAGTAGCTAACAAAAAAAAATGAATGGTATCGATAGTTAGGGCTACCGTCGCCTTAAATTCCAATTATTGATATTAGTAATTTTCGAACATCGGATCAAAACCGTGCAATCCTATCCGCAGATCTTTACATGGTAAAATCTAAACGGCCCAAATATTAACCACTACTAAATGTTCTTCATAAGGTTGAAAGCTACATAAATATGTGGTTGTCTCTTTCATGTAGTTGACACAGAAAGAGATAGCATAATGATGTTCGAGCAGTTTTCCAAGGAGGAAGTACCTAACTCTAACAGGCAGTTGCTAAAATGGAATTAGCAAAGTCACAAACAATGTTTACCGTAATTCATTGTAGGTAATTATGGAAATCCGCTATACGGAAGTTGTAATTCACTAAGACATCTTTTGTAAGTTGTAATCGAATTAATTGGACGGACATGATACAAGGTGTCATTATTTTGGACAGTTGGGTTTTGTTCTTTCCGCCATCGCGCCAGTTTTTTTCGAACTCATTGTACAATTACATTATTAATAATAGCGTTTGGGTTAATAATCTTGTAGTTTAATTTTGTAACATTGTTAACGAAGTATTTGCTTATGTAACATTGTTAACGAAATTTTTGCTTATATAACATCGTTAACAAATTATTTGTTTAAAACTACAGCTCGTAATACATTGTCCTTATTAAGTATAGATTAAGTCTCCTCTTACTTACTTTTTGGGATTATTTGCGAAGTTAACCCGATAAATTAAAAATTGCAACAGTACATAAGTAAGTTAATTATGAATAATTCTGATGTTAAAGGTTACATGTTATACTTATTTAAAATGTGTTTTTTTTATGAAATAAAAGGTGTTACCTATGAAAAGATCCACGGCGTTTTTTAACTTTCCTTTCGAGCAAATTCTCTTTGCTCCCCAAGTCTTCACGGTTACTCTGCCAAAATCTACAACAAGGATTTTTCTGTTTAAATTTAGTATATTTCTTTTATGTGGTAGATGACAAGCGAGCAGGCGGACCACATAACGGTGAGGAATCTATTGCCGTCGCCCAATACCCTATTGTGCGCTGACAATATTTTTTTCTTCCTGCTATTGGACCTCAGGTACCCTTACTCACTCAGCGAAACCGCGCTACCGCTGGTTTTATATAGTGAGGCCGTGGTATCACACCGACCGAGACAACTCATTTACACCGAAACGTGGCTCTTTCACGCAGTGTGACCAAGTTAGGCGATTTTTCGACTTTTCGGCTACTCCGTATGGTGTCGGGGCGACCAAAAATGGCGTTCGGCGACTGTTCTCCAATTAGGCTACTTCGAAAAAAATTGACGATTGTTTAGGCTCTTTTATACGAAATCAAAATAAAAATGCGTATAATGAAACTTACATTTTGGCACACGTCGTGTCAAACTAAATATTCGGAACATTCAAAAACATACTTTAATTGGATGAAATAAAGATGAGAATGAATTGACTTTGTACGTACAGCCACACATCAAAGTAAACAAAACTCTTAAGCTTCTTCAATCGACTCTCACCTTAATTTCAAACACGTTTGGTTCATTATCAATTGAGGAAATTGGACAGATTGTAGTAATCAGGTTACTACAATCTGTCCAATTTCCTGTCTCTACATCGGGTCACAGATTAAAAATTTGTTCCTTTTATCGGGTCAAAAATTAAAAACAACTCCTTTCATCCTGAATTGAAATACCAACCTAAACATACAGTGGTAGGGTCCCTGAAATCTTTTTTTAAGCAACCTGATAATAGGCGATTTTGGGCTACTATTGAGAAAAAAGGATAAGGCGAATTTAGACTACTTTGCGTCAATTATTCGGCGATTTCGTCAGGGCTGGACTTGGCAACACTGCTTTCACGGTTATGTTATGGGTAAATAAAACATTTTATTACTATTTCCATTTTTAACTGTCGCCGTAATATTTAAACCAAATTTTTACCTACCGAATGATTAGTTATTTAGTCGCTAAGCTGAGCAGTAATTCAATGATTGTATAACTGTGTTAGATACAAATGAGGTATTAGTAACAACAACATAAATTTATAAAACAAAATACTTATTAAAGTATTTAGTTTCAAAGTATCAAAGATGTGATAGCTGGTGTTATTAAATGAGTTATACAGCTCTTAGCTTACAAAGTTAACCGCAATTAATCGAAGAAGCAGGTGCGCACGCGCCGGCGTAATGTACGACTCTGAACTGCGATGTAAAGATGTGATCACACAACGAAAACGTAATATCAAAACTTCTTCCTTTTATCATTGTTTCTTTTGTCTGCACGCTGAACCCTAGAGTTAGAACACAGAAAATCGGCGCTTAGAAAAAATCCTGCGCAACGTTTTGAAGAGTGAGTGTATTAAGTGCCATCAGATGGGGGTTTACACAATAACATTTTGAGGCCAAATGACACTTTGGGGCTAATTGACACATTTGGGGCCAAAAGACACATTTTGTGATCACATGACACTTCGAAGGACAATGATACTCTGGTATTAAATTATACTTTGGGGTCAAATTAAACTTGTCTCTTTTGATGTCTCTTTTGACACCAAAAGAGACATTGTTAGTTCAAATGACACTGTTGTCAGATGGTACTGGTGTCAAATGACCAGTCTTTCTCACGTGATGGAAAGTGACTAAGAGATCAGTATATTTCCTCTCCTCAGCCTGATGGTAAGCAAGAGAAGATCCCTCATTGCAATTACAACGGAAGCGATTTCAGGCATCGTTTCCGTTGGGACTGCTATACTGGCCCGCGAGATGCTTCTTCACGCTTCGTTTGAAGGAATCCATATTGTAGGAAGGAGGAAATACATGCGCCGGCAACAAGTTCCATTTCTCGATGGTGCGGCAGAAATAGGAATTGCCAAATTTTGGTTGATTCCCTGTTGAGTTAATGTGGAAAAAGAATTTCCCGAAATTGGTTGAGAACTAGTTGTGTTTATCTGGCCATCAGTAGTAATGATACAGTAAATGCTTTATTATGGAATAATTTATTTGTGTGATATTTTTATATGGTACCAGATGAGCAGACGAAACGCCTGAAGGTAAGCGATTGCCGCCTGCCATGGAATGGCAACACTGATGGAGTACAAGTGCACTGCCAATCTTTTAACTCTTCTACTCCCCCAATCCTGATTCTGCCTCCGAGAATCTCACTCTCTCGTCGGAACACAGCAATATGCATTTGCATACTAGGCCATTAAGATGTAATATTAATAAATAAATATTTTACAACATCACATACTGACTCCGAGATAGGTAGCTCAAGCACCTGTTTGAAGGATATCAGAACCAAATACATTTTATGCTTTTCTTTTGTAAATACATCCTTATAATTCATATAAAACACCCAGACCAATACAAACAGAAAACGCAACCCTCGCACCAGAGGCGGCGTTCACTACCACTGACCCAAACGCCATTACTATGGTTAATTACCATAATCCATGCGTTGGTCAGACCAGATCCGTACCGCACTCCACTTTACAGGATATAATGCCCTACACACCACCGGAGACAGGAATAAATTGAGAAATACCATACGAAAGATTGTGATGCAGAAGGGAGGTCACGACCCTCAGCACTGAGGAATACGACCCAAGGAGAAGTATGGATTTTAATTCAGATTCGACCGTGGGAGAGCCACGCTTCGGCCGGCTCGACCGCAGTAATACCACGGACTCACAGAATAACGGCGTGAAGCAGCGCTGTGATTTGTTTCGCTGCGTGAGTGAGGGTACCGGAAGCCCAATCCGGGAAAAATCGGCGCACTTGTGACTTCACTGGTACCGCGGGTCGCTTACTATCAGGTTAACCCCATTGCTCGTCTGTTACCTATCACATAAAAAAATATAGCTGTTAAAACATTTTTTAAATTTATAACAACCAGTAATGATTTTCTAAACAATGAACTTTTTGTTTGATCATCATCATCACCATCATCAGCCCATCGCAGTCCACTGCTGGATTTAGGCCTCTCCAATTGTTCGCCACTGTGATCTATCCATGGCTTCTCGCATCCAGCTCTTCCCAGCCATCCTGCGCAGATCATCCCCCCACCCAGCCAGAGGGCGCCCTACATTACATTTGCCAAGACGCGGTGTCCACTCGTAGAACTCGTTTACCCCATCGGTTGTCGGTTCTGCGGCTAATATAGCCAGCCCACTGCCACTTAAGCTTGCTAATCCGGTGAGCAATGTCGATGACTTTGGATCTCTGCCGGATCACCTCATTTCTGGCGAAGCGCATAATCTCAGTGCACATGGGCGGCGACACGGCGGAGCGCAGCAGCGCGGAGGGCAGTGGTTGTAAACCCTTAGATCCACAATCAACCAGCAAATTGCCAGTGTATTATTACTTGCATTCGTACACAATAACACGTGAACGCACCCTCTTTTAGCGCGCAGGGTGTGATATAGCCGATGTTCTCTTTGATTGAGGTGTTACTTACCTTAATTAATATGTGTGCTAGTTTAATAATAACCTGTACATCCGATAACAGTATAAATATCACATCTAATGTACCTAATACGCGTAATTATGCAATAAGCTGTGTAGGAGTAATATTAATAACGAGTAAACCACGTCTATAATAGATTTTGAAATTTGAAATGTATAATTATCATCTAATTTCAGCCATTTACGCACATCTGTAATATGAATTTGGAACAATATTAGGTCGGATATAAAGGGCTATTTCTAAAAATAATAGTTAAATTCCATTTATTGATACTTGGCGACGTATATTTATTTATTTCTTTATTAAAGAACACAGTTTACAATAATTACAGATAATAACTTAGTATTGTTTATTAAATTAACTTAAGTCTAGATCGTAATCCAATAAAAGTGTTCCTAGCGTGTTTAAAATTAGTATTTTTTTATCAAATTTAAAACAATTGGTGCATTACAAAACAAAAATAATACACAAAAAAAAATAATAAAATAATAATTGGTGAACATTGAAAATACATTAAGCATTACATTAAAATCAAAATAATAATAAAAAAAACTACAATGTTATTATTATTATTAAAATTGAAATTGAGAATTAAAAAAACTTTTTAGTAATAGCCGCATGATATTTAAGTTAAACTCTTTATATAAATAAAGCCCTATTGGTCTAGTGGTTTAAGTACCAAGCCGTGATCTCAGGATCCAGGGTTCGATTCCTGGGTCGAGCAAAAAGTGTGTTTCGAATTTTTCGATCAGCTCGGGTTTGTTTGATTGATCACCAATCCGCATTATGCAAGCGTGGTGATTAAGCCTAATCCCATCATAGTAGGGATGACTTGATTTCTATGATGGAGGCCTTTGCCCTGCAGTGGGACAGTATATAGGCTGATACTTCACTTTATATACCTACCTAATGTAATTTGAATGTAATGTATATTTATAACGGAGCGAGATAGTCAAATATTGACTATATCGCTCCTTAAATAAAGAAAAGTAGGGTTAGAAAAAGTAAACCATTTTTTTCTTAACTTTGAAGTAACCATATTTTTTTCAATGTGCGTGACTAGAAAACAAGCATCTCGCGGGCCAGTATGGCAGTTCCTACGGAAGCAATGCCTTACATCGCTTCCGTTGTAATTGCAACGTGGGCTCTTCTCTTGCTTACCACCAGACTGAGGAGAACCAATATACTGTGTCACTATAAAAAAAATACAAGGCCACTCTGCGGTCTGCATTATTGTAAAACGTAAAGGTGTTTCGAAAACGCCGCCAGCTACTTATTTTCTAATAAAGATGTTGGCTTGAACTTTGGAACTGACAGATGCGAAGGTTGTAAAGGGCAGAAATAATATCAGGGTCTGTTCTGTACGTCAAATTGAAATTGAATGGTATCGGAATACACATCTTTTAGGTGGCTGAGGAGAATACCTACTGTGGTATAGGGAGTATTTTGCAGAAAGATAGTAATGTTCTAATGAAAAAAATATAGTTAAGTATGTCATTTTACGAAATTAGTAATGGTAGAAATAAAATCAATTATTTCATTAAACATTAATATCCTTTAACCGATTTCGGCTAAGGCGGCCAATCTCAACGATCAGCCCTTACGCAGGATATGTAATATTGCTCTAGTGTGTGCGCAAACACAAGTGCCCTCATATTCCGATTGGACACGAGTTTGACACGACCGGAGAGGGATCGGGCACAGGACCAACGGCTTAACGCGCACGGGGGTACAAGACCGCCAACTTTCAGATTCCGGGCTAACACTGAGAATTTCTTAAGGTGACGGGTAGGGCACACTAGCGCCGCCAATCGGATTTAATTTTCAGCTAATAAACCGGATCTATTTTAAACAATGTCGGGGTTACAACCTCTCGGCAAACACTTATAGTATTTATTAAATAACCATGTAAAAATGTTGGGTCCAACGCGTACGCGAAAAATGGACCCAACATTTGTGCATGGTTATTTAATAAATAGTATAAGTGTTTGCCGAGAGGTTGTTACCCCGACATTTTTTAAAATAGATCCGGTTTAGTAGCTAAAAATTAAATCCGATTGGCGTCGCTAGTGTGCCCTACCCGTCACCTTAACAGAAAAACTCAGGTACAAATTTTGGCCCGACCCTGGGGTAAAATGCGACGCACTACCCTCTTCGCTAACGAGACAGTCAGACACGTTAACGAACATTTTCACGGATGTAAAAAAAAATCATACCAAGAAATTAAAAAAAAAATAACTTCAGCCAAGTTTTTTTGTGACCTTTTCTATATAAAGAGTGACGTGTATTACGTAATACTCTTCAATACAGAAAGAAAAAGAATACTAATACGAAATGTCGTCGAGGAATTTCCATTTGTAACCCGTCGCAAGCACGTCACCTCAAAATGGTTTGGATTCGTTATTGCCGGGGCCGCATCCATTCGTGGCGAGTACAAGTTTTTCGAAGCCAGTTTCGATACGAAACTAGGCACGAGGTGAAATGTACTCGGCCAGAGCTGAATAGGGCTTTGATGTGCGACAATGAGGTTTAAAGAGGCTAGTCTCTTTAGGACGTTGACAAAGTTTCACTCTAACTTAGGAACCAGATAACATTGAATAAATTAAGGAATCATCATCATCATTTCGACTGACCGGACTGACCGGATGGCGCAATTGGTAGTGACCCTGCCTCTTACGACAAAGGTCGTGGGTTCGATCCCCACTCTGGACAAACATTTGGGCGATGACCACTTGGGTTTGCTCAGTGTCTGGATGTAATATATGTATTTAAGTATATATTTGTGTTCCTCTGTTGTCTGATATCTGTAACAAAAGTGCTTACGCTACTAAGTACGGAATTAGGTCAATGTATGAGATGTTGTGAGAATTATACTTATACTTATTTCAGCCAATAGACGTCCACTGCTGGACATAGGCCTCCCCCAATGTTCTCCACACAGATCGGTTCTGTGCCGCCCGCATCCAATGGTTTCCCGCGATCTTCACCAGATCGTCGGTCCACCTTGTAGGAGGCCTGCCACGAATTAAGGAATAGATTACAATAAAATATTATTGACAAATGTTGCTGTTTCATCAGTTAGTTTAATTGCTGATGAACCTACCTAAGATCGAATGAATAGAATCCTAACCCACTTATTCAAAAACTTGGTAAAATTATAACTGCATGTTAACCTTAACGATAAATTTGAATGATAACTTTATTTGGCACAATACAAAACAAGGAAACTTAATAAGAAACATAACCTAGACATAAATAATGACGAAAAGTAGGACAACATTATCCCTGTATGTGCCAAACAGGCGGCCGCTGAGCTATAGTCGGTGCCTATCCAAGAGACCAACTTCGACGCTGGTTTTCAGCGACTACCATTACATTATTGCGCATCTGTTCCATATCCATGCATGCATGCATAATTGAGATTGAGACAATTTAATATCCTGTGTACAAAATATTTATATGAATTCTGGATAAATGAGAAAAAGAACCATGAAAAGACGTAGATTTATAGCAAGAGCCCGAATCGCAGTTAGATTAATGCATATTTCTAACAGTACCTACACTTTTTATAAAAATGAAACCATTTTTTATTATATAAATAAATAACAGTGATGATGAGATGAGTAAAGCATGATACACATTAGTACGCTACAGTCCAACAAACCGTGTCTAATTAGCAAACAAGAAGTAAAAATGGAAAATTAGTTCTAAAAATAAACAAACACATTAATACGTACATTAGTTTCTTCATATATTTCCTTCTCGCTGTTAACAAGGTATAAGTTTCCTTGGGCCCGCCCGTGGGCATATATTTCATCTTCACAACCTTCGACTTCATTCGTCGATATCACTTCACTCGAAATTCAAGAAAATTCAACGATTCGATCTTCGAAATTCACAAACTCCGCTCCGAACCAGTTGACTTCCTAAAATTAAAGAGAAAGAGAAATGAAGGACTACTATTATTTACAAGAAACTAAAAGAATTAGTCGTGTACCCACAGCCAAGCAAGCGAATATAATGAAGTTACAAGGAAAATGAATAAAAGCATAATTATAGTAATATTTATGTAATGAATCATGCTAACACAAAAAGCTACACTGAAAAATAAGGAAACGCACAACTGTGAAATACTCGTACTGTACAATTTTAATAAGTAAACTTCGAAACATGCAACGTGCTATATAATAGAACATATAAATGAAATACGTGACATGACTATATAATACATAATATACATACATAATAATATTTAAGTAAATATATTTAGGTTACATATTAATAAGACGCATCAGGGCGTCACATACCTACAGGCAAGTAACAGGATACTAAACAGACATTCACTTCCTCTTCATCCAAAGAACCCAAAGGAATTAATAATTAATCTACAATTAGCTATAATTATACGCACATTTTAAGCTAACGGTCCTGTATTACGATTATAATACAAATTGAACAGTTAATATATACAGCGAGTTTAATTCTGTTAATAAATCAATTACAAAGAAGTTTCATAAATGTAGTTACACTGAAGTTTTAAAAAGCGGATCCTGAAGCGACAGTTGAATGAAGATGAATGCGGGAATGACTAAGACTGAAGTTCTTAAGTGATTTAACCCACCCAAGCAAGTTTCAAAGCACACCTAGATCCCAAAAACACAATTTCTCATACAAAATATCATAATCTTTTGACGGTTATAAAGTTAGAGATAATGTGAATAGATTATCACAAACAACGGAAGCTCATGATCTGCTATTGTTTAACGTTCGTGAGAATCTTGAACAAAATTAAAAATCCAGTGGTCAAGATGAAATTGCGAATGTAACTAATTTCGCTTGTTTTGTTCAATCCAATTACGAAGATGTTCATCATCTGTCTGGTGTAGCCAAAATTTAGCATTTTAGTTAAACAACCTAATAGAGGGCGAACATTTTTCGTTACGGTACTGTAAAACAAAGAGTGGTAGATTACAATGTATATCATAAACCGTTATCAAAAACAAAAGTTAATTTGAGCCGTGAGAGGAGCTCTAGTTTACATAGAAATTGACCTTAAATTTTACAATCCCAAAAATTGTTTTTGGATTGGATACAACCATAGTAAGGTAAAAATACTCGGTACAACGCACATTTCATTAGCTACCCTAAAAATGATAAAGAGTAAATTTGCTTTAATTTGTATAAGTACAGTTACTATCAAAGTAGGTAATGTTCTCTAACTTTTGTAGGTAACTTAACAACCTAACAGAACCGACGGAAAATACGACATTCAGTGAAACTCAAAGCAGCAGATACGGAGTCAATTAAATTATAAGTATGAAATTCTAGCTGTCAATATTCCTACGTTAGTTGCTAAAGTTAATAGAAAATTATTTCAATGAACTGTCTAGGCAATTATACTCGGACAGTTTGTTGTGTAATTCTTGTACAATAAGACACCTCGATATTGGATATTGCAATATGCTATTATCCTGACGACTCAATCTTAAAAGGTACAGCAATAAATAACCTACATCACGCCTCCGCACGTCTAGGTGAGAGCAGTAAAAATGGCAAATGTTCAATCATAGATAGATAATGATCACGAGCTAAATAAACAGCGATGAAATCTAGAACGAGTGGTTTAACGATGGAAAATATATGTTATCGTCTTTAGCTTTAGCATAGTACAAAGTAAAGCAGCAGCAAGACATCCGCTGCAGTGGCCTTTTAAGACCAGGCATTAGCTCAGAAAACCGGTCTCTTGTCTAAAGTCTTGCAAGAGCAGGACAATTGTCAAAACGTCGCGAGTGACTAAAATTACACTCTTTTTAGCATTTCAATTGTTTTTTGTAAAAGAAAAATACATTTTAGCAGGTTATTTGTAAATTTGAACATATTTCTGTATAAAAATAATGTGGAAATCAATTATTTAAGTTCTATTAAATTCGTTTTAGATTTTAACACGAGTTGTTGGGGCCTTCTTTTGATTGAGTTAAGTGAATCCTATCATGTAACAAATTAGCACATTTTCTAGATACTATACCGTGTATCTTCGCCTTACTGTGATGGATGGCCTTAAAGTTGCTACAACAGTGCAACGAGCTTTTTAAAACAGGCGTTCACGCTGTACTAGGAAGGTAGTCCATCTGAGAAGAATTTCTGTAGAAAACTCTCGGATCGGTAGCATCTCCCCTCTCGATTGCGTTTACTCTTGAGAGTACATATGTTCATGATTCGAATCACTGGCTTTAACATACAGCTCTAGAGTGCAATTAATGGGCAAATAGCACTGCATTCCTTATGCTCACTCACCTCATTATCTGAGAATTTTTGCTTCTATTAAAACATATTTAAATGTAGATATTGTGGCCGTGTGGTCCCCGGCAGAGTAGAATAGGCCACCCTCACTCTTACCGAGGTGTCGTAAAAGGCGACTAAGGTAAAGCTGCTGGAATGATCATCAGCACCCAGAGAAGGAAAACTCTGCTTTTATATCAAAACCCTCGCCAACCCGTCTGCCAAGCGTGGTGAGTATGGCAATTACCCCTCATGTGATTGAGGGAGGCCCGTGCCCCAGCAGTGGGGACTTAAATGGGCTGACGATGAAATGTAGATAAAAATAATGTTTCGTTCATAGAATTTCATGCTATCAGTGTTTCTCATTCACCATTCATTCAGACATTTGCCTCTGTCTATCTTCATCCGTTCAGAAATAAAGTAATTTATTATACAAAGGGGCACTTCTACCTCGACCTTGTTAACGATATGACAGATACAGAACAATGTCAGTGTAGGCAGATCATTTGAAATGGACACTGACATATCAATAAAAATTTGCGTAACAAAAACCGAAGCGACAGACGGGATCGAACGTTCTATAAAATATTTGCGTTATCTATTCGACGTTGAACAGAAACCATTTGGAAGATTTTAGTGAAATGTAATGGATTTGATAAGATTTATCGCTTTTTAGCACCCACACTTATCATCCCTTCTTCGGTAATAAATACTCGACCCACGCGTTTATCTTATAAAAAGTTCGTTGATATAATCCAATCAATATTATGGACAGTGATATTTGTAATTCAAAAATCAATTAAAAAAGCCGAGTTGTTTAAAATATTTTTAACTAAGATATTTTGCACATTTACAAACCAGCAGAAACCACACCCATTAACATACCTAATTTGGCCTAATTGTATCAGTATGGTTGTTCGATAACAAGCATAAAGTGATTCTGAGATGAACATCATGAGTGTTGGTTACGGATAGAGTCCCAAACATAAAAGCAGGGTTTTCCCTGGGATAGAAAATAGGTCCATCTGCCACTAGTTCCGGTTCACAAACAGCCACACAATTAAGATCACTCTTATGCCTTATGAAATAACATTGACATTAGATTCAATACAGTCCAGTTAATTGTGTGCGTGACGGTACCAGCAACGTTGCATTATATCTTTCAGGCGCAAGATGTCATAATATTGCCAAACAAACCCAAGAAACGAGGTTAGCCTAACATTCCTACCTGGAACTTTATCCTAGATCAAACTAGATATTCTCATTAATACCACTCGATCAAATAAATCCAGTTCGACCGATGGTGCAACATTATTAGATGGTTCAATCGAACAATAGATAGACCGGCGATAATATGAATTGAGAAATTCCGTTATTATTTACTGCATTACAAGACCCTTCCTTTGTTAAAATTTTCTTTGCTATTTCGATAAGTATTTCTTGCAGCGTTGTCTGTTATTATGCTAATAATCGATGGGCCATGTCAAGATCTCTGACTGGAGATTTCATCATAATTACACTGTATGCTATTGCGCTGATATCAGATCTATCTTAAAAGATCTTATATCAAGACATGCAGCAGGTGCTATAATCAAAGATGTGTTTTTGTCCATGTTTTTTGTGCAATTTAACGCATTATCTAAGTTACGTGTTATACATGGCGTCCCACGACTATGGGACATGAAGGGAAAGTACCTCAAATCCGTAAGTTAGCATTTTTTATTTAAAGGAAACTTCTTTATTTTTAAACGAAAAAAATACTGCAATAAACGTTTTTTTTAATACAAGCGTATTGCACAGGAATCGAACCGTAAAAAAAGGTATTTTTAATGTGCCAATCGATACGGATACATCTACCTCGGACAAAAAGTCCAGCTTGGTAAGTCCAACTTCCAGAAAGAGGTCGATCGACGAATCCAACTCGGCTGGGCAGCGTTCGGGAAGCTACGCAGCATATTTTCGGCCCACCTACCGCAGTGTCTCAAGACGAAAGTCTTCAATGCGTGTGTGTTGCCAGTGATGACATACGGAACCAAAACGTGGCCGCTTACAATGTGCCGATTAAGGAGGCTCAAAGTCACTCAGAGAGAAATGGAGAGAGCTATGCTCGGAGTCTCCCTGCGTAATCGTATCAGAAATGATGAGATCCGCAGGAGAACTAAGGTTACAGACATAGCCCAAAGGATTGCATCCCTCAAGTGGCAATGGGCAGGGCACATAGCGAGGAGAACAGACGGCCGTTGGGGCGGAAAGGTCCTCGAGTGGAGGCCACGTACAGGAAGTCGCAGCCGTGGCAGGCCCCCCACAAGGTGGACCGACGATCTGGTAAAGATCGCGGGAATCCATTGGCTGCGGGCGGCACAGGACCGATCTGTGTGGAGAACATTGGGGGAGGCCTATGTCCAGCAGTGGACGTCTATTGGCTGAAATGATGATGATGATGATGATGAATCGATACGGTCGTTACTAACAATAAAATTTCTCAAAGTAACCTCTCACGGTATTCTAACTTCTTAGTACCGACTTTTTAGGGTTCCGTAGCCAAAATGGCAAAAACGGAACCCTTATAGTTTCGTCATGTCCGTCTGTCCGTCTGTCCGTCTGTCACAGCCGATTTACTCGGAAACTATAAGTACTACAGTGATGAAATTTGATGGGAATATGTGTTGTATGAACCGCTACAAAAATATGACACTAAATAGTAAAAAAAAGAATTGGGGGTGGGGCCCCCCATACATGTAACTGAGGGATGAAATTTTTTTTTTCGATGTACATACCCGTGTGGGGTATCAATGGAAAGGTCTTTTAAAATGATATAAAGTTTTCTAAAAAACATTTTTCTTAAAGTGAACGGTTTTTGAGATATCAGCTCTCAAAGTCGTAAAAAGTATGTCCCCCCCCCTCTATTTTTATAACTACGGGGTATACAATTCTAAAAAAAATAGAGGTGATGCATGCTAATTAACTCTTTCAACGATTTTTGGTTTGATCAAAGTATCTCTTATAGTTTTTGAGATAGGTTGATTTAACTGTAATTTTGGTTAAGTTATTGTGCTTACACTGAAAACGATGGCTGAACCTTATAAGATAGATCAAAAAATATACTACAGTATTGTACACCTTTAAAAATCCGCGATGATATAAAATCTTTATAATGTATATTTGCTGCTACGGAACCCTTTGTGCGCGAGCCCGACTCGCACTTGGCCGGTTTTTACATACAATTACTTCGGTAATGTGAATATCTTTGATATATTTTGTTTTTAGTGCTAAATGTATCTATTAGTGGAATAAAATTGCTATTTTCCATATTTTTATTTTATTATAAATTAAGAAGTTGTATCCTAAATATTCGGTACTAGGGATATTTTTCACGACAGACGAGTATAAGACCTATGGTTGCTTAGAGAAATTTTATCGTAAGTAATGACTGTATCGAATGGTACAATAAAATAACCAATTTTCTTTTTATATTTTTCATCAATACAGGTACAGTCCAAAAAAACTTTGAATGCAGAAAATAAAGTGATGTGTGTGTGAAAATAAAGTGAAGTAAATAAAAATTTAACTGATGTTTCCTTTAAATAAACAAGGCTAATTTAAGGTTTTAAGGTAGGTATTGTCCCTTCATGCCCCGTCTTGAGACGTCCTGTATATTACAATCTATTGAAGTTGAACCGTGAAATTTTGAAATGGAACGTAACTCACATAGTGATTGGCTGAACGTCAATTTGTACTTTCACAGAATGTCTTACAGCATATCCGTCCAGCAAGGGTTTCACTTCGTTAGATTACAAATCTGAACGAAAATGAACGCGTGAAATTGTAAACCGTGCTTGGATATTTTTTTTAGGTTACATTCGCGCGGGCTTATTACCTATACGGTGTCATTGTACGCGTATTGTATCGCGCCTATTGTAGAAAAGTTCACCGAAAGCGGCCTACGATGGTTCGGTCATGTCATGAGACGCCCTGAAGACCGAGTCGTAAAAGACGCCCTAGTGCTGCCAAATAATAAGATGTAAAAGTGGACGCTCACTAGCCACCTGGTCCACTGTGGCCAAGGACTTAAAGGTTGCCCAAGCAACCATTTTGATAACCCAGGCCACTGTCCTGGCGCCGCAGAGCAAGGCGAGCAGACCCCAAATAACGGGAAATGGTTAGGTCAAAGAAGAAGGTGCATTTTAGCCATAACTATGACGTCTATCATAAATTTTATGCAGAACTTTTAAGCTAAAGGGTTAAGGGTAGTGCGGACTAGCTACGCCAATTGATTTAATAGTTAGCTACTAAACCAGATCCTCCTCAATCGGCACATTGTAAGTCACCCAGAGAGCAATGGTGAGGGCTATACTCGGAGTCTCTTTGCATGAATCGTATCAGAAATGATGAGGATCCTCAGGAGAAACTAAGGTCACAGACATAGCCCAAAGGATTGCATGTCTCAAGTGGCAATGGGCAGGGCACATAGCGAGAAGAACAGACGGTCGTTGGGTCGGAAAGTTCCTCGAGTGGAAGCCACGTACAGGAAGTCGCAGCCGTGGCAGGCCCCCCACAGGGTGGACCGACGATCTAGTGAAGATTGCGGGAATCTATTGGATGCGGGCGGCACAGGGCTGATCTGTGTGGAGAACATTGGAGGAGGCCTATGTCCAGCAGTGGACGTCTATTGGTTGAAATCATGAAACCAGATCTCTTTGATAACAAACTGAAGCCTTTACTATTACTTTACTATTTATTTAATAACCATGCCCAAATGTTGGGTCTGTTTTTTTACTAAAAAAATGTGGCCACGCCAAGCTAACAATTAAAATCAATTGGCGTCGCTAGTGTGCCCTACCCGTCGCCTTAAACCCAGTACTCGAGCACTATTTTTCTCAGGTAAACTATTTTATAAAACACCGTAAAATAATATAACTCCATTTAAGTTATTTTACTTTCACAAACAATAATTAAAAGCTTTTAGCTGACAACATTTAGCATATTTCATAAGCGCACTTTGTGTTGCCATAAGCAAAACTTTGAGTACACTCGCTAGTTGAAATTCTGCTCAAATATTTGCTAATGCTACAACTATGAAGATGCAGTTAAATTCGCGGTTTACGAGAATATACAGTAATAAAAGTTTATTTTAATATAAAAATGAACATAAGACATCAAGTTTAGGAATTTAAAATTGACCGGATGACGCAATTAGTAGTGACACTGCCTCTTGCGCCAAAGGTCGTGGGTTCGATCCCCACCCTGGACAAACATTCGTGCGATGAACACTTGTGTTTGTTCAGTGTCTGGGTGTAATATATGTATTTAAGTATATATTTGTGTTCCTCTGTTGTCGGATATCTGTAACACAAGTGCTTAAGCTACTTAGCACGGAATCAGGTCAACCTATGAGATGTTGTGAGAATTATTATTATTATTAAAATTGGTGAAGGTGACCGAATACCAATTAGGTATCCTTAGAATGCAGACCGATTATACAGGTACTTAATTAATCTGTTTCGCCCGAATTATCAAATACGCCTTTTAGCCGATTATATTAATAGCCGTCGGTTTAGGAATGCAATGAGGGCTCAGTAAGTCAAGTTCCAGAAGTTTTTAGAAACTAAGTGGCAAACAATTTCAGGAACCTCCTCTGGCTAATAACGATGATTCCGTGCCGTAGTTAATTTAAATGTTATAGGAATATTATAAATCAATAAAGTTTCATCATCATCATTTCATCCAATAGACGTCCATTGCTGGATATAGGCCTACCCCAATGTTCTCCACACAGACCGGTCCTGTGCCGCCCGCATCCAATGGATTCCCGCAACCTTCACCAGATCGTCGGTCCACCTTGCGGGGGGCCTGCCATGGCTGCGACTTCGTGTACGTGGCCTCCACATGCAATCCTTTAGGCTATGTCTGTGACCTTATTTCTCCTGTAAATAAAGTTTACCTATCTTTATATTCTGCTATACTAATTATTAAGATATTTATTCTTCAGACAACGATAAGTCTTATAGGTAAACCGAAAAGGCAAATCACTTACGCGATGTGATCGAAACCTAACGCTATCTATTAGTAAAGTTTGTACTTAAGGTGACGGGTAGGGCACACTAGCGACGCCAATCGATTTTAACCGGATCTATTTAAACAATTTCGGGTTTACAATATCTCGGCAAACACTTATACTATTTATTAAATAACCATGAACAAATGTTAGGTAAAACGCTTATGCGAATAATAGATTCACGCCAAAAGTGGCCGCTTTTGGCGTGAATCTATTTTTCGAATCATTTTTTTTCGTACAAAAACGGACCCAAAATTTGTGCATTGTTATTTAATAAATAGTATAAGTGTTTGCCGAGAGATTGTAACCTAATTTGATGATTGATTTAAACCGAAATTGTTTAAAATAGATCCAGTTTAGTAGCTAAAAATTAAAATCGATTGGCGTCGCTAGTCTGCCCTACCCGTCACCTTAATGTCAAAATTAAGTCTCGAAACGAAGTGAGTGCGGGCCACTAATCTTTTCATTAATTACAAGTACTAATTCATATTTGAACATGGTGATCCAGCGACAACAGCAAACTTTTTCGTCATTCATTGATTGATGTGTTAACGAAATACTTCGTTTTTATTGAATAAAAAAATAACTTAAAGAAAGAAGACATTAGCGTATTAATACCGGTAAAATGACGTTTATTGATCACCCACTACCGGTTTTAGTTAGCAATAAAAACAGAATCTAATTTATGGCGTTTCACCTGAAGTAATTATTCAGAAAACGACGCCCGCGCAGGTCTTACTGATATAATCGATCCTGTAACGATAACTCAACAAGTTCTGCTTAGACATGACTTTATACGCCTCCGAGATTAGATCATTTGGAAACCCACACATTTTATTAAGTCCGAAACAGAATGAGAATCGCTAAATTCTTTAATTGGCAAAATGTCCGAAACAGAATGAGAATCGCTAAATTCTTTAATTGAGTAAGGTTTGTTTGACAGAAATAGGCAAAATATTTTGATTATTGTGTCAGAAACATGATTTGGAAAAAGTTTTTTTTTTACCCTACACAAGTCTGTTGTGACAATACAACTCGGTGAAGTTCCTATGAAAACTGAATTTGTCTTATTTTTTACTTCGCGTGAAAGTAATTTTAAGGTATTTTTAATTTTAAGGAATTTTTAAGCCATGTGTTGGGAATCACAGGCCCTACAACGAAACGCAATTCACGAACTTCTCTTCTGTTTGTAATGCGACAGGTACAGTCAGCTGAAAATATATGTACACTTTAGAACCTTGTCACGATACTACCCATAGGCACATTTCGCATAATAAAGAAAAAGCACAGGTAAAAGTCAGATACAGCTATTATGACACGGTACTACAATGTTAATATTTCTTTGCAGTAGACCGTGATCTACGTCCCTTACAGGAGCGTTCATAGTAAACTCACTGGAGCAAAGGAGCCGTGTTGATGATAGTTTTTTTTTATGTGATAGATGGCAGACGAGGAGACGGATCACTTTGGCCTGCCTTCTTTTATCTTTATATCTCAGCTTTATCATTATCATTTCATCCAATATACTTACGTCCGCTGCTGGACATAGGCCTCCCCCAATGATCTCCAAACAGATCGGGTCTGCGCCACCCGCATCCAAAGGATTCCCGCCACTTTCACCAAATCGTCAGTCCATCTTGTGGGGTGCCTGCCATGGTACGGCCTCCTATGCGCATTTTTATTTCAATTAAACATTTTAATACTGTGCGCTGTCGGACTAAGAAAACAATTAGCAATCAGAGGGCAAAAGCCACTATAAATCTTCAGACAGACTCAGCAGCTACTGTAAGCCTTGAATTAATTTATTTATGTCGCAGCCATCTGGTTCAATTAGCCATCAAATTAGACGCCTAGTGCGTTCGTTAAACGCCGAAATCTAATCAAATGGCTGAAGAACAACTTGCTATGACCGCAAAATTTAACCAGCAGACTGAACGTTTGTCACCACCATCATCTGATTGAATGTCTAGGCCGATAGTTGTTTGAACTAAAATCACATGACTCAAATCCTTCGAAAAAACTTACAGACGACGTATTAATATTTGACACATTCATGTTTACAGACTATTTTCACAAATTTACACTTCAATTGTACTTATAATTGCACACAAGAACAAGATAATCGAACCATAACATTCACAGCTGTTTTAGCTGCTGACGCCATATTTGTTTTGATAATTACTAGCGCTGCAGTGGAGAAAAGCGGAATTAAATTTGAATCACTTGGTCTTGATCAGTCATTTCGAATGGGCTAACTTTCAATACGCCAAGCTGTTAAACGTTGACTGATTTTAGTTCAAACAACTATCAGCCTAGGCATCTCATTCGATGCGGGCATTTAACGAACGCCTCAGGCGTCTAATTGAATGGCTAATTTAACCAAATGACTGCGACATTTACACCACGTTAAATTTATCGCAGTCATAAATCGAAAACTTTAATTCACTGTCGAAGTCTAACTCTAACGTGCCGTGAAATTTGCAACAGTAGGTTCAAAAAGGTGAGCTCGTTGGAAAATACTTAGATTGATGTCGTAGACATGCACCATTAACTTTTTTTTTATTTCGCAGGGGGAATACCGCCGGCTCAAGAGATGAGCTGATTACCATATGCATATCAGGCCGGGGTTAGGTGGGGCTCTCCATCGGCGGGGTTTTCTCCTAAAGAGAAGCCAGGCAAAGGCATACCCACTAAACTCTCTGCGGTTCTCCCTCATCGCCCATATTGGAGAATATCATGGTGATTGATACAGCCGAAGCTTCCCTTCACGATATTCCCCAGATCAAAGTCCGCCTGTACGGTGGACTAGGCGGTTCCTCCTCCGGTCAGCCGGGAGAACTGAGCCGTCCCTATCGGGCAGCAGAGGGAGCCTTTGCAATGCCGGTGCTGGTACCCCCGTACCACCCACCAGGCGGGCGCCCATGCACCATAAACTAGACTACGTACTGTCCAGGAAAGTCATAATTGTTAAACCTGAGTAAGTACCTTTTTGACGTGTCAGTTGTTTTCTCTATACACATCTAGAGATAATGGCACCCATATGCGTTGAAGCTGCTTCATGGTTTGGTTTCATCTCTTTTTCACTCTTTGACGTTTTTCGTGCCAACTAAACTAAATGTGACAAAATCCTGTGTAATGAGGAATCCATAGGCTAAAGGAATAGATACGTACGTCTTGCTAAGAAATATAAAAACGTTTTTTTTATTTACAGCTTTTAATCAAATAGTTGATCTATTTTGTGTGACCTTTGGCAAAAGCCTTCTCACAACACTCCCCAATACTTTCTCCTGTGTATTCGTCTGGTCCAGGTTAAGAACTAAAAGGTTATAGAAGTGGAATAGGAAAGGCAAAGTTCAATAAACACGGGATAATACAAACATCAGTGCAGACAATTTGTCAAATGTGTCAGTTTACAGTTTTAACGAGTAATTTATAACACAAATTGCTAATGTATAGTACTGTACAAGGCTAACAGCTCCTACGCGATGCGGCCATCGTAAATCTAGGTTTGGTCTAGACTACGCTAAGCGTAGACTAAACTCCGTAGAACAAATTCTAGCTAAGTGCCAAATAAACGGTCGTGGGTGCAAATGTTGCGACGTACTTAAAACGGGACAAGAGTGAATTATCCACTTCGTACGGGACCTTTGTTGTAATATTTAAATTCAAACCCTTGTTTATCGATTGCCACAACACTAGCGTTATTAACATCACTATGGTAACCCGTTCTACCTTGTCTTTGGTTGGAAATTCCTTCTAGAAAATACGCGTTTCTCCGTTTTCAAAATTGCTTTTATATTATTAATATCATCAACCTTTAATGCTCTACCTCAAGTAAGACAATAATCTATAGAGTTTTTCCGAGCAGTAAAAGATAAAAGATATTTAATTACGAAAACATGTTTAATAACATTATTACAGAGAGTAACATGGGTTTGCTACAAATTGTGAGTTTCAACATGTTGTGCCAATATTTGGAGTGTACAATATTTGAATCTAATATTACCACGAAAATAAATATGGTTGGACGACATCGATATCGACTCGGAGCACATTTTTTTATGTGATAGGTGGCAGACGAGCAGGCGGATCGCCTGATGGTAAGCGATTGCCGCCGCCCATTGACACCCGCGACACCAGCAGAATCACAGATTTTTCTTAAGATACCTTTTATTTTAAAGAAATAAAATTGCACTCAAAGGATTTCTCTACACTAAAGGCGACAAACGAGCGAGCGGGCCACACGATGGAAAGTACTCAATCAACGCCGCCCATGAACATCCGCGAAATCAGAGTGATCGCTAATGTGTCGCCGGCCCTTTATATTATTCGATCTAAACGAAAAGAAGTCCAAAAATTATTATTCTTTCGGTAAAAAAACACACAGGAAACTCACAGGAAACCGGCGTGAAGCAGAACTGTGCTGTGTTTCGCTG
Source organism: Marasmia exigua (assembly GCA_019059595.1). NCBI lineage: Eukaryota > Metazoa > Arthropoda > Insecta > Lepidoptera > Crambidae > Marasmia > Marasmia exigua. The sequence goes on along the minus strand of CM032479.1, from coordinate 10,910,250 downwards.
CGTGAGTGAGGGTACCGGAGGCCCAATCCTGAAGGGGAGTTCACTGGTGACTCCACTGGCAATCGCTTACCATCAGGTGATCCATCTGCTCATCTTCCACCTATGTCATAAAAAATATAAATATATCCTTTTCTTGGCTACCCACGGAATCCTAAAAGCGTGTCGTAAGTTCCGAAGTGGACGGAGCGACGGGCACCGAGATTGAGAAATTGATTATATTGATGCAGAAACAGAAATAATTGGATGCGATTCCGTACAATCTGTTGTCCATCGCATCGTATTGATTGGATGTGATTTATTTCAAACTCTGGTGGGATTCGTGCCTGTTGTAGTTGGGTGTTATTGCTGCTTTTGTTATCAATCAATCCATCAACTTGTCCGTCCCGTTACCGTCCGTCCACTATCCACTGTTGAACGCAGGCTTCTTTCATGCAGTTCTGTAGATTTTTATCCCAGGCTCAAATCCAGTCGAGAGGAGCCCTTTGACAAAGCTACAGACGGTCAGTTATTTCTTAAATTTGAGTATATAACTGATTAAGACATTATATTTTTAACTTTTAAATTATAGCGTAGAATATATCGACGCTTGAAAGGAAATATGACTTTATTATACAGTTCGAATCTAGACGCGGATACAGAAAAAGTGTATATGTTACGGTTAATACCCGAAGTGCGGCTACAACTAGTTTTAGCCGGTTAGAACTAGGTGTAGTCACTTACTCTTGGTTATACCTAGTACGAGCCGTTTGTTTTCGGGTAAAACTAGGTCTAGCCTTTATCATGCCGGCTACAACTAGGTCCAGCCATTCCCTGTTGGATAAAACTAGGTCTATCCGATATCAAGCCGGCTAGAACTAGGTCCAGACCATCCCTGTTGGATAAAACTAGATGCGTGTCCCGCCAAGCCTTCCGACCCGCGTCCCACTCTTGATTTACAGCATCTGCAACAGCGGCGCGGGTTGGAAGGCATAGCAAGCCACGCGCCTCTGCAGGTTGTGAGCGCCAGAGTGTGGGAGTCAATGTTATGGCGCTTATATTTCTTTTCAAGCGTCCATATGTATGTTTATTAACAGCCTGGCCGATCAGTAACTGAAAATGCGGTGCGCCATTGTATGAGTTTTTTTTTGTTAATTGTAGTATCATATTCATGTAAGTATGACATAGGAGTAACGTGACAATTTTAGGAATAATTGATTATCTGTTGCCACCTTTTAAAGTCAATCCAACGAGTGGCAACCTTAGGTATACAGGTTTATTGCATAGTAATAAGCTTTTAGGCCGTGTGGTCCCCGGCAGAGTAGAATAGGCCACCCTCACTCTTACCGAGGTGTCGTAAAAGGCGACTAAAGTAAAGCTGCTGGCATGATCATAAGCACCCAGAGAAGGAAAACTCTGCATTTATATCAAAACCCTCGCCAACCCGTCTGCCAAGCGTGGTCAGTATGGCAATTACCCCTCATGTGATTGAGGGAGGCCCGTGCCCCAGCAGTGGGGACTTAAATGGGCTGATGATGATGATGAATAAGCTTTTCCGAATTCTGGTGGTTTTGTCTCCGAAATAGGTACGACTATTCGAATCACTACTTGTATTTATTATTAAGCCGTTAACTAACAAAGCTTTTAAGTTATACCACAACATTACAATTCGCTTTGTATCGGATGCTTTATGAATAATGCAACAGATAATTAGGTATTGTAAATTAATCAAGCCACTATACACACTTAACCTTTCATTCGCGACTAATATTTAATCATGTTGACTGGGAAAGCACTTTCATCGACAGTAACACAGCACTACTTAAGATTAAGGAAATCTTTCTCTATGTAATTGTTCTTATTTCTTCCCTTTGCCAAACCGATTTTACTTTTCTAAATACTATTACAGCACGCACTAGTGGTGTTATGTATGAAGCTAAAGAACAAGCTTGGATTAAACTAACTTATTTTTACTAATAAGGAATATTTTATATTAATTATATCCTACTTTTCAGAAGACAACGTTTATGGAAATACCTATTAACACAAATATTTGAAAGTGAATATTGATATTCGATACATCTACACTATTAGGATTTTTTTTGTATAGTCATTAATGGGGATTCCAGATGTGCTTATACCAATTAATAATTCAAGCCTAAATGTGTTACACTAAAACCGGATTGTATTAATAGCTAAAATGTGAATTTAGAATTTCGCAATTAATAACATAACACATGCACTGTACCCCCCAGTGAAGAAAATCATCCCTGAAGCACACTTCAATTTAACAAAACAGAACGAAGTTGATAAAAAAAACCGCCTTCAAAAACCCTGAAATAAAAATTTGTATCAAATAATAGCTTTTTTTCGAGTGTACCTACTGTTACAAAATGTTATGTGAAGTGTATGAAGTATTAAAAATAATATTTTACACTTTTTAGTTCATATCAATAACTAACAGCCTAAATGTGGGTACAGTATTGAAAGAGTTATTCTTTAACTCCTTACCGTTGAAGAGTTGACCTTCAATCATCAGCTGGGCCACATAAAATTAATAAAATTAGACGTAAATACTAGTGCAGTTTTGAAAAAGAAAATACAAAAACATTACATGTGCCTATAAAATTTGAGAGTTTTCTTCGATTTCTCTGGGATCCCTTCATCAGATCTTGACACAAACAAATTGGGAGTGTAATCTTTCAAGTAAGAAAATAATTGTGCAAATCGGTCAATAATTGACGGAGAAATCGGTGAACATACATAAAAAACATCGAACATAGAACCTCCTCCTAAATGCATGCTTAGACGTCTAGATTAGCCCATAACTTAGACATATTATCTAAAGCCCATGCAACATGCAAATATTGCATCAGTGGCGTTATTTCAAGTTTATCATAGAACAAGAAGCCCTTTAAATCAGCGTGCTACTTTTCGTTTGCAATATATTACACCGCATCGCGTCTTCTGTAAACACGTAGCTCGACTTCGTCGTACGTGTGATTGTGTTTATACTATGGTAAGAGTTTGCAACCGAATGTTCTCTGTGGGAGGCAACTAAACTGTGCTTATACAACATCGAAATAATAGCTTTTGTAAATTATTTTACCACATGCGCGGCCTCCGTTTGCTTCGACTAAAGCAATACAGGTGCACAGAAAATGTTGACTCAGGAAATGGGTTCTTAACTTTGTTATTATGTTACCGTTCGGTAAGAACTAAATAACATAGATTTGCTGGGGCATATTACGGAGTTACGAGGGCAATAGTATGTATGACTGAAAACAGAGGTCATAGTCAATATTTACAATGAGGTATGTACTACCTTAAAGCTGACTCAATCTAATAAACCGGCGTAAAAACTTAAATCTCAAGGTGTAAGAACTTAGAACAAAGGCTTGAGGCTATTTTATAATATAAATGAATATTTTAACGGTAAACATATACATTTTTATTTTATATTTTGTAAGTTATAATTAATAAGTTTTGCCGATTTTACTGACATGGATAAACTGTTGTTGCACTTAATATTATATTGCAATGTCACCCGCAAATTGTAATACCTACAGTTACAAGCAATAAAGATTATGATTCTGATTCAGATTGTATATTCTTATGAATTTCCACATTAATAAAGATTATGATAATTGTATAATTATCATTATTGTTGTTAATGAGTCATTCATATGACTCAATTTCATAATATTATAAAATATTTACTAAAATATAAAATTTATTTATGGATTAAAAACAATACAGGGTGTATCTGTGAGCATTTACATCCCTTTAACCACGTGTTGTACCAACCATTCTGAACAACATCTGTTCAACGACTTTTCGAAATTCATCGAAAAAATTTTCGACTTCCCACACAAAAAAAATTGAAATGTTTTCATGCAAATTTCTAAAAGTGATATAACAAATGTTGTTCATAATGGTTCTAGTAGAACACGTGGTTAAAGGGATGTAAATGTTCACAGATACACTATATAGGTGGTACTATTAAATAAATAGATTAAAAAGATGAATATAAATTGCTCAATCCATCATGAGAATGGTCTTTGAGCAGAAACGTCTATTACAAATCGTCAATAATAATAGTAGGAACGAGTGTATGCGGTCATTAGAACTAAAAGCCATTTACATCGTTTCTTGTGGTTTTTGCAGTTGAATGATAACAGTAAAATAAATACGATTCTAAGGTAGTCTTTATTTATTTCTATAAAGTAGGCACGCAAACAGATTACAGTCAATTGAACAACCATGTAGTTAGTACAATATTAATTTATCTAGATATCATCCTCCTGCCCTTTTCCCAGATTATCTAGTATGTTTTCCTTTTCCATACGTCTCTGTCATTTGTCATCGAATCATCCACCCTTTTTTCCATTACGTTATTCTTCACACTATCCATCCTGTCCTGTTCCTCCACTTACTTACATTTAAACTCATCACTTTTTTGGTTACATGTTCTTGCCCTCTTCTCATTACATGGCCATACCAGGAAAGACGATTTGCCTTCAATTTATCAATGATGGGGGCCACTTTCATACTTCCTCTAATATAGTAATTCCTTATCTTGTCCATTCTCGTCACTCCACATAATCATCTTAACACATTCTCATCATCATCATCATCATCAGCCCATTTAAGTCCCCACTGCTGGGGCACGGGCCTCCCTCAATCACATGAGGGGTATTTGCCATACTCACCACGCTTGGCAGACGGGTTGGCGAGGGTTTTGATATAAATGCAGAGTTTTCCTTCTCTGGGTGCTGATGATCATGCCAGCAGCTCTACCTTAGTCGCCTTTTACGACAACTCGTTAAGAGTGAGGGTGGCCTATTCTACTCTGCCGGGGATCACACGGCACCATGTAGTTAGTACAATATTAATTCATCTAGACATCATCATCCTCTTGCCCTTTTCCCAGATTATCTGGGGTCGGCGCAGTATGTTTTCCTTTTCCATACGTCCCTGTTATTTGTCATAGAATCATCCATCTCTTTTTGGGCCGTCCTCTGTTCCTCCACTTACTTACATTTAAACTCATCACTTTTTTTGTTACAAGTTCTTGCCCTCTTCTCATTACATGGCCATACCAGGAAAGTCAATTCATCAATGATGGGGGCCACTTTCATACTTCCTCTAATATAGTCATTCCTTATCTTGTCCATTCTCGTCACTCCACATATTCATCTTAACACATTCTCATCTCTGTCATTCATTCATCTAGACAGTAACCTATTAACCTAAGCATCTAAGCACAGCATGATCCATTAAATTATACACCTAAAGCTACTCTACTACACAAGGTTAAAAACTAAAATAAAATAAAATAAAAAAATTCTGGTGTTTTTGATGTTACCAGCTCAATCAAAACGAACTCAAGAGATATTTACCTAAATTACTTTCTTTACGACGATCACAATCAAATTGAAACTAACATACGAATTGCCTTTGCGTTATATCAGGACTCAGATTGTCAAAGGAAAAAGGAAAGAAACGAACGTTTGTTCATGATTTCATTTTCTCTGTATCAACAAAGGCTAATAACAGAGACGGTCGTGAACCTAAAAGATAATAATCTAAGAAATTCTTGTACCTGTAGAGAATGCTAAATTCTAGAGAAGTGACATTTCTACGTGAAAAATCGATCTTATCGATCATCTTAAATTTAAAACTTTACTACGGCTTTATGAAAAGTCAGTAATTTCGTGATATATTTAGGCATTAAAAGTAACAGCCTATAAACTGTCCCACTGCAGGGCAAAGCCCTCCATCACATAAATCAAGTCATCGCTACTATGATGGGATTAGGCTTAATCACCACGCTTGCCAAATGCGGATTGGTGATTACAAACCCGAGCTATGTTCAAACAATTCGGATCATACTTTTCGCTCGACTCAGGATCGAACCCAAGACTCCGAGTTCAAGGCCCGGTACTTAACGCACTAAACCAACAGGGCGTCATTTAGACATTAACTTGTAACGAATAATATGTAATAATTAGCAGACTTCCCGAATCCTGGTCCAAACGTACCCCGGGTTCCAAAGCGATAGCTTTGGACGCAAATAGGAATGACACGCTTAGATGAGGATAATATGTAATAATGACGATAACGAAAGAGATACCTACAAAAACTTAGCTGATTTTTGCTCTGGATAAAAAAGGCGCAAATGCCAGCTTATAGTTCTTGGAAATGCTACAAATTGACGGCTTTAGCTTTTTTATTTGGTACGCTTTAATAATACCCGTTTGTATACAAACAAGATAGGTACGAGTATGATTACAAATAAGAAAATATGACGTCTGATTTACTTACCACCCGAGGGAAAGGGGGGGAGGTGTTAAAAGGTTGGCAGAGCACTTGTAACACACTTCACTTATCATCAGGTCTGCCACCTATCACATTAAGAAAAAACTTACACCATTCATGATCTGTCCTGCCCAGACAACAAACACAATAGAAAAATCATTGTTTTGGCTTAAAAAGTACATTTGGGCAGAAAAACTGTACAATGCAATGTTAAAATTCCCGCTGTGCATATATTGTGCATAGCTTGTAAATTAAGTATTTAGGATTCAGGCAACTACTAGATTGCAAAAACTTATAGAAAAAATCGAATGGCAAAGCAAGCAAGATCTTTCATAATTAAATCGATCATTGTCGGAAAAGATTATCGATTATCCACATCTCTACTTAATTCGTACTGAAGGCAAGGCAACCAAATAATCACAGCGTTGCAAAAATTAGGATGTGTTCATTAGTAACGAACGAAATTGCCCACATTACCCACCGCAAGAATTTTAAAAGGTTTCGTCATTCATTACCTTAGTAATTATTTATGAATATCTAACGATTTTGCCATCGCTTGATTAATGGTTAAAGTTTTTCACGAATAACCGTTTTGATCTATTTTTCCAATGTTGATTAACTCTTTGGATGGTAGTCCAAGCATTCCCCGGATAGAAGGGGGGTTTGTTTCTAGAATAGAATTCTTTAAGTGATGGATCCAACCCCAGTGGAGTCACAAGTGAAGTGAAGCGATTTTTCTATTGTGTTTTGTTTCTAGAATAGAATTCTTTTAGTGATGGATCCAACCCCAGTGGAGTCACAAGTGAAGTGAAGCGATTTTTCTATTGTGTTTTGTTTCTAGACGAGAACTATTTTAGTGATGGATCCAACCCCAGTGGAGTCACAAGTGAACTGCCAACCTTTGAATTTTCCTTTCCATTGGATTGGAGGCCCAATTCTATTGACTAACTCGGCGAAATACAGCGCAGACGCAGCATCACGCCGGTTTTCTTTATTGCCGTGGTATCACGTCTGCCGAGTCAGCTCATAAATAAGGTCAAGTAAAAAAAGTTAAGTGTCCGCCTATGTCCCACTTCAGGGCAAAGACCTCCATCGTAGAAATCATGTTATCGCTACTATGAGCTTAGTTTTAATCACCACGCTTGCCTAATGCGGATAGGTGATCACTTAAACATACTTTTTGTTCGACCCGTGAATCGAACCCAGGGCCGTGATCCGTGATCACGGCCGAACCGAACCGAAATTTGGTTCTCCCGCGAAAATGAGCTACTAAACTAAATGCAAAGACCCGTGGCAGTCGGTAAAGTATTTCATTAATTAATTTTGAATGCAATATAACACCGACCGCCACAAGTCTTTGTCTCGAGTAAAGTTTAAACCTACTGACCATGTTGAACAACTTATCTGTCTTATTATCTAACTAGTGGCCTGGCTTCACTTCATTTCAGGACATTAGATCCACTTCATACCAATAGATGGCGCTAGATGTCGATTAAATTGCACCAGCGTTTTGTGTTTTCGGATTACATTGCCTATAAGCGTTGCCACTGTCTGTAAATAGTATAGATACCTATACTTAGATGGAATATTCTACCGTCAACGAGAATTTGCTTTAATAGTTGGGCCAAAATAATACGCCACATTTTACACTTAATAAAATTCGAGAACGTAACCTTGTGACAACGGTCATTAAATTTATCAATCTTAATATGTTAAAAAAGCACATTTCCTTTACTTTTAAAACTATGTTTGAATTTTATAACTACAATAAAGCCAAGAAAGATAATTTCACGATTTACTTTCTGTGTTAAACTAATTAAAAATTTACTTTTCTAGAGAATCGAACGTTGGTAGAATGTTGGATCTGTCAAGACATTTTCTTTTTAAGCTCTAGGGATGTACCCCAAATAATCGAATAAATACAATTTTATACGTGTAGGAATATTCAATCATAAATAAAAAGCCACATTCTCATTTAACAAAAAACGTATTATTCTCTTGTTTAAAAATATAAATGCATTAATAACTTGGAAAAAGAAAATCCATGTAGGGCATACAATATAAGCGCTTTGATTTAGAAGAAAAAGAAATAAACTGGCCGCGGATCGATATCTAATATCGGTACCTACTATCATCTTTCTTTTCAATAATTTTGAATCACATTTCTCCAAATAAAAGTACTCATCATCATCATCATCAGCCTATCGCAGTCCACTGCTGGACGTAGGCTTCTCCAATTGTTCGCCACTGTGATTTATCCATGGCTTCTCGCATCCAGCTCTTGCCAGCCATCCTGCGCAGATCGTCCACCCACCTAGCCAGAGGGCGCCCTACATTACGTTTGCCAAGACGCGGTCTCCACTCCAGAACTCGTTTACCCCATCGGTTGTCGGTTCTGCGGCTAATATGGCCAGCCCACTGCCACTTAAGCTTGCTAATCCGGTGGTAAATAAAAGTACTAATAACTTCTTTTTCATTATTATAGTACTCGATTCACGTTTGTTTGAAGTAAATATCGATTATTCACTTTATTCGGAGTTTTTTTTAGGTCACTTCTCTATGAAGCTAAAATTGAGAGACGTCAAATGTAGCTTATAGTTTGGCTCGACTACAGTATAGAAAGTTATATCATTAGAAGCGGCGTAACCGCAAATCAATAAAGCTAGAAGCACATAAAATGCCCTTTAACCGGTAGCTGGGCAAAAGATTAATGCTCACCGTGATTTACTGGCCTTGAAAACTTGCGCAAAATAGTTCACTAAGTGAAAAGAGTAGAAAACTCATTTACTTCAGTACCTTGTTTCGTCATCATCATCATCAGCTCATTTAAGTCCCCACTGCTGTGGCAAGGGCCTCCCTCAATCATATGAGGGGTAATTGCCATACTCACCACGCTTGGCAGACGGGTTGGCGAGGGTTTCGATATGATTGCAGAGTTTTCCTTCTCTGGGTGCTGATGATCATGCCAGCAGCTTTACCTTAATCTCTTTTTACGACACCTCGGTAAGAATGAGGGTGGCCTATTCTACTCTGCCGGGACCACACGGCTTACCTTGTTTAGTTACTCAGTATTTCTATATAGTTTGTTTATAATCAAATGAAAGGTAATAATAACAATTAATATTTCACAACATCACATACATTGATTTGATTCCGAGATAGGTAGGCTCAACAGCGGAAAGAAATTAATACTTTTCTTTTGTAAATACATACTAATAATTATATACATATAGAAAACAGCTAAACCAATACAAACTGTCATTTTTATGCACACAAATGTTTGTACTGTGCGGTGATCAAACCCGCAACCCTTGCACCAGAGGCAGCATTCACTACCACTGATCCAGACGGGTCGTCATAGGCCGTCAAAAGTAGGGAAACGTTTCGCGTTTAGTATGAAAGGAAAGAAGGATTCGATTAGAATCTAATTATTTCACGGGGCCATAAAAAATAAAATGATCAATTTGAGGTATCAAGACATCTTTTTCTCTTCTCAAACGGTTTCCCGCGCTTTATTCAAAATTGAAAATGCGTAAGAGTCCACGCAACCAAAGAAGTCCAATGAAAAGCGCTGCAGTCACCATCAACATTCAAATTTTAGCTTTATATCTAAAGACACAAGGAATCAAAGATGTTAGTTCTGTGTTTTTCCACGGGGCTTCTTTCGTGGCGCGGAGTACCGGTATACTAATGGAACAAATAAGAATGAGTGAACGGATTTCAAACTAATCATTACTCATTCAGGTCCTACACAAGTCTAGTATACAGATGTAGATGTTAAAGAAAGTGTTGGGGAGGAAATTTTCTCCCGAGCAGCGGTTGAAAGGAAAGCTGATATTCTAGTTTGGTTTACACTTGTTACAACAACGGATTATGTACCGCGCACATTCTCGTTTGAGTTGAGTATTGCTAGATACGAGATGTTCTAGTTAAGAAACTTGTGGTATAAAGCGGGGAAGACTCGTATACATAGTCTCCTTTTCGTATTAGGACTACCGAATCAAACTTAAGTAACTGTTTTTGTATTGTCAATTATTATTGAAGACATGATTTACTAAGATATTGTTCTTTATGGGGTTTTTTAATCGATTAAAAAAAAGAGGTTCTCAATTCAGTTTTTTTTTCTATAGACATCAAACGAGTGAGTACTTTTGCGTACAAAGTACGTCGTTAGAAGGCCTGTATGGCAGTTACATCGGAGGTGATGCCTGACATCGCTTCGGTTGTAATTGCAACGTGGGCTCTTACCATCAGGCCGAGGAGAGCTAATACACTGTGTCACTATAAAAAAAAAATAGATTTTTCGGAAGAGTCGTTTTCGAAATTTTTATTTCTGTAGCGACTATTTTTTGGATGGGTTTTAAAATTTGTAGTTGTAACAATGTATTGTGTTGCAATGTTCATTTCATTTATTTATGGTTAGTCATTCAAATGGAGCTGTAAGTACTTTTAAATCTTCCAAAACATTACGTTTCATGGTCAATTGCTTAACTTAAAAACCTCAACAATTACGAATGATAATTCAAGTTCTAACTAGGTAATACATTGATCAAACTGTATTAGCAAAGTAGATATACAGCGATTAGCCCCAACGTGTAGGTTCCAATAATTGTGACACAGCCAATTATATGTAAATTTTATTTAGATCATGATGCGGAACATGGCGCCGGCAACCGGTCCAAATTAAAGCATCTGGCCATAGATGGGCACAGGCCATTAGTAATATTGGTTGCCTAATTAGTTTTGCCCAAATATGTTTCGTCATCTAAATTGTTCCATTGACTTGTTCGCTTCCCGATCTGATAAGAGTTACGTCATTTTAGGCATCATTGTGATATGCCTATAGGGTGCTGGACTGGACTTAGAGGCTTTTGTCAAGACTGGTTTTGCGGTACTAACTAGCAAGTAACGTAATAAATAGAAGACCTAAGTTTAGCAATAGTCGCTGTATTCGTAAACCCAAATTCTTGATAATGATTCTAAAGGCGTCACCATGATCATGATGTATGTACTTGGTCTCTATTATGGTTTTACGTTGATGATCTAACCTGCAAGATTGTTTTTTTTTTTAATGTGATAGGTGGCACACGAGCGGGCGGATCGCCTTGATTGCTTGGATTCGACCCTATGGCCTTCCGGCGCGAGTTTATGCACAGAGATACCATCACGATCATATAACATTTTGTTTTAAATTTAAAAATTAAATAGCCCATAAAAGGTTTGCTTTATTGATAAATGCATTTGCATTGTGATGAATGAATGTACAAATAAAATATATTTTTACCAAGTCTCAAACTAAAGCATTCCCTGTACTATCATCATCATCATCATCAGCAGCAACCCACACTCGTCCACTGCTGGACATAGGCGTCACCATGATCATGATGTAGGTACTTGGTCTGGTTTCCCTCTTGGGTTACGAAGGATAGACGGCAATTCTTTGTTGTAGTTACCAGATTTATCAAATACAGGATGACTGGAGTCAACTAAGCTAACCCTGGGCTTTGGACGCAACTGGGAAATACACGCGAACGTCAATGACAAAACAGCTTTATTCACCCATGTTCATTTGAAACCTGGATCTAAAAAGTACAACAAGTGAAGCAGCACTGTGCTGCGTGAGTGAGGGTACCGGAGGCCAAATCCGGGGGAAAGGGGAGTTTAAAGGTTGGCAGCGCATTTGTGACTGCACTGGTGTCGCGAGTGTCCATCAGGTGATCCGTCTGCTCGTCTGCCAGCTATCACATAAAAAAAAGAAAAAAAGTTTCAGAACCCTGTAATAGCACAAGAAAGCTGTTAATGAAAGAACCAAATATAGATAGATAGATAGTTATTCTTTATTGCACAAAAACAAAATACAAGCATGATACAAAAGCAACAGACAGTACAATAAGGCGGTCTTATCGCTTGTAGCGATTTCTTCCAGACAACCTTTGGGTAGAGGAAAGAAATATCGTATTCGTAATAAGGGAAGGCAGTGCAAAGTAGTTTAACAAATGAAATTGAGAATGGCATAAATATACATTATTTTAAATATTAATATTATTACATTACATAAATAATAATAATAAACAATACATACATACCCAATAATATATACATAGATAATTTATAACAAAAGTTTATAAGTATGTACCTATGTATTTCAAATAAAAATGCTATTTTCTTCAAAATTCAGAAATAAGAGCGGAACCAATTTTTTATGATGTGGTAAAACCAATTTTGGCAGATCTTGGATTCAATTTAAAACACATGTTCCCTCAAGCAATTTCCATCTAGTTTCGTATTATTTCTTGTTTTTAAAACTGATAATAAACCCTTTGCGATAACATAAATTACAGGATATTTATTTGCTTTAAAACCGCTGGTGGTCCATTTGGTCGGAAACGGTAGCCCAAACATCGCCGACGCCGATCCATATTCGATCGTTTAACTCACGGCAATAAATAACGCTATCGATTAATCCTGTGAATCGATGACTCATAATACCGTACTTGTATCATAATAGGGTTGCCTTTTGTCTTTCTTATTTCCCCAATAATATAAATTCCGCTTTCTTTTTATTTATAAATTTTTCACAACTATAAACTTGGTATCTGAATCAAAACTGATATCTAATCTAATCTAATTTATCTAAAAAAAATGATATCTGATCGTATGAACCTTTCAAGTTACTTAATTTACTTTTATTAGTTTACAAGTTCCTCTCAAATAATCATGAGATTGTTATTGCATTCGAACCATTTTCAGAATATTATTGCCACATAAATCTTAGTTTTAAAGACAAAAACAACTTAGAATAATGTTTTGGTATTAGTTGAAAACCCTATGAATATCGATTAGATGCAAACCCAGCCACAGGCTAAACTGTGAAATCGCGAAATGCACAATTCTCCAAGACCCCAACGTAACTAATCACTTGTGGGTACTAAAGCTTAACGTTTTTAGGGCTACGTAGCCAAAATGGTTTAAAACGGAACCTGTTTGTCCGTATGTCATAGTCACTATTTTCCGAAACTGTAAGAACTATACTGTTGAGACTTGGTAACCAGACGTATTTTGTGAACCGCATTAAGATTTTCACTGAAAAATAGAATCTATACGTTTTTATCATGAAACCCATACGTGTAGGATTATTTACGGTCTTTAACATCTTTTTTTAAAATAAGACAATGATAAAAGTAAAAATTTATACATAAATTGTACAATTACCATGCAAACTTTCACCGAAAAAATTGGTGTGAACGAGATCGAATAGGTATGTAGCTTTTTTTAAACCTACGTCAGAAATCGTAAACAGCAATTAACCTTTCATTTAATCAATTTAAATACAATAATTAAAAAAAAACATTTAACTTCATAAACAAAAATCTTACACATAAACCATGCATTTGCTGCTACGGAACCCTTCAAGGATGAGTCCGACTCGCACTTGGCCACTTTTTATGACTGCAGTAATATGCCGTGAAGAAATTTATTCTTCCAAGTAAAGTCGTCGCTTTGAACAATTGAAACCAAAAGTTCAATGCGGTTTGTTTATTTTCTGTTCGCTTTCACTTTTTTCTTTGTATTGTTCAAGTAATCGTTTACCAATGATTGTTTTGCATCTATTCTCGTAGATTGCATAAATATAAATTTTGTCGCTCTGCTGTTTAATGCATTATCGGTGAGAGCCGTTCCATTATGTTTGGAACCGTTGTTTTTCTTATACACACACACCTCTGACACCCGTGACACAATGTATGACACAAACGAGTTCAAATCACACAGTCATAAGCTCGTACAGCTGAACCTTGTGTCTTTAGTGTGAAAGAGGAAAGGCATTATAGGGTAAGGTAACTGTGAGGTAACCGAGCGGGGATGGAGCCAGTTCATTCAGCGAGAGGTAGGGACTTACTGTACTGAAAGCTGTACTTATTACTATTATTGTTTTACATTGATGATCTAACCTGCAAGATTGATTTTTTAATGTGATAGGTGGCACACGAGCGGACGGATCGCCTTGATTGCTTGGATTCGAATCTACTGGCCTTCCGGCGCAAGTTTATGCACAGAGATACCATCACGATCATATTACATTTTCTGTTTTAAATTTAAAAATTAAATGACCCATAAAAAGCTTGCTTTATTGATAAATGAAATGCATTGTGATGAATGAATGCACAAATAACATATATTTTTTCCAAGTCTCAAACTAGAGCATTTTCTGTAGTATAGTGAGTACTAATGACGAGAGCCTAGGGGGAAAAGAGAGAAAGAATTTTTAACAAATGTTGAATATCTCTACCCATGTGTAGGTATACCTTTGAAGCTAACTACTGCTTCCTGGTGCACGATATCCATAACAATGAAACAAAAACCGGCCAAGTGCGAGTCGGACTCGCCCACTGAAGGGTTCCGTAGCAGCAAGTAAGATATATGGAAGGTAAATTGCGGTTTACGGTTTATAACGTATTAAAAAAAACTACTTACTAGATCTAGTCCAAACCAATTTTCGTTGTTAGTTTTTATGGTAATGTACCTAATATCATATATTTTTTTTAGTTTTATAATTCATTTATTATAGAAGTTAGAGGGGGGAAGTCACAATTTACCACTTTGGGAGCGTCTCTTGCGCAAAGTATTGTGTTTAGAAAAAAATGATGTTAAAAATCTCAACATCATTTTTAAAGACCTATCCATACATAGCATACCTACACATATTCCACATAGGTTTAATGAAAAAAAAATTTTTGAGTTTCAGTTTCAAGTATGGAGACCCCCCTCCAATTTTTTATTTTTTCCAATTTTAGTGTAAAAATCGTAATGCGGTTAACAAAATACAACTATTTACCAAGTATCAATAGTATAGTTCTTATAGTTTCGGAGAAAAGTGGCTGTGACATACGGAGGACGGACAGACGGACAGACGTGACGAATCTATAAGGGTTCCGTTTTTTTCCATTTGGCTACGGAAGCCCTAAAAAGTATTCAAATCACTTCGACTTCTGACCCTCATTACTCGTTACCGGGCGTGCCTCCAACATAATTTAAAATACATTCCCGATTCAAACACACAGATGTTGACTATGGCAGCCTTATTACCATTTTACGCAGTTTAAACAGGGCTAAAATCATATCCAACGCCTAATATGAATTTATAATAAGCGCCCCGCTGGTATTGTGCGGTAGAAATCAATTCTCTATCAAAAGATATTTGAGCTGTCAATATTTTCACCTCATTCTATGACATGTTTATCGCTGGACAATATATCAAGTAGGCACCTAGGTGCACTGTCAACTGTTGGATGTTATCTGGTCAAGTTCATATAGGAAATCTATTCAAATTCGTGCCGTTGTATGCAAAGCTATGTAATGTTTCTCAACCTTTGGTAAGCAGACACTCCAACGGACTATCACTTCAAAGTTAACTAAGTCTGCGCTTGCAACCCAAAGCGCATAGATTCCACTATATATCTCAGAATGTTTGGTTAGATGGCCAGAGGTTCAGTGGATCAGTTCTGTTGAGCTATAGGCTACAGCAACTGGGCGCCTGTTGGAGGGACCTAAAATCGCCATTCAGAATTGGAGATAATGCAAATTCCGTGATGAGATCAGGGTTTAGACTGAAGGGACTCGAAGAAGGGGTTGCTTGGTGAGTTTTACAGGTGTATGAATTGTGGTAAGGTATCACATAAAAGTCAGCTTATGCAAAAGTGTTGGATATCCCTGAGCTGAGGTATAATAAATAGTGATGCACTTAGCTAAAGCATAGAATTGACTGCGAGCGACAGGAACAGTTTCACGGGAGAGAACAGGATGAAAGATGTCTCTCGCCAATGTTTGCTAAGCATCTGGAGGCGATATCAAAGAAAGCTGGCTCAGACGGCCTTGGCAGCTGTTAGCGTTAAGACAATAGTTGATGCTCGACAGCCTTTCTTTTGCAAGTGCTGGTTAAACTAGCAAGACCTTTCTGTAGATTAGCGGCTGTTATTGCATTTCATTGCTTATCTTGAACGGTAGAACTTCTAGTAATTGTACACTGAATTATCCATGGATAATAATAATGGAGATAATATGGTAGCTATAAGATGTTTTATGTGGGTACAAGGTAAAATTTTGAGAAAAGTAGAACATAAGCAGGACATTGTTGTAGGCTGTAGCTATCTAACATCCTTGCCAATGTTATCAGCATCTGACTAGGAGTAATTTCATAAAACTATTAAAAAATTTACACTTAGTTTTACGACGTAATTCAAGGAACTGTCTATCGAAAACCCACTGGTTTACAATTCAAGTACCTATCAGGCGTCTTATTTCGAAACAAACCGCGATTTCCTATGAAAATATCAGTTTAGCATCGGCCATTACACACCCACGGATCTTATGTAGCAAAGTAGCAACAGCATAGTAGTGATGCGATACGAGTTTTAGTCACTCGAGTCATTTTATAATTTCACTCGAATATCACTCCAGAAAATCTCAAAGCGACTGATGTTACGTCATTGTGAAGCGAGGAAGGATTTTCAATCGAGCTTAAGTGAAACGAACTTTTATAAATTGTCTCGGTATGCAGTGAGACGATCTCGGCGTCATCTAATACACATTGAATATAGTATGCCCTAATTTGACTAGATGATGCTGGGTGTAGATATTGTTCCATTTTATTGTATGTATTGTGGTTCGCACGGTGCAAAGCCACGTTTATTTTTGATCCTAAAAGGTTACATTTAGGAGAATTATCGGAATCTCCAGAAATCTTTGACATGAAATACAACTCCAGGTGACGCAAAACGTGCAAATGAAACTTTTGTCCAGGTTAAGCAGATCTTCTAGCTGAGGTGAACGGGACTAGAGTAAACTCCTCTTCACTTTTTTCTGATATCACTCGAGTCAGAAAAAAGGAAACTGTACTCAAGCCACATCACTAGAAGCACATTGTCCTTATCGAGCCACCTAAGGGTTAATGCTATGGGCCAACATTGCATTGCAGTAAAGGCCTCAAGAGACCATAAGGCAACGGGAACCGAACAGGGACTGCGAAGTGTAGGTTGCCTGACAAATAAGGTATAAACTTTTGATGGTTCCTATAAATCTGGGATCCGTCATTGATCATATTTGATGCGGGGTACAGATGGTGTGAAGGGACAAAAAATTGGCCCATGTCGTTTTGCGATTTATGATCCATAGCGCTTTTATGTAAAGGTTCAATTTGAATGATATGCATATCTCGGATTGAAGAAATAAGTGAAAATTAAACATTCATATGAATACTAGTTTTACAAGATAATATTTTATTATACATGAGTGTATAGTTGATCCTTTCAAAAGGTCAAATTGCAATCGTTGTAATTTGATTAGCAGATTTGCCAAAACCTGCATTAAAGTCGTAAAGCCGGTGATCCTTTTAAATAATAATAATAATTCTCACAACATCTCATACTTTAACCTGATTCCGTACTAAGTAGCGCCAAATACAATTGATTTTCTATTGTGTTTGCTGTCTGGGCCTCAGGAGGTTAAGTGAAAAGGGCTAAGTTATTTAAAATAATTATTTCAGCTTAAATAAGTTTGTTTATCCAATTATCTTGCCTCAGTAAATCTTCCTTCTTAGTGAAAACTTGGTTATTCTTACATGTTGGTGGCCGCAGTTACTTTATTACAAATGTGTACGAACTTGGCTTCTAAGATTTATAAATTGACACAAAAAAAAAACACTTAACTTCTCATAAAATAATTTCGCGTAACACCAGGTCACAATCACAAAGCCATTCAGCTATCGATATTGACTAAAGACTCGATTACTTACATTCATTCAATGGTTATCGCTTTCTGCGTAACAAAACTTCGCATTCCAAACACCCATAAGATTATAGTGTTTACGAGGATGCGGGGAACAGTGTTGCTATTTGTTAAAAAATTTACCGCAGTAGGTAAGTTTGCAAAAATTACCAATTTTATTGATACTCGCATAAAAAGTTAAATGGCTTGTCACAAAATTAAGGTTGGGCCAATTACCCATAACATTTTATTTAAATATAATATCGCTGATCATTCCGATGCGCTCCAGGCGATAGCGGTCCTCGCGGTCATTTCCGACCACTTGTGGTATGGGAAAACATACATACACACAAATTCAGGAAATTAAATAAAAACTTATAATCGTCGATCTCTTTTTTTTTTCAAATCTTGTCGTTCATAATTATTGGCTTAGGTAACAGGAAGAACCTATAAAAAATGTGATTTATATAATATTGTTCCATGTTATTAGGTACCCACAGTGTCATCACGAACCATAATCGGACGTATCTCTTGATTGGGTGAGAATTTCTTGGTTCCTGACTAATTAAGAGATATCTGATCTCCACTACACGTTCCTCTGAAATAAGAATCTTGACAGACGGATAAAAAACGTGGGATCCTACCTATACGATTTTTAAACAACCCTAAATACTAAATGGCAACACTGAGCCCACGCCTCCTATACAATGAATTGGTGGGTAGCTTCCCGGTCCGTGTGGTCAGGTGGGCTGGACTAGCGGTGCTCACCGTCCCGGGCGACTGGGACGCTCGTCCCGTTATGTGAAGCGGGCTTGCATGCCACATGTGTGACGCTGACTGTCCCATTATAGAAATTATTTATATTGCGCTGATACTAGTTAATTTGATTGTTGAATTCGAATGCAATGGAGGAGAGTATTTCTTAAATAATTTTTAAAAAAATTTTTAAGTCCTAACTCAATTAGCATTTAGGTGAAATTTGATCATTCAAATTTCATAATGATAATTATATGACTTATCATCACAATAATTATCATTATCAATTACTCTCTAAAACGTGGTTTGCTAACATATGGACTTAAGGTAACGGGTAGGACACACTAGCGACGCCAATCGATTTTAATTTTAGCTACTGAACCGGATCTATGTTAAACAATTTCGGGGTTACATCCTCTTGGTAAACACTTATACTATTTATTAAATAACCATGCACAAATGTTGGCTCCGTCCAGAAACGCGAAAAATTGATTCCCGCTAAAAGTGGCCGCTTTTGGTGTGAATAAATTTTTCGAGTACAAAAGCTAAAAAAAAAAGTTTTAGTAGCTAAAAATTTAAATCGATTAGCGTCGCTAGTGTGCCCTACCCGTCACCTTAACGGCCTATCTGATATTTTCTTTCTTTTTTACAATAACATTTTCTATGATTTGCTAAACTGATTGTTCGGCGTCTAATTGACGAATTTGATGGTGCAGAGACTAAGGTAGATACCGGCTTTCGGGTTAAATTCACGATACGGTTTAGAAAAAATGCTTTTATTTCCTAAGTTACTAGTCTCCCAGTTCTACCTACCAGCCTTAGTACACACACATAAGTCAGGGAATGCTAGTTTGACGTTCTAAAGTTATTTACAGCATTTTTTTACCGTGGGAGAGCCACGCTTCGATATGAATGGGCCGGCTCGACTGCAGTGATACCACGGCCTCACAGTAAACCGGCGTGAACCAGCACTGTGCTGTGTTTCGCTGTGAGTGAAGGTACCGGAGGCTCAATCCGGGAGAAAGGGGGCTTTTAAGGTTGGCAGCGCTCTTGTGACTACGTTGGTGTCACAAGTGTCCATGGGTGGCGGCAATCGCTTACCATCAGGAGATCCGTCTGCCACCTAGCTCATAAAATAAAATTAATAAAAAAATCCGGGACACAGGCGCTTTTACCGGGGCGCAAGACAACCCTCAGGGTCGTGTGGTCAGGTGGGCCAATGTTTGATGGATGGGCACCGAAGCACGCATTATGCGCCAGCGTACAAATGGTGGACATTTAGCTAATACTCGTACCTCTTCGGCTATAATACACCCGGCTGAGCGAAGCCGGCTGTAATTTAACTCAGTCTTGCGAGCGTTTACAAGACTGGTAATTTCTTACGATAATGTTTTTGCTATTTAAGGCGGAGCGTACGGCACACTAGCCGCGCCAATTGATATAGGTACATTTTTAGCTACTAATCCCATGGATACATTAGTAGCTAAAAATGTACCTATATTAATTAAAAAGTTGGTTTACGCCAAAAACTGCCAATAGATAGATAGATAGATAGATATTCTTTATTGCACAAAAATAAAATACAAGCATGATACAACAGCAACAGACAGTACAATAAGGCGGTCTTATCGCTTGTAGCGATTTCTTCCAGACAACCTTTGGGTAGAGGAACGAAATATCGTATTCGTAATAAGATATAAATATAAATAAATATAAATAATATAAATATAGATAGATATAAATTAAAAAAATAAGTATAAAGAGGCCACGTTGGTCTTGTCCTGGGTTCGATTCCAGGGTTGACCTACAAAGCTAAAGGTTTGTGAAGCAATGACTGGATTTCTATGATGGTGGAGACCTGTTCCTTGCGGTGGGACAAGGAATGGAGTGATACTTTACTCGTACTTCACCTTAAATAAGTATAAAAAATAATTACTTAAAAAAAATCCGAGTAAAATGGTAACGCGGGATGATGAATTCTGATTGTGCGAGCAATATAATAACCGGCGTGAAGCAGCACTGTACTGTGTTTCGCTGCGTGAGTGAGGGTACCTGAGGCCTAATCCGGGAGAAAGGGGGGTTTAAATGTTGGCAGCGCACTTGTTACTCTACTGGCGTCGCGGGTGTCTATGGGCGGCGGCAATCGCTTACCATCAGGCGATCCCTCTGCTCGCCTGCCACCTATCACATACAAAAAATCAATTTTCTATTGCGAGAACTACAAAATGTCAAACTGAAGCTAACTCAAATACTTACAAGAAGACTCGAAATATATTGTTTTAATGAATGGAACGTAATTCATATTGCTAACATTAGCTATATTGATGAGACTATCGACATCTCACGTCGAATTTCGTCGGCTTAGTAACGCGTCCAGTGGTCTAATTTGTAGAAACAAATTAGACCACTTGACGCGTTACTAAGCCGGACACATCCACCCGGATTGTGGAAGGTGTGGGTTCGAGGTCCGCCTGAACACGAAATGAAATTTTTAAGTGTTATTTACTCTAGAATAAATTGCAAAAGATTGATGTAAAAATATCAACTAGCTATATTGTTCGGAATACTTCGGAAATATGACACTACGATTTGCTTTGACCTTTCCGTTCACGATAGCGAGATTGATATTTATATTATACAACTTGATTTTAATAAAATAAATAGGTCGGTTTATCTAAAAAAAATGTCAATAGAATTTTAAGTGATTCCGCATTTGATATTAAACTGCATATGCGTGCATGATTGAACTCGGAAACATAAGAAATAAAAGTAATACTGATTTTTGAAAATAAATAATGTAAATGAAACTATGAATATGTACTTACATATAAAAATAATCGCGTTTTGTCCCTTGTCCATCAATTATTTGTAAATGAAACTGGTTCAACTTATTCAAATGCATGTAGCTATCCACATTAACTCCCACATTAAATCCACTTCGAAAGAGAAGCCAATAGAACAATTCAGCTAGGCTGGGCAGCATTAGGTAAACTTCGTCAAGTCTTCTCGTCACCCATCCCTCAAAGTCTTAAGTCGAAAGTCTTTGACCAGTGCGTCCTTCCGGTCATGACTTACGGTGCCGAGACGTGGACACTCACGGCTGGACTAGTCCACCGGTTCAAAGTCGCTCAAAGAGCTATGGAAAGGGCTATGCTCGGAGTATCTCTGAAGGACCGCATCAGAAATGATGTAATCCGACAGAGAACCAGAGTCACCGACATAGCCCACCGAATTAGCAAACTGAAGTGGCAGTGGTCTGGTCATATTAGCCGCAGAACTGACAGCCGTTGGAGCCGTAAAGTCCTTGAGTGGAGACCGCGACCGCGTAGTTTAGGACGCCCTGCGACAAGATGGGATTGTGACATTCGAAGGCTGGCTGGTGTGGGCTGGATGAGAGTGGCCGAAAATCGGGAGCAGTGGCTTGCATTAGGGGAGACCTATGTCCAGCAGTGGATGAGTGTGGGTTGCTGATGATGATCCACATTAAAACTATAAAACAGAAAAAAATTAAATGTCTAACAGCTTAACTTAACATTATAAGTATTTTTCCGGCAATAGTTACTATGACTGAAATATCAAAGCATTTCAACAAAAAGTCGGAACGATATAAATATATGTTAGTAGAATATTGTTCAAACGGATACAATATTGTTTTGTTACGCAGTAAAAATACAAACGAAGATGATACAATCAAACGCAGATCAAAAAACAACTTTTACAACACATAATTTTAACAACCGCCATTTTAATCCGATTCGTTTCAAAGCCGAATCTGAACCGAGGGTTAGTTAGGAACAGCTTTCGATTTCAAAATGTATTGACGGTTTGCCATAAATAAAGGAAACCGTACACCCGTCATACAATCGAATCCATTCATCCAGAAACATATCGTAAACCGCACTTGCGATTAGTCCAAGCTCTAAACAAACCCCGAAGCAGATTATTTCCGATCAACTTGAGGCAAATCGAATCACTGACGTGATTTTTTGTACCGATTTTATCACAACTCGATTTATCTACCGTTAAAAAGGTACCGTAAGCAGAAGGAATTCCGATTTATCGTAATTTTAAATCATCGTTCGAGTTACTGCTACGTGTGATCAGTACAATAGCATCTGTCACTTGTCGAGATATTTTTTATAGAAATGGCAGTAGTTATTGTCTTTGTAACAGATGGAACATTACTCGTAGACGGTACTACATCAAATATAATAGTCGCACTCAGAGACGTCATTTAAGCTAATGTTCATTAACTTTAGTATCGGTAGTCTTTATGCGTATCAAAATAAGTGTCAATATTTTTTCTTAAGTATCCAACTAAGTTAATCAACGAGTCTGAGTGTGGCGGTTAGTACATAATCAATTCTAGCCTGAAACACAGGGTATCCTAGTTCAGGCAAAATGTCAAATGTAAGTACTAATATGTAAGATTATGCCCATAAGTTTGTAATACTTAAATCTATTACAAACTTATGGGCATAATCTTACATATTTATATTATTTGCAATATTTTTTTTTTTTTTATTTTATTTCATGAAGAGAATATTTTCCTTGGATCTGAATATAATCGGGCCACAAAATATTAATAAATAATGATACATTAAGAAGCATTAGGCAGGATTGCTAGATAATAATGTTAAGGCAGGTCAGGCACAGAAAATATTAGGTATGTCCATTAAAGTTAAATGTTGACGTATACGAACTCATGATAAGATAACCAAAATCAAATTATTTACATTTCTTTTTCGGTAGAACTTTTTAAATAAATTTTAATATTGGTAATATTAGTTTCCTTTCCACTTATCGGCCTACCGGAGTAGTGGGGCGATAAGTGGTGTAAGATTGGAGGTGGGGTTTCCAAAATCCAGAGACCATGGGTCAAATACAACTGGAGACATGAAATTTTAACTTTGCCACCTGAGACAACATATTAAAAAAAAAAAGCTTAGAATCTTCGGATTCAAGCCTTGGTCCCGCCACTAATAGTGAAGTCACAAGCAGAAAATAGGGCGGACAAAGCAATCTATAGATTGCTATAAGTTTGTTATAAGATTGCTATAAGATTGTTATAAGTTATTAATTAGTGGTATACCACTAATTAATAACTTATAACGATCAGTTAAAAGAACAGAACTTCTTAGTCAGTTATTTCTGAAACACTAGAATTTAAATTTTTCTTTGACTGAATATGCACGCAGTGCCACAAACAGAGAAAAATGAAGAAGTCTCGCTAAAGCCGCTACCCAACATACAGAAAACCCATAATTGCGAACACTCCGTAAGGAGTGTAGCACTGAGAAGAAGATAGAATCTGAATACCGTCTATTATGTTGTTTTTTTTGTTGACAAGCAATGTCACATTCATAAGTGTTCTGTGTGGACCTAAATTGAATAAATAATGTTTTATCTTTAATATTTTAGACCTTATTTTCTCCAAACACTAGCTACAATTGAGGTCAAATGCCTG
This sequence comes from Marasmia exigua, assembly GCA_019059595.1. Classification (NCBI taxonomy): domain Eukaryota; kingdom Metazoa; phylum Arthropoda; class Insecta; order Lepidoptera; family Crambidae; genus Marasmia; species Marasmia exigua. The sequence continues at coordinate 10,885,970 of CM032479.1, read as the reverse complement.
TTCATTGGTGCATAAAAATCTGTGTTATAAAATGTACTTGTCCGTACTCACAAAACACATCGAGTGCATCGACCTAAACCTAACTCGAATTCCCGAGTGCAGTCAGAATTTAGGGGTTACGATCACGAACAAAAAACCTCATCTCATTATTTTTATTATCAAGGGTCGTATTGATTCGTTCGTATCCATTGTAATCCGAATTATGAATATTTTATGGGTTATCCGGTATTTTGGTATGAATACGGTCATTGTTTGCGCCGCGTGGGGTTCGATCATTCCGGTCATCTAAGCTGAATAATACTGTGCCGGTAACCTCTTGTCTGAAAGCAAATTGACCGTTATGTGTATTAGCTAACACAGTTACGACAGAAGCGTTCATAATTGACCGTCACGAATTCTCCTCGAAGCAATGCCGATATTAATAAGCAATTTATTTCGCACTGAACTATTTAGTGTACTGGATTAACACAGTTTTCGGAAACTGGTTGCATATTTACAGGTTTAGCAAACAATTAATCGCATCTTACCAACCCGATATGGCAACATTTAAACTTTCGTTTTTTTATTAATATTTAACTTTTACGTTCAAATCATGAGCAAAGTACCTACCTAAATGGTTTAAGTGAAGTGACCTATAACATCCTCCAACCGATTACGGCTACGGCGGCCAATCTCAACGATCAACCACCTAGGATATATTATAGTGCTCAAGTGTGTGCGCAAACACAAGTACACTCTCTATTCCCTTATCCTCATATTCCGATGGTATACTAGGGTGACACGACCGCAGAGGCATTGGGCGCAGGACCAACGGTTTAACGTGCTTTCCGAGACGCGGGGATACAAGACCGCCAACTTGCAAACTCCGGGCTGACACTAAGAATTTCTTACCGAAAACTTTTGGCCCGACCCGGGGATCAAACCCGGGACCTCTTGCGCAGCCGTCGCTTTAAAGTGAAGTCAAATGACCTAATACTTACAACCTACCTACTAATACAACCTTTAAGGTAGGGCACACTAGCGACGCCAATCGATTTTAATTTTTAGCTACTAAACCGTATCTATTTCAAACAATTTCATAACAACCTTTTTCGCGTACAAAAACGGACTCATCATTTGTGCATGGTTATTTAATAACTAATATAAGTTTTTGCCGAGAGGTTGTAACCTCGAAATTGTTTAAAATAGATCCGGTTTAGTAGCTAAAAATTAAAATCGATTGGCATCGCTAGTGTGCCCTACCCGTCACCTTAATAAGTGATGCTGGTTGGAAATTTGAGAAATGTTGAAACTTATGTCGAATATACATTTTGTGTCAAATTCGTTCGCTTAATTGACAAATTCCGCTCTAGGAAAACCATACGTTTGGTTTCATATTCGGATACGCTAATTTTCATTTACCTACATATGTATATCCTTATTTCCTGTTAGGATATCAATGTTGGTTTATTGTTGCCTGCAACACAATATAGGATTAGTTAAATGCATTGAACCGTTGCATATCGAATTTCTTCCCCGTGTATCTTGATTACATGAAGTCTAGACTTTGTAGATATTGAATGACTACAATATTCTAGTTAAGATCGATCAATACACACAAAAGTCAACTTTTACCAATTATAGATAAGGTACCAAATGCCATGGTATGGTTCAAAGACACCAAATGCCATCTCAGACAAGAACTATAAGAAAACTGAAAATTGTTCATGGGAGAGTTTATTTCATTTCAAATTGCAAACTAAGCTTTCAACTAAATGATAAAAGTTAATTTTGAGCAGTCATTCTATTACAAAAGTCAGTGCATGTATAAAATTTCTTAGTATGACGTAGATTTTACTATACTCATGAATGAAATGTCAATTATCAGATTCATAAGACGCTAATGAAATAAGAGATTAAGTTAACATTTCTTAACAAATACGAGTCACACTAGCAATATATATACCTTATGATTTCTCCAATACGTATGTACCCACGAGCACCTTATAATGTCCTACTACCAATTACGGTTTCAGCGGCCAATCTCAACGACTGACCACGTACGCAGGATATATTATAGTGCTCTAGTGTGTGCACAAACACAAGTACACTCTCCCTCATATTCCGATGGGACACCAGGGTGATACGACCGGAATGGGATTGGGCGCAGAACCACGGCTTAACGTGCTTTCCGAGGCGCAATATTTCTCCAGAATTAAAAACATTGCCAAGTGGCACATTGTGGTATTTACACCCATCAAAACAAAGAAGCCTTTGTTAAACCGACGTTTAATTAAAATGCGTTAAGAATTTCATTAAATTTATTGACAGTAAGCTAGCTATTCCTCCTGTTATATCTAAAAGAAAATCTTCACAATGCACTTACAAAATTGTCAATCAATTTGGATGGTCTAAAAACAGGCAGGACATAATTTAGAAACTGTGTTAATAAAAATGAAGCCTAGATACAAGGTTAGGTATATGTCATCATTATAGAAAGCCCTAGTCCCTAGTAATTTCAAATTAAGACAAATAATACACAGTTTGTTTTTAATAGACTGATATATTTTTAATCAATAACTTAACATTAGAGAAAACCAAAAACTATCGAAAAGCTTACAAGCAATGAGAAATATAAAAATAGTTATTTACGAGATTTCTACCATGTACCTTATTTTTGAGTTTCCGATATTTCGGCACTGTTGCAAGCGCCATGGTACATGGTAAGGTGCATGGTCGAAATCTCGTAAATAACAATTCTAATGTTAGTGACCATGAAAGTTTAAAACAATATATGTATAAGCAATGAGAAAAACCAAAGATGTTAAAAATGGTCTGCTAGTCAAAGCAGACACCTCTATGTGCCTTAACCGACAAAGAGATCATAAATTTACATTCAAAAGATTATATTACAAAGTAAAGCAATTATCTTTAATTAGTCTTGTAAATCATAGAAGTTGATCAGGCGTCAAAACGATCACAAATGAGCAGGTGACACCTGCCACCACAATTTCACTCTAAGACAAAAAAGAAATGGAAGTAACCTTGAGCAAACCGATCTAATTAAAATTTATGGCATCAAAATATTTTGAAAGTGTAATAAAATACATTGATGAATGCGGTTTAAGGTATTTGTCTGTTAATCAGAAAATTCAAATCGAAGTAGTAGGTGGTCTATAGGTTTTGGGTAACATTAAAGGTAAGCCACCTTAACATGATTTGAAAGAATTTAATTCTACCGGAATCAATCATTAGGTACTGTTTCTAACCTTGAGTCACTAGAGGTACACCAGCGGGAGGTCTAAACATTTTTGATTTGAGGGCTATTAAAGAAGTATTTTTTGGGCTTAAACTTTTTACTAACTTACAAAAACTAACATCAAGGAAGTTGCCATAACTGTGTCTGTTACTCAAATTACCGACATTGAAAAGCAAAACGTTTTCCTAATTGCTAAGCTCTTTTGGATTCTAGAAGATTACGATGAATAAACGCGTAAATGCAATCAAGTAATATACCTACAAGTTATACAATAGGTCCTGCTGCCAAAAGACTTTGAACATTTTCTGTAATGTCATTCAGTTTAATTCTTATGCCTGTCAATCTAATCTAAGAGAGATACTTAGCAAAAAATATAGATCGACACGAATTAGAATTACTGTTGTGAGACAATACACGTGCTACAAGTTATATGATATTGTAAATTACAGATAGGTGAAAAAGGCGGTATACGATAGGTCACGTTTTGGCTTTAAAATGAGTAGACTAAACATGGTATGAATAGCAATAGCTAAGAATAAAATGAGATCATTTTTATCGATGATACTATTATCGAGTTTCTTTTATTCAGAAACAAGACTTTTGCGTGTGTTGTACTACTTATAACCAATTAGAGGAGGTAGGTAAAGAGTATATTTCAAAATCAAAGAATTACAAATTGTAAAGGCAGATATTGCTATTACTACATTATAACTTATTTATTAGTTTATAATACTGTATTTTATTTATGTATTAGGGTTATAAGTTATATTTTAACATTCAGTTTCTTTTTTTTTTCCTTATTGAATATTACACCCCCTACCCCTTCTCTACTATCAAATATAAAGTATATCTATCTATCTATCTACTAATTGGTAATATGAAATATAACAACATATTTACTTCCTATCTATTGAAATATGTATATAACTATAACAAGCAGTGTAATGACTAGTTTCCCAATGCTTGTAATAAAATCCGTAATGAAAACGATTGACATGCCTAAGATTAACGAGCCACTAACAAAGGAGACATTGACTGACAACCCAGTGCAGATCCCCTCTGGCAACTAAATAAACTTCCTCGTGAACGCTCCCCTTATGCCGATTTTACTGCTCAACTAATAAATAAACTTATAGGATTGTGGGGAGACGAACCCAAAAAAATTGCGGGGAATTCAATAATAACTATATTACTTGCACGAGCGCGTGCGTCCGTATACATTCGGTTCAAATTTCTAATAATAAGAGGCAAAAATTTGTACAATCGAACTCCGGATAACCAACGATTATCGAGCGATCCCTCAATAACAGATGGCAAGTACAATACGCCATCGACAATCTCATTGTTGAATCGATTTTAGGGGCATTTTGGCATATTCACGCTGAGCACACGATATTACCTTCCAATTATTCATCAGATGACAGTAGCGGATTAACGTACAAATGGTTATAAATATGACGTGACTAATCGTTTGCTGTCGATGCCTAAACGATGACACAATTTGACCGGACCACTGAACATGCTATTAACAAATAGAAAGTAAACGAACGCGAGTACTCTCACTCACAACTTTTGTGTAAACAGTAAAACATTAAACTCTAATGAATGGATCGCATGGCAGTAGCAAGTTTGATCACAAACTAAATGGAACTTTATGTACGTTTGGATTTTGCAACGTGCTGATGGGCAATAGCAAAATTTTATGTTGGTTTTCCGTCCACTAAAACGACTGCAATATAAAATGGAAGTATGTAATGAAAAATAATTATAATTTTTTTCCGTCACAATATACGACGTTCTGTTTAAAAAAACATTCATTGCTTATGTAAGGAAATCTTTTTGATGGATCTGCAATCGAAAGATTTATTTCCAGGTGAATAAAAAGTTTATACATCAATCTGTTGATGTCTGCATCAAAGCAACAAACCTATCTGCCATAAAATCGGCCAAGTGCGAGTTGGACTCGCCCATGAAGGGTTCCGTAGCAGCAAGTAAGATATATGGAAGGTAAATTGCGGTTTACTGCTTATAAAGTATTAAAAAAACTACTAACTGTATCTAGTTCCAACCAATTTTCGTTGTATAAGACTAAAAAAATATATGATGTTCATGATTATGTACATCATATATATTTTTTTAGTCTTATAATTCATTTATTATAGAAGTTAGAAAGTATTGTGTTTAAAAAAAAACGAAATGAAAAAAATTTTTAGTTTCAGTTTCAAGTATGGATACCCCCCAAATTTTATTTTTTTCCAATTTTTGTGTAAAAATCGTAATGCAGTTAACCAAATACATCTATTTACCAAGTTTCAACAGTATAGACAATAGTGGCCCACCGAAGCATTGTCAATAATATAGAGATTGAGACATTAAGACACGAAAGAAATCGTGGACGATTCTTAATTAAGCGATAAAAATATGATATATGTAGAAAGCATAGACTGACTAAGATGGCTATCTACTTAAGTGAAATCATTGCGAACGTTCAACGTCAATAGAACTAACATCGCGTGACGTGGCGTGACTTTCTGGACAATATGCACTAAGATGAAATTAAAAGATCGCATGGTGATGGTAAAGAAAACGACTATAATAACAGGCTGTAGCTGGTAATATTTGAAGGAAATCCGCTTAATACAACGTTATCAGCAAAGCGGGATTTCGACTAATTGGTTTTAATTGCTCGGCTGTCATTCATCTTAATGTGTATTAATTACACGATATGAGATGTTTCAGTAAGCGTTTGTCAATCATTACAACCACACGCTGAGTTACTATCCTCGGTTAAAAATATGGAACCAAATGTTTTAAAATGGATGAAGATTAAAGTCACCTTTCTGGTTCGTGGTATTCTAGTAGAAGCTCATTAACTATATTTTTTTCTTATTACTTTACATGTAAAACGTCAAAAAGTAAATCATGAATTCGTCAAAAAGAATGAACTCATGACTATATTTGATATTATTAGGCTAATTATATTAAAATGTAAGTGCCACATTCTTATCTACTAGCATACTTTCTCATTCTAATTTATTTGACCCGAATGCACAAATGATAAGGACACAACGTTGATTATTCACATTGACATAGCCGACCACGTGCAGACTTGTAATTACAACGAACATTGACATAAAAACAGGACTACATAAATACAAAACAACGTTTGATTCAGTGTTATGTCGGTTGAACCTGGACTATTAATCAATAAAACTATGTCAGTCACTGTATGTTACTATTCAACGCCATAAGAATTATCATAATGACTCTAGTAGATAAACAAAAAATATTGAATGATAAAATAAAAACTAGTAAAAGACATCTACAAATGTACCAAATCTGAGTCATTTAACACATCAAAAAGGTGCATTAAATAAGTGTAGTAGAAAAGTTGAAATATATGGTTGCAAGCCAATAATGCGTCGTTTGCGGTAGACGTCAAGGAAAGTTGCCATTCGTCACAGAATTTAGTAAGGCCATTCAAAGGTCCATCGTCATAATACGTTGTGGTTTTCATCGCAGTTTCTAAATACATTGCCGTCTGCACCCGACTGTTGAAATTACTGCTTTTGCGCACGTAATGTGTGCACTTTCAAGTTAAAGCTAACAATATAGAAAAATAACAGCGAGGAAACAGACGAAAATAGCGGCATTAGCGGTTTACATATACACATTCACAGAGTAAGTTCACACGACATCTCGATCTGCAATGAGTTTATTTGTGCAGGCCTGAGGCCCTAATTTAAACCAGCCGTTACAACCGAATCGGAGTTTCCCTCCCTTTCACACGCGTGTTTCATTTGTTTGGATGCGACAGGTATATTCTCGTTCGTTACAGGACGCTTTCGAATTAAGTTACCAGATTTTAGCACGCATTTTTGTTTCTATATCATATACTGACTTTTCTCAGACTCAGCGAGTGTATTGAACTGTCGTGCATCTAATTAACTTTTATAATTCACATTTATTTTAATCTTTAAAGTAAGATTTGTAGCTTAGGGCAGAATAAGCAATATCTCATTTATTCGAGGCATTTTTATTACTCAATCTCAATCTAATCTCTACTTAATCTCAATCAATACGCTCTTGTCTGCGCGCTCACACTCTAGAAAAAATAATAATTTAATAATAATAAAAATGTAATTTAAAGCTTCTAATCTTTACAATACAGACTTATAAAATTTTGCAGAAGAATTTCGCCTAATTGACATCAAGATCTGAATGAGTTAATCTATAATTTATTAAATAATTTCGGTGAATCTATAATTTGCATGTGGTTGTTCAGAGGTACAGACTTGAGATCTGTTGGAGCGACAACAGAATTTACAAACACTATAAAATAGTAGGAAGACTCATTGTACTCAAATAAAAGACGACCTATCTCCATCTAGGGGCTTTGAATGTTTAGCCCATCGAAGATAAACCGCACCTTATGTTAATTCAGACAAGTCTAAAGTGGGACAGCAAGAGATGTGCGAACTCTTGATAGTTAAAATCAGAGACATTGTGATAAACTAACCTGTTGCTCTTAATCGTCATTTTGTTGAAAAATCTGACTATGATGGATGTGAAAAGTAACTTCCAAAAACTTTTCTGATCAGTGACTGAGTCAGTCACTTGATTCGCTATAGACTCTATAAAGTTTCAATTATTTTCAATTTTATTTTCTCTGAATCAAGTTTGAGTGCTTCCCGAATGGGAACTCGAGATTTTCGTGACATGAGTGAATACTCAAGTCACGAAAATCTCGAGTTGGTCCCTAGAGCCGACACATCACTAAGACAGTCAACTTTCTAGGTAGGACTCGGGTCCCTATGGACGTGTTCCGGAATAAAACGACATTCATTAGTTAGGCGAATGCGACCTGATTTATGTGTTTCTAATGCGTGCATGGTCATAGGGTTATCTCTCCTTAATAGGCAGTTTAGGTCATGTTGATTTTCTAAATTTCATAGTAAGCTTAATGATCCCTGAGTGAAAGGAGAAAATGAATACGGTCTACTTCTGGGTTGAGTTTGTGATTTATTTTTCCTTGTTAAACGCCATGTCATTTCTTAGAGTTTTTACTTAGAACTCACTGACGAAATTCGTCGATATGTCAATAAAGATTACTCGTCAAAATTCTTTACTAAAAATTAAATCGGTGAGATGAAAGATTTGCTATCATAAAGGACCGATTTTCTCACCCTCTGCAATCATAAAATAAAACGATGAAAGCCTCTAAGTAAAACATTATTTGGCAATAAATGTGTCCTTCACTTAGTTTTAGGTTTGAGAATCGTAATCCATCGGAGTAGGTGCTGTGAATGACCTCCGAGGTTACCACAAATACCGTACACTTGGACCTTATTTCTTTTAAGTTAAAGTAGAAAGTACGACAAATGGTTCGCTGGTGACTGCAAGCTGGACTCTTTGAGAGGTAAATATGTAGTGGGCGAGGATACTACGTGATTCATTGCAGTCAGACATCTTACTCCCCGGGAAAGTACGAGCGATAATCATTTAGTAGCCGTTAAAAAAAACTCTCCTTAACACCCATTTTTGTGTCTGAGGACTTAATTTATTCACAGATGAGGTAATAATGCGGTTAGCCATATTTAAAGCACCTATTGTTACATAGTTCAGAGAAATGAGAAACTAACTACATAACTAAACGAGGTAATTGTAATTAGGAGTGAAAATATAAGTAGTTTCAGTATTTTTGTGTTACGTAGACCGTTTTCAAGATAGGTTATCTGTTTTAGGACTTGTCTTAACGACAATGATGAGATTTAAAATATCAATTTAGAATCACTAGTGAAAATTAAAGACTTTAGTATCAAAAGACAATTTAATGAACAAAAGTGACATGCTCGTAAATTATAAAAAGTAGAGAATGACAAAGTAAATTTAACAACGAAACATTTATTTTTTAGGGTTAATGTTTCAATTCGAAACTTTTCAGTCATTAATTTTAACCTTACTCTCGTTTACTCTTACTTCTACTCGTTACATTAATCTCGTTTTGTAAATACAGTCAGCAACAGAGGTGGTTGCACATTTATAGCTGCAGCTTTTGACTCTCGGTTTAGGCTGTAAAATAAGTGCAGCTACTTCTGTGGACTGTACGTCAGTTATGGGCTTTGTTTTATAGTCTCGTAATTGAAGTTTTGCACATTTGATTCTGTGTCACTTCTGTTTCACTTAAAGAGTGTAGGTTAATAAAATATACTTTATAAAAGACAAAACAAGAAATGTAAAGTCAAAATTACTTTTAAATGTATTACTAATTAGTGTTCTAGTTTACACTATGGTTATTAAACCGTTTATGACACTTCATAAGAGTTATGACAGGAATTTCTTAAAATGACATTCTAAGAAACGCGGCGGTTTATGACATAATGTCTTATGTTTTTTTACTTTACTTAGAATTATCTTCATTAGTGCTGCGCTCACTGAGGACACTTTAATGACATTATTATGGTCTGAGTCTTGGTTGTAATTGGACCCATGTTGCTCAATAACTAACCCGTGATATTGAAATCCAGAGGCTATTAGATTACTGTTAGAAGTTTTGCCAAGAGCAAAACGTATTTGGAGAAAGTAGAACAAGATTTACTCGTCAAACATTTCGCTCTATCTGAACTGCCTGAAGGACGTTTGGAATTTCCACTCCGGATATTGGTAGCAGATACCTACATAAATAAGTTATTACATAATGTACCAAATGAAGATCGTGATCTAATCATTCTCAACACAACTATGCCTCAGGGTTCTGGAGATTGGGCCGTGTTTGGTGGTCTTCGTTTTATTGACAATTTTTTATTATGTGGCAGACGAGCAGAAGGATCGCCTGATAGTAAGCAATTGCCGCCGCCCATAGACTCACGCGACACCAGTGGAGTCACAAGTGCGCTGCCAATCTTTAAAATCTACTGGTAGGCCTCCGGTAACCTCATTCACAAAGCGAAACACAGCATAATGCTGCTTCAAGTCGAATTTGTGTGAGGCCTTGGTATTATTCCGGTCGAGCCGGCCCATTCATGCCGAAGCGTGGCTCTCCCATTGTCAAGACATTTTTTGGCATAGAAGATGATTTTGAAGTGAAGTTAAATCATCTAGAACTTCTTTTAATATTATACATTTTTACGCTGTTGTATACCATGCCAGCTTTAATATTCTGATCTTAAATGAAACACTTTGTATGAAACTTGGTTTGGTGTACATACCCTTAGAGTATTGATGTGTGTTGACTGTTGGTATCAAACAAAACAGATAACGAGAGGGAAGGTTTGTTGTGGAAGTGCGCAGCTGATTTTTACATGCACATGCATATTCAAAGATCAGTCAGTTTCCATTTCGCGTGCGTAATCGGAAACGCATCGAGCTTCCACCGTGTTAATCAAATTCAAACTCTAAATACAGAAGCGGAAACTTCCAATCCGTAAACAAACCGCAAATAATGATTTATTCATTTCTAAATTACTCCGGCGAATGGGTAGGAAGAGGTAGCCTGCAAAAAGGGGGTTCGGTGAAGGCGCAAATTATGAAGAACAGTATTGGGCGCGCCAGAGTGTGACGGTGATATGGCGGGTCTACAAGGAAGACGGTGATGGATGCATGACACAGTGCATAAGTACAAATAAGGCAGACACCGACTTGGTAATGTCGTCGTGAGCTGCCGTGTCAAATTTAGTTTTAGAAGGTGCTTGGGAACTTTTTTGGGAAGAATTCCCCTCACGCGACGGTGTCGATTATGTCAACGATGCGAAACCAGCTAACGAGTTAATGACAAAGCATATTATTGTTTATACTAAAGTCAGTTTCAATAGAAAAGTCATGTATAGGACCTTAATGTGATACTATTGATGAAATAAAACTTATCTCTATGAAGGTAAAATTTAGACTGTCACGAAAAATATCTTCTTAATATGGACTTTTCATTCAAACTGATTTTACAAGCCCGAAGGTAAATAACCTATGTAAATTGATTGAGTAATTCATGAAAGCGTGTTCATTCATAGCAATAGCCATAATTAATTACTTGCTAATTAACATGTTTAGATTGAACAAATTTATCGGTGAATGAATAGGTAAATTATGAGTATTACCTGGCTTTGCATTATATTTTGATAAACCTGTCAAAGTAAAATTGTACAGACGGGCAACATTACCAGCAGCAGTAGGGTAAGACAAAATACTAAAGGAGTTTATTGCATGTACAAATATCAGTATTTTATACCAGTTTGTGTTCTAGAAGTTTCACTGACAATCTAACGAACTTATTGGGTCTACAGGGAAGTCAACTCACTTTCTCATATTTTATTGAAAGAAAGAAAGAAAAAAGAAGAAATGTTTATTTGGAACCAATAGTGGAACCATATTGCACTAATAGTGGTCCGCCCTCACTTTGTTTGTGGATTTAATTTTGATATTTTAGTTCCTTACTTTACTAATAGATGGAGCTTAATGTCGATTACATCACGCAAGTGTTTCTTATTTCGGATTACTTATGTATAAGCCTTGTATATATAGAATTTTTCTCTTTATTAATAGCATAGATAACAGAGACTCGCTTGTTTTGCTATTTATCTTTTATTTTCAAGTTATGGATAAAGGGAGACATGAATGAAGGTTGATAGCAGGACATGTAAAAGTCAGGCCAAGTTGTAAGTTATATAGTTACTTACGTTATCTGACCTATAAATTCAAATATTTTGTTTAACTTAGATTTATCAAAGTAGGTAATATCTGATCAATGGTGTTGAAACAGAGCCAGCGTGTCCGTTATCAGTAAATTTGATATGCATCGATGTCAAAGTTGGTTGGTAAAGTTAGTTTTTGCTAAATTCCTATTAGAGTAAGTAGGTACCTAAGGCAAAATCCATTCCCTACTAAGTATCATAGATAAGTGGTAATGTACTTGGCTAGTTATTATTCATAAAAACTAAGGAAGCTGTGTTCATTTGAAAACAATAGTGCGTAGGATTGAAATTATTGTCATTGTGATAATGTAAGATATACCACAGTAGGTACAAATTTGAAGGTAAATCAATACCTGAACCTTACGTCCTAAGCTTGGTGAGGGCCATTTTGACTTAAAACATGTTTTGCTAGTTTAGTCCCCCCAAAAATCAAGAAAATATTCTTTAGTAATCTTTAGTATCAAATCTGATCACCCTGAAAAACAGAGTAAATCTACTGATACACATGCTCATTTCTAGTATGCTTTTAAGCATGCTTATGGAACTGTCCACATTTGCTATCAATAAGCATGCTATTATTCATATTTTAGCATGTTTTTAAATAAGCAAACCTGTTTACACGTGCTAAAGCACTCCGCCACACTCCCCCTTCTACCCGCACTACAAGTACAACTTGTGCGGATAAAGAATGGGATCAGAATTGGCGGCGCATCTATTCACTTCTCGCTCGCACACTATTTGCGTCTATACTCGCACCCCACGAGTGCGAGTATAGACGCAAATATGTGTGCGAGCGAGAAGTGAATAGATGCGCCGCCATTTCTGATCCCATTCTTTATCCGCACGGGTTGTAGCATGTTTAAAAATCAACCAGTTTGCCATTTTTGAGCTTGCTCAAAATTTGCATGCTTATTTGTAGCACGTCCGTCCACACATGCTACTAAGTAGCACTTGCTCAAAAGTAGCAAGCCTTAAGCATGTATAACATAACAGTACCTTAAGACATAGCCGACCCTTCTAGCCCCAAATTGTCTTACGTAAGAAATGAATACCCCTTAAGTACACCTACTTATGTGTTACCTACTTAAAGGGATCCAGTATCCAGCAACTTCTGCGTAACAAGATTACAGAACTAATCAAATGCAAAGAAAAAAAATCTAGTTTGGACCATGATGATTATGATTTAATAGATTCGGTTACTCAGTCAAACGTAATGAAGAGTTTTTGCAGATGTATTATGATGATTGACATGGGCAAGCCAGGGTTGCCTCCCTTATTGATATGTATAGTGTAGTGAAATATTTCAGTCGGTGCATTGTAAAGACGGCCACACATCAGGTTACCTACTACATCTGTCACATTTCCTCAATTGATATTGGACCAAACGTGTTTGACATTAAGATGAGATTCGATTGAAAAAATTGACACTTTTGTATACTTTGATGTGTACTTACATCGATATTTAAAGAGAGCTGCGTAAGTGAGGGTACCGGAGGCCCAATCCAGGGAAAGGGGGGTTAAAAGGTAAGCAGCGCACTTGTGACACCACTAGTGTTGCAGGTGTCCATGGGCGGCGGTAATCACTTACCATCAGGTGATCCGTCGGCTCGTCTGCCACCTATATCATAAAAAAAATGTAGTACGTAAAATACTATCTTTTGTCATTCGGTTCCGAGTTTTATACTTAACTGGTACTGGCACACACGCATAATATTAAATTAATAAGAACGAATTGTTATTTATTTTAATATGGATATGAATTCCTTTACTTATTTAAATAATAAATAATAAGACTTTGTTAACCAAATCTAAGACGTACAGGCACACACAAACACACAAATAAAAATACTTTCATTCCGTTGAATTTTGCAGTTTTGGTTTTTTTGCAATGTTTTTGAAACGATTAATATTACACCTTCAAAAACGGTGGCAACCCTAGGATAAGCTGACGATAAAGAACATTGGATCATACCTACTGCTATATTTAAAAAGGCAATGGCATTTGTTAAAAAAGTGAGGTAGGCCTTACTTATTAGTTATAATTGTTTGTGAATCGCATAAATAAACTTTAGAAAATCAGCAAAGTACTTAAGGTACAGCCACAATTCAAATACTTCAATCTGATATGAATCAAACATACAAAGTTTGACAGATTTGTACATTTGGTGTGTATTATGAGGATTTAAACACAATACAATAGGTATGTACGTACATAAAATTACAAATATCATTATATTTTACAAGAACACCATGCTTTTTAAAATCCTCACAAACGTCAATAATAAATTTCACTGACCTGTTAAAAACGCTGACGATCACCATGTTAGACATCCAGCGATGATTTATCGATACAATTGTCACGTAATTTTATCGATCAAATCCAATAACACTACAGAGAAAACTGGCACATTTCCACAAAAATGCACATCTTTTTCCTGATTGTCAACTGTCGATCGTTTATTTGATAAACTTGATGTCCGACACACACTAGCGGTTACATCGCGACGGGCGACACGTGCGAGCTCCGTGGCTGACGGATAGCGACTGGGCGCGCGGAGCGTTTTGTCGGCGCAGGCGCACGGAGATGCAGCGCACGCGCATCCAGACAAACAAAACGAACGGGTTGGGCTCTTGGGGTTTCGTTGCATTCATTGAATTTAAAAAAAACGTTGCGCTACGAATAGAGATTGTGATTGTTGTTAGACTTGTCGGAATTTTAAATAGATAAGTTAGCAGGTTACTTATTTGCAATTGATTCATTCACTTGAGGTATGTACCTACTTGGCTACTTACCTATGCCTTATTTTTACACTTTGGAGGTGTGAATATTTTAATTAGTTTACCAATAAAATTATACATTGATGCCATTTTATTGGACCACGCCTATAAAATATTTGGTATCATTGTTGTTTCCTATTTATTTTAACTACCTAAGGTATTTTTAATTAGCAAGAAATTTGATGATGATGATTAAGTGGTTTTCTTTTTTGTATAAATAAGCGTAGAGACATAAGTTACCCACTTTTTTGTTATTGTTATACTTAATCGAATATAGTAAATACTTAATATCGAATGTACATCTGACACAGTTCCCGGTAGGCCACTTTTCGACCTTAATGCCATGAAATAAGGTATAAAAGTGTCCTACGCGGAACTTTGTCAGATGTACATGAGCATGTATGGTATTTTGGTAAGGAATTCAATGGTCGAAAGCTTTACGAGAAGTCATCATCGGGTGTCACAGTCAGACGGATAGTCAAACGAGTCATCCTTTAATGAAAGAATCAGTTTTCTTTCTGAGTTCCGCAACCCTAGATATGAAATATGACCAACCAAAAATACCAAAACTCCCTACTTATCGTTGTTTCCAACAACCCGCGGAATGTATTCCACATGCTCACAGCATCATTTGTCTGCGTTAGTCACCTGTGAATTTTATTGATGCTACACGCCTTCTCACTCTGGTCGCGACGAATACTAATGCAGCTTATCATAGTCAACGATACATACACATCTTGTTAGTGTTGAAAAAAGCAGTTCACTGAATTTAAAAGAGTTTATCGTTACATCAGTAAATTCAGACACCACTTACCTACATTAGTCAGTTCTGTTTCCAAACTAAGGTATTCCCTCCTATTAAGAAACCTTATCAAAAACAAGAAGGACCTCATACAATTCTTGTAAATCTAAAGAACTGTATTGGTCATTAATTCAGAGATCTATTTAGTTCACTTGAATCAGTAGGCCAAGGTATTAAATAGATGAAACAGTGAATTACCGATTAGATTAAATTGACTGAAAAAAATATTGAATTACCTCTAGATAACTGATACAGGACAGTATCGTTTATGGACCGTCATACAACCGACTCATTTTGGCATGTTCATCAACAAAATTCTTTGTTCTTTTTTCACTCGCTATTCATAGTTCATACAACAACATTTCGTGTACAGCAGTCCGAGCCACGAAATAAGTCCCGCGAAAAAACGCGGAACTAAAATTTTAAATTCCTTATGTCGATGGACATAAAGCTCAGATTTGAATGACGATGGCGGCTGCAGCACGCTTTTCACGGGAACTCTTTGGTGGCGGGGATACTATTTGCCTGATTCCATTTTATGTGATGGATATCAGACAACAGAGGAATTACTAATATAATGCTTAGGGTAGGGATTGAACTCAGAACCCTTAGCTTATGAGGCAGGGCCACATTCAAATGCGCCATCAGGCCAGTCAATTAGTCGGATATTATTATTGAAGTATCATCTGAATTACTTGGACCATTGAACTATAAGTGGTGAGGAAACGAAAGAGTGAGTAACAAGAACTCGCTTGTGAAGTGAACTGGAACCTATCTTCAACTTGAACTACTCGCTCAAGAACTACACAAATTTGCTGACTAGTACTTTATGGAACAAAAAGGCACAGCTGCAAAATGGTACGACAGATTCTGCACACCAATCATCTAGTCAGAAACTGAGTTCGTTTTTGTCATTGAACTTATTACTAGCGTAAAACAACTCACTGGTTTTTGTACCTTAATTGAACTACTTAAGGATGCACTTGTATTAAACAGTCATCGATCAACGTACAACCTTATAACAACTTTTTCTACTTTAGATAACTTATTTGGTATCTCAGCCCCACGAGTGTTATCGGAAAAAGGTATTCGATGAATTGAGTATTTAAGATCGTTAGTCATCATCGTCATTTCATTTTTCGCTCAGGTTCCGGGTTTGATTTCCGATCGGGTCTATTTAGGATAGGAATTTTCTAAATTATAATAATAAATATTTCACAACATCACAATATTGATCTGACTCCGAGATAGGTAGCTCAAGCACCTGTGTTACGGATATCATAATCAACAGTGGGATTTCAAAATTACAAATATATACATATAATATTTTTCTTTTTTGTAAATACATACTTAAAATACATAGAAAACACCCAAAACGATACAAACAGACATGTTCATGCACACAAAAGTTTGTACTGTGCGGGGATCGAACCCGCAACCCTTGGACCAAAGGCAGCGTTCACTACCACTGTTCCAAATGGGTCGTCAAATTGGCTTTCCGTCTGGATGTGACGCCCTCTGGCTATTTTCAGCTAGTACAGCTTTGTCCACGTATGTGAGCTATTTAGCTCTTTTATGAATGAATAAATGAATGAATATACTTTTATTGCACTCAAAATAAAGTATGAAAACTTAAAAACTAGATATTACAGGATGTGTACAACGAAGGCGGCCTTATCACTATGAGCGATCTCTTCCAGGCAACCTTTGGATAAAGGACACTTGATGAAGGACTGGTAATAAATATAAACTTGTTTAGTAAATAAATACGACGTGATACTTTATTATCATAAAGTGCACGCAAAAACACTTTTAAAGATTAAACTTTTCGTACATTATGTTATACTAGCTTTTGCCCGCGACTTCGTCTGCGTTAACACAATATCTTTATAAATTATAGCCTATGTGTTATTCTGATCTATAAGCTACATTACTGTAAAGTTTCATTAAAATCCGTTTAGTAGTTTTTGCGTGAAAGAGGAACAAACATCCATACATCCATCCAAACAAACTTTCGCCTTTATAATATTAGTAAGGAAGTAAGGATGGCGTCACGCAGGAATACTGATGCAGGCAAAGAGATTATTGCAAAACCGACCCTCATAAATATGAGTGATAATATCAGATTTAATATATTTAATCTACGATAGGAGCAATTAAAATCGCGTCCAACCCGTTTATTACTGGCACTCGGTCCAGTCCAATCATATCGTTACTGGCCCTTAATAATTTAACCGTTTTTTTACTTCCTCGAAACAGATTATATACCTACATGCAGCACAGAAAATTGGACTTCAACAACAAATGGCAATAACGGAACCCTTATAGGATTCGTCATGTCTGTCCGTCTGTCCGTCCGTCCGTATGTCACAGCCACTTTTCTCCGAAACTATAAGAACTATTATATTGAAACTTGGTAAATAGATGTATTTTAAAAACTAACAACGACAATTGGTTTGGACTAGATTTATTAAGTAGTTTTTTTTAATACGTTATAAACCGTAAACCGCAATTTACCTTCCATATATCTTACTTCTGCGGCTAATATGACCAGCCCACTGCCACTTCAGTTTGCTAATTCGGTCATATTAGCCGCAGAACTGACAGCCGTTGGAGCCGTAAAGTCCTTGAGTGGAGACCGCGACTCGGTAAGCGTAGTGTAGGACGCCCTGCGACAAGATGGGATGATGACATTCGAAGGCTGGCTGGTGTGGGCTGGATGAGAGTGGCCGAAAATCGGGAGCAGTGGCGTGCATTAGGGGAGACCTATGTCCAGCAGTGGACGAGTGTGGGTTGCTGATGATGATGATGATGATGATATCTTACTTGCTGCTACAAAATGGGCGAGTCCGACTCGCACTTGGCCGGTTTTCAATGTGAGAGAGCCATGCTTCGGCATTAATGGGCCGGCTCGACGCGATACCACGGCTTCACAGAAAACTTGCGTGAGGCAGCCCCTGCGATGTGTTTGAGTGAATGAGATTACCGGAGGACCAACCGATGAGCATGGGAGTTTAACGGTTAGCAGCGCACTTGTGTATCTGTCGCAGCCATCTGGTTAGATTAGCAATCCAATAGAACGCCTAGGCTGTTGTTTAAACGACGGCATCCATTCAAATGGCTGAAGAACAACGAGACATATTCATTGGTGTTGCGGGTGTTAATCAGTGGCGGGAATCGCTTACCATCAGGTCATCCGTCTGTTTGTCTTCCAACTAAGACACCAAAAAAATATTTGGACACTGATCAATTGCTACACTTAGCAAATTAAAAGCTCACGCAATCGTTTATTTATCATACCTAGGTGCGCCCCTATTCGAATCTGAACGACTTTATCTAGTGTTGCCAGGAAAATTTAGAGCTGTCAGTGTTAAATCTAGCACTTTTTGCACTTAATTGTTACATTGAACTTGCTCACTAACTCGTAACACACATTTTAGTACTAAACTAAAACGTAATCATGAAGATTATAGATTCACGCTTTCAAAAGGCAACTTTTTTGTTTTTTGACAATACATACGTAAGAGAGATGCCACGAGGGTCAAATTCCATTTATTCCACTCTTTACCTATATCGTAGTGTGGCGTGGTGGGTAGATATATCGATTGTGTTTCGCTGCGTGAGTGAGGGTACCGTAGGCTCAAACCGGAGGAAATGGTGGTTTAAAGGTTGGCAGCGCACTTGTGACTCCACTGGTATCGCGGGTGTCCATGAGCAGCGGCAATCGCTTACCATCAGGTGATCCGTCTGCTCGTTTGCAATTATCACATAAAAAAATGATGTGCTAACACTTCAGCTGTTTCATTTTTAAACCTCAATTTTTGGATATCTCAATCATCGTAGCACTTTTTACTAGCCTTATAGCACCCATTCCTAGCCTAAAGTATGCTGTGTGATCTAGATAAGGCAGGGTTGCTGGCCTTATCGTGATCTCACAGCTTCCTAATTTAGCAACGAGATGGCGAGATTATCGACGATTGGGAGGGGTGTGGGGACGACCCGCTGGGAACATAAAGGGGTCACTGTGCTACTTGTACCACCTGTACGATACGGGTTAAGCGTTAGGGAGTGGCTGGGAATTGTATCGTTGTTTTACACCCTAATTAAACACTCAAAACTTCAACAGGATTAGTGAGCGCGAGAACGCAAGCCGCAAAGTTATGTAAGAAAACCCTCTTGGCAATTTGTCGTAAGAATGAGTTTCTGAGGACGGCACAATAGTGACGATATTGCAGAATTCTAATTCAATGGGGACAATAAAAGATTTGCCATAGCTGTAGCCGTAAGATTTTTTGGCAATAAAGCACATTATTGCCATTTTGCAATTGCAGCCTTCGTAATATGTGTGCACATTTAGTTACTCATAATTATTTGTGCAAGTCTTCATTATGACATACATTTCTGATTTTGAACAAAGCATATGTAAATTATAAGACATTATCGAGCGAACTTTATAGGCTCATCAAACATTTATATTGTGATGATATACGCTTGTTAGGCTAGGCTTTCCAAATGTAGCCCTGAATTGACGCCTCATATAATTCTAACACAAGGATTTGTATGGAAGTCTATTTATAACTTGTATCCGTGGTCAAGACGCGGATCACGATTTCTATTCATTTCTTAACCTAATTTCTAGTTGCCATCTTAAACGTAAAATTAAACATTTATATAGAGAAGTGAGATAAACATTGTAAAAGAAAAATGGTAGTTACTGTTATAGTAAGAAGTAGGCTCAAAACTATTTAAGGAAATCTTTTGTATTTTCTTCCTTACCTGCCATTAGCAAAGGGCAAAGACCTTATATTACCATGGCCAAGAGCTTAAATATACACACTTCACCCGGCTCTCTTTACAAAAGGCCATCTCAAAGGGTCACAGTCCAGTTAGACCCATAATTAACTCGACATGGAACTTCAATCGTACATAACCATCCATGAGAATTTAGCCATCACTAACAAACGATTATGCAAGTTCCCGAGAACTTACTTGGAGGAAATATTAAATCAAAGTAAAATATGGTACTTACTGTAGGTGTAGTGAAATAAAATCGTGGACATTCTACGGTCAGGACAATTTCAAGAACTTACTATGTAATGATTTCACTTAAAGATCATTGCAACTTACCTGAAACAAATGGACATAATTATTAACATAATCTTTATGCAAATCTAGTCACGTTAACAAATCAGATACAAGCACTTAATCGAACTTAATACTATCATCCGCGTAATCATACCATTTGATAAGCATTAACAGGTTTGACACCTAATTCATTATGACCATGTTTTGATAAATTCAATAGCCGTAATTTATTTTTGCGATACAATCTGAAGTATGCTTGAAATTGCCTCTAATGCTTTTCGAGTCGTTAATTTATTCAATGTTATTAGCATGCTAGCCGGTTTTCGCGATAGTTGCCGCTGATGTACCCGCAACACCTGATTTTCAATTGTTAAGATTATCATCAACTAGTTCCAAATCTGGTTTAAGATTCGCTATTCCGATGGGATCGTGGCCAGGTTTGACCTGATTTGACCGAGTTTTGATTTGCATAGAGCTATTTGTCATCAGTAATATTTTGGTTTGCGTGTAAAAAATTATTTGAAATGATTAGTTTATGTGACTGATCATGAAACTTTGAATCTGATTATTATTTTACAAAATGAACAAGTACAAGTTACAATTTCTGTTTGTTCTGCAAATGCTTTTTTTTCGATTAAGTATAAAATTTTTACAAATTAGTGAAATATTGTTACCTACTTACCTATCGATTTTCCGTAGTCAAAAGGCGACTTTATAATGAAAGTTAGTAATATACAACCAATATGATTATTAATTGCTCTTGAAATTCTTAATTAATAAACCAACTTTTAAATTAAATCTTCTGAAGTAAATGGAATGTAATAATTACAAGTTTGATCAAAATTATTGATAACAATAATTGAAATTAGTTATGAAAACTAATTTGGAATCGACAAGCGATTCAAAAGATGTTGGATAGCAACGCAAGTATTAACCAAGTTCACAGTTCAGTACGTGCCTACAAAAGCAATAATACAACTGAGATAATAATATAACACGTTCACGACAAACTTTCAGCTAATGTCGAACTTTCTAAAACCAATTTACTGAGCAACGTTGCTGGTCAATAATTTGGTGTAATCCCTAGCTGGCCCAAAGCGAAGGAACGATTTGGAGAACGCCTTTCGGCGGCTGAATGAAGCAATGTCCAGTACGCAACGTTAATTATGCTCTTAAGAAATGTGCAATCGATGGAGAAAGTAAGTGGCAGTCAGGATGCCTTAGGGCCAATTCTTCGGGCAGATTGGCAGTGTTCTGCATTCAGATTTTATGACTGCGCCGTTACAAATGTAATTTGATGTTAACCACATGGAGCTAATGTTGCCTTCGATTTGCAGGGCTTTCGTCACACTATGCTACTGCATGTATTGTTACTATGTTTTCTATTCCATTCAATTGGTCTATTCTTGCAATCGTTTATGCTTTACCTAGTTAAAGTGAGCAATTTAGTGAAATTAGGTCGTTGTACAGGTTTGTTAGTTTCCCGTTTCTGGGTGTTTGAGAGACATCTTCGTTCTTACCACTTCATTCAAATCACAATTGATTCCTTTAGCTTATTGGTAAACTAGATACTGCAACCTTATATTCATAGGCAATTTTTCTTTTTTCTATCCTCTATATGAGAGGTGGCAGACAAGCAGACGGATCACCTGATGGTAAGCAATTCTACCGCCCATGGACACCCGCAATACCAGTAGAGTCACAAGTGTGCTGCCAACCTTTTCCCCTTCCCCCCCATTGGGCCTCCGGTAACCTCACTCACACGGCGAAACACAGCGCAGGCGCTGCTTCACGCGCCGGTCTTCTGTGAGGCAGTGGTATCACTCATGCCTAAGCGTGGCTCTCCCACATTTTCTATAAATCATATGTTTTAGTATACATTCTGCCTATGTGGACTGAGATCATATTACCACATGCCGCAACAGTTGACTATCATTATTATTACGGTCGTAGCAAAATTTTAACCATGTAACAAAATGTATGGATTTGAGTTCAACTATTTTAGTTGTCAAATGACTCAAGAGGTTTATACAATGCTCTCTTTAACTTGCCTATCCATAAAAGGTATACCTAAGCTATCCATGATCACGTCTATTCTCGTTTTGAGTTATTGCAGGATTCCTACTTCTGGTATTGTTCAGAGGCATATATCTCTCATTCGTGCTGAACAACGGTATTCAAACACCGTGACTACGCCAACGTAATCTTTAACTACGTCTACGCCTTAATTTGAAATTATGGTCTCGCCCCACGACCTTTACTTTTGCTTTCGCAGAGGCCAGCGAAACAGAGGCTTTGATTAAAACTCTTCGTCTACCTTAATAGAATTAGCAACATCTACTTAATTAGTTCCTTATAACTACAGCGCAATTGCGTGATTGGTTTTCTAACTCTAATATATTTTTGTATAGGCTGATGATGATTATGATGTTTTTGCCTCTAGGTATTTTTTATTTACCGTTGTCATATTATATATATTTTTTCTCTCTTCTCAAACGTTACGCTCTCGACAGAGCCGTCGTGGCCGTCACGTAGTCACATTCCTGGCAGTTATTCTTCTGACGATCTTTCGCCATTTCGCTTGTTGGTCGTCAGTTTGGTGCACTCATGCAATGGGCCGCCATCAGCAGACTTTATCTGGTCGGTCCTTCGCATAGGTGATCTACCGCGTAGTCTGGGACCCTCTACCTTGCCCTGTACTACTAGACGTTCTATGGACTCATTTCCTCTTCTGGAGACATGGCCGAAAAACTTGAGTATGCGAGTTCCAACTATAGTTGACAGCCGCTGTTTGACACCCAGTTCTTCGAGTATGGAGACATTTGTGCGGAATTCGGTCCATGATACTCCGAGCATCTTCCTCCAGCACCACATCTCCAGAGCGTCTATACATATTTTAACGAAAGGAATATCTTAACTATCATAAGTAAAAATAAGTAAATATTTCACAACATCACATACATTGATAGGTAGCACAAGCACCTGGGATTACAAATATATACATATAATACTTTTCTTTTGTAAACACATACAATACATACAAAACACCCAGACCAATACAACAGACATGTTCATCCACACAAATATTTGTATTGTGCGGGGATCGAACCCACAACCCTTACACCAGAGGCAGCGCTCACTTCCACTGTTCCAAACGCACGCACTCTTTAATTTTTGATATCTTAAGGTGACGGGTAGGGCACACTAGCGACGCCAGTCGATTTTAATTTTATTTAGTAAACCGGATCTATTTCAAACAATTTCGGGATTACAACCTCTCGGAAAACACTAATATTTATTAAATAACCATGCACATGTGTTGGGCCCAACGCATACGCAAAAAATTGATTACCGCCAAAAGCAACCACTTTTAGATTGAATCAATTTTTCGCGTACAAAAACGGACCCAACATTTGTGCATGGTTATTTAATAAATACTATAAGTGTTTGCCGCGAGGTTGTATATTCGAAATCGTTTAAAATAGATCCAGTTTTTTTTTTTTTTTTTTTTTTTTTTTAATTAGTCTATAGAGTCCCACTGCTGGGCAAAGACCTCCCCCAAGTCTCTCCATTCCTCCCTATCCAATGCCTTTACTTGCCATTCTTGGACATACGTATTGAAATCGTCACACCATCTTTTAAGTTTTAAGATCCAGTTTAGAAATTAAAAATTAAAATCGATTGGCGTCGCTAGTGTGCTCTACCCGTCACCTTAAGTTATTACGTAGCATTCAAAAAATATAATTCAACTTCTAATCTATTTTGGACTAATAAATAACACACTTAAAAATTTCATCTCATTTTAAGTGTGTTATTTACTTAAGAATAAATCGCAAAAGATTGCAATAAATTATCAACTCATCATCATCAGCCCATTTAAGTCCCCACTGCTGGGGCACGGGCCTCCCTCAGGCACATGAGGGGTAATTGCCATACTCACCACGCTTGGCAGACGGGTTGGCGAGGGTTTAGATATAAATGCAGAGTTTTCCTTCTCTGTGTGCTGATGATCATGCCAGCAGCTTTACCTTAGTCGCCTTTTACGACACCTCGGTAAGAGTGAGGGTGGCCTATTCTCCTCTGCCGGGGACCACACGGCGACAAATATCAACTATTTTGGACTAATCTGAATTTCCTGAAATTTAATAAATTTGAATGAGATATGCATGTAAATCCGATTATAACATATGGTGTAATATTTAAGATGCCCATAATTATTTTATAATTTTGTATTTGTATTTGTTATTTCAAAAGATTGCTTAAGTCACGTAAAGATATTAAGATGTTGGTCTCATAATATAGCATCTATAAATACTCATAGTAGATTGACCCCATTTTCAAAGAATTTCTGAATTGGTTCTACAATTCTAACATGCAGAAATAGTAAGTGTAGCAATTTCCTCCCACAACTGGAACGTTAGCTCAAATTCAATGGTAGAGGTCACTCAGCAGGGGGCTATTTATAAATAAGCTTTATACTGCCAAGAGTTTGTAGGTAATTACTTTCATTTCATAATTCCGTTAGATAATTTTTGAAATTGTGTTTTTGTTGAAATGTATCTCAAAATAACGGTGGTTAATTTCGATCTCATTTACGAGAAAGTTCTCGCGTTTAAGAGATTCCAAAGACATGTTTATTTTTCATGTATTTTTATGATATAGGTGGCAGACGAGACGACGGATCACCTGATGGTAAGCGATTACCGCCGCCCATGGACACCTGCAACACTGGTGGTGTCACAAGTGCGCTGCTTACTTTTTAACCCTCCTTCCCCGGGATTGGGCCTCCAGTACCGCACTCACGCTGCTAAACACAGCGTATACACTGCTTCACGCCGGTTTTCTGTAAGGACGTGGTATTACTCCGTTCGAGCCGACCCATTCATGCCTAAGCGTGGCTCTTCCAATTTATCCCTGATTTATTTGCCGCTATGTAAAATTACCGTGTTGGGACTAGGATTTTTATTTTGTATATTTATTGAGATCACCAACTATTGTTACATAATTTAATAAATAATAATGCAAAAATGTTGGTATCGACGCGTACGCGAAAAATTGATTCACGCCAAAAGCGGCCACTTCTTGCGTGAATCAATTTTTCGCGTACAAAAACGGACCCAACATTTTTGCATGGTTATTTCATAAATAGTATAAGTGGTTATTTAATAAATAGTATAAGTGGTTGTTTAGTAGCTAAAAATTAAAATTGATTGGCGTCGCTAGTGTGCCCTATTATATCAAAGTACTTACATGCCCTGCAGTGGGACAGTTTATAGGCTGATACTTACTTACATTTAAAGTCTTTATTCTTAATAAGGGAAGGGGTGTATAAATTTGACCACCTATTTTTATAACAATACAGTGTGTCCATTCGGCGATGACCCGGTTCTTTCAAGATTTTGTTCTCACAAAACGACAATGGGGCACAAAAGGATGCTGTTATTCACACAGTTAACTCTTTATTATGTTGGTCTATTTACGCTAATGTTGATATGTACACTGAAATTTATTTAATATACAGGGCGTTTCAGAAGGGTTGAAAAAGGTAAACTAACTAACTACCAAGGTTGCCGCAGCGACCCAAAGTGAGCCTTGGCCTCCGATAGTAAGAGCCTCCACCTAGGTCGGTTTTGCGTCACCACCTGTCAGTCATCCGTCAGAAGTTCGTGCAAACTCTTTTCAACCCCGTCTCTCCAGCCAGCGGTACCTTGGACGTCCAACCCTCACGCCCTCAACCATTTGGCCATGAAAAAGGTAAATATTATTTTTTTAGCTGCACATAGTGACGATGTTGTAACAGGTCAATGATTAAAAAAAGTTTTTTTGGATAACTTTACGTAAATTTTCAGAAATATTTATTAAAAAATATTCAATCGAGCTTAACTAGATTGTTTTTGTACCTAAGTTTTATACAACACAAAAGTAGGAATGTCATTAATTTTCTGCCTCGCCCAAAATGTGCTAGTTTCCTTACAATGTTTTCCCTCACCACCAAGCGAATGGTAGAAATATGCACATCGATTCGAAAAATCCAGAGGCGCATGCACTGAGATACCATCGCTCATTCTTTGAAGATTATAAATACCTAATAGCAAACAGCAGAACACCCTGTAAACCAAGATCTAGTTTACAAAGCAAGGTGGCACAAGACAAGTGAACGACAATGCCTATAAAAGGACAAAGGGTTTAAACAACGGACGCCACCCTTGCATCTTCACACGAGGTTCGACGACCTCTCTCACCCTTTGGGAGAAAGAAATGAAATTTAAATAATTAAATCATTTTTTAACTGCAATGAATTTTGATTGAAATTAAAGTACTCATTGATCTTGAACGCCAATAAGATATAAAGCCATGCGGTTAAAATTGAGTGTATTGTTTTGAAATAAATAAGTAGTGACCAGAGCCAGCTAGGCTCTGGTCTCTATAGTAGGTAGTTTAACGAGTAGAAGTGGGGCCGGATTCCGATATTTTTAGTGTTGGTTGTATAATGGAATACCTTACATTATTGGGTATGACCACAGAAATATTTTGGGCAGTAGGTAAGTGGTATTGCCCACAAATATTGGATATCGAACTTGGATTTAGGTAATTTTGCTTTCCATCAGCTGGAAAACCAGTTGATATGAAAGCAGTGAGCTTGTCAGTCGAATAGCAAGTTAGTCGATGAATGCTGTTGACAATGCCCAACCCTATATGGGGGGGGGGGGGGGGGGGATTGTTGCTTTGCTTGTATTGGATGACATGGGGTTAGGGGCGTCTAGATCATGATTACGTCATCGATAATTATTTTCTTTTTAACACAAATGGCAACCCTCACATTCTGTTTGCTTGAAAACGAAACGTATTTTGGGGAATTACCTACAAATAAATGCATACGGTTAGTAGGGTTGCCGAGCTGTGACAAATAATCGAAAAATGTTTACATAAGCATGGGGGGAGGGGGCTTACCCCCTCCCCCTATGCTTACTTTTGCTGAAAGGGGGGAGGGGGGGTAAATAGATTTAATAAATCGTACGTAATACTTGAACGTCCCCATAGAGGGGGCGCCGAAGCTACAGTTTCATACGCGAAGACACGCTAAGACGATGATAATAACTTTAGTCATAAATACTATTTTGAGACACCCTTGAATTTCAATAAGTAACCTAAAAGTTTCACTTTTGATTACCTAGCCAATTTATGTAATGCTGTTCGCCTTGAAAAGAGACGTCTGAGTAACTACATTAAATAATAATTCTGGTTGAGTGAGATACGCAAGTTAATTTATAAAATCAACATTTTATGAATTCTAGACGAGTCAGAAAATTAATTCTAAATTTCCAAAATTGTTACAAAATTTAATAAAAGATGAGTGGTTTAAAATGTTTATTTGACGTTGGCACAGTATATTTATCCTTACACGTACCTATATATATTTAGATTCTCTGATAGATAACCTCCCATATGTACAATTAACGTGGGAGAGCCAAGCTTCGGCATGAATGGGCCGACTCGACCGGTGATACCACGGCCTCACAGAAAACCCGCAAAGCAGCATTGTGCATTTCGCATGTGTGTATTTCGCGGCGTGAGTGAGGGTACCGAAGGCCCAGTCCGGGGGAAAGGGCAGTTAAAGGGTTGGCAGCACACTTGTGACTCCACTGGTGACGCGAGTTTCCATGGGCGATCGCTTACCATTAGGTGATCCGTCTGCTCGTCTGCCACCTATCACATAAAATCAAAAATAAAAATATGTATACTCTCAGTTTTTCCATATTTGGCAGAACAGCTCACGGATCCCCTGATGTTAAGAAATGCACAACCGCAACAACAGTGGAGTCACATGTGGTTGCCAACTTTTTTTATATGATAAGTGGCAGACGAGCAGACGGATCACCTGATGGTAAGCGTTTACCGCCGCCCATGGCCACCCGCGATGGAGTATAGAGTCAAAGTGTGGAGTCACAAGTGCGCAGCCAACCTTTAAACCCTCCATTTAACCCGGATCGGACTACGGTACGGTACGGTTTTATTACAAATTAAAAAAAAAACTGAAATACACACATTATATTGACCCCCACCCATGTACCAACTTAAAGTAAATGATAAGAAGAAAAAAAATAAAGTAAGAGACTGAGGTTTTAAAACTGTGCTCGATAACAGTTTTTAACTTTCAGCACATTCAACAAAACATTGGACGACACACTAAAGGGCATGTAAACGTACGTCCACACAAAAAGTCAAAACAGTCGAAGAATTTGAAGAATACCTCACATTAAGCCGTTGAATCAGACAATGCCTCTAAAAGAGCCATTGTACCGACGCGGCTAGTCTAATACCCCCATTTCACCTCCCTTTGTGGAGAATGTCTTTCTCTACAGACTTTAAATAGTGAAGATTAAGTAATATTTTTGATGAATGCCTATTGATGTCGAAGAGATCTGTATTATGAAAGTGGAGTTCATTTTTGTGGCACGCGGCAGTTTTGGTCATACTTACTTACTTACTCCACTGGCTCAGTGACCCGAAACGAGTCTTGGCCTCCGAAACAAGAGAACGCCACTTTGATCGATCCTGCACTACTTGTCGCCAGTCACCGGCCTGAAGTTCTCGCAGATCATTTTCGACGACGTCTTTCCAGCGATACCTAGGCCGGGCTACCGGACGTCGGCCCATCGGTCGGCTCTGGTATGCTTTCTTCACGAGACGATGCTCGTCCAGTTTTGGTCATAGGTATTTTATTATTTTGTGATTGGAGTTGGTTTAATAGGGTTTATTATTGAGCAAATTTGTACTTTATATTCCTTAATTGAGATTGTGTGTTTGCATTTATTTTTCATAATTAAAGATTTTTACCAACCCTGCAATAAAGATGTTAGCATTTAGGATTATAATATAGTTATTTGTTAATTACTTAACAGAAATGCAATCATTAGAAGCTCTACAAATTTGAAGGCCTTTATTTATAATTTTATATTTCGGAATATTCCTTATCTAAGTTGTTAGCTTTTATTATGCCACTGTTTTTAGCAAAGCAAAGACGATTAATGTTGACAATACAGGCAAAGTTTGTATTCTTATAACACGCGCGCATTTATCACGCAGATTCACGCATAATAATAAAATTTATAACAGTGCAATACAATGCAGGCATCACGCATGCAGGTCAAACCCGCACACGATCAGAATCCACATTAAACAAAACACGCACTTGTATTTATGAGCACATGTAACAATATAGCGTGCACATATTGAAGTTGTCAGTAGCAAAGTGAGGCAAGTCTAAAATTGATACATCACGACAAATGACAATCACAATACTGGCATTAAAGGTTCAATTACGTGTTTCATTAGAGCTAAAATGATGACACAAATAATAACTGTTATCCCGTAAAAAGACGGTTAAAATTTCCACCACGGCTCAGATGGTACCCAGGAAATTGCGAATGAAAACATCGTTTATATCGGGTGAAAAGGCCCTTTATTATAAATTTTACAGTCACGGTAGTGTCAGTGGAATGCATAACAGCGAGTGATTCGAAATCGAGACAGATTTTTTTGTCATTTCATTCATTTTTTCACTCGATTATAGTTTCAATTGAATGATGATGAGATTTGTTGAGATAATAATTTTGAACGTGTAACTATGAGCCAGTTATTCTGATACTTCCCCTGTCTAAGTGTTGCGAAAGGCGGACGGGTCGCTTCATAAGTACCAAACTTACTAAATCCATGGCCCAAGGGTATCTTGGCCTCCGGAGTTTCATCATTACCGATATTTTTTTTACACAAATGATTTTATTTCATTAAAGTTCCTTTGTTCATTTTACATCCCTTTTAATTACATCAGCCGACACGTTCTGTATGAGTGCTCTCCTCACAATCGTTCCATTTCCAAATTTTCCGATAAGTCACTCCAGTCATTGGGTGAAAAAAAAACCGTGTCGCATCACTAATGCTTAAATCATGCGAAAGATACGAGGGAAGCCTGCTATTTCATTCTGGTGTTGGAAATATGAATGAGCTCAATATCACTGTTGTGATATTCATCATGTCGGCGTGGAACTTAACGCGTAGGTAAATTGAGGACTGGAAGCCTGTTTTCATCATGCGAAAAATCTTTGCTCATTTTAACATTTTTTTATTCAACCTTAGATACCTATCGCTCTTTATAACGTATTACAAGATAACTATGCATTTTTTTGGATACACCCGTATAAGAACTAAAAAAAAATATCATGAGTTTAAAAAATAAAAATAGTTATAAATAGCAAAGAAAAGCGACGAGTAGATAATGTCATGAATTCTATTCTAATGACTTCGATCGAAAATAATTTTATTTAAAATGTGGAACATTCCCACTCTACCCACCTAACACTAGCAACCGAGTGAGAATCCCCACTAAGAAATCGAATAAATTACTCGATTTTCAAATTCCAATTTTGCAGCGAAGTGCTCGGTATATGCAACGGCGGTTTATTGAATCTTTTCATTTTCCCGCCGGGAATGGGCTCAGGCAGGGACGTAGCTGGGCTATGCGATTTACAGTGTACTGGTAATACTGGCAACTAACGAGTAATAACCACTTCTCTATCCTAGGACCCCATGAACATACTTTACTACTACTACAACATAAGTATAATAACAATAATGAAGTGGTTAGAAACTTTGAAATCGCTTAAAAATCTCTCTGTTCCGATTGTCCCCGTAGGGGCCCAAATCGTTATTATTCTTAGTGCCTCCGAGCTTTCCTAGCTACGCTACTGAGTCCAGGCTTGATTTGAATTCAGATTGAAAAAAAAACTTGATTTCAAAAAGAAGTATAGTGATGAAAGAGAAGAAATATGTAGCACATAGTGAATAAAATCCTTGGAAAGTGACAAGTCGACTAGGAATTCTAATAGTGAGGAGATATTATCGCTAACAATGTTAATGGCACTGAACCACTTTCTCAAAGAAAAATGAATGAAATCGTTATAAAAAATGTGGATATTTAACATTTGTCACTGCAAAATGCGTATACATACAAGCATTACTATTCATTAACCCTGACTTAGCAAGCCAACCAGAAAATGACTCAATCTCCATCAGTTTATAAAGGGCTGGGTATATATTCGTACAGTGTTTATAAAGTCCCTGATTTAAACCACCACGATATGCATCTAAAATTCGGTTGAATGACTCTGCCCGTAGAGTTGAGACTCAACTCTAGTCGATTTTACTCAAAGGAATAAAAAAATATTCGAGTTAATTTCGAAATGTTCGCTGGGACAAGACCATCGAACAATCGAACGGTTAATAAATGCGTGGAAAAGAAATTTCGGATTATCTCCCTGGAAAGATAATACCACCTAGATTTTTAATACCAGGGAGTTCATGTATTCATCAAGATCAGGCCAAGTAGTGTTAAATATATTTATGTTCAATGCAATCCATGCATCTACTGTTATATTTAGATGGATACTCGTAGATATTTATTGCCCAAAACAACATAAAAGATTAATTACAACTGCAGTATCTACAATAAGACGATATTTTTTAATGTAGCTTATGTGTCGTTTTTTCTTCCCCGTTGTGTGTTATTGACAGATTGATGTTAATTGTCTTTATTTGTAGCTTACATGAACGCCTTGAGTTTTACTCGATTTATCTAGAATGAATCGAGTGAAAACTCAAGGCGCATCACTAATTTGCACCTAATGCTTGCTTGGTCGAATTACTTCGGTGACGGTGACGGACCCTAGGTAAGTGTAGGGTTACACTGACCATACGAGTACATTTGGAGGGTTATTATTTTGGACGCCGTTAGAAAGGGTCTTTGAGGGAACCCGTTGCATAATGTATTGCGTCTGGGGTGGCTAAATGTCGGGGTTTAGAAGGACATGTGATTCTTGCGGTCTTGTTTGTTGAATAATTTAAGGTGTTTGCACCTCTCTCTCTCTCTTCTGTCGTCATCGTTTTGGCACAGTGGCACTGCTGCGTTCAAAATCCTTCCTTATTTCTTCCGTACTTTGTGCATTTTTTTACCATTGGGTAAATTGAAGTACTTAACTGGGTTTTGTATAATTATTTTATTGCAAGTGAGCATTGTGAGAATACTGAGTAAGTTAAAGAAAAAGTGAGCAAATAAGAATATATGCAGATAGTAGGAAACGCATCTGACTGGGTTATCATAAATTGAATACCTTTAACAATTATCAACATTACTCATTCTTATATAACCGAATTGGTTTTAAATAATCTGTTAGTGCACTGGAGGGTCTCATGTAATTCTTCATATTGTGTTTCCATCCGACCCTATCTGTCCGCAACCTATGTCAGAGACTGTTAGCACCTACAAATTTAAACGACCACCATTTAGTTTTGACCGTGGGAGAGCCACTGCTTCGGCATGCATGGGCCGGCTCGACCGGAGACCGGAGACCGGAGGGCGCCACGGCCTCACAGAAAACCGGCAGTGAAGCAGCACTGTTCTGTGTTTCGCTGCGTGAGTGGGGGGTACCGGAGGCCCATTCCGGGGGAAAAGAGGGGTTAAAAGGTTGGCACCGCATTTTTGACTCCAAGTGGTGTCGCGGGTGTCCATAAGCGGCGGTAATCGTTTACCAATCACGTGATCAGACTGACACCTATCACATAAAAAAAAACGAAATAAATGAATGGTATTTATAACCTCGGTCCCACCTTTTCACGATAAATTGCCACCCTACCAGTGTTGAATTACCATTAGCAAGGATTACAAGGGTTTTACACTCATATGCAAAACTAAAGACATGCAGAAAGAATTTGCAATAGTAATGAGATTACTGACAATGGTTCAAACCAATGTTTACGCGGGTTGCATGTGCAAACAATCGCATAGAATCGACACCTTTGCAATTGGTAAAGTACCTTTTGTTAATTTTGAGAATTGAATGTAGGGTATCACTGTAGATACCTACTTACGTAGGGTTAGTTAATGAGGATCACCTTTATATTGTCATCACATTACTATATGCCTACATACCTAGCGATCGTATTAGGTACCTATGTTATCAATTTTTTTTTATTATAGAAAGGCCAATCAGGATGACCTCCCTCCGCCTGATGGTAAGCGGCCGTGAAATCCAAATATGAGGTTGACAGGCACAAAAGAACTAACAAAGTACCCATTGTGTCTGCCATCCTCACCCTGATGGCCTGCTGAGATGCCGTTTCACGCCCCGCCTAAAAGACCCCGGATTGTATGAAGGAGGAAACACATGAGCTGGTAGGGCATTCCATTTCATGATGGCTCGGGGCAGAAACGATATTTGGTTCACTGTATTTTTCTGCCTGCTTCATACTCAATATCGTCAGTGAAGTTCTAACACCACGTTAAGTCATTTTTTGGCGTTTTTGACATTTTGATGCCATTCGCTAGAGAATCGATAGACGCGGAATTTCGCCCAATCAGAATCGAGATACGACCAATAAAAACCTTAAAATTACGAAAAAGTAACAGCACGGAAGTCATAAAATGACCTACGCTTTGGAATGACCACGTAAGTCACAAATTAGCTTTTTTATTTTTTACTAATTTGCTGGTGGTTAGAGACTGGGAAGACGGATCGTTTTTAGTAATCAGAATTTAGTTGCGGCCATCAAAAACCTTTTAAATGTTGAAAAGGTAACAGAACTGAAGTCAAAAATTGAATTCTATTGGAAATAGCACGTAACTCTCCGATCAGTTTTTTAGCTTTCCTGAAAAGTTGCTTAAATTGACTTACGTGGTGTTAAGAACTTCACTGACGATATAGTATGTGTTATACTAACGTGTACCTACCTTTAAACCATAATAAATCATTTGGATAAATTTAACACGCTCTAATGGGTATATTTATATAGAAAAATTAAAATAAAAATCAAATTATAACTTGCCCAGTGGCACAAACGTGGGCGACCCGGAACATAATTATAAATGTACTATGAATAACGGAAAGCACGCCCAAAATTGACAACATGATTTTGTTGTAGTACCAAATTCATCAGATCCCTAATACCAGCTTTTGTTTTAAAAATAATAAAGCTTAATTCACACTCTCAAATTAGAGATTCACAGCTCCGTAAAATTAACATGTAAATGTTAATTCCCGCTATTTGTTAATCTAAGACGGTACATAATACTGTGAATTAACATAATCGAACCATTCGCCCGTATAGCATTGTTGCCCATTTGTAACAATGTAAGGGTAAAACTGAGTAAATTCAACTATTTTATTATGAAAGGGAAGGCTAGGGACCAACTTTATCTTTCGCTTAATTCCACCCTTATTAAAGTAAAAATAAAGTCTAAAATGATTCATAAGTCATTGTTGCAAATTAGTATGTTTGCTGAATTTTAGAAAATTTTGCCCAGAGGCTGGGACGATGACCCCATCGTGTGTAGAGATTAGATTCTAAATTTTATGTACTTTTTAATTAATAGTTGCAAACTTGAAACTTTGTAGACGTTTCATAGTGATTATTTTGTAGATAAATATTGTCGTCATCTAATTTTTAGTATGATTAAATTACATTTAAGTGAGAATGACACCAACGTAAGACGATCACGAAAGTCAAGGTCTATTTGTCAATGTAAATTAGTGCCTTTGATTAATTCAATGCAAAAAACTAGTTCAAGAATTGAATGATAATATTATGTATGTTTATTTTGTCTGTTTCATTTCATTAACAGGAATCATCTTTCTGTACTATTTATAAAGAGCCAAATCCTAGAGGCAACGTCAAGGCTTATGGTCCTTAGACAAATGTCTTAGCTTAAAGATAATCCGAAAACGCGAAACGCTTGCGCGATGTAATCAACACCTAGTGCCATCTATTGGTAGAAAGTCGAACTAATGTCCCATAACGAAGTGAGGGCGGGTCACTAGTCATTCATAATCCAGTTGGTTTGGTCCCCTGGTCAAGATATGCGTAGGTCAGACGGTATTCGCTTTATTGCTAATATCAGACAGGACTTACCAAATCCCGAGTCTTGGTCGTAGCATAGTTGGTGTTTGAGCTCTCCCACGAGCTACGCTTCGACATGAATGGGCCGGCTCAACCGGAGTGATACCATGGCCTCACAGAAAACCGGCAAGAAGCAGCACTGTGCTGTGTTTCGCTGCGTGAGTGAGGGTACCGGAGGCCCATTTTTTTTATATGTGAGGTGGCAGACAAGCAGACGGATCACCTGATGGTAAGCAATTACGCCGCCAATGGACACCCGCAACACCAGTAGAGTCACAAGTGGAGTCATTCCAGGGAAAGGCGAGTTAAAAGGTTAGCAGCACACTTGTGACTCCACTGGTGTCGCGGGTGTCCATGGGTGGCGGCAATTGCTTACTATCAAGTGATCCGTCTGTTCGTCTACCACTTATCGCATACAAATATTGGGCGCATAGTGCTTTGAAAGCCGTCCCGGCTTTGGACGCAAACGGCAGATGAGATGAGATGAGGTTTGCAGGAGTCAGTTTCCCTCCTCATCTTAGCGTGTAATTCCCAGTTGCGTTCAAAGCTGCCGCATGGGGTACGCTATGACTATGATCCCGGATTCAGGAAGTTCAAATGAAGCGATTGCCTTCTGACCTTCACGAGGAGACACCTTGGCTCGCTGAGCAAGCGGTAAGTAGGTACCCATGTATGATTTCTCATGTGATAGGTGGAAGACGAGCAGACGGATCGCCTGATTTATATTTATTTTTATTAGTTGATAGAAATGGGGTAATCCCCGCGTCTCATAGCTACTGCGACAAGTAGATGATCTATTTTGGCAGCCCCATAACCTATTACAGCACCTCATGTAGCTCTAGTTCCAGGATAAACCCGAGAATGGAGCTGATGGGGGAGCTTTTGATCTCGTCTGCTGAGATCATGTGCGCTCCTAGGTGCCGGCTTCTGCAGCGGTGCAGCGCTATGCACTCCGAGGACGTGGATAATCGTCCTCGCGACAGAACCTGCAGATTTTGGTGGATCGCCTGATGGTAAGTGATTGCCTCCGCCCACAGATACTCGCGACACCAGTGGAGTCCCAAGTGCGCTATCAACCGGATCTCCCGAATTGGGCCTCCAGTACCCTCACTCACGCAGTGGAACACAGCACAGTGCTGCTTCATGCCGGTTTTCTGTGAGGCCATGGTATCACTCATGTCGAGCCGGCCGATTCATGCCAAAGGGTAGCTCTCCTATGGTCACATAAGTTCCAGTCTATATAGGAATCTTTATTTATATTTCCGAGTATCAGTTTAGGAAGAGGTCAACGTAATAAAATAAAAATATAATAATCATAACTTTGAAATATGCAAAGTCCCATGGCAATAACACTTGAACTGCAAAAATAATAGAATAGAATTTGCAAAAAAACTGGTCCAGTCGTAAAAATAATGTCCAAACGTGGTGAGGTAATAAAACGGGCAATAATACCTTTTGTAAAACGACTGGCTGAATTGAAAGAGGGACACTGTTGTATGGACGTGAAATATGAGAGGAATTATATCTCCACAATGGCGCTGGAGGCACTGTCTGTCATAGAATATAGAAGACTTTGTTTTCAATACAAGACTTAATTCAATAGTTTTTTTAGATTTTCGCGTTGCATTATAACTATAATGTATCAATACGGGGATTAACGCCAGATTTAAGCCGTGTGGTCACCGGCAGAGTAGAATAGGCCACCCTCACTCTTACCGAGGTGTCGTAAAAGGCGACTAAGGTAAAGCTGCTGGCATGATCATCAGCACCCAGAGAAGGAAAACTCTGCATTTATATCAAAACCCTCGCCAACCCGTCTGCCAAGCGTGGTGAGTATGGCAATTACCCCTCATGTGATGGAGGGAGGCCCGTGCCCCAGCAGTGGGGACTTAAATGGGCTGACGATGACGGGGATTAACACGATATTTATTATGTGAAACAACATTGTGTACTCACATATTGGGCTTGACGTTTCGGCTACGTTACAGCAGCCGTGGTCACTAGCGGACTGAGTCAGTCCGCTTAAATAAAGACTTTATTCACCACGGGATCTAAGAAAATTTGCAGAAATATACTCGTTCTGATTCCTTTTACCATTGCGTGTTGGAACGAGACCGTATGGGCTTTAGTACGGTAATAAATTTAGATCGCGGTTTGAAATAAGGTGACTGAAGTCAAAACGTTTCTTAACAACACTATACTATAAACTAAAACAATGCTTATTTACCAAATAATAATAATAATATCCTCCAACAGATTACGGGTACGCCGCCCGATCGTAACGATCAGCCACGTACCCAGGATATATTATAGTGTTCAAGTGTGTGCGCAAACACAAGTGCACTCTCTATTCCCTTACCCTCATATTCCTATAGGACACTAGCGTGACACGACCGAAGAAGGATCGGGTGCAGGGCCAATGGCTTAATGTGCTTTCCAAGGCACACGGGTACAAGACAGCCAACTTTCAGACTACGGGCTAACACTAAGAATATCTTACCGAAAACTTAGGTACATTTTTTTTTGCCTGACCCAGTGATTGAACCCGGGACCTCTTGCGCAGCCGTCGCTTTAAAGTGTGAGGCAGTCAAAATACCAAATAA
Source organism: Marasmia exigua (assembly GCA_019059595.1). NCBI lineage: Eukaryota > Metazoa > Arthropoda > Insecta > Lepidoptera > Crambidae > Marasmia > Marasmia exigua. Next base: position 10,847,831 of record CM032479.1, on the reverse strand, counting down.
AATATTAGGTGAACATAAAAAATGCAAACCGGTTGTGTGTTTATTTATTTTGTCCACTACCGGACTTAAAGTTATCCAAAACTTATATATAATCTTTATGAATGAAGTGAACTCGTCGTCATCACCCCGAGTTATCGTCATTGATCTGGATCAGACAGTAGTTCTAAATTTAGGTATCAGATCAACCACAGCAACAAGGCAATAGTGAATAGGCAATCCTTGATGACTACATTATGTAGCTAGGTAACAACTGTATACCACACTATTTCGGAGATTGAGGTCAGTTACCAGTCAGCGTAACATAATCTCTTCATCTAATAATGTGAAGCTAATCTTAATAAATCATGGCAAGAGATAACTTTAAGTTAGTAGAGGTCCTAAGTTTAAAAATGTAGCAATGAAAGGATTTTTTAAAGAGCAAAAACAATCGGCATATTTTTTCTTTTAAAAACGTGTTCTTTTTTTAATTTGTATAGTTTATTATTTTTTTATAAATTAAAATTCATGGTAGTTCTTTTCTAGTTTTTAATACTTACCTAGTTAGTAATTAGTAGGTAATTACACAACAACAAAGATAAATAAGTAGGTTGTAATTTTGTTTAACCAAACACGATTGGCAAAAAAATTAATTTGATTTTTTTTATATTTGTAAAATTTTAAAATAATATTTAGCTTTAATCAGTTATTTTCCTTTGCCCTTTATATTATTAAAAATTCACCTAACCATCCCAGATCGTACTAATAATGAGCGCTACAGTTCAAAATGAATTCATTCGTTAGAACATTTTTTGCAATTAAACTAAAAACCAACTTTTTGCACCCCTGTCTTTAGCTTAATCTTGTTTCGGTTGTCATTTATCTTTCGGTTGCAAATTCAACTTTAAAAGTTTTCATTAAAGTTTAAAATAAGTATTTCAGAAGTTATCAGCTTTCTGTCACGTTAACTACTCGTACTAATGGTAACGTGTACAGCATTAGTATAATAAAGAGAACATATGGCTTTATAAATGGATAATAATCTTATCTTTCGGAGATAACAATTGCCAATGAATTTCTAATTGATTTCATAATCAATTAATTCCCAATGGGATCAAAGAACGGCATATTTCCCATTAAGGACCTGGCCAGTTTTGGCTCTTTTTATCTTTATTTTACAAATGGAACGATTAGTTAGCGTTTTATCTTATTGAGATAACATAAAATAAATATAAATATAATTTGATGGCCATTTGCACGGAATTGAATGATAATGATCCATTAGGCAGTATTGCTAAATTAGATCTGTTCATCATCAACATCGGAATTCCTATCTGGGATATTTTTGATATTTGTAAATTCTCTTTGGCAAATTGATGACAGTGAATATATAGTATTTCTTCTTTTGCATATAATATATGAAGGTTTCCTTACCGTGTTTGCTTTCACTAAAAAGCTAGTGGTCTTTATAAAACGGGATATGTATGTTAATTATAAGCATTTGAGACGTGGTGCTGGCGACGCATGCTCCGTATACCCTGGACTACGTCACCACAGTCTCAATTTTAGAAGAGCTTAAACTGCTATCAAAAGTCGCGTATCTCAAGTGTTTCATCATCATCAGCCCATTTAAGGCCCCACTGCTGGGGCACGGGCCTCCCTCAATCACATGAGGGGTAATTGCCATACTCACCACGCTTGGCAGACGGGTTGGCGAGGGTTTTGATATAAATGCAGAGTTTCCCAGAGGTGCTGATGATGATGCCAGCAGCTTTACCTTAGTCGCCTTTTACGACACCTCGGTAAGAGTGAGGGTGGCCTATTCTACTCTGCCGGGGACCACACGGCCCTCAAGTGTTTACCTGCAGCTAATGAGGTACTTCGGCCATATAGATCGCAGAGGTGGCGATAATATGGAGTAACTTGCGTGAAAGGTGGCGGGCAAGAGGCCAAAAGGAAGAAGCCCAAGAAGATGGGTAGACCAGGTGTCAGAAATGGCAATGAGCGCAGCGCTCTACCGCGCCGAAAACCGAAATAGGTGGAAGGAAGTCGTACACAGACTTCACGATCCTCAACAATGAGGAACCGACTGAGGAGCAGGACGTTGATTCAAAAACCATTGGTACGAAAGGTCGAGTTGATTTTGAAAATGATTTTTTTTCGAGACTAGTTTCTTAGTCATTGGATGACCGTTGATCTTATATTGTAATGATTAGTCGCCACAGTTTATATTCAGCTACGAAGACTATAACTATTCTGGATTGTTTGCTGTTTCGGAAGACACCTCCGATAGCGCCCTCCCGATAATGTCCACAACCGGGAATGCCCTATTTAGATAGCCGATGATTGATGAACCGGTATACATATACCTCATTGTATTGTGTAGTATGAAGAGTAGCAAGACAAACATCCGGTCCTGTGACCTTGTAATCAAAAACTTATGTTTATAATTTACGAGAAAACTATTTCACATTTAAATGTGCTTTGATTAAAGCGCTTAAGTGCTTTGTAAAATTGTCATGCTGTTAAAAATTGTGAAAATTCACAAAATTGATAAATTCATAAAATGACTCGCTCAAGTTCGAAAAAAGTCAATTGGATTATTTCGATTAATCATACACGATTAGTTTTTATTTTAAAGTACCAGGAGAGCAGAAATCAAAATAGAAGTGCCGATCGATTTTAGCGAGTCTACAAACAGTCGTAAATTGCCGAGGGCTATCGATGGTATAGGTACTGTCGCTTGTTAGTAAGCTCCCAAGTTCCTGAGCCAGGTTTGTCACTGTTGGCAGGACACAAGTCCGTGAACTATATTGGTCGAATTACGTAGCTTTATTTTGCAGTCGAATCGCTCAGCTAGGACTACGCGTTATACTTTTTTTATCACCCTGATGAAATGTCGCCAGCTCGAGATGTTGATGGGCCGACTCCCGGCGGACGGGTTATGTAGGGCTCTCCTTTGGCAGTGGACTGAGGTTTGGCAGAGGATCCACTAAAATACCAGGGGTAGTCCCTTCTACGCCTGAGTGGGGAGCGTCATCTTAACGTCCCTCCCCAGGCGGAGATCCGTTTACATAAATTAAGTGCCAGATTTTAAGTTTTTATTTGTCTGCTATCTAGGTGTAGTAAATCAATGTATTTAGGTACTTCGCTACAGACAAAAGTATTATTACGTATAAGAAGCCATCAGCTGCCATTTTCACAATTTAATCGAAAACCAGTAACTTTTGACAGACAACTTAATTACTAGGGTTCGATGAAATCTTATCTTGGCGATTGCATTTTGACATCTGCTTCTAAGATTTCAAATGCGTAACTTTGTATTGCGATTACGATTCCATTCATCGACCGGATGTTCTATTTTGGTGGACATTTGAATGACCCTATTCAATTTATTTAGCCTTTTTTCATAGAAACTTGTATTAATTTCAAGTTAAACTAGTAGGTACTGGTAGGACCGCATGACTTGGTCTATATCCCAGAGATGCACCAGCCATAGGTAGCCCAAAGGTCTGTAGGGTAAAAAATTGTAACCAGATCAGAGGCAATAAAATAAAGTTCTGTTACTAATAAGTTCTTTTTTTTTCATGTGATAAGTGGCAGACGAGCAGACGGATCACCTGATGGTAAGCGGTTGCCGCCGCGTTAGTGCGCTGCTAACGTTTCAAGCCCACTCCCCCCGGATTAGGCCTACAGTGCCCTCACTCACGCAGCAAAACACAGCACGGATCGCCTGGACGGAAACACTTCGGCATGAATGGGCCGGTCCGACCGGAGTGATACCACGGCCTCGCAGAAAACCAGCGTTAAGTACAACTGTGCTGTGTTTCACTGCGTGAGTGAGGGTACCGGAGGCCCATTCCGGGTGAAAGGGGGGTTAACAGGTTGGCAGCGCATTTGTGACTCCACTGGTGTCGCGGGTGTCCATGGGCGACGGCAATTGCTTGCCATCAGGTGATCCGTCTGCTCGTCACATATCACATTAAAAAAAACAATCGAGGAAGTCAAAATTCTATACCCCGCAGAAAAGGTAAGACTTAAGGTGACGGGTAGGGCACACTAGCGACGCCAATCGATTTTAATTTTTAGCTACTAAACCAGATCTATTTGAAACAACTCTCGGCATACATTTATACTATTTATTAAATAACCATGCACAAATGCGGACCCAACATTTGTACGCGAAAAATCGATTAACGCTAAAAGTGGCCGCTTTTGGCAGTAATCAATTTTTCGCGTACAAAAACGGACCCAACATTTGTGCATGGTTATTTAATAAATAGTGTAAGTGTTTGCCGAGAGGTTGTAACCCAGAAATGTTTTAAAATAGTTCCAGTTTAATATCTAACAATTAAAAACGAATGGTGTCGCTAGTTAGGGCTACCCGTCGCCTTAATAAAACCTACCTACTTTTGGTAGCAGTTGGCCGTATTTTTAAAGCATTTATTGCCTGACCTGATAGGTATCAGGTAAAATATTACACTTCTTTCTCCAGAAGACAGTGACCAAGTATGACATAATAAGCGAATGAAAAATTACTACGCCGTAGGGCTGTCAAAAACAATATCGCAAACCGAAAAATGTATAATTGTATTAAGGTGACGGGGAGGGCACACTAGCGACGCCAAGCGATTTTAATATTTAGCAACTAAACCGGATCTATTTTAAGCAATATCAGGGTTACAATCTCTCGGCAAACTTTTATACTATTTATTAAATAACCATGCAAAAATGTTGGGTCCAACGCGTACGCACAAAATTGATTCACGCCAAAAGCGGCACCTTTTAGCGTGAATCAATTTTTTGCGTACAAAAACGGACCATTTTTGATGGGATGAATGAGAGGTTGTAACCCCGAAATTGTTTAAAATAGATCCGGTTTAGTAGCTAAAAATTAATATCGTTTGGCGTCGCTAGTGTGCCCTACCCGTCACCTGTCCATTAGGACAGTTTCTTGTCAGGAAATCGTAAAAGTTTTGCGAGAATATTCTTGATAAATCGTATCATAAACTTGTCTGTGTAAATAAACCTAAAACTTTTTTTTGAGCCCATTACAAGTTTAAGACATATTTCTCAATTACCCCGTTAAAAAGGGAAAATTACTGTTCATAAATTATGTGTTAGCTCGAATAATAAAGTCAAACTTGTAACCCTTATTTCTGTAAGATAAATGAGCCGGCAACATTTTTAGCAATAGAGAACTAAAACAAAAACTGGGTTAATGGGACTCGAGATCACGTTTCCAGGATTCCGTATACAAGGTACCTTTAAAATTAAAAGCAGTCCATAGTGTTTATTCATAATGCAGTTGGAAAAAAAAGTTTTAATAAAAATTATTATTATAATTATGCATACATTATGTACGCACTGTTGGTCTAGTGGTCTAAGTACCGGGCCGTGATCTCAGGGTCCTGGGTTCGATTCCCGAGTCGAGCGAAAAGTATGTTTCAAATTTTTCGGAAAAAGCTCGGGTTTATAATTATAATGTCTAGTTACTATACGATACTGTACCTAATACTGTGGTTGTTGTCATCATCATCATCAGCCCATTTAAGTCCCCACTGCTGGGGCACGGGCCTCCCTCAATCACATGAGGGGTAATTGCCATACTCACCACGCTTGGCAGACGGGTTGGCGAGGGTTTTGATATAAATGCAAAGTTTTCCTTCTCTGGGTGCTGATGATCATGCCAGCAGCTTTACCTTAGTCGCCTTTTACGACACCTCGGTAAGAGTGAGGGTGGCTTATTCTACTCTGCCGGGGACCACACGGCCAACGTGCGGTTGTTGTTGTAATAAATAAATATTTTATTTTTTATTTTATAAATTGCTTTTCGCTATTATACACCGTGCTAATGAAAACTAACATTTTCCCCAATGAGTACAAGATAATGGAAAGTTTTTTTCAGAGAAAAAAATCACCTTTCTAAATTTGAAAAATTTAGAAAGGTGATTTGAAATTCTGATACTTCTTTACCTCAATAGCTTCACGTACTACTCTCGTGTTGTAATCACGATCAGTGCAGAGGATTTTAAGGGCGTGGAACTCCATCCAATGATTAACACCGCTTTCCAGCAGATGTTCTGATACAGCCGACTTGTTAATTTGTCTGTTTTTATATATGCTACTACGAGTATGTACCTACTTACATATGATAATAACCTCGTTTTATCCCGTGTATATTTATTATTTTTACAATGCAACGCGAATGTTTAAAATCTTGTATCAAATGTAATTATTCAAATAAAATGAGAGAGCTTACTCTTTTTTAAAAAGGCCGGCAACACATTTGCGATCTCTCTGATTTCGCAGATGTTCATGGGCGGCGATGATTACTTTCCATCAGGTGACTCGCTTGCTCGTTTGTCCGCCTCTAGCATAAAAAAAAAGATTGATTGTTAAAAACATAGAATAAAACAAAGAAGCCGAAGAAGCATCATAAATGCAACTTTCATCCCTTTGAAATATAGCGGAATCCTAAAAACAAAAAGTAAGACACCGTTACGCGCCGGTTAACTCCTTCGGAATGAGAAATTTAAAGTTAATTTTGTTTATGGTTCGTGGTGCTGTAAAATTGTGTTTCTTATTATTTAAGACTTGAACAAAAAGTTTACACTTACAGAAAGTTGTGTAAGACTACTGTCGTTTCTAAGGTACAGTCATGACCAGTGCAGTCAGCGTCAGATCTAGTTTCAACCCTGCAGTGGAAAAATAGCACTTGTGCCCTGGGGCACAAGTGCTATTTTTCCACTGCAGGAAATTACCCTTTGGACCGTCTTTATGTCTGGACATAAAGACGGTCCAAAGGGTAATTCGACGTGACGCCGTTTTTTTTTTTTTTTTTGGTAACGCAGAGAGAATGCCGCCGGCTCAGAAGGAACCGACGTCGGCACCGTTGGTCGGCGCCGCCTTATGCACACCCGGCCGCTGGGAGTCGGCCGGGTAGTGTGGGGCTCTCCCCTGGGGTTCTCCTAGGGGCATACCCACTAAACTCTCTGCGACAGTTTCCATCCCTCGCCCGGGAGAAACTCTCAGAGCGGGAACGCGGGCTATAGGACGAACCTTGCCACCGCGAACCCGCTCAGGGCGAAAGAGGCTCGCCAGTACGGCCTCTTACCAAACTCCGGTCCAACGGACCTAGGGCCTCTCCCACGGCCCACCAAACACCGCCCCCCGAATGGCGCCCACACTGCTGGCTGCAGTGCAAACACCACCGGGAGGAGGACTGCGAGTACCCTTCCCCACCCATACACTGCTGGCTGCAGTGCAGAGTGGGTTGGGGAAATAAAACCCACAGGCTTCAAAACAAAAAACGCCGCAAAACCCAACTCCGCTGGATGCGGAGCCGAGAAAATTGGCACCACCGGTCGACATTGAGCCATCCTGGCTAGACGACCCAACGCCGGACCTCCAGCACATGGCCTTACGGCCGCTGAGCCCGAAGGCTCTCCACCCAGTGGGGCCCACGTCGAAAACGCTATCACGCGTAGCGTGACGCCGGACAGGGCCCCGGGCCCAGAACAAAAAAAGGCCACAGGAGAGGGGTTTCCGATGCCCCAAACCGTGAGGCTGGTCCTAGGCCCCGGGGGGGCTCAACTGGGGGTCGACAGAACGACTCCAGGAGCCCTCCCGTGTATGTGCAGCTGTTAGCCGTCGAGTAGCAATGGGTGATGCCGATTACTACCCGCCGTTGCCCAGGGACGCCAGGACCCTTTCGGTAGCAGCTCCAAACAGAGCAAAAATACTACTGAAAGGGCCACACGAGGAGGCCGCCGCACCGTAGTCCCCTATTCGACGTGACGGCCGTGTGTCATCATCGTCAGCCCATTTAAGTCCCCACTGCTGGGGCACGGGCCTCCCTCAAGCACAATGAGGGGTAATTGCCATACTCACCACGCTTGGCAGACAGGTTGGTGAGGGTTTTGATATAAATGCAGAGTTTTCCTTCTCTGGGTGCTGATGATCATGCCAGCAGCTTTACCTTAGTCGCCTTTTACGACACCTCGGTAAGAGTGAGGGTGGCCTATTCTACTCTGCCGGGGACCACACGGCTACCGACGCCGTGTGTACAGTTTTAAATTAAGGCGACGGGTAGGGCACACTAGCGACGCCAATAGGGGCTTTCGCGTGTGAAATATCCGCTAGATGGCGTGCCTTTGAACCGAGGTCCAACTTCAACATCAATCATTGATTTATTCGTTAATTGACAATTTGTCACATCAAATCACGTCTAAAAATACCCAATCACCTTGTAGATGGTTCTCAGGCCTATGGTACGCCATCTTGCGGATTTTTTTGCACCCGATAGCCACCATTGATTTTAATGTTTAGCTGCTAACCAAATCTATTTTAAACATGTTCGGGGCTTCATTCTTAGGCAAACACTTATACTATTTATTAAATAACCATGCACAAATGTTGGGTCCGTTGTACTCGAAAAATTGATTCACGCAAAAGTGGCCGCTTTTGGCAGTAATCAATTTTTTCGCGTACAAAAACGGACCCAACATTTGTGCATGGTTATTTAATAAATAGTGTAGGTGTTTGCCGAGAGGTTGTAACCCAGAAACAATTAAAACGAATGGTGTCGCTAGTTAGGGCTACCCGTCGCCTTAATAAAACCTACCTACTTTTGGTAGCAGTTGGCCGTATTTTTAAAGCATTTATTGCCTGACCTGATAGGTATCAGGTAAAATATTACACTTCTTTCTCCAGAAGACAGTGACCAAGTATGACATAATAAGCGAATGAAAAATTACTACGCCGTAGGGCTGTCAAAAACAATATCGCAAACCGAAAAATGTATAATTGTATTAAGGTGACGGGGAGGGCACACTAGCGACGCCAAGCGATTTTAATATTTAGCAACTAAACCGGATCTATTTTAAGCAATGTCAGGGTTACAATCTCTCGGCAAACTTTTATACTATTTATTAAATAACCATGCAAAAATGTTGGGTCCAACGCGTACGCACAAAATTGATTCACGCCAAAAGCGGCACCTTTTAGCGTGAATCAATTTTTTGCGTACAAAAACGGACCATTTTTGATGGGATGAATGAGAGGTTGTAACCCCGAAATTGCTTAAGATAGATGCGGTTAAGTAGCTAAAAATTAAAATCGATTGGCGTCGCTAGTGTGCCCTACCCGTCACCTGTCCATTAGGACAGTTTCTTGTCAGGAAATCGTAAAAGTTTTGCGAGAATATTCTTGATAAATCGTAACATAAACTTGTCTGTATAAATAAACCTAAAACTTTTTTGAAACCCATTACAAGTTTAAGACATTTTTCTCAATTACCCCGTTAAATAAGGGAAAATTACTGTTCATAAATTATGTGTTAGCTTGAATAATAAAGTCAAAGTTCTAACCCTTATTTCCGTAAGATAAATGAGCCGGCAACATTTTTAGCAATAGAGAACTAAAACAAAAACTGGGTTAATGGGACTCGAGATCACGTTTCCAGGATTCCGTATACAAGGTACCTTTAAAATTCAAAGCAGTCCATAGTGTTTATTCATAATGCAGTTGGAAAAAAAGTTTTATTAAAAATTATTATTATAATTATGCATACATTATGTACGCACTGTTGGTCTAGTGGTCTAAGTACCGGGCCGTGATCTCAGGGTCCTGGGTTCGATTCCCGAGTCGAGCGAAAAGTATGTTTCAAATTTTTCGGACAAAGCTCGGGTTTATAATTATAATGTCTAGTTACTATACGATACTGTACCTAATACTGTGGTTGTTGTCATCATCATCATCAGCCCATTTAAGTCCCCACTGCTGGGGCACGGGCCTCCCTCAATCACATGAGGGGTAATTGCCATACTCACCACGCTTGGCAGACGGGTTGGCGAGGGTTTTGATATAAATGCAAAGTTTTCCTTCTCTGGGTGCTGATGATCATGCCAGCAGCTTTACCTTAGTCGCCTTTTACGACACCTCGGTAAGAGTGAGGGTGGCTTATTCTACTCTGCCGGGGACCACACGGCCAACGTGCGGTTGTTGTTGTAATAAATAAATATTTTATTTTTTATTTTATAAATTGCTTTTCGCTATTATACACCGTGCTAATGAAAACTAACATTTTCCCCAATGAGTACAAGATAATGGAAAGTTTTTTTCAGAGAAAAAAATCACCTTTCTAAATTTGAAAATTTAGAAAGGTGATTTGAAATTCTGATACTTCTTTACCTCAATAGCTTCACGTACTACTCTCGTGTTGTAATCACGATCAGTGCAGAGGATTTTAAGGGCGTGGAACTCCATCCAATGATTAACACCGCTTTCCAGCAGATGTTCTGATACAGCCGACTTGTTAATTTGTCTGTTTTTTATATATGCTACTACGAGTATGTACCTACTTACATATGATAATAACCTCGTTTTATCCCGTGTATATTATTATTTTTACAATGCAACGCGAATGTTTAAAATCTTGTATCAAATGTAATTATTCAAATAAAATGAGAGAGCTTACTCTTTTTTAAAAAGGCCGGCAACACATTTGCGATCTCTCTGATTTCGCAGATGTTCATGGGCGGCGATGATTACTTTCCATTAGGTGACTCGCTTGCTCGTTTGTCCGCCTCGAGCATAAAAAAAAATGTTTCAAAAACATAGAATAAAACAAAGAAGCCGAAGAAGCATCATAAATGCAACTTTCATCCCTTTGAAATATAGCGGAATCCTAAAAACAAAAAGTAAGACACCGTTACGCGCCGGTTAACTCCTTCGGAATGAGAAATTTAAAGTTAATTTTGTTTATGGTTCGTGGTGCTGTAAAATTGTGTTTCTTATTATTTAAGAATTGAATAAAAACTTTACACTTACAGAAAGTTGTGTAAGACTACTGTCGTTTCTAGGGTACAGTCATGACCAGTGCAGTCAGCGTCAGATCTAGTTTCAACCCTGCAGTGGAAAAATAGCACTTGTGCCCTGGGGCACAAGTGCTATTTTTCCACTGCAGGAAATTACCCTTTGGACCGTCTTTATGTCTGGACATAAAGACGGTCCAAAGGGTAATTCGACGTGACGCCGTTTTTTTTTTTTTTTTTTGGTAACGCAGAGAGAATGCCGCCGGCTCAGAAGGAACCGACGTCGGCACCGTTGGTCGGCGCCGCCTTATGCACACCCGGCCGCTGGGAGTCGGCCGGGTAGTGTGGGGCTCTCCCCTGGGGTTCTCCTAGGGGCATACCCACTAAACTCTCTGCGACAGTTTCCATCCCTCGCCCGGGAGAAACTCTCAGAGCGGGAACGCGGGCTATAGGACGAACCTTGCCACCGCGAACCCGCTCAGGGCGAAAGAGGCTCGCCAGTACGGCCTCTTACCAAACTCCGGTCCAACGGACCTAGGGCCTCTCCCACGGCCCACCAAACACCGCCCCCCGAATGGCGCCCACACTGCTGGCTGCAGTGCAAACACCACCGGGAGGAGGACTGCGAGTACCCTTCCCCACCCATACACTGCTGGCTGCAGTGCAGAGTGGGTTGGGGAAATAAAACCCACAGGCTTCAAAACAAAAAACGCCGCAAAACCCAACTCCGCTGGATGCGGAGCCGAGAAAATTGGCACCACCGGTCGACATTGAGCCATCCTGGCTAGACGACCCAACGCCGGACCTCCAGCACATGGCCTTACGGCCGCTGAGCCCAAAGGCTCTCCACCCAGTGGGGCCCACGTCGAAAACGCTATCACGCGTAGCGTGACGCCGGACAGGGCCCCGGGCCCAGAACAAAAAAAGGCCACAGGAGAGGGGTTTCCGATGCCCCAAACCGTGAGGCTGGTCCTAGGCCCCGGGGGGGCTCAACTGGGGGTCGACAGAACGACTCCAGGAGCCCTCCCGTGTATGTGCAGCTGTTAGCCGTCGAGTAGCAATGGGTGATGCCGATTACTACCCGCCGTTGCCCAGGGACGCCAGGACCCTTTCGGTAGCAGCTCCAAACAGAGCAAAAATACTACTGAAAGGGCCACACGAGGAGGCCGCCGCACCGTAGTCCCCTATTCGACGTGACGCCGTGTGTCATCATCGTCAGCCCATTTAAGTCCCCACTGCTGGGGCACGGGCCTCCCTCAAGCACATGAGGGGTAATTGCCATACTCACCACGCTTGGCAGACAGGTTGGTGAGGGTTTTGATATAAATGCAGAGTTTTCCTTCTCTGGGTGCTGATGATCATGCCAGCAGCTTTACCTTAGTCGCCTTTTACGACACCTCGGTAAGAGTGAGGGTGGCCTATTCTACTCTGCCGGGGACCACACGGCTACCGACGCCGTGTGTACAGTTTTAAATTAAGGCGACGGGTAGGGCACACTAGCGACGCCAATAGGGGCTTTCGCGTGTGAAATATCCGCTAGATGGCGTGCCTTTGAACCGAGGTCCAACTTCAACATCAATCATTGATTTATTCGTTAATTGACAATTTGTCACATCAATCACGTCTAAAAATACCCAATCACCTTGTAGATGGTTCTCAGGCCTATGGTACGCCATCTTGCGGATTTTTTGCACCCGATAGCCACCATTGATTTTAATGTTTAGCTGCTAAACCAAATCTATTTTAAACAATGTTCGGGGCTTCATTCTCTAGGCAAACACTTATACTATTTATTCAATAACCATGCACAAATGTTGGGTCCGTTTGTACTCGAAAAATTGATTCACGCAAAAAGTGGCCGCTTTTAGTGGTAATGCCTAATTCGATTGCAAAAGCAGACCAATTAGACTATGAATAATAATAAACTATAACTATTAAATAAATAGCATAAGTGTTTGCCGAGAGACTGGAGCCCCGAAATTGTTTAAAATAAATCTGGTTTTAGTAGCTAACAATGAAAATAAATTGGCGTCGCTAGTGGGATATTTAAGCCAAAGTCCTAATTGCGGAGACGTCTATTAGGAAAGTTCCTTAAGTTTATTATGTATAGCCGTTATGCTTATTGAAATAAGTGTCAATATTTTTAATTAAGTAACCATTAAAGTAATTAGACATTTCTGAATGCGGTAGTTACATCAACAATGACATAAAATACCCTACCTTGTTCTGTTCTATCAATACCCTACCTTGTATTATTTTAAATGGAGTAACTGATTATTTTCGCTCTCAGAGGGGTTTTCCTTTTTATTTAAACCCACGTGCGGAGTACCTACTTATTTAAAGAGATGTGTGACCTTGAGTGCGCAGAAACCATTTTTAGTATAAAGTGAGATATTTTACAAGTGCGCAAACTAACGGTCAGCGTTAGGATTACGTGGCGCGGCCTGTAGGATCCTTTTGGGATCGTTATCAAGTTACCAATGTGCGGCGAGGATCCTCATAATCAATTAAGGCAACCCACTTGCTTGTTCGCCACCTTCCCTAAAAATTCACGCATTCAACCTTCAAGACATCCCAACATGTTTTTGTTTTTTCTGTCCAATTAAAATCTCGACAAAATTGATTCCCACCCCTGTAGTGTTCTTTCTGTGTAGATAATAGTGTTGTAGCAGGTACTATCAATGGTATCGAAAATTGCGCAATACTGCTGAACTTTAGCGATAGTATCGTAACCGGTACTTTGGATATTACCGATGCCTATCTGTAGTAAGTAAAGCGAAAAAAACGTCGATACTGTCATAATTTGATAGATAGCAATAAGGTAGAAACAAGATGCAATATTTCAATAGACCCAAGATAATATCGCCTATTATTCACTATATGCACTATTGCAATAGCGATTGTTGTTATAAAGCAACTTATTTGTTCTTCTTCTTTTTCTTCAAGTACAAAAAAAAATACAAAATCATCTTCAATGTCAATCATCTAGGTAATGAAAGTTTAAAAAACACACATAAAACGTGTAAGTCTGTCCGTTGCTTCGATATCTGAAATCGAGTTAGAGATTTAATTCATTTCGATTCGAAGGGGACGCGTTGAGTTGATAATCGAGTCGAGACATCACTACTCTTGCAACCGGCCGCGACAAATTTGATAAACCCAGCGAGGTTGATTAAAATGTTTTAAAATTTAATATCACTTGGATTACTTTCCGTCGGAAATAATTAAGGAATGACAGGAGTTGTTAGGGTAATTAAATCTGGGCAGGCAGGGACAGGGTAACGAGCCGTGATAGTTGAGGGAACCATCAGAAGTTTTGATTGTAGTGATTACAGCTTGTGCATCCGTGTGCGTAACGTTTTGGGGGAGTGTCGTGACTTGTGGTGGAATTAACACAAATTACTGGTGAAGAAATTTATATTGCAAAGTTCCTTTTTAGAGCCCCTTCACGGTTCAGTGGCGCCACCAACAGATTTTTAATAATGGCCGATACGCCAAAAAAGATGTATTAGCATTTCTATACGATTTCCGAATAAAGAAAGAAAAAAAAGATGACCCAAAATTTCTACCTATCATTAAATGTGTGTTTTTATTATTATATTTATTTTTTTAATTATTAATCAATATTCCGGAAGTGACGTAATCCTGAGGCTCAACGTATTGTGATGTCGGTGCTATACGTCCAATAAAAACAGTTTATTATAAATTACCTACATATATATGTCAATGTTTTTTTTTTGATGCTTGACGTTTGGTTTATCTTTTTTTTTAATTTGTCATGCTGAGTGATGACGTCACAGGAGAATTTTTACATTATTTTTCTGCAATTTCTTTTAGACTAATCTAGAAATAGTAGGTACTTTTCTTTTCGGAAAATGTTTTTTTGTCGTATTGTCCATTATAATGAAATGGAGAGAAAAAATTGATCAAGGTATTTCAAATTAAAAAGGATATTTTTTTGATTTTTCAAGCTTATTATGAATACGCAAATTCATGCTACAATCATTTCTAGCAAGCATTAAAATAAAAGCTTGTAAAAAAGTGGCTACTAGAAATTTAATTTAAGCTTTTATTATGTACAGACAGCCCGACACAATCGATACAAATCTGTCAAACCAATTCTTATCTTAATACGGAACACATTTCGTTCAGTATCATTTGAGGAAATTTGCCATATTGCAGTAACCTGTTGAGTCCGTCTTTTTCTAAATTTTGTGTTAAATGTTTCAGAAATACACCTTAACTCTTAACTTATTGGAGTGACAAGACAATGACAAAGACTGGCTGGATAATACAAAGCAGAAAAAGCGTCGTCGTGTCTTGCCTCCCCCAGCGGATGCAAGGTGGCCTTGTGAAGTTGTGATCGATGTGGCAAGATATGCTTCGACATGAATGGGCCGGCTCGACCGGAGTGATACCACGGCATCACAGAAAACCGACGTGAAGCTGCACTGTGCTGTGTTTCGCTGCGTGAGCGAGGGTACCGGAGGCGGAGGAGGAAAGGAGGGTTTAAAGGTTAGCAGCACACTTGTGACTCCACTGGTGTCGCAAGTGTACGTGGGCGGGGGCCTTGCTTACCATCAGGTGATCTGTCTGCTCGTCTGCCACCTATGACGTAAAAAAAATGTCGAGCAGCAATAGGGCTTTACAGCCATCAACGCCGATGTGGGTTTCCACCAACCTCTTTGTGCTGCATCAATCATCTTCTAGATGCTGTGGGCAATGATTGAAGAAACCATTAACTATATTTTGGAACTCAGATATATTTGAGACCCTATCGGCCAATGGACCATCATCGTCATCGTCAGCCCATTTAAGTCCCCACTGCTGGGGCACGGGCCTCCCTCAATCACATGAGGGGTAATTGCCATACTCACCACGCTTGGCAGACGGGTTGGCGAGGGTTTTGATATAAATACAGAGTTTTCCTTCTCTGGGTGCTGATGATGATGCCAGCAGCTTTACCTTAGTCGCCTTTTACGACACCTCGGTAAGAGTGAGGGTGGCCTATTCTACTCTGCCGGGACCACACGGAAATGCCAATGGACCAAATGGGAGTCTAAGTGCGGAAAAAGGAGTCCACTTTACATTACATGACCCTATCAGCCGGGACCTTATTGTCAGAACTTCTCATTACGGAAACCCTAGCAGCTGGTTAAAAATAGGCACTTTCATCTCGATACCTATGTAACATCAAAGTCAAGGTAATGAGGCTGAGGTAAAAGCCTAGTATGCGTCAGAAAAGCCCTTATTAATTCATCTGAGGCCTTTGTGCTATTGAAATCGAAATGAAAGTGAATTTTGTTTGAAATCGCGGTTGGAGAGTAAAAACTTGCAGATGAACGATGGTGGCTCAGTGGATAA
The DNA here is from genome assembly GCA_019059595.1 of Marasmia exigua. Lineage (NCBI taxonomy): Eukaryota > Metazoa > Arthropoda > Insecta > Lepidoptera > Crambidae > Marasmia > Marasmia exigua. Next base: position 10,831,674 of record CM032479.1, on the reverse strand, counting down.
GAACGCGCTTTCTACACGGGGGTTGTGGTTGTAGCTCTGTATTTTTCAAATCCTCACGAATTGATTGAGAAAACATCATGAGGAAACATGCACGTTTGGCATAGTTTCTGAAACGTGTGACCATAATTTAAATTGGTCTGGTTCCCATAAGGTCAGACGGCAGAGATCCTGAATCATGGTCCAAACGTACCCTAGGCTTAAGGTGACGGGTAAGGGTACTAGTGACGCCAATCCATTTTAATTTTAAGCTTCTAAACCGGATCTATTTTAAACAATTCTGGGATTACAACCTCTCGGCAAACACTTATACTATTTATTAAATAACAATTCACAAATCCTGGATCCGTTTTTGTACGCGAAAAATTAAAATTCGATTCGGTGATTCAAAATTCGAGACCAAACAGTTAACTATAAGTATTAAATAAGTAAGTTGTGATCGATGTGGCAAGATATGCTTCAGCAATGGGCCGGCTCGACCGGAATGATACCACGGCCTCACAGAAAACCAAATAATATCTGCGCATTAAAACGAGTGTCAATGGTAATTTATAACATACCTTGGCTCCAACTATAAAACGGCCATACCACCTATATTTGCATAGGTTTATTATACTACGTCGGTGGCAAACAAGCGAGCTGCTTGCCTGATGGTAAGCGATTACCACAGACATAGACCGCAGTCTACGGACTCAGCAATTCCGGAGGACACGCGTTTACGTGTGTGGTGGTGTGGGTGTGTAGGTGTGGTGAGGCCGACCTCTAATAAAACACTCCTTTTTTGAAGAACTAGGTACCATCTCTTTTAACAAGACAAATGCGAATGACTCTATTCTAATTACAGGAGCCTAATGCTCGTGATATTTGAAAACATGGCGGATGTCATACGAAATCCATACAAAAAGAAACAATTTTTTAGTGATAAATGTCGTATGATAAAAAATGTCACGAGCACTTGGGCTCTAGGTCTTTTTGTAATCTCCTACATCTAATAACGCTTTTACCTAACTCCAACTTTAACCCATCTACGTTGTAAATGTGCTCAAGTTTGGACACGTCAGTTTGTGGTGACAAATTTTGCTTATTACAAAGTTTTACAACAACCGACTCAACCGTACTTTCGTTTTATACGTGACATTCAAAGAATTAAATGCAAATATCATTCTGAGCCAAGCAGCCTTTCATCCAGACTGTATACCCAGTATGACTGTATACTGTACAGTAAATCCGTTGAGGTTTCCTTTGTCGAGGCGAATGTAATGAACATTTTCAACTTATCTCAAAGCAGAAGCAACGTTTTATTACATTCTCTCATAATCATTTTCAAGCTCCAATTAAATTTATTTTGAAGACTTAATTTTCATTTGTATTACTCTACACGAACACGTGGCGAGTGGAATACCTATTTTTTCTACGTCTGTGGTTTCACTTTATAAAGTAATAAAGAATTGAAAACTTTACACTTTTAGCACAGAATAATTCTTTTAAACAAAACAAAACAAGCATAATCTATATTAAAACTGGGCGGTCGCTACACATTTACTTACTAGATCGAGTTAAAAAAATACCTCTTTTTACCAAAAGTAGACCTATAGAGGGGAAAAATTGGTCTGGCCTTGTTGTAGGAAACGTGGTGGCGTAATGAACAGTGCCTGTAATCTTATGTACCTACCTATCTATTTACATGGGATTATTACCATTTATACAGTTGGTGTTACTAGAAAACTGGACCAAATAGCTGTTAGGTAACTCCTTCCGTTCAAACCTACTGACGACTTTGAACAACTTCACTATACATTTTTTATTATCAATCATGTTATACCTACCCTCCCGGCTGCCGCGAGTTTTTGCGTTCAGTTAGTTGATGGTAAATTAGGCGATAACATCTAAAGGTTTTTAACACTGAACCCGGATTCCAGAAATAAAGAGTTAAAAATATATTTTACAACCCCAGGTAGGCTATCATTTTCTTATTTTCCATAGTTCACTATTCAGGGCACTTTATTTGTTGCAGTATTTGTCGCTGGCAGGTGTCACAAACCATCCAATATTTCAACACGTTGATTCATCTGTACGTAGCGGGTGAAAATTGGCGTCAACGCGAGACTCGACCTAACAAACTGTTGAGGTTTTCCAACTAGCATGCACAGTGTCGCTTGCACTTGGTATTTGTTGCTCAGCACTATGGTTGATTTTACAGAAAGATTGATCATAATATTGTGTGCATGTGTAAATTGTCAAACCAAATAAATAATAAAAAATATCTGTTTAGGTAGATAGTCGTATGTATTATTTATATATAATACACACAATGAAACATGTGCAAAATTTGTTGCTGATATGGGTATGCAATGCATATTTAAGTATCACTCTAAAAAAAAAACAAGTGTACGTGTGTATAAAAACATGGTATATTTTCTTCTTTTTTATGGTGAATTTTATAAAAACCCCGTATTATCTCTTCGAGTCATTTCCTAATGCATCCAAAGCCGCCGCTTTAGAGCTCAGGGTATCACTTGAACCATGATCCAGGATTTGGCATGTATGCCTATTTGACCATCGTGATTAACTATAGAACGTCCCTCACGAAGTTTTCACTTGCGTCAGCGCTAAGCTAATGATAGTTATAGAATGGTAGATAAAAGAAGATCTAAAAAAAACCCGAGCTAGGATTAGTATCCTGGGACAGTTTATAGGCTGATACTAGTGTATCAGCCTATAAACTGTCCCATTGCAGGGCAAAGGCCTCCATCATAGAATTCAAGTTATCGCTACTATGATGGGATTAAGCTTAATCACCACGCTTGCCAAATGCGGATTGGTGATCACAAACCCGAGCTATGTTCGAAAAAATGGCAACATACTTTTCGCTCGACCCGGGAATCGAACCCAGGACCGGTACGGCCCGGTACTTAAACCACTAGACCAACAGGGCGCGCTAGGATACACAAATTTTTAAATCGTTAACCAACCAACCATAAAGCACATAATATTTTTATGTATTTTTGTCCAGATAGCCCTCTCCGTTACACAGTGCCGCACAGTGTCTTGTACGTAGCTCGCGCGTAACAAAGCGAAACTGCCGTAGTTGATACTGTGCAATTTGCGTTGCGGTTCATGTTTTGTTCGGACACTGCACTTTTCGCATCCATTTTTTATTTGTTTCCATGAATACTTTCGTACAGTGTACAGTAATTAGGCTAGGATCGGGCGTTGTGCTAAGTGAGAAAAAGTGAATGAGAAAAAGCTCAAACCGGCTCATGAAAGTTACATTTGACAAAAAATATGTTAATTTATTAAATATTGCCTAAAGCTGATTTGAAGTAATCAAATATTTTTAAATATTTCACAACATCACATACATTGATCTGACTCCGAGATAGGTAGCTCAAGCACCTGTGTTACGGATATCAGAACCAACAGTGGGATTACAAATGTATACATAAATTACTTTATTTTTTTTGTAAATATATACTTATAATATATAGAAAACACCCAGACCAATACAAACAGACATGTTCATGCACACAAATGTTTGTACTGTGCGGGGATTGAACCCGCAACCCTTGGACCAAAGGCAGCGTTTACTACCACTGTTCCAAACGGGTCGTCTCAAACAATTTACTAGGTATAGAACTTTTAAATTTCATTTTCATTTTAGTAAAATCGAACTCTACTCAGCTCAGCTGATCGTATAGAATTAAATAAATGAAAATTGCTTAGGGATGCCTCATTCACTCAACAAACTTTCTAAATTCGGTAACAACAATGAAATAATGTGAACGGTTCAAAGAATAATAATGTCTAATACATTAAAAAATATATTTTTTTTGTTAAAGAATCCGTCACATTTCCATTATAACAAAAAAATTCAAAAATTCAAAAGGGCTACTCGATGGCGTTCCACGCGTGCCGAAATTAAAAAATAATCTTTTGTCGACCCTGTATTTGACAATGGGAAGCGAAAAGTACAATTTTTACTTTTAAAATTCAAGTGTCCAGGTTCATTGAGGTGCGCGTGCACAGCAAAATTAATTATTTCCATCAATCACTTTCGTGAATTGTGTCGGATGCGTTGGCCCAGTGGGTTTTGTCCCAACTATCATGGGACGGGTTATCAAAAAGGATTAGGGATGTATTTAATGTCAATTTGGATGTCGACAATTATGTAATCCTGCGTCTTGCGTGATCTTATTATTTTCTTGATTGACGTACTTATTGATAAATAGCTCTATGGACTAATGAAACATAATTTTATAATTATTTACTCCCTAAAATGTACTGGTGATATTATTTCAAAATGAGAGAGTATGTATCCATTTAACTGAGTTAAAATAGTGTAGATATCTAACACGAGTTTGTTATAAATATATTAGATAAGATACCTATATCCAGATACCAGATATATAGAGATTCAGAAGAAAATCATTAAAATAAGATCTACTTTAATGATTTTCGAGAGCATCATTACAATGTCGATAAATTTTTTTATTCAAGACATCGATGTCGACATTATATAAAAATGCATTGATGTAACCATACCCATCCCTAGGAAGAGCGAATGTAACATGGTTTTGTATTTTAATGTATTGTGCGTCAACCCTTCCATTAGCAAGAGGTAAAAAAGAGGTGAAAAATACCGAGTTGTGACGTCGCACCGGGCGTGCGAGCGGATGGGCGGAGATACGGGAACAATATTTTGAATTTTTGTGTGATAAGCTGGGAGGGTTAGGGTCGGTGACCTAACGAGAGAAATCAGAGAAAAGAGAAAAAAAATATATAATCGAACAATCTCAACCATGCCAATCGGTTCGTTTAGTAATTTTACAATTTTAAGTAAGTAATTCGGAAGTGGTTAAGTCAAATATCTCTGAAGTGGTCCTTAAGTAGAAAGTCATTCGAATACTTAACTCACAAGTACAAGGTGTATCTAGATCAAATATTGAGCGATCAAGCGCTCACTGATTTTACTGAAGATCAGGTGACTCGAGTCTGAGCCCCTTATTGCAAATCGCGAGCTAAGGATAGTCCCAAAACAAAACTTGTGCCAGCCTCTTTTGACATTGCGTGTTGGAACGGGATGACATGAGCTTTAGTACGGGAATAAGTTTAGATCACGATTTATAATAAAGTGGTGAGGGTGTTACCACCAACCAAACTTCAGATCGATTAACGTTGTTTGAAGATAATTATAATAATAATAATAAATATTTTACAACATCACATACATTGATCTGACTCCGAGATAGGTAGCTCAAGCACCTGTAATACGGATATCAGAATCAACAGTGGGATTACAAATATATACATATAATACTGTTCTTTTGTAAATACATACTTATAATACATAACAAACACCCAGACCAATACGAACAAACATGTTCATGCACACAAATGTTTGTACTGTGCGGGGATCGAACCCGCAACCCTTGTATCAGAGGCAGCGTTCACTACCACTGTTCAATCGAGTCCTCATGATGATGAAGATGATCGTTTAGTTAAGGTAGTTTTTAATGTTTGATAGATAGCGTTCCGAAACTATGACTAGCTAATTAATCGGTCTAATAAGCAATTCATTGAAAACTATGTAATATCAAAGATCAATCTAAATGGACGAACCCCTTCTACCATTGATTGATGGCATCAATCAGCCGATTGAGAGAATTCAACCCTTAAATATTGTCACTTGATTTTTTCCGATGTCATTCGAATCACCCGAATGTAACTAAAGGCGCATCACCACCTGATATTTTTGAGCATAGCATAGCATAAGCTGCAAGTTTTCGGGTCGGTGACCTTAATCTGATCCGCCCACTGTGTTTGTGATGATAAATTGGGGAAACACTCAGTACCTTTCATTTTTCTTGCAAAGCTAGCGACAACGTAGTGGATAGCCAGCTTTAGAAGAAAAATAGAAAACTTGTATTTTTTCCTTCATTTGTCATAGGTGAACATTTATTATGCAGACACATTGTCTAGAATCATGACGTCTCTGTCTGAGTTGTGTTGAAAGAGTGTACAAAAATAGATAGAATTAGAAGGGTGGCTATTCTAAGTGTTTGGTAAATGACACCTGCATGTAGATTGTATGCTTGTTGTTATTACATGCTTATTTGAATTTAAATACTCCACTGAGTATGCATATTTTTTTCTGTCAACAAAATTACCTATACCTTTGAATTGCCGGTTTTTCTAGACACAATAAGATGTGTAACTCCTTTAATAAGCAAAAATTCACTATACTATAATTTTATTTAGATTTAAGACTATATTTTAAGGTTTATATTAAAAAAAGATCAGATATTTGTGATTGTATTTGTGATGCAAAAAAATCCTTCCATTTTTTTTGTTTTATTTAAAAATATTTTTTTCTGATCAAAATATCTTATACGGTTCTACGTTGTAGTAGCATTAATAGTTACTTTACAAATTAAAAAAAAAAACAATTAGAATGGAAAATACAACTTCTAAGAAAATCGCCACACAAAGTGACAATTTCATTTCAAGACCAAGATTTATAAGCGTTATAACGTGTTCAGAGCGATGGTGGTTCAGGAGAAAAAAACTTGCGCATTCCGAAAGGGAGGTCGTCAACTCAATCCGAGCAAGCACTTTTAGGGTTTTAAACTTTTCTACCAAAGCTACCGAGCTCTTGAGAATCAACGTGAGGAAATCTGCACGAAAACCTGCATGTTTCGGATATTTTAACAAAGTGGATACGTAGAAATTGTTGAGATAATTATCTAGTTAGTCTCGTTAGCCTGTGTAAGGGTTGCGAAGGTCAGACGGCTTCAGAAGGTTCATTGTATTGAAAAAACAGTAGATTACTTCATAGAAGGTATTCAATAATGTTTTCTAAATATGTCGATCTAGTAGGTTCTGTGCTTTTCTCGCGGAACTTTCTACCACGTAGCTCAGTTCTGTGGAACGGTTTGACTGCAGGAGCATTTCCCGACGGCTACGACTGAGCGACTTTCAAGAGAAGAGCGTAGGTTTTTTTTTAAAAAGGTTAATACATTAGCCATCTTTCTGATTTTGCAGATGTTCATGGGTGGCGTTGATTACTTTCCATCAGGTAACTTGCTCGTTGGTCGCCTCTAGCATAAAAAAGTATTTATTTAATTACAGAACGAGGAAATCACCCGGTAACTTCAATAATAATTTAAGCATCCCAAATTAATTCAGAAATATTATACCAAAAAGTACCCTTCAATATTTTTTTGTCATTACGACAGACATTCATCACGACGTTCATAATTTACATATGTACACAGGCGATAGTTTGAATGTGACAGCAATCTATCACCGGTGACAATGCGCGCGCGCCCCGCTATCACGACCTTACACTATACGAGTATATTCAGTATAGACACTATTTTTGACGCTTTTTAGACTGCGCCGTTTTTTTGCTATCGCCATGTATCGCACATCAGATTACTAGCCGTGGGAGAGCCAAGCTTTGGCATGAATAGGCCGGCTCGACCGGAGAGGTGTCACGGCCTCACAGAACACCGTCGTGAAGCAGCACCGTAATGTGTTTCGCTGCGTGAGTGAGGGTTCCCCCAATCCAGGGGAATGGAAAGTTTAAAGGTTGGCAGCGCATTTGTGACTACACTGGTGTCCCAGGTGTCCATGGGCGCTCGTCTGCCACCTATCACATAAAAATAATTGCCAAAATCTGTCGAATTTTTCACTTGATTGGCTAAAAGATCAGAGTCGATAGATTTTAAAAATATAACCCATAGTAAGAAAAAAAACAACTGAGTCCCAGATTACGCGAGTACAATGGAGGGCAATCTCTACCTATTTTCATTTCAATCCGATACTACAAATAAAAATAATTTTAAGGGTTTCTTCGTATAAACCGACCAAGATCAGAAGGCACTTCAATGACATTAACATAAGGGCGATGTACAATATTTTATTTAAGAGAAAATGTCCAAAGCACTGACACTAAAGGAAACAGCGTTAGAATGAATGACTATACTTTTATTGCACTCAAAGTACAAATGAAAACTTAAGACTAGGTATCACAGGAGATGTACAACGAAGGCGGCCTTATCACTATGAGCGATCTCTTCCAGGCAACCTTTGGTAAGTTTGGTGGTTCCCACTTTTGCTACGTGCAAAATAACCGTGATCGGATTATACGAAATGTAAATACCTATGGTAAACAAAAGCATTCGCCATTTTCTCGTTTAATAAATACGGGAATAAAAAATCAATAGACGTTTATGACGTCATGCCACAGTGTTTCCGAATGTTGTCAAAAATAACTCACCAGACGTCATATTAAATGTAAATATCAATGATGGGCCGGAGATACCTCACTATTGTTATGTGTGCGTACGACGAATACATTTTGACATGACAATGCGTCTGCGCATCTCTTTTTAATAAAAAAAAAACTCGTTTGCATTCTGACGTTTGTCGCCTATTGTGGCAATGGACAGGAATATTCGGATTCAAACCCCCTGTGTTATTTTATGACTATTGATTAACTTGTTGTTTATGATTTTTGCGTGTTAGCAAAAATGTAAATATTGGGTGTGTGTACTTGAATAGCCTGATGGCGCCTTTGATCGTGACACAAAGGTCGTGTGTCTGAATCCTAGTCTGGATAAACATTCGTGTTACGAACTCTTGTGTTTTGTCAGTACCTGGGGTTTATAATAATATTAATAATATCTATTTTAATTTATATTTGTAATTCTTTCGTCGATACTATCATTACAGGTGCATAAGCTATGGACTTACTTCTGAGTCATGTCATTTATAAGTGCTGTTGTCTAGGCATGGCTTAATTTTGGAAATAGATTACCAAACATTTACCAATAATTTTAAGATTAATAGAACCTAAAATACTTATAATGTTTTTCGATAAAATTGATTCCCTGAATGAAAAACCATGTCTGCTATAGTTACTAACAAGTATTAATGTCCTCCAAACCGATATTTCGGTCATGGCGGCCAATCTCAGCGATCAGCCATCGACGCAGGACATATTATAGTGCAAAAGTTTTTGCGCAGACACAAGTCCACTCTCTATTCTCCTACCCTCTTATTTCGATGGGGCACTAGTGTAACACGACCGAAGAGGGATTAGGTGCAGGACCAACGGCTTAACGTGCTTTCCGAGGCACGGGGGTACAAGACCGCCTAACTTCCAGACTCCAGGCTTACACTGAGAATTTCATAACAGAAAAACTCAGGTACAAATTTTGGCCCGACCCGGGGACCCCAAGCGCAACCGTCGCTTTAAAGTGCGACCCACTAACCATTGCGCTACCGAGGCAGTCACTAACAAGTATTACAAACTATAAAAATTAACTTATACCTACCAATATTTTGTTACCTATAAGTTACATTGTGGACAAACCACAGCGGTTTGTTATAAGTCTTTGTATGTGATAATAAATAAAAAAATAATAATAACACAGAAAATAAATACATATTGAGGAGAATTAAGTAACCAATGATGATGAAACGACGTTTTTATGGCATCATAGTCTTGCCAATAATTTTATTAATCATAGCCGAAACTTTGATGTAATTCAATACGACAGTTTATTCTAAGGGATAAAATGAAAAAGGAATTCCTTTTTTATTTCAAAAGTGAAGCAATCATTCATGAAGCCCGTTTGAACAATAGCAAAAAGTGACTGTGTCAAATTTGATAGGGTGCAACCAGAAGGGGAACAAACTGCAACACACCATTAACACCTGCGAAGTCAAGTATTTTAGCCGATTTAGAAATAATATAACAATTGTCGGTGTTGCCAACTTGAGGTCGACCACTTGCACCTAAACGAGCAATTGAATTTGGTAATCCTTTGCGAGAGGACATTTAGGCCTAGGAGTCTATTTGGCTTAAATTTTGGTCAAAAATTGATATTTCTGCATTTAATATTTTTTCGACTTACTGACTGGCCCAACGGCGCATTTGGCAGTGGCCTTACCTTATACTCCAAAAAGGTCGTGGAATCGATCCTCCCACCCTGTACCAACATTCGTGTGATGAATACTTGTGTTAGTTCAGTGTCAGGGTGTAATAGTATATAAATTATTATACCTGTCTAAGTATTATATTCTGAGGGGTAATTGCCATACTCTCCACGCTTGGCAGACGGGATTGGCGAGGGTTTTGATGGCAATTACCCCTCATGTGATTGAGGGAGGCCCGTGCCCTAGCAGTGGGGACTTAAATGGGCTGATGATGATGATGATGAAGTATTATATTTTAATTCCTCTTTTGTCTAATATATAGAGCGATGATAGGTCAATGGATATGAACGCGCCTTCCACGCAGATGGTCGAGGTTCGACTCCGAGCATGCACCAATGGTGTTTTCGTCAACATCGTGAGGAAAGCTGCACGTTTTGGAAAAAGTTTCTGAAACGTGTAACCATGATTCAGTTGGTCTGGTTCCCTTGTTAAAAGGTTGCGAAGGTCAGACGGCAGTTACATCATTGTAATTACCAGACCCCCCCAATCCTGAATCATGGGTTTGGGGTTGTAAGAGTCCGTTTTTTGTCATTTGGCTACGGTACCCTAAAAAGCTTTAAAACAAAACTGTTTGGAATTTATATGCGAGAAGGCGAAGCGATCCTAGGGTATTCCCTTTACAATGAAAGGTAGTTAACTAGTGTAATAAGTAGTATTAGTATGGCGAACCATCTGATAATACAGAAAATAATTCAACACGTTATTTATGTGTGGTTTAGTCCATTTCCGTGGCTTTGGTAGTCACATGGATCAAGCGAAATAAACTGCTAGCCGTTATACGCATAAAATACAGCGCCGAATGGAAACCAATCATTTTTATTGCCAACATGATAAGTTGAGTTTTTAGAGAAAATAAATATGCTTTATTTCCATATATTAAATATTCTGTGGGTAAAAATAGCACAGTGGGCAACACTTAGTATTGTAATGACGATTCGAGTGGAGTCATAAAAGAGACGCTCTCAATAAAATCTTAACTTTTGTTTAGATTGTGAGAAAAAATAACCCCATAATTAAGAATACCATTGTTCTTTAAGAGTATGTGCACATTTACATATTGTGGTTTTGTATAGCCCAAAGCGTTTCGTTAAAGTTTGTGAACGAAAGTAATTAATTAATGTGAAACTTTGTTGCGGCAATAATAATAATAATGACCATTCAAAAATTGTGAGTTTAAATGTCTATTGATACTTAGAGAATGTTTATTAGATTTAAGAGATGTTAATTTAACTGTTTATAACTTTTGTAAGGAAGGAACTTTAGCTACATACAATATCTGCATGGAAAAATATGACAGTTAATTAAAAATATAAATTTTTTGGTCCCACGTCCTATGTTGATTCCATCCACAGTGCACCTAATGTTCAACAGATAAGCTGAACTACAATGTAATTACCCACCTGAGTTTCACATCTCCAGTAATTGTCGAACTTGGAGTAATAATGAGCAGTTTAATTACTTACCCATTGAGATCGAGGGCAGAGTTCAAAACGATATCGCTCGAGTGCTCTAAGTCTGCAGTTTTGAGAACTAGCACCCTAAAGCAAAAATATAAGCTTAGTTTTTTAAATTACAAATACATTTCTTCTTTTTGTAACTTAAATAATTAATACATTTTATGAATCTATTTAAGCTTCCGATACAAAAACAATAAAAGAAGCGTTTAACTTAAAAAAATATTAGGCATGTGCTTGTAATGGTCAGATTTATTTAAAAAATATACTGATTTTAGATTTCCCTAATTAGCGTCCACTTCATTATCATCATCATTTTAGCAGAAATACTACCACTTCCATAGGCCTTCCATATGCTAATGATCTCCACACAGATCGGTCCTGTGCCGCCCGCATGATTGGCCACCTTTTGAAGGGCCTGCCACGGTTTCTACCTCCGATACTGTACGCGGCCTTCACTCGACGACCTTTCTACCCCACGGCCGTCTGATTTCCTCGCAATGTGCTGTTTATGTTACTGTTGCAAGTGTCCATGAACAGCGGCGATTGCTTACCATCAGGTGATCCGTCTGCTCATAATGTGCCTGTCTATCGAATAAAATAACTGCTACCTATTTAATTGACGCTAGTAACCACTAGACGGCAGCCCACAGATATCCACTTTCGCAAACATTTCAGTGGTACTAAGTTGATTGTGGGACGGTTGCTTGCCTAGATGTAGAGCAAATACAAGGTAATGCAATATGGATCTTGTTCACGGTTTATTTCAAATGGCTCCTTTTCTCCTTCTGGTCAGTAAATATATATTTTCAGAGGAGTTGGCATTTTTCATAAGGAAGAAGGGCTAATTCGATGTAAGCCGCACTTTTCTTTCGTTCTTCGTCGCTCAACGCTTTCACTCAATGGACAACATTTCATATTTTTAACATGTCCATATTGTTTTTTTATATGAAAATAGACATAAAATGAACAGACCCATATTTTTTCTTTTTTCAAAATTTGTCCATTTTCATGCATAAAATAATTATTGAAATTCTTTTTATTCTAAATAGACGTAAGCGCCAAATGACGACATCGGACGGCTGAATTCAGCAATATTCCTTTGCTTATCATTGTTTTAATTAAAAAAAGGTACTACTGTCAAAGGAAAAAAATACTAGTGTCAACATTGTCAACGTCATTCATACATTCAACGTTGACAAGTTGTCTTTTTTTTGACAGTTACATGTCATGGGTTTGGCATTTCGTAAATTTAAAACTATAATGTGCTAAGCAAAGAAATATTTTACATTCTGCCGTCCGATGACGTCATCTTACGTTTTTTAGTTTTTAATTTTTTTCTCAGTAAATAAGCAATATAAAAAATGAATAAATATATATTCGAGCAGCGGAAAAGTAAACAAAGAATTGGTATTTTTTGTTTCAGAGCTTAGCAATTTTGAAATGTTGTCCATTATTATCAGTAGTGGAACTAGTTACTACTAACTAAACTGGGTATAGGGAGTCTTAACTCTTTGGTTATTGTAATGGCATGCCTAACTTGTATATCTTGACTGATAGTTTCAATCATATTATCTATCAACTAGATGGGGCTCTAGGGATGTTGATCCCGTGCTTGCGGATCCCACATCGAAAAATGCAAACGGATGATTTCTCCGTAAATATACCAGATTTTTTTTATTTATATTAGTTATTTGGCTTTAAACTTTGATGCTAATACACTTAATAATTTGTACGGATAAATAGTAAAAACTATTATTTTCTTATTATTATTAGTAAGACCGCCGAAATTGTATAATTAAGTTTCTGTAATGCCTTTTAAAGTTGTGTTTTTTTTTGTGCAATAAAGTATATCTATCTATCTATCTATTTTCTTAGAAAATTAAAGAAGTAGGAAAAAATTGGATATTGAGGAATATTTCAATTTTTTATCATATATATATAGATTACATAGTTTAAATAATAAGGTGTGTAATTGATGAAAACAAAACAAATAAAATAGTATTTCCAGATTTTTTGCACCCACTTGTGAGATTGACTGACCGGATGGCGCAATTGGTAGTGACCCTGCCTCTTACGCCAAAGGTCGTGGGTTCGATCCCCACCTTGGACATACAGTCGTGTGATGAACACTTGTGTTTGGTCAGTGTCTGGGTGTAATATATGTATTTAAGTATATATTTGTGTTCCTCTGTTGTCTGATATCTGTAACACAAGTGCTTAAGCTACTTAGTACGGAATCAGGTCAACCTATGAGATGTTGTGAGACTTATTATTATTATTATCCCTAAATAGGGCCAACCCCAGCCACAATATCGAACTACCTATATCGTTTTATTAAAGTAGGTGTCTAAATAACAGATTTTGATTTTATTCCTCGTATATAGATAGCTTGAAAAATGATAATAAAAAGTAAAAACGAACGGTCTATAAAAATACGTACGATTTTAACAATTTGTAAAGCGGACAAAAAGTTCTTAACCCTTTACCAGGCAACTAGACTATCATTTATTTCATTGGTTTTCAACCTTATCTCTACTGAATAAAGTTCAAAATCTGGTGGTCTCGTATGATACATTTCCTGGTTAAACGTTAAAACACTTTTTTCTCCGGTCGTTAACATACTCAGAGCAGTTTTTATCAAAAGCTATAATTGTAGTGTAGGTTTTGGCGAAAAAAGTGTATCGTAAAATCATCACAATATAACGATAGCTGCAAATCGTTTTCTGAGAAGGTAAGGCAATTAGATCGTCGTTATAAAGTAGCGTAATACTATAAAGCAAGAGTTCGGCGGAATCGTTTATCAAAATCTTTGTTTATCCTATGTACAGGGAAGGCCACGAGTTAGGTTTAACAATCTGTCAAAATTATTTAAATGGCTATTACGGTGAGAATTGTACGAAGAAATCAGATGATTATAAAGTTAACACGTAGCGGTCTGACCTATGGATTAGGTCTTGCGACGGTTTTAGAATAAAAGGTTTAGAATAAAATAAGTCTTTCCATTTTTAAATTAAAAATACTTACCCAATTTTATAATTTTATAAAATATATTTCAAATATCTAATACACGGTGTGCGCTATCGCGATACGCTTTATACCTAAGCCCTTCATTTACTTTGAATTAAGACGTGCAATTCGGTTATAGTGTGTAATTAAAGAAATCGGAACTTGACATAATTCGACAGGGAGTTTGCATATAAAGTGCTGATGGAAAATACTGTGATAAAATTTGAAAATCCAAAATCAACTTAGTATTATAGAGCGAATGAAAACATACTTGTATTTATAGATTAACTAAAGTTTGTACAAATGAATTAGGAAAAAAAAACTTGCCTACTTTCGATTTTCACTTAAACTTCTAGGGAACTACAGATAATACATGGTGTTTTATATAAGTACGGCTTAAGTAAGTATAGCTCAAAGTACGTATAATTGCGTAAAATTTAATGTCAAGACTATTCGATGTGTCAAAAACATTGGGAGTGTTATTATTCGCAAAACATTATGTTTTCTTACTCAAAACCAGTCTGCAAACAGCACACAAAATATTCAAGTAAGACCCCGTAAGCCGACACTTCGGTCTCGTTTATTGCATTTACAAGGGTTAATATAACTATCCAGCCACTTAAACTATTGTAACAATAGCATTCCAAACAATAACTTCGGTCCATTTCAGGGGTATTGAATTTATTAGCGTTAGTAAAAACTGTGCAAATAGTTTTTGCCCAAGCGCTCATCCAACACGCCCCACTGTGTGCTGAATATCGTAACAGAATACGTGTGTTTGCAAATCAAATAGAGCTTTGTCTGTTTTTTGTCCAGGGTGTACTACTGGCTGATACTAGGCGCACGGATTGGGCGGAATATTCGTTTTTGAATCTAACCTACAACAATACAGATTGTGGTTTATTGTTATTTTGACGGTGGAAAAAATATAGCGTTTTGCGGTGTTTGCGAAACGGATTACAATAAGGTGTGTTATCGTAATGTTTGGAGTATTTACATAAAAAATATAGGTGTGCGTTTTGTTGTATCCATAAAATACTAAATACCTTCTTGAATATTTCGAAAAGGTCACCATGCAAGTAGGTAAATATTGAAATGGAAGTGATATCTACTGTAGTTTACAGAACACCGACGTGAAGCAGCACTGTGCTGTGTTTCGCTGCGTGAGTGAGGGTACCGGAGGCCCAATCCGGGGAAAAGGGGGGTTTAAAGGTTGGCAGCGCACTTGTGACTGCACTG
Source organism: Marasmia exigua (assembly GCA_019059595.1). Taxonomy (NCBI): domain Eukaryota; kingdom Metazoa; phylum Arthropoda; class Insecta; order Lepidoptera; family Crambidae; genus Marasmia; species Marasmia exigua. The sequence continues at coordinate 10,815,970 of CM032479.1, read as the reverse complement.
GTGTCGCGAGTTTCCATGGGCGGCGGCAATCGCATACCATCAAGTGATCTTTCCGCCCGTCTGTCACGTATCACATAAAAAAGAGAAAATGTCCGGAAACACTCCGGTTTTTTTTGTGATATAAGTGGCAGACGAGCTACCAGCAGCATTTTGCGACGAGCAGGTTTGTAGAATGAGATCCCTTCAAAGGTTTTTCCGAGGCATGAAAGGGTCGACAATACGTATGCAAGTCCACTAGAGTTGCAGGCCTCTATAGGCTGCGGTAGTGGCTTACCATCAGAAGCCCAATTCTCGTGCTTGTGATATTTTGAGAACATGGCGGATATTACCCGAAAACCATACAAAAAAACTATGTTTTAGTGATATATGTCGTATGAAAATAAATGTCATTCTGATATACTAATTAGTGATTAAACAATTAAGTATTTTTGAAATGTATTCACAAACAACACAGTACTTACAGTTAACCAAGAAAAACCTGTTATTGGCCTTATGTTATGTAATTTGCACGGAACCTATATTTATCGTAAGCGCTGTTGGTTTTTTAAATAAATAAATAAATAATATTTTAACACCAGTCTTTTTCCTGGAAAGACGAGACCGACCGAGATGGAGGCTCTTATTATCAGAGGCCAAGACTCACTATGGGGCGCTGCGCCAACCTAGTTAGTTAGTCCTTTTCCCCTTCGACGAATTTCAGTTATAGAAGGCAACAAAATATTTGCACTCATTTTTAAATTGAGAATGTGTTTTGCAATCACGGTGTCCGCATTATCACAAATTTTCACCACTGTTTACTTTTTTTGTAGCATAATTCTATTGTTGATTTGTTTGAGCATTCTTGTTTATCTTGCCACAACGCGGGCCGCATATGAATACAATTTTTGTACCTCACTCAAATCTGCATAAACCCATGTTTAAGTAAGGGCATAGGGATTCAAATGCCACAATAAAACCCTCAGTCTTGTTTTTAAATAAAAAACGCGCTCTTTTTTCTACCTTATTTTATTTCATTTGAATTCTTGCATTTTGGCCTAGATTACAAAACAACAAATAACAAATATTTGCAATTCCTGTGCATAAAATTATCATTCAGTTCTAGATATTAAATTTTTTTCCACTATAACTTGTTTTTGCTAGCCTACCGACCCGTAAATAATGTTTTTAAATGCAGACGAACTTTTATTTAATTCTTCTGTTTGGACATACACGTTTGTTATATACACCTTTTATCTATTTTATAATTGAAACGGATGATATTGGCGTATTTTTAGCAGTCAAATAAATGGCTTTCACTACACTAACCACGCCACACTTCGGCATGAATGGGCCGGCTCGACCGGAGTGATACGGCTTCACAGAAAACCAGCGTGAAGCAGCACTGTGCTGTGTTTTGCTGCGTGAGGCCCAATCCGGGGGAAAGGGGGGTTTAAAGGTTGGCAGCGCACTTATGACTCCACTGGTCTCGCGGGTGTCCATGGGCGGCGGCAATCACAGAAAAAAACACAAACTGTTATTTTCACAAAATCCGTGCATTGAAAATAAAACTGTTCTGTTAAAAAGGTAACTTGATTATCCATTATGACTGGAACTAGGGAACTAACAAAGTTTAACAAACCGTACCAACGGCACGGCACATTCCAATTTTTTTGTGGGCGTTTTTGTCCCTAAAATCGCGATCGGAAGCAACGGCTAGTGACAGATATAGAGCAAAATTTATTACTTTCATTCAATTCATAAAGGGGTTGACTTTAAAGTGTCGCCTTTTTATTGTGAGTTGAGAGCCGCCTTGTTATTTATTGTTCAGTGTTTATTTACGATAATGTACGATTTCACGGTACATTTATTTTTCACTATTGGCTTATCGCGTTAGTAAACGGCGGAACTGTATAGCGGTCCTTTTGGAATTGCCTTCTGCATCTCTAACATTTTGTTACAGCTATCCGGTCAAATTGCTCACCGGATTAGCAAGCTTAAGTGGCAGTGGGCTGGCCATATTAGCCGCAGAACCGACAACCGACGGGGTAAACCAATTCTAGAGTGGAGACCGCGTTTTGGCAAACTCTGGTGGGGGGACGATCTGCGCAGGATGACTGGCAAGAGCTGGATGCGAGAAGCCATGGATAGATCACAGTGGCGAACAATTGGAGAGGCCTACGTCCAGCAGTGGACTGCGATAGGCTGATGATGATGATGATCCGGTCAAATTACGTAAACAAATAATAATAATATCCTCTAACCGATTTCGGCTACGGCGGCCCATCTCAACGACGACGCAAATTACGCAGGATATATTATAGTGCTCAAGTGTTTGCGCAAACACTAGTGCACTCTCTATTCCCTTGCCTTCATAATCCGATGGGATACCATTGTGTCACGTGCCCGTTGTTCCTGGGCTTGATCACTATAGGGTGCAATACCAACGGCTTAACTTTCCGACAAACGGCGGTACAAGACCGCCAACTCCCAGACTCCAGGCTGACATTGAGAATTTCTTATCAGAAAAACTCAGGTAAAAATTTTGGCCCGACACGAGGATCGAATCCGGGACCCCAGGCCAAGCCGTCGCTCTAAAGCGCGACGCACTATTCACTGCGCCAACGAAGGCAGGCAGTAAACAAATAGTTAAATAAACATATTGCTTAGATTACAAAAAATACTTCATCATCATCATCATCAGCCCATTTAAGTCGCCACTGCTGGGGCACGGGCCTCCCTCAATCACATGAGGGGTAATTGCCATACTCACCACGCTTGGCAGACGGGTTGGCGAGGGTTTTGATAAAAATGCAGTTTTCCTTCTCTGGGTGCTGATGATCATGCCAGCAGCTTTACCTTAGTCGCCTTTTACGACACCTCGGTAAGAGTGAGGGTGGCCTATTCTACTCTGCCGGGGACCACACGGCTTAAAAAATACTTACACAATGGTATTGCACTACGATCAGATTTGCATAATGTGTTCAAGTGGGTTAATATCTTAGATTTAAATCAAAAAGAAATTAGAGATTTTTGATTTAATCTAATAAGATTATTTATACAGAGTGTACCTCTGAACATTTACATCTCTTTAACCACGTGTTCGACCAACCATTCTGAACAACATTTGTTCAATGACTTTTCGAAATTCGTGGAATTTTTTTCCGACTCTCCATACAAAATCAGTCACGTGACCAACTTTGTATGAAAAGTTGCATTTTTTTATGCGAATTTCCAAAAGTCATAGAACAAATGTTGCTCAGAATGGTTAGTAGAACACGTGGCTGAAGGGATGTAAATGTTCACAGATACACCCTGTCAAATTAAAAAGATTTGACTTTTAAAAAATTAAAATTACAAAAGTTGGTAACTTTACTCATCGTCTCCTCGTCACGATTTTGGAGTAAAAATGTAATGCTCTCAATTCGTTCAACTGCAATTTTCAGCAGCTCAACATTAAGGTGACGGGTAGGGCACACTAGCGACACCAATCGATTTTAATTTTTAGCTACTAAACCGGATATATTTTAAACAATTTCGGGGTTACAACCTCTCGGCAAACACTTATTAAATAACCATGCAAAAATATTGGGCCCATCGCGTACGCGAAACTTTTATTCACGCCAAAAGCGGCCACTTCTGGCGTGAATCAATTTTTCGCGTACAAAGAACGGACCCAACATTTGTGCATGGTTATTTAATAAATAGTCGTAAGTGTTTGCCGAGAGGTTGTAACCCCGAAATTGTTTTAAATAGATCCGGCTTAATTCGATTGGCGTCGCTAGTGTGCCCTACCCGTCACCTTAATTGATTTCTTGCTGATTGCAATAAGTATCAAGATTCAAGATGTCGTGTCAACATCCGTTAGTTACGACAAAAACAGTAAGATATAAAAAAAAACGTAATTTAATCGATATCTTTTGAAACCCAATGAAGCAAAGCTGACGCAATATAAACCTTTTACTTTTTACCTATTAAATAGCTTGGTTCTTATTAAGTTTTATTTTTTTTGCGCCATTTTTTCGTTACGCCCAGTGGCCATTTCCTCAGTAATGTTAGGAACATCACCGACTGTCATAATTGTCGCTTCACAGTGTTTGAGCACGTACAATTGCCGGCACGCGTTGCCTTATTAAATTATAAAGAAAATATACGAGTGTGTTAGGGACGAGAAACAGGGCTGAAGTCCAGTGTGAGAAAGATATTAGATTTTAATATCTTCATTTGATAGACGATGGTTTATCATGAGAAATTATTTGAGACAATTTTTTATTATGTAATTGGTGGCAGACGAGCAGACAGATCACTTGATGGTAAGAGTTTTCCGCGACACCAATGGAGTTACAAGTGCGCTGCCAAACTTTAAATCCCCCTTTCCCCTGGATCGGGCCTCCGGTACCCTCACTCACGCAGCGAAACACGGCACAGTGCTTCTTCACGCCGGTTTCCTGTGAGGCCGTGGTATCACCCCGATATAGATGGCAGACGAGCAGACGAATCGCCTGATTGTGAGCGATTGGCGCCGCCCATATGTCTATGGGCGGCTGGCAACAGATGTCAACATACTTTTTACGGGGGGACCGAGGGTTTCAGAACCCTTACGGGGGACCGGGTTCGAATCCGAGCATGCACCTCTGGATTTTTCAAATCTATGTGCGTATTTCTACCATTACCTCGGCGGTGAGGGAAAACATCGAGAGGAAACCTGCACGTTTCGGATAGTTTCTGAAACGTTACCATGATTCAGTTGGTCTGGTTCCCCTGTAAAGGGTTGGGAAGGTCATACGGCAATCGCTTCACTGCAATCACCAGTCTCCAGAATCCTGATTTTTTTTTATGCTAGAGGCGACAAACGAGCAAGCGAGTCACCTGATGGAAAGCAATCATCGCCGCCCATTAACATCCGCGAAATCAGAGGGATCGATAATGCGTTGCCGGCCTTTTTAAAAAGGAGGGTTTAGATATAAATGCAGAGTTTTCCATCTCTGGGTGCTGATGATCATGCCAGCAGCTTTACCTTAGTCGCCTTTTACGACACCTCGGTAAGAGTGAGGGTGGCCTATTCTACTCTGCCAGGGCCTATTCTATTCTACACGGCATCAACCATCAGGTTAACGGTCCCCTATATCCCATATAAAAAACTCTTAAATTCCTTTGTGGGGCCTTAGTGTAAGCTGGACGTTACGAACGAATCGGTGTTCCTTTCTCACGCGCTGTGTTTCTTCTTTGGATCATCATCATCATCTCAGCCCACTTTCTTCTATATTGGTAATATGCCTCCTTCAATTTTCTCCACTCAGATCTATTTTCAGCAACTTGGATCCAGTATGTGTTCATCAGCCTTGGCACAACGTTACACCGCATCTGTGGTCTTCCGATGGGTCTTTTTCGACCCCATGGTCTCCATTCTAAGAGCGTTCAGCACCATGAGTCCTGCTTTCTGGATATATGTCCTGCCCACTGCCACTTCAGCTTTGCTACGCGATACGTTACATCCGAAACCTGGCTGCGTTTCCGAAGCCATCTGTTTGTTTCTATCTCGCAGCGTCACCCCCACCAGTCGCCTCACATTATTTCGTTACGATTCCTCTTCGCGCTAATATCCCTTGGCTAAAGCGTAGCTTGCACTACTCTCATACTGTGCACACGCCTAAGAAGTCGTCAAGCCCTCGAGAGTGGGCATATTTTTGTAGGGCGCAAACAGGAAAGCGCCATGATTGCTAATGCCACGTGCTGCCCAGGTGGGCGTGTGATTTTTTGCCTTTCCGTCCCGGAGGATACGGCGAAAGTAAAAGATAACCTTAATAATTGCTTTTGGGACTGAATGTGACATTAGAACGTTTATGATAGATGAGATTGTTTGTTTGCTTTTATTTCTATAAGGTTATTTCTATTTACGTACTTACGAGACGTTGTACAAACTGATTATGTTAGGTAAAAACGGATCATTTCTAATACTTTCTTTCGATGGCAAGAAGAACAATAGGTACTCTTGAAAATAGGGACATCTCGATTTGACAAATAACGCTATTATCGAAAATATCTACAGACCAATTGGATATTATCTTAGTAAGTGATCTTGTCTCTAATTTATTTCGTTATTGTGACTATATCTAGATTCACGATCGATTATCAAGCTTTCGACTATGTCGCAACACTACTATTGATAGGTACACCTACTCATTGTACAGTCAGAGAATAAAAAGGTTCATCACCTTAAGGTAAATTTTCGCTTGCACGGCAAGAATCAGTTATACCAACATACCGTTATAAAAACATCTGCCAACCTTTTGAAAATGTCATAAAACATTTTGTTTTCAAATATGGCATAGACAAGAGACATTTTGACCTTTTAACCTATTATCCAAGCTATTCGCGAATGACACACGCGACAGCCAATAATAAACATCCAAATTAAAAACGTCACCGACCATGACAATAAATTTATTTTTCAATTTTTTCAGTATTAAAATTGCCACGTCAAACCAATGTAGGTTTTACTTTATAGGTATCTTTAAATTTTCTTTGTATCAAAAGGAATCAATGTTGCTACAAGCAAATCTGAACTTTCTGATCTAACAGTTAAGCATATTTTTTCTGTGCCACAGGTATTACTCTGACAAATTTACGAAAGGTAATAAGTGCTCATAGCATATCAGACGAATCAATTTCAAAACTGACGAACCTTTTCGTTCTTTGACTGTACATTCAGCCACATAGCTAAGTTGACACTTAACTGTGTATCTGATACTAGGTACAACATTATTCAAAACTACGTAATGAATGAGCGTAAAAGTAGGTATACCTACCTTCATATCTATCTATCTATCTAGCGATTGTCATTCCATCCCCATCATCTCGATAGGATGTCGGTCAAATACTGTGCGTTTCTCGCGGAACTTTCTACCACGTACCTCAGCTCTGTGGAACGGTTTGGATGCGGGAGTATTTCCCGACGGCTACCACTTAGGGACCTTCAATAGAAGATAAGCGACATGGTAAGCGTAGTGTAGGACGCCCTGCGACAAGATGGGATGATGACATTCGAAAGCTGGCTGGTGTGGGCTGGATGAGAGTGGCCGAAAATTGGGAGAAGTGGCGTGCATTAGGGGAGTGTGGGTTGCTGATGATGATGATGATGAATAGAAGAGCGTGCTCTCTTTTTAAAAAAAGCCGGCATCACATTACCTATCTCTCTAATTTCGCGGATGTTCCTGGGCGGCGTTGATTCCTTTCCATAAGGTGACTCGCTTGCTCGTTTGTCGCCTCTAGTATGAAAAAAAAAGTAGGTATTAGGTAAACACATACCATTTAGAATTTAGTAGGTCCCAATCACGAAAATTTAGACCCTTTTGTGGCTTCTTAAGAACCAAGAAAGTCTCGGGTCATTTACGCACGAAAACGTAAACAATACGAGTTTCTACTTAACGAAAGGAATACGAAAGTTCCGGCTCATTAAACAAAGAAAATAAAGTCTTTAGTCATTAACTGGTGCCATCTGCTGGCAAGAAAGTTATTTATCATAATACAATTAATGTTCAAGCAAATGCTGTTACCGAAGCTGGAGTAAGTATTGGACCAGAAGAGTATATGATTAATGAGTTGTATAATACGATATCAGTCAACTATGAAGCACTTTCCGCTATATACACTCCAAAAATATCGTTAACATCCAAAAATCTCATGATAGGTGTCGTGAATAAAGTCCATTTAGGATGTTAGATCAACAAAATTAGCGAATAAAAAATTTGCTGTTCCATAGAAAATAGATATCCTCCCAGCAATAATGTGTTTTTTTTTTCGTATATACGTTATAGGTGGCAGACGAGCAGAGGGATCACCTGATGGATAAGCGATTGCCGCCGCCCATGGACACCGACGACACCAGTGGAGTCACAAGTGCGCTGCCAACCTTTACACCCCATTGTGTGCATGAACATGTCTGTTTGTATTGGTCTAGGGCGTTTTCTATGTATTATAAGATTAATAAGTATGTATTTACAAAAGAAAAGTATTACATATAATAGTTGTAAATGTAAATATTTGTAATTCAGCTTTTGGTTAACATAATAACATAAATAAATAAATAAATATTTCACAACATCACATACATTGATCTGACTCCGAGATTAGGTAGCTCAAGCACCTGTGTTACGGATATCAGAATCAACAGCGGAATTACAAATATATTCATATAATACTTTTCTTTTGTAAATACATACGTATAATACATAGAAACACCCAGAACAATACAAATAGACATGCTCATGCACACAAATGTTTGTACTGTGCGGGGAGCGAACCCGCAACCCTTGGGCCATAGGCAGCGTTCACTACCACTGTTCCAAACGGGTCGTCCCTGTTCTGGTCCCGTCCCGTCCCGGTTCTGATATCCGTAAGCTGCTTTAGCTAACTATCTCGGAGTCAGATCAATATATACACTGTGCTTTTTTCCCGTCTTTTTCTCCCTTATCGAGGGCATTATACTGATGATAACAAACATTTTGTCCCAAGGAACATTGGGCCTTATCACAAAAAAAAAATACCGGTCAAGTGCGAGTCGGACTCGCCCATGAAAGGTTCCATAGTAGCAAGTAAAATATATGGAAGGTAAATTGCGGGCCGTGTGGTCCCCGGCAGAGTAGAATAGGCCACCCTCACTCTTACCGAGGTGTCGTAAAAGGTGACTAAGGTAAAGCTGCTGGCACCAGCCAGAGAAGGAAAACTCTGCATTTATAACAAAACCCTCGCCAACCCGTCTGCCAATCGTGGTGAGTATGGCAATTACCCCTCATGTGATTGAGGGAGGCCCGTGCCCCAGCAGTGGGGACTTTAATGGGCTGATGATGATGATGAAATTGCGGTTTACGGTTTATAACGTATTAAAAAAAAACTACTTACTATTTCTAGTTCAAACCAATTTTTGTTGTTAGTTTTCATGATTATGTACATAATATATTTGTTTTAGTCTTATAATTCATTTATTATAGAAGTTAGAGGGGGACACACAATTTAACACTTTGGGAGCGTCTCTTGCGCAAAGTTTTGTGTTTAGAAAAAAATGACGTTAAAAACCTCAACATCATTTTTAAAGACCTATCCATAGATACCCCACACGTATAGGTTTGATGAAAAAAACATTTTGAGTTTCAGTTTCAAGTATGGAGACCCCCCAATATTTTTTCCAATTTTTATATAAATATCGTAATGCGGTTAACAAAATACATCTATTTACCGTTTCAATAGTATAGTTATTATAGTTTCGGAGAAAAGTGGCTGTGGCATACGGACGGACAGATGGACAGACATGACGAATCAATATGGTTTCCGTTTTTGGCCATTTGGTTACGGAACCCTAAAAATTGCCTCCCCATACAATTTGCACCAATCAGCTGATTACTTTTGTATGGGAAGGTTTTTTTCTGAGATAAGACCCTATGTTCCTTAGGGAAAAAAAATGTTTTCATCAGTATAATGCTCACGATAAGAGAGTAAGACGGTTAAGAAAACACGTGTACTTATATAAAATATAATACTTACATAAACCTGACGCCCTGATGGTCTAGTAGTTTAAGTACCGGGCCGTGATCTCGGGCTCCTGGGTTCGATTCCCGGATCGAGCAAAAAGTACGTTTCAAATTTTCCGAACATACTCGTAGCTCGGGTTTGAGATTACCAATCCCCATTTCGTCGACCTAATAGGGTATATGACTAAGCTCAAGGTTTTACAAAATATAAATATTTTATCATAATATAGGTCAATATGTGCCAATAGCAAAAATTCTCTATTAAAAATATTACGTCTAGCCGGTTTTATGGTCATTCAAAGATTCATGGGCAAGTCCATTTTAAAACTATGAAATTATTAAAAAATAATTATACCATTGAATAACCCATACAATTTGCACCAATTATTATAATAGAACCATTGACATAAACGAAACATTTGATATAGCTACCATACAAAATTCAAATGAAATGCATACAAAATACTTAGATGTGACGTCACATCTTAGTAGCCATTTGTAGGGAGCGTTTTGGGTTTGCCCAAAATAATGTGATTTTAAAGTTGTGATATCTCAGGTGGTTTAAATGAGAATCAAGTGATTTTTTCAACGATGTTTCTATCATTGAGAAGTCTTTTGATTACAAAAATAAAAAAAAAATAGTCATGTACCGTATTCTAATAGGACGTATCTCATTTTTTAACATTGGACTCCTGAAGCCCAATTTTCGGGCTTCGGTACATTTATCAACATACGAATATGTAGGTATCACTAAAGCATATTTTTTTATGGTTTTCATGTGACATTCGCCATGTTTTTTGATATCGATAATCCCGAGAATTTGGCTCCAGAAGCCCAATGTAAAAAAATGTGATAAGTCCTATTAGAATTAGATCGACGATTGGTAAGCGTGGTGATTAAGGTGAAGGGTATACCCCACTAGCTAGTTAGCTACTAAACCAGATCTATTTTAAACAACGTCAGGGCTTTAGTCTCTCCGTAAACACCTATACTATTTATTTAATAGTTATAGTTAGCTATTTGATCTGGTTTTGCACTCGAATTTTGAATGATCCTTTTGGCGATAATTCAAAATTCGAGTGCAAAATCACAATCAGCAATCGGCGTGAATATTTTTTTTAGTACAAAAGCAGACCCAACATTTGGGAATGGTTATTAAATAAATAGTATAAGTGTTTGCCGAGAGACTGAAGCCCCTTAATTATTATAAATACATTTGCTTGCCAAAAGCGGCGTGAATATTTTTTTTTAGTACAAAAGCAGACCCAATATTTGGGAATGGTTATTAAATAAATAGTATAAGTGTTTGCCGAGAGACTGAAGCCCCGTAATTATTTGAAATATATTTGTTTTGGTAGCTAACAATTAAAATCAACTGGCGTCGCTAGTCTGCCCTACCCGTCGCCTTAAGCTTAATCCCATCATAGTAGTGATAACTTGATTTCTATGATCGAGGCCTTTGCCGTGCAGTAGGTATATAGGCGGATACTTTACTTCTTTTTACTTACACAAACATATTTAAATTAACAATACTTTCGTACTGTATCAAAAAGCAGGCAAACATGGCACCACTACATAAAAATAAGACTATCTTGCCTCTGACGATTGTGTTCAGCTCTGTCCCTAGGAGCCTAATTGTCTAAATTGATTGCATTGGCGTCCCCAGAGTGAGGACGAGCCTACGAGGGCTGGACTCCTGGAGCATGTCATGTAATTATTGTGTTACCCGGAGATCTGGTTTCAATTACTTACCTACTGTTTGTGTTATCACTGAAAAGGGAAATAATGCTGTTTTCGTCATAGATATAACCTATAGATACATTTATGGAGCCCAATTCTCGGACTCGTGACATTTCTTTTCATACGACATATATCACCAAAACATAGTTTTTTTGTATGGTTTTCAGGTGATATCCGCCATGTTTTTTCATATCGAAATCCCGAGAATTGGGCTCCTGACTGCCTCGGTGGCGCAGTTGTTAATGGGTCGCACTTTAAAGCGACGGCTGCGCAAGAGGTCCCGGGTTCGATCCCCGGGTCGGGCCAAAAATTTGTAACTAAGTTTTCGGTAAGAAATTCTTAGTGGCAGCCCGGAGTCTGGAAGTTGGCGGTCTTGTACCCCCGTGCCTCGGAAAGCACGTTAAGCCGTTGGTCCTGCGCCCAATCCCTCTCTGGTCGTGTCACAGTAGTGTCCTATCGGATTATGAGGGCAAGGGAATAGAGAGTGCACTTGTGTTTGCGCACACACTTGAGCACTATAATATATCCTGCGTACGTGGCTTATCGTTGAGATTGGCCGCCGTAGCCGTAATCGGTTGGAGGATATTAATTAGATACATTTCTCTGGTTTTCGTAACAAGTAGGTACGCAAGTGTCACAATATGGCGATCATCATCATCATCAGCCCATTTAAGTCCCCACTGCTGGGGCACGGACCTCCCTCAATCACATGAGGGGTAATTGCCATACTCACCACGCTTGGCAGACGGGTTGGCGAGGGTTTTGATATAAATGCAGAGTTTTCCTTCTCTGGGTGCTGATGATCATGCCAGCAGCTTTACCTTAGTCGCCTTTTACGACACCTCGGTAAGAGTGAGGGTGGCCTATTCTACTCTGCCCGGGGACCACACGGCGGATATCGCGATAGTAAGGTATTTTTTGACACTTGTTTGAAAAAATGTAGTAAGTACAATGGCCTCCTGTTTATGTCATTTTTGTGCCAAATAAACCGAGTCGCACTGTATAATTAACTTATTAAGTATATGAAGATCTAAAATCTAAAACATACTTTTGAATCGTAAATTTTGAATTTATTGTTGTTATTTTAGCGTATACATGTATAGGTATATGTATCTGTGAACATTTACATCCCTTTAACCACGTGTTCTACTAACCTAACTTACTAACATTTGTTCTATCACTTGGAAATTCGTATTAGAAAATTTCAACTTATCATACAAAGTCGGTCACGTGACTTATATATATATATATTTATATTTATATATATTATATATATACTTATATTTATTTATTTAATTACACAGGTCCTTAAACCTAATTACGTAATTAAAGACGGTAACAGAAGTAAAAAAAATAATAGTAACACAATATCAAAAAACAGGCAAACACGTGAGTTATCTGAAAACTAGGCTTATATTAGGTACCATATTACGGAGATCTATGCGCAGTGTTCTTCACAGAAGGACTGGCATGTGGACACTATACTGTGCCACGGACGGACTTGGTTGTTTTGTATGGGGCGTCGAAAAAATTTTCGATGAATTTCGAAAAGTCGTTGAACAAAATAATGTTGTACAGAATGGTTGGTAGAACACGTGGTTAAAGGGATGTAAATGTTCACAGATACAACCTGTAGACACACGGCAGCGGCAATCGCTTACCATCAGGCAATTCGTCTGCTCGTCTGCCACCTATGACATAAAAAAAATATTTCGAGAAAAATCGTGTTTATTAGGTACACTATTGTATACTTATACTTCACTCAAGATCTGATGGACCAATTTGGATGGAAAGTCGTGGAGAGGTAGCTTAGAACCAGGAGACGGACATAAGATAGGTACTTTACTTTACCATAAATAGGTAAGTACTTAGGTGTCAAACCTATTAGAAATATGTAATGTGCCAAATAAACGTTTTTCTATTCTATTCTAAATTGATCGATTTCGAATGACTGATATTTAATTATTATTATTTATGAAATAAAATTAGGGAATGTTTAAAATATAAATATGAATCTACATATCTCCTAAAATTAAAAATATAAAACAAAAATGACAATAAATTCAAACTTGATGTTACAATTTGAGCATTATAAGCGACATCTGTTGAAACCTTAGTGAACTAAATCGAGCGCTGCGTGCTAACAGCGACATCTTACGGTTGGTCAGTAAAGCTATGCTATTGATGTTTTCGGTTAGTAGTTCAATTCATCTTCGTTAGATAGAGCAGAGGGGCCATTCTCGTTACTACGACATTCGACATTGAAGACGAGTTAGAGATTTGATGAAAGAATTGTATGAAATCTATAATTCGACTTCAATGTCGAATGCTCGAGAATAATCGCCCCCTGAATTCCATGTAAATTTGATTTTATAAATTTCACTTTATTTTTAGTGCAAAATTTGGTACGCTTACTCGGACAATGGAAGAATAGTTCCCACCAGATTTTGAACCTTATGTATCATAGCATAAGAGCGAAAATCAATGAAATTTTTCATTGACTCTTATCCGATTAAGGGTTAGAACGAAAGAAAGGATAGGTAACACCATAGAATCAGGGCGGCATCCTAACTCTAATAGGTTTTTTATATGATTAGGAACCTGGAGGTAAAACTGTTTACACTTTAACGATGGGCCGTAATCTTTATTGTCACCATCCCCTTGCTGGCTGTGGTGTAAAAGTGTCTATGTGATTGGTAATGGTTACCGTTGCCCATGGCATGATTGCCGCTTGGTGTTGAAAATGGAGCGATGATTTGCGCAAGATGGCCGGCCGTCTCCCAGCGGCCGGGTCTGCATAGGTAGGTATAAGGTGGCGCCGACCACCACCGTCGCGATGGCGCATCACGTCTGCCCATTGTACGTCGGGCAGACGGCATTTACCTACAACCGGGAGAAGAAAAAAGGAAAAAAACAGAAGTACTCACAACAGGTCCTGCCAGAATACCAGCGCTGCCGCGGCATTTCTGTCGTGGCAGCACCATGCTGAGGCCAGGACCTGATTGACCTCACACTTCACACACGCCTACTTATTTAGAATATTTTCATTATATAACTGTGTATTTACCTACCTATCGTCTGTTCTCGTACTCACCTTTGTCTGTAGTTTTAATGTGTCAATGTTACCTTACCTATGTTTACTAATGAATGTTCATTGTTAAATTATTTATTGTGATGGTGAATAAAATGTTTCTATATATCTATCTATAAGTATTAGGACCTGCCCAAGTTCGATAAGAGAGGCGAACATTTACAGAGGTCTATGTCCAGCAGAGGACTACAAGATGTGATGAGTCTAATCTAAAGTAACCTAGTGCTTAGCTATAAGTAACAGCACCTCTCAAATTGTCCTTCACCCGGAGCTAACCAAATTTGTTTGTCCGCCATCTAGTTCAGGCGGGTCGGCGCCAACTAATCTCAACCAGGATCCACGTTTAACGCGATTATTTTTAGCTGGGTACACAAGTACACACCGTTAAGTTTAAATACATAGATAAATGGATTTGTTCGCGTCCCATATGCTGGAAACATGGAAGCGTACAGTTAGCTTAATATCTACCTATATTTAACGTTTGTAAAGTAAAAACAAATAAAAAATAAGGGTGTATTTCAGACAACATCACATAATATTATCTGGATCGATCTGATATGATCAAAGTAGGTAAGTAGCTTTTCCTTATGCACTTTTGTTATTTTCTTTTGACGAGCTTGAATGCTCGACCCGTTTGGAACAGTGGTAGTGAACGCTGCCTTTGGTCCAAGGTTTGCGGGTTTTATTTGTGTGCATGAACATGTCTGTTTGTATTGGTCTGGGTGTTTCCAATGTATTATAAGTATGTATTTACAAAAGAAAAGTATTATATGTATATATTTGTAATCCCACTGTTGATTCTGATATCCGTAACACAGGTGCTTGAGCTACCTATCTCGGAGTCAGATCAATGTATGTGATGTTGTGAAATATTATTTATATTTATTTATTTAATGCGCTTATCATATCAAATCAAATAAATATTGGCCGTAAAAATAAAAAAAAAGTCTTTGTTAATTTATTAATATAGATAATGGAACCTTCCCAATTTAATAGGAAGGTATTAATTCAGGCCCTAATACAGAACGAGGTTCGAGTAACACAGGACTAATAATAAGAAACTGTTCAATTCATTATGTAACTTCGTATGAGGGAGAGTTCTTGAAAAAGGTCAGACGATGTGGGACAGAAATCGCGTCAAATTGATCCAAGTACATAGGATTGTTTTCCGATAGTGATGTGACGAGGAAGGTCTGCCTACAAAAAATGTAAAAATGTTTGAAGCGAATTATCAAAAAAAAAACCGCCTTCTAAAACCACAAACTAAAAAATGTAAGATAACATATTTAACACTGCAAATAACATATTATAATAGACACTCGAGTAAAGGTGTTATGTATATGTTAAGTGTGTTAGGTATATCTTGTAATACAACATTCAATTTCTCAACAGGGATTAGGCGCCTTATGTGTAACTATAAAATTTAAGGGTTCCCCTCAATTTCTCCAGGATCCCATCATCAGATCCCGATATACTTATCATGATATCATTCTGGGACTATCTAATTTCTAACTAAAAAGAATCATCTAAATCGGTTCATAAATGGCAAAGTAATCGGCGAACAAACATAAAAAATATATATACGAATTGATAACTGTTTCTGAGGTTTCCTACTCGATGGTAGCTCAGTGGATAAGAACGAATGGAAGCCGCATTAGGGAGACCATAGATTTGAAGCCGAATGTTTCAAATCTACGTGCGTATTTCTACCACTAGTTCGGGAGTGACGAAAAACAACATGCTTCACGGTCTTACCTGCTCATTACTTTGGGATTGCTCGACCGAAATAATAAAAATCCTACTCAAGCTACATACGTTCAGCCACACATCAAAGTATACAAAACTAGCAAATTTCATACCTAATTATATTCTCACCTTAATGTCAAACACGTTTGGTTCAATATCAATCGAGGAATTTTTTCAGTTTTTTTTAAAGTGACAGTAAATTGACTCTCCTTAGCCTGATGGTAAGCATGAGAAGAGCCGACTTTGCAATTACAACGGAGGCGATGTCAGGCATGACCTCCGTTGGGACTGTGGTTTGCAGTAGATTTAGATAGGTGGCAGACGAGCAGACGGATTACCTGATGGTACAGCAATTGCCGCCGCCCATGGACACCTGTGACACCAGTAAACTGATATGTGGCTATCTGTACATTCATCAGCACTAATACCTACACTCCTTCCAAATTTGTAGACTTTCCCGACACCGAGGACGGGACGCGATCCATTTTAATGAAAGCCTATGGAGGCGTGTTCCACTCAGGTTCAGCAATATTAATGGTGATGAAATTGCTAGGATTTGGGGCAGAAACTAACAGAATTGGGTTCGTCGAACACCCTTTGACCGTTTAAGTAGTTACGTATTTCACGACATTATCTATCATCCAAAGAACAAACAAAGCTATTCAAATATATTTTATTTGGGTTTTTTCTATGTATTTTAAGTATGTAGGTATTTACAAAAGAAACGTATTATTTGTATGTATTTGTAATCCAACTATTGGTTCTGATATTTATAAAACAGGTGCTTAAGCTGTCTATCTCGGAGTCAGATCAATGTATGCGATGTTGTAAATATTTATTTATTTATTTTATCGTGCGGAAAAATCAAGTCATACATTGGATACCTAGATATAAAATCCGATAAATTCTTTGAAACTCAGCTTTCATTTCAACATTTAATTTCTCCAAAGAATGCAATATGAGGGTGGAATCCACTTACCTGTGCGCCGTTGAAGTCTACCTAGAATTGTCGACGACCAGGCTCTTTCCGACACACTTGATCCTCTGTCATGGCGTAGAGATGTAGTGCCTCTTCTATTGAATTTACAAGGGGGAATGTTTCGAGGAGCTATTCACCCTTATTCCAGCTGCAATTTTTCACCACCGCACAACACGTCAGAACGCCAAATTCCATCCACATTACCTGGATGGATTTATATCGACTACAGTGCGTTTCTCACGTCATTTCCTACCACTGTCCAAACCGACTGTCATCCGTGGTGTTTTCGAACAGATACCTGGAGACATACGAGAAAAGGGCTTATTCCTTTCTTAAGGCGACGGGCAGGGCACACTAGCGACGCCAATAGATTTTAATTTTTAGCTAATAAACCGGATCTATTTTAAACAATTTCAGGGTTACATCCTTTCGGCAAACACTTATACTATTTATTAAATAACCATGCACAAATGTTGGGTCCGTTTTTGTACGCAAAAAAATGATTCACGCTAAAAGTGGCCGCTTTTGACGTGAATAAATTTTTCGCGTACGCTTTGGACCCCACATTTGTGGATAGTTATCAAATAAATAGTATGAGTGTTTGCCGAGAGGTTATAACCCCCAAATTGTTTAAAATACATTTGGTTAAGTAGCTAAAAATTAAAATCGATTGGCGTCGCTAGTGTGCCCTACCCGTCGCCTTAAGAAAGGAATAAGCCCTTTTCTCGTATGTCTCCAGGTATCTGTTCGAAAACACCACGGATGACAGTCGGTTTGGACAGTGGTAGGAAATGACGTGAGAAACGCACTGTAGTCGATATAAATCCATCCAGGTAATGTGGATGGAATTTGGCGTTCTGACGTGTTGTGCGGTGGTGAAAAATTGCAGCTGGAATAAGGGTGAATAGCTCCTCGAAACATTCCCCCTTGTAAATTCAATAGAAGAGGCACTACATCTCTACGCCATGACAGAGGATCAAGTGTGTCGGAAAGAGCCTGGTCGTCGACAATTCTAGGTAGACTTCAACGGCGCACAGGTAAGTGGATTCCACCCTCATATTGCATTCTTTGGAGAAATTAAATGTTGAAATGAAAGCTGAGTTTCAAAGAATTTATCGGATTTTATATCTAGGTATCCAATGTATGACTTGATTTTTCCGCACGATAAAATAAATAAATAAATATTTACAACATCGCATACATTGATCTGACTCCGAGATAGACAGCTTAAGCACCTGTTTTATAAATATCAGAACCAATAGTTGGATTACAAATACATACAAATAATACGTTTCTTTTGTAAATACCTACATACTTAAAATACATAGAAAAAACCCAAATAAAATATATTTGAATAGCTTTGTTTGTTCTTTGGATGATAGATAATGTCGTGAAATACGTAACTACTTAAACGGTCAAAGGGTGTTCGACGAACCCAATTCTGTTAGTTTCTGCCCCAAATCCTAGCAATTTCATCACCATTAATATTGCTGAACCTGAGTGGAACACGCCTCCATAGGCTTTCATTAAAATGGATCGCGTCCCGTCCTCGGTGTCGGGAAAGTCTACAAATTTGGAAGGAGTGTAGGTATTAGTGCTGATGAATGTACAGATAGCCACATATCAGTTTACTGGTGTCACAGGTGTCCATGGGCGGCGGCAATTGCTGTACCATCAGGTAATCCGTCTGCTCGTCTGCCACCTATCTAAATCTACTGCAAACCACAGTCCCAACGGAGGTCATGCCTGACATCGCCTCCGTTGTAATTGCAAAGTCGGCTCTTCTCATGCTTACCATCAGGCTAAGGAGAGTCAATTTACTGTCACTTTAAAAAAAACTGAAAAAATTCCTCGATTGATATTGAACCAAACGTGTTTGACATTAAGGTGAGAATATAATTAGGTATGAAATTTGCTAGTTTTGTATACTTTGATGTGTGGCTGAACGTATGTAGCTTGAGTAGGATTTTTATTATTTCGGTCGAGCAATCCCAAAGTAATGAGCAGGTAAGACCGTGAAGCATGTTGTTTTTCGTCACTCCCGAACTAGTGGTAGAAATACGCACGTAGATTTGAAACATTCGGCTTCAAATCTATGGTCTCCCTAATGCGGCTTCCATTCGTTCTTATCCACTGAGCTACCATCGAGTAGGAAACCTCAGAAACAGTTATCAATTCGTATATATATTTTTTATGTTTGTTCGCCGATTACTTTGCCATTTATGAACCGATTTAGATGATTCTTTTTAGTTAGAAATTAGATAGTCCCAGAATGATATCATGATAAGTATATCGGGATCTGATGATGGGATCCTGGAGAAATTGAGGGGAACCCTTAAATTTTATAGTTACACATAAGGCGCCTAATCCCTGTTGAGAAATTGAATGTTGTATTACAAGATATACCTAACACACTTAACATATACATAACACCTTTACTCGAGTGTCTATTATAATATGTTATTTGCAGTGTTAAATATGTTATCTTACATTTTTTAGTTTGTGGTTTTAGAAGGCGGTTTTTTTTTTGATAATTCGCTTCAAACATTTTTACATTTTTTGTAGGCAGACCTTCCTCGTCACATCACTATCGGAAAACAATCCTATGTACTTGGATCAATTTGACGCGATTTCTGTCCCACATCGTCTGACCTTTTTCAAGAACTCTCCCTCATACGAAGTTACATAATGAATTGAACAGTTTCTTATTATTAGTCCTGTGTTACTCGAACCTCGTTCTGTATTAGGGCCTGAATTAATACCTTCCTATTAAATTGGGAAGGTTCCATTATCTATATTAATAAATTAACAAAGACTTTTTTTTTATTTTTACGGCCAATATTTATTTGATTTGATATGATAAGCGCATTAAATAAATAAATATAAATAATATTTCGTAACATCACATACATTGATCTGACTCCGAGATAGGTAGCTCAAGCACCTGTGTTACGGATATCAGAATCAACAGTGGGATTACAAATATATACATATAATACTTTTCTTTTGTAAATACATACTTATAATACATTGGAAACACCCAGACCAATACAAACAGACATGTTCATGCACACAAATAAAACCCGCAAACCTTGGACCAAAGGCAGCGTTCACTACCACTGTTCCAAACGGGTCGAGCATTCAAGCTCGTCAAAAGAAAATAACAAAAGTGCATAAGGAAAAGCTACTTACCTACTTTGATCATATCAGATCGATCCAGATAATATTATGTGATGTTGTCTGAAATACACCCTTATTTTTTATTTGTTTTTACTTTACAAACGTTAAATATAGGTAGATATTAAGCTAACTGTACGCTTCCATGTTTCCAGCATATGGGACGCGAACAAATCCATTTATCTATGTATTTAAACTTAACGGTGTGTACTTGTGTACCCAGCTAAAAATAATCGCGTTAAACGTGGATCCTGGTTGAGATTAGTTGGCGCCGACCCGCCTGAACTAGATGGCGGACAAACAAATTTGGTTAGCTCCGGGTGAAGGACAATTTGAGGGGTGCTGTTACTTATAGCTAAGCACTAGGTTACTTTATATTAGACTCATCACATCTTGTAGTCCTCTGCTGGACATAGACCTCTGTAAATGTTCGCCTCTCTTATCAAACTTGGGCAGGTCCTAATACTTATAGATAGATAGATAGAAACTTTTTATTCACCATCACAATAAATAATTTAACAATGAACATTCATTAGTAAACATAGGTAAGGTAACATTGACACATTAAAACTACAGACAAAGGTGAGTACGAGAACAGACGATAGGTAGGTAAATACACAGTTAATATAATGAAAATATTCTAAATAAGTAGGCGTGTGTGAAGTGTGAGGTCAATCAGGTCCTGGCCTCAGCATTGTGCTGCCACGACAGAAATGCCGCGGCAGCGCTGGTATTCTGGCAGGACCTGTTGTGAGTACTTCTGTTTTTTTCCTTTTTTCTTCTCCCGGTTGTAGGTAAATGCCGTCTGCCCGACGTGCAATGGGCAGACGTGATGCGCCATCGCGACGGTGGTGGTCGGCGCCACCTTATAACTACCCATGCAGACCCGGCCGCTGGGAGACGGCCGGCCATCTTGCGCAAATCATCCCTCCATTTTCAACACCAAGCGGCGATCATGCCATGGGCAATGGTAACCATTACCAATCACATAGACTCTTTTACACCACAGCCAGCAAGGGGATGGTGACAATAAAGATTACGGCCCATCGTTAAAGTGTAAACGGTTTTACCTCCAGGTTCCTAATCATATAAAAAAAACCTATTAGAGTTAGGATGCCGCCCTGATTCTATGGTCTTACCTATCCTTTCTTTCGTTCTGTCAATGAAAAATTTAATTGAATTTCGCTCTTATGCTATGAAATATAAGGTTCAAATCTGGCGGGAACTATTCGTAAGCGTACCAAATTTTGCACTACAAATAAAGTGAAATTTATAAAATCAAATTTACATGGAATTCAGGGGGCCTATTCTCGAGCATTCGACATTGAAGTCGAATTATAGATTTCATACAATTCTTTCATCAAATCTCTAACTCGACTTCAACGTCGTACTACGAGAATGGCTCCTCTGCTCCATCTAACGAAGATAAATTGAACTACTAACCGAAAACATCAATAGCATAGCTTTCCTGACCAACTGTAAGATGTCGCTGTTAGCAGGCAGCGCTCGATTTAGTTCACTAAGGTTTTGACAGATGTCGCTTATAACCCGTAAATTGTAACATCAAGTTTGAATTTATTATTATTTTTGTTTTATATTTTAAGGAGATAAGTAGCTTCATATTTATCTTTTAAACATTCTCTAATTTTATTTCATAAATATAAATAATTATATATCAGTCATTCGTAATCGATCTATAAGTATGTAAAAACGCCGCCGGGTGTCTATACAGGGAGTATCTGTGAACATTTACATCCCTTTAACCACGTGTTCTACCAACCATTCTGAACAACATTATTTTGTTCAACATTTTGTTTTCGAAATTCATCGAAATTTTTTTCGACGCCCCATACAAAACGACCAAGTCACGTGACCGACTTTGTATGATAAGTTGAAATTTTGTAATACGAATTTCCAAAAGTGATAGAACAAATGTTAGTAAGTT
The DNA here is from genome assembly GCA_019059595.1 of Marasmia exigua. Taxonomy (NCBI): domain Eukaryota; kingdom Metazoa; phylum Arthropoda; class Insecta; order Lepidoptera; family Crambidae; genus Marasmia; species Marasmia exigua. Next base: position 10,793,789 of record CM032479.1, on the reverse strand, counting down.
ATGTTAGTAGAACACGTGGTTAAAGGGATGTAAATGTTCACAGATACACCCTGTATACGCTAAAATAACAACAATAAATTCAAAATGTACGATTCAAAAGTATGTTTTAGATTTTAGAACTTCATATACTTAATAAGTTAATTATACAGTGCGACTCGGTTTATTTGGCACAAATGTGACATAAACAGGCGGCCATTGTACTTACTACATTTTTTCAAACAAGTGTCAAAATATATCTAACTATCGCCATTTTGTGACACTTGCGTACCTACTTGTTACGAAAACCAGAGAAATGAATCTAATTAATATCCTCCAACCGATTACGGCTACGGCGGCCAATCTCAACGATCAGCCACGTACGCAGGATATATTATAGTGCTTAAGTGTGTGCGCAAACACAAGTGCACTCTCTATTCCCTTACCCTCATATACCGATGGGACACTACTGTGACACGACCAGAGAGGGATTGGGCGCAGGACCAACGGCTTAACGTGCTTTCCGAGGCACGGGGGTACAAGACCGCCAACTTCCAGACTCCAGGCTGCCACTAAGAATTTCTTACCGAAAACTTAGTTACAATTTTTGGCCCGACCCGGGGATCGAACCCGGGACCTCTTGCACAGCCGTCGCTTTAAAGTGCGACCCACTAACCACTGCGCCACCGAGGCAGTCAGAAATGTATCTATAGGTTATATCTATGACAAAAACAGCATTATTTCCCTTTTCGCTCGTCGTCGCTAGTGGGCCCGACCCGTCATCTTAAGAGCTGGCAACGCATATGAGATGCCTCAGGTGTTGCAGATGTCCATGGGCGGCGGTGATAAGATGTGCCGGCTGCTCGTTTAAAAAAAATGTGTTTAATGCCTCAAATGTTTGGATGGATGATATAGGTATCATGCATCCAAACATAAATTGGATTATTCAATTAATTATGCCAAGGTAGACCTTTGTTATACCCATAATACAGTGTTTTGAGGCCAAGTCGATGCGTGTGATGATTGCGTAAAATAAACTTCTTATTGAATATTAAAGTACTCTTACCTACCTACGACGAATGCTGACAGAAAATAATTTTGTTTGTGCAAAGACGGAAAAGTTTACCCTCGATATTGCTATTTTAAGTGTTTCCTACAAAAAACTGTAACCAAGTACTCAACGGTTCCCGGAACGTCGCGGCAATTTAGAAAATCGCCATCGTTAAAAACACCCTCCAGTTTTAATTAAAAGTTTCGACAAATACGGACAGACCGAATATTCAATAAGGAAATCGATCAACTTTGTCAATAGACATTGAGTAACGTTAATTATTTTTTTCGAATTGGAATTAAAATCAATCAGGTTTTTAGGAAGCACTTTTGGTCTTTAATTAAACCTAAATTTCTAAATTAAAGAACAAAATTCAAAAATTCAAATTTCAAAAGTGCTTTATTTGCATAGGCTTATATACAGCTCTTACAAATCGTCATACATGAAAAATATAAATTATAGCTATGTATATTATACATGTTATTAAACATATATGTCGATACAAAAAATATACTAAGAAATGAATAAATATAATGTGATTCTACCACCGGAATCGGAAAGTTGATTCTGACGAGAAGATCCGGCAAGAAACTCGCCAGTTACTCTTTTTAATCACCAAATTTTTTTAAGTACAGTGTCATGGGTGTAGGCGAACAGTTTATCATTTCCAGGTTAAAATCATAGGTAAACACCTACCTAGGTCTTCACCTGGCCGTGTGGTCCCCGGCAGAGTAGAATAGGCCACCCTCACTCTTATAGAGGTGTCGTAAAAGGCGACTAAGGTAAAGCTGCTGGCATGATCATCAGCACCCAGAGAGGGAAAACTCTGCATTTATATCAAAACCCTCGCCAACCCGTCTGCCAAGCGTGGTGAGTATAGCAATTACCCCTCATGTGATTGAGGGAGGCTCGTGCCCCAGCAGTGGGGACTGAAATGGGCCGATGATGATGAGGTCTTCACACCTAGTCTTTATTGTACAACGTGATAACACCCAAAACAGAAGCTATGTTGACCATTCAAGAGTGAATTTACTTACTTCATCACTGATAACCAGATCTGGGTTGATCATGTTTTATTTAGGTTAGTGTAGGATCCATCGTTAGAATAAATTCCTAAGGAATTATTCAAAAAGAATATCATTTAAACTTTTTGGCTAGATAATTCTTTGTCAAATTAAACTTATTATGATCATAAAAAACGCCAAGTTCCTTAATAATTGAACCTAGAATCGCACAATTTACACAAGAACCAATCCTCTTTGTTATACATAGAAGACACGTTGCTGACACAAAAACCACTGAAGCATCCAAGTCTTCTTGAAACGAAAAACTTCAAATAATACCTTTCACGTGCAAGCCAACTTATCTTAGTATCAAATAATGCAAACTTACCTCGTTATAATAGCACCAGTATAACATGAACCACCGGCTCTCCTGTAAGTGGAAATACTTAAGTCGGAGGTAGAACTATCTGCGGTATCAGGGGTCTACTTACAGTAGTCGATTTAAAGATATATTTTCTTGTAAGCGATATTTTCTTCAGCCTTGGATTGGGGATAAAGTGACAGAGTAACGAGCGATGGCTTTGACAGCCTATACCTTTGTCACGGGACTCACAGGTGACAGAGAAATTATAAGTGTCAACACATTTGATGCAAAAAATATTTGTTGTCTCAAGAAGGGATGAAAGTTGCGTCGAAGTTCAAATTGGCTTTTTCAAGATGATCGTGAATACAAAAAAAACGGTAGAAAAGTTTATCTTTATCATAAAAGTAGTTTAGTTTCGTGTCGTGTTAGGCCTACTGTATTTATTTTTTCTGTGTTGTGATGGTCAATAAATGTATTTTCTTTCTTTCTTTCTTAGTTTGAGCTGCAAAAGACAGCCACATTTAACTTTGACTACAATTCTATCAGACTTTATTGTCAATAACTTAAATTTTTACTTACTTTCAATTTACCTTTTTTCAGTATTCTTTTTTTTTCTTAAGTTTTTTTCTTTTCCTCATAGTTAAATCGAAAGATTTAAAATTGTAAGGGAATAAAAGTTCGTTATGAACCCACGAAAAAAATGAGCTTATTAATTTTCTAATCATTTTTTTTTCTTTTATGATATAGGTGGACGGATCACCTGATGGTATGCGATTACCGCAGCCCATTGACACCTGCAACACCAGTGGTGTCACAAGTGCGCTGCTTACCTTTTAATCCCCCTTCCCCTGGATTGGGCCTCCGGTACCCTCATTCACGCAGCGAATCACAGCGCATGCACTGCTTCACGCCGGTTTTCTGTGAGGTCTAGGCTTTCTGTGAGGTTCTGTGAGGTCCGATTCTAGAACTACGCGTGGGTAACCTTGCAAAGTCTTTATTCAAATTAGGTCCATACAGAACACTTATGAATGTCAACATTATAATATAATAGTAATAATAATGTTCATGAGGGGTGGGAGGCCAAGATCCACTTCGGGTTGCTGAGTCAGCGAGGCAGTTGTATTGTTCATGCATGAGTTAATTCTTTAACTTCGAATCGTGATTATTTGTTCCCAATTGCATCCCAAACCGACGCTTCGAAGTCTGCAGCGGGGTCAGGTCCTCCTCATCTTAGCATTTAATTCCTGGTTGCATCCAAAGTTGTCGTTTTGGAACTCAGGTTACGCTTAGGCTATGATTCAGGATTAGGGGAGTCTGGTATAATAATAATATAATATATCATTTATTTCAGACCAGTGATCCATATTACAAATTATATATTACAAATTAGATTAAATTAATTAAATTATTTAATTTAATTTAATTTATTTAGGGGACTAGAAACATGTACTAACATAGTTTGTAAGGTAATATTGTTACATTTGTTACTAACACCTATTGACTTTATTTAATTGTATTAGTTTAGATATTTGTAATTTAATTTTCAATCGAATATGTAAATGAGATAAAAATAATAATTATTTGTTATGTTAGATTAAAGAGCGTTTATGTTGATTAAATTATTATTATCAAATTCTCAGATTATTATAATCAAATTAAATTAAATTATAATTATATGATGATTTACAATATAAGTATAGTTACAATGAATCGACCGTCTGACCTTCACACCCCTTTAACAGGGGTACCATACCAATTGAGTCATGGTTATACGTTGTAGAATCTATTCGAGCAGTTTTTCTTATTAACTAAACGTGCAGTTTTCCTCACCATTTTTTCCCTCACCGCTGAACTAATGGTAGGAATACGTACAGTGGCGGACAGGTCAAGCTATACAAAACTGTCAAATTTCCTCAATCGATTTCGAACTCAATGTGTAACATTATAAGGTTTATAATCGAATGAAGAAATTTGACAGTTTTGTATAGCTTGATGTGTCCGCCACTGTACATCTATTTGGAAAATCTAGAGATGCTTGCCCGGATTCGAACAACGAGCTTCCGCGTAGAAGGAGCGTTCTTATCTCCTTAAGGTGACGGGTAGGGAACACTAGCGATGCCGATGGATTTGAATTTTTAGCTACTGAACCGGATATATTTTAAACAATTTCGGGGTTATTTAATACCTATAGTAACTGTTTGGTCGGTTTTTGCACTCGAATTTTGGATTACCGCCAAAAGTAACCGCTTTTGGCGTGAATCAATTATTCGCGTACAAAAACGGACCCGACATTTGGCATGGTTATTTAATAAACAGTATAAGTATTTGCTGAGAGATTGTAATCCCGATATTGTTTAAAATAGATTCCGTTTAGTAGCTAAAAATTTAAATTGATTGGCGTCGCTGGTGTGCCCTACCCGTCACCTTAAGCGTAAGACTTCAACTAAGTATTTCTGTTATTATCAAATCCAGTTCCTGAATTCCAGAATCATGAATCAGGTCAAAAAAAAGATATTTGATCATACTACAAGAGTGTATTTTAAAAGGAACATAAACTACGTAAACACTATAAATCTTCCAAAGCTAAAAACAGGCTTTAAGCAAATACTTATCGCTAGCAACTTTGATGCCGTAAAAGGATTTATCCTGTACAAATTGACCATTACCTGTACATTTCATTCCTCGAGCGACCGTAAAAAATAAGCAAAAACTATTGTAGATCATTTATCGTTTCCTTTCTCACCATTAGAAACGAGATTTTCCTCTATACTGTGTGAGTATGTGCGAGTTAGCAAAGTTGATAGGGTTGGCAACTACCACAAAAAAATAGATACAGTATGTCGGCCCTAGCTTACATTGATTTCGAAGAGTTGTTAATATTATAACAGAGAAGCGAGCATGAAAGTAAAGTAAAGTATCAGCCTATGTACTGTCCCACTGCAGGACAAAGGCCTTCATCATAGAAATCTAGTTATCGCTACTATGATGGGATTAGGCTTAATCACCACGCTTGCCTAATGCGGATTGATGATCACAAACCCGAGCAATGTTTTAAAAATTCGAATCATACTTTTTGCTCGACCCGGGAGTCGAACCCAGGACCCCGAGATTACGGCCCGGTAATTAAACCACTAGACCAACAGGGCGTGAAGGTAACGGTTAGGGCACACTAGCGACGCCAATCGATTTCAATTTTTAGCTACTAAACTGGATCTATTTTAAACAATTTCGGGATTACAACCTCTCGGTAAACACTTATACTATTTATTAAATAACCATGCACAAATGTAGGGTCAGTTTTGTACGCGAAAAATTAATTCACGCAAAAGTGGCCGCTTTTGGCGTGAATTTGTGCATGGTTATTATAAATAGTATAAGTGTTTGCCGAGAGATTGTAACCCCATTTTTTTTTAAATAGATCCGGTTTAGTAGCTAAAAATTAAAATCGATTGGCGTCGCTAGTGTGGCCTACCGACGGGTAGGGCAAGAGGTCAGAGCTAAAATCACTCACATTAGGTACCCAAAAAGTGGCTAGTATTTGGAAAGCAAATACTAGCCACTTTTTGGGTACCCGACTACTCGAATGTGTGTGTCCTACAAGACACTTTGCGTAAATCGTCATCCACCTGGGCAGAGGCAGGTTTATCCTCTTCTTTTTATGTCAGAGTCGTAATCGTTATGTATCGTTGTTTGGGTAAGGGCAGTTGTAATGCGCATCACTAGGTTCTGCCACCGCTGTCTGGTCAAGGTCATCCTGCAGCACTCATTCACTGAGTCTCCAATAGCAGACATTATTTGGTCAGTCCAACGTGTGGGTGAGCTCCCGCGCGGTCTAGTGCCTTCTACTTTTCCTTGGATGACAAGGCGCTCTATGGACTGATCGCCACGACGAGAAGCATGTTAAAAGAATGTCAGAATGCGAGATTGTACTATGGAAAACAGACGCTACTTGATACAAGTTCATACTTAGGTCCAGTGAAAGAATTATGTGGAACTGGAAAAACTCTTTTTTTTTCTTCTAGGGGAAACCATCATGGCCGACACCTAGCTACGTGTAGGGAACAAGGTGGTGTGTGGGACTCTAAGCCTAACCAAAACCCCTAGGGTGTCCATGTCTGCGTAATAGCGGTCGGAAACCCCACAGCCGGGACTAGACCGCACCGCTGATCGCGTTCGCCGCTTCACCCCTACCTGGTGCAATGCAGCCTATCATTACTGTACGACCTACCAGGACACCCGGTAACATCGTCCTCCGCGGAGTCGTAGGTATGCTGAGCTAGCCACTCCCCAGCAGTGGGTACGTTCACGCACTCCGAAGGTACGTTTAGTCACCTCTTACGACAGGCCGGGAACACCTTGGCAGTATTCTTAAACGCCCCTTGCCACAGGGCACAACTGGAAAACTCATGTGCCAACCCTAGTGTAAGATCATTATATTGGACGGGTCCACTCCAGTCTAATTACAACGTGTATTATTTTTCTTCGTAACACCAAGGTCTTATCTTTTAACATTAATGTACCGTGAGAATATGATAACGGGTAGTTAGTGTGACTAAGGAATATTGAATAAGCATGTTAACCTAGATTTTCTTACCGGGAGATGGATAGCGCATTACGCCGGTGCGCTTTCTGGGGTAGGAGTGGGTGCTGTCACTGCACCCCTCTGAGTAGGTCTGCCCATTCTGCTTGGGTGGACGTTGGCCACAAGCGGGGTCAAACGGACTGATGAGTCACCGTAGGCCTCGCCTACGGTGCCTCGACCGTCAGGTCCCGTCAGGCCTCGACCTGACGGGACGGTGCGTAAAGCATTTTCCCTGCGTGACTAAAAAAAAAAAACATTTTCTTACCGGAGTTTAGTTTTTTTAATATTTTACATTACAAATATGAGTAAGTGCCTCGCAAAGCACGTTAAGCCGTTGGTCCTACGCACGATCACTCCCCGATCAGGTTCCGTCGGAATATGAGGGTAAGGGAATAGAGAGTGCACCTGTGTTTTCGCACCCACTTGAGCACTATAATAGTAATCCTGCGTACGAGGCTGATCGTTGGGATTGGCCGCCTTAGCAGTAATCGGTTGGAGGATATTATGTCTATCGCTGAACTAGTAATTAATGAATGAACATCAATTATATTTATTTCGACAACCCGTTTGGATCAGTGGTAGTGAACGTTGCCATGGTTGGAAGAGTTGCGGGTTCGATCCCCACACAATACAAACATTTGTGTTCATAAGTAAATAACACACTTAAAAATTTCATCTCGTGTTCAGGCGGGACTCGAACCCTTTTTCTACTGAATATTGTAAATATACCTACAATATTGATGAGACTATCGACAGCTCATGTCGAATCAAGCACTTACAAATTTCGTCGGGTTAGTAACGCGTTCAGTGCTCTAATTGGTAGAACATTCACCCGGATTGTGAAAGGTGTGGGTTCGAGTTCCGCCTGAAGACGAGATGAAATTTTTAAGTGTGTTATTTACTTAAGAATAAATTGCAAAAGATTGCTATAAAAAATATAAACTATTTGTGTTCATGTTTGTTTGTTTTTTATTGATCTCGGTGTTTTCTATTGTATTATAAGTATGTATTTAGAAAAGAAAAGTATTGAATGTATTTAATTGTAATTCCGCTGTTGGTTCTGACATCCGTAGCACAGGTGCTTGAGCTACCTATCTCGGAGTCAGATCAATGTATGTGATGTTGTGAATATTTATTTATTATTATTTACTTATTTAAATTAGTAAATATTTCAAAGCATCACCTAAAGTGCCTTTCAATCAAAATTGTTCAAAAGGTAAACAAACAAGACGATATATTTATTTTATGTCTGTTGTTAAAATGTATGGATGTCACTTTGACAAAATAAAAATAACATAAGGTATATACCTATCAGCTTAGCTTACTATTTTAGATGCCTGCTTTGTCATTCTCATACAGCCTGACTTTGTAAAATGTGCGTTTTGAAGACAAACTTGTTTAACTTACTTACTTACTATACTTACTTAATGAATAAATAGAAAACATTTTTGTTTGGTTAGTTTAGTTTAGTTTAGACAGAAGTACACAGTTGTTATAAAAGTTTAAAATCCTTAAAACTCCGTCTAACTTGTAAGCTTGCTAACTCACTCCTTCCAAAGGCACAGAATAGCACAATTGCGCTGTGCAATTAAACGCACTATTACCGCTTGCACAACGGTAGCTAAACCTTACTGTGACGGGTTCCGTTCTCGGCAACGAGCCGTGAAACGGCGGTTGATAAAGAATGCCACACGCGGTGAGTCGAATTGCATGCGGCCTTCGTAACAAAGGGCCTACAACGACACGGAGTTTACGACCGAAACTTTATTCCCGTCTCTTACTCACGCGCCGTGACGCTCTTTTGTTTGCATGAGACAGGTATTCTCCTTCGTTGTAGGCCCTTAAGTTCACCATGTAAGATTTTAAATTAATATAACATTTTAAATATTCAGATAACTATGTAGATCCGGAGGCCCAGTCCAGGGGAAGAGGTTTAAAAGGTAAGCAGCGCACTTGTGACACCACTGGTGTTGCAGGTGTCCATGGGAGGCGGTAATCGCCTACCATCAGGTGATCCGTCAGCTCGTCTGTCGCCTATGTAATAAAAAAAAATCATACATTAGTAAAACATGGTAAAAGCATAGCTGCTATTATTATTGTTAGTAAAGTTATTATTAATTGTACACAAAAATTTATTCACGCCACAAGCGGCCACTTTTGGCGTGAATCAATTTATCGCGTACAAAAACGGACCCAAAATCTGTGCATGGTTATTTAATAAATAGTATAAGTGTTATGCTCAGTATGTCAGGCTCGTAGAAGCTGTCCTTACGGCGGGTGCAAAAGTCTTCAGACCCAGCCTGATGAAGCACGTCAACGACGGCAGCTCAGCAAGCGCAGCTCCAAGTGCCTGACCCGGGACATACGCCGATTTCATACGGAACGTATTAAAGAGCCTATAGAGCGGAACAAAGGCTCCGAAGTCTTCGCTAGAGATTTGGCTATTGGAGAGAGCTTGTTGACCAAGCTGAAAACAGAGAATGGCAGAATCGTCACGTCACGCCCAGAGCTTTTGGCCGGCACTACACCGAAGATATCCCGGACGTCAGCCTATACGAGATTAGCATAGCTCTCAAACAGTCTAAGAACGGTAAGGCACCGGGTGATGATGGAGTCACAGCGGAGCTTCTGAAAGCAGGTGGACGACCTGTCCTAAAATCCCTTCAGAGGCCTTTCAACTCCATCATCATTGAGGGAAAGACACCCAAAGCGTGGCACTCTGGCGTGGTAAGGCTTTTCTTCAAAAATGGTGTCAAATCCCAATTGAAGAATTACAGGCCTATCACGCTGCTGAGCCACATATATAAGCTAGTTTTCGAGAGTTATGACGAATCGTCTCGTACGCAGGTTCGACGACTTCCAGCCTCCCGAACAAGCCGGATTCCGAAAAGGCATTAGCACCATAGACCACATACATACGCTGCGGCAGGTTATACAGAAGACCGAAGAGTATAATCTGCCATTATGCTTAGCGTTGGTGGACTATGAGAAAGCCTTCGACTCTGTCGAGACCTGGGCCGTGCTACAGTCTCTCCAAAGGTGCTGAATAGACTACCGATACATACAAGTGTTGCAGTCATTGTACGGAAACGCCACAATGTCAGTCCGTCTTCGGGACAAGGAATCAAAATCCAAGCGAGGTGTTAGACAGGGTGACGTTATATTGCCGAAACTGTTCACCATTCTGTCCATCCCAGTCCAGAAGTTTAAACACGTCCTCCAGTGTTTAAACTTCTGGACTGGGATGGACTTGGCATCAATATAATTGGCGAGTACATGACGCACCTTCGATTCGCAGATGATATCGTAGACATGGCTGAGACCTTGGAAGATTTAGGCACAATGCTTCACGACCTCAGTAGTGTCTCACAACAAGTGGGTCTGAAAATAAACATGGATAAGACGAAAATTATGTCGAATTGCCATGTCGTGCCCACTCCTGTAAAGGTTGGAAGCTCTTACACTTGAAGTTGTAGATGAGTACATCTACCTCGGACAAAAAGTCTAGCTTGGTAAGTCCAACTTCTAGAAAGAGGTCGATCGACGAATCCATCTCGGCTGGGCAGCGTTCGGGAAGCTACGCAGCATATTTTCGGCCCGTCTACCGCAGTGCCTCATGACGAAAGTCTTCACTGCGTGTGTGTTGCCAGTGATGACATACGGAACCGAAACGTGGCCGCTTACAATGTGCCGATTAAGGAGGCTCAAAGTCACCCAGAGAGCAATGGAGAGAATTTAGTATCATACAAAAATTCTAAAATTAGGTTGCTTTTTCGTAGGTATTTACGTTTCCCTGGTATCACTATTGTTTAATACATTTTTTTTTTTAATTTTGTACTTAGTAAAATATTAAGTAGGAAAGTTTAATATTAGATACGATACCAATTGTCATTGAATTTATCTTAAAAAAAAAATCTTAATACTTTCCTTTATGGATCCACCCTTATACTTTTTTAAAACTGTCTCATAATCGCCACAATTAATACAAATCTGTTAGCAGCTCTAGTTTCGTCGATGCGTCACCGAAAGTCGTCCTAAGGTTATATTTTGTCACGCTATTTAAAGGTTGGCAGCGCACTTGTGACTCCATTGGTGTTGCGAGTGTCCATGGGCGGCGGCAGTCGATTGCCATCAGGTGATCTGTCTGTTCGTCTGCCATCTATGTCATAAAAAAAACCCATAGAAAGAGCTTATCTCAGTGTTACTGAAGTGCCTTCTGATCGTTGCCGCACTGTAATGTATTATTTGCTACCTTGATAGGTGTTGTAGGACCAGTAATTAAGAGTAATCGTTACTCCTAGGAGGTCTAAATACAGTATTCAGCATTATTTATGAAGAAAATAATAACATGCTTAACGGACAGCTACATTGATTGCATAATGGACTACGTGATGTAATAATATAGGAAGTGTAGTAGAAATGAGAAAATGATGATCAGTAATCATAGTGTATTGCATACGGTAAGTGCATGTCATCAACAGTTACAAGCGTTTTGTACGTCGATCGGGGCTTTTATTTAAATAAATAGCTTCTATGGTGAGCCGCTTTTAAGAAGCTGAATCGAGTAATACCTAATCAAATAAAAAAAAAATCTGTGAATAAAAACCGCTTTCAAAAACCACGAGTAAAATGATATTTCTAACACTTTAAATAACATTTTATAACAGTACAATCGAGAAAAGGTGTTACCGAAGTCGGCGCCCAATACTATCTTGTAATGTAATACAAAATTCAATTATTCAACAGGGTCCTACAAGCGAGGAGCGTACTTCTTTCTTTCGATTCAGCGACCTCTCTGATCTAAAGGTAAGGTAATTGCTTACCATCAGGTGACCCGATTGCTCGGTTTTCGCCTCCAGTACCTATAAACAAGGTATCTATTTTTGACAAAAGATTTTTGAAGAAGTCCGCCTTTTTTTTATGCTAGAGGCGGACAAACGACCAAGCGAATCACCTGATGGAAAATTACCATCGCCGCCCATGAACATCCGCGAAATCAGAGAGATCGCTAATGTGTTGCCGGCCTTATTAAAAAAGCGTAGCCGTCCGGAAATACTCCTCCTTCTGTGGCTAATATGACCAGCCCAGTGCCACTTCAGTTTGCTAATTCGGTGGGCTATATCGGTGACTCTGGTTCTCTGTCGGATTACATCATTTCTGATGCGGTCCTTCAGAGATACTCCGAGCATAGCCCTTTCCATAGCTCTTTGAGCGACTTTGAACCGGTGGACTAGTCCAGCCGTGAGTGTCCACGTCTCAGCACCGTAAGTCATGACCGGAAGGATGCACTGGTCGAAGACTTTCGACTTAAGACTTTGAGGGGTGGGTGACGAGAAGACTTGACGAAGTTTACCAAATGCTGCCCAGCCTAGCTGAATTCTTCTATTGGCTTCTCTCTCGAAGTTGTTTCTGCCTAATTAAATAAATTCATCATCGCCCATATTAAATAAATAAATAAATATTTCACAATGTCACATACATTGATCTGACTCCGAGATAGGTAGCATAAGCACCTGTGTTACAGATATCAGAACCAACATATACATATAATATTATTATTTTGTAAATACATACTTATAATTCGTGTTTGTGGTCAATAAATGTTTTAAATGTTTTTCTTACTTACTTATAATACATAGAAAACACCCAGCCTAATACAAACTGACATGTTTATGCTCACAAATATTTGTATTGGGGAATATGATGCGCGCCTGTACGACGGACTAGGCGGTTCCTCCCCCGAAGTCCGTAGCCTAAAAACTTGCCATGAGTTGCTAAAAATAAAACTATAGCTTCTTTAAAAGCAACGAGTCATAGCCCATACTCAATTGTGGTGACCGACCACGGGTGTCGGTCACAAACAATTCGCACAGCAAAGGTGCCATCTTCGTAGCGGCACGTGGCCTACGCGGCCAACGTTCGCTCCGGCAGACGGCACGGGAGGCGTTCAGACCAGCCACCCCCGTACTGGTTACTTGAGTAAAGACGGACTCCTAGCGGAAAGCAAGGGAAGTAATATTTGAAAAGTTAAGGCTAAAATTTTGATAGCGCGATGCAGGATGGCGCTCGTGCGGCGGGAGTAAGCGGAAAGTTTTTGATTGGTATTATATATTTTTAAGTTTTATTTACGTTTTTTATAAATGCTTTTTAAATTTAATTCAATAGTGAACCCGAAACAGTAGTAGAGTCACAAGTACGCTGCCAACATTTGAATCTACTAAACCCTGGATTGGGCCTCCAGTACCCGCATTCACGCAGCGAAATACAGCACAGTGCTGCTTCACGCTGGTTTTCTGTGAGGCCGTGGTATCACTCTGCTCAAGCCGGCCCATTTATGCCGAAGCGTGGCTCTCCTACGCTTGATGCATACGTTACGCAATATAATCAGAAAAAATCAGAAGTGGGTGCTCAGACTCGAACCTTCGACATGGCGTTTAGGAGGCACATGTTCTAATCAACTGAGCTACCATTGCATGTAGATTACAAATTATGTTGTAGGTTATTTTAATTAAAGTTATCATAATAAATATTTCACAACATCACATACATTGATCTGACTCCGAGATAGGTAGCTCAAGCACCTGTGTTGCGGATATCAAAACCAACAGCGGAATTACAAACATTTAATACTTTTCATTTTAATACATTTATTACTTTACATAGAAAACACCCAGACCAAAACAAACAAACATGTTCTTGCACACAAATGTTTGTATTGTGTGGAGATCGAACCCGCTACCCTTGCACCAGTGGCAGCGTTCCACTGATCCAAACGGGTCGTTTTTAGCACCATTGCTGTTCGAATTATTTTAACCGACTTCAAAAAAAGGAGGTTCTCAATTCGACATGTATATATTTTTTACCTGTCTCTTACTTGTCCCATAATCGAATAACAAAACTATATAGGCATAGGATGCGTTCCAACCAGCCACATCCGTACTGGTTATTTATGAAGAAGACTTCGAGTGGGAAGATTGAGAAGTAATATTTGATGGAAATGCGGCTAAAACTTTGATACCGCGATGCAGGATGGCGCGCGTGCGGTGGCAGTTAGCGGAACCTCTGGTTGATGCCTGTGTGGTCGGTGTTCGAGTCTGATGTTATGGAGATGAGATTTTTTTTATTATATAGCTACGTTAAAAACTTTTTGCATGCCATGGGTTTTTTTTTTGCTTTTGCGAAATTAACATGTTTTAATTTTCACCCAAAAAAAGATAACCATTAAAAAATACTTATTTACCGTTTGTTGGTTTACTTTCCTGCCCCCTTATTATAAAACGCGATCTAAGAATAGTTTTGGAACTAAACTCGAGCCAGCCCCCCTTCAACGTCCTATCTATCTATCTTTCGAACGCGATTTAAAAATGGCTAGTGTTTTTGTTTCTATACCAATTTTAAATGTGGGAGAGCCACGCTTAGGCATGAATAGGCCGGCTCGACCGAAGTGATACCACTGCCTTACAGAAAACCAGCGTGAAGCAGCGCCTGCGCTGTGTTTCGCCGTGCGAGTGAGGTTACCGGAGGCCCAATATAGGGGAGGAAGGGGAAAAGGTTGGCAGTGCACTTGTGACTCCACTGGTGTTGCGGGTGTCCATGGGCGGCGGAATTGCTTACCATCAGGTGATCCGTATGCTCGTCTGCCACCTCTCAAATAAAAAAAAAATCGTGGGTTCCAATTGAAAAATAAATCTGTAAAACATTTATATATAATTTATTAATAGGCCAATTCAACATAAGTATGTAAGAAAAGTTTTCATTCATGATAATAATAACAATAATACCCCCCAACCGATTACTACTACGGCTACGGCGGCCAATCTCAACGATCAGCCACGTACGCAGGATATATTATAGTGCTCAAGTGTGTGCGCCAACACAAGTGCACTCTCTATTCCCTAGCCCTCATAATCCGATGAGACAATAATGTACACGACCGGAGAGGGATCGGGCGCAGGACCAACAGCTTAACGTGGTTTCCGAGACACGGGGGTACAAGACCGCCAACTTCCAGACTCCAGGATGTCTAAGAATTTCTTACCGAAAACTTAAGACGAATTTTTGATAATATATTCATGATAATATTATTGATATCACATAATAAGTAGGCACCTAACACTTCAGGTGACAGGTAGGGACACACTAGCGACGCCAATCGATTTAATTTTTAGCTACTAAACCGGATCTATTATAATAAATTTCCGGGCTACAAGATCTCGTCAAACATTCATACTATTTATTAAATAACCATGCACAAATGTTTGGTCCGTTTTTGTACTCGAAAAATTTATTACCGCCAAAAGCGGCAATTTTTCGCGTACGCGTTGGACCTAACATTTTTTCATGGTTATTTAATAAATAGTAAAGGTGTTTGCCGAAAGGTTGTAACCCCGAAATTGTTTAAAATAGATTATATGTACGTACCCATTTCGTAACATATGTAAAAATAATAATTTAACACGCTATCACTAACAATTTTTCTATGATAATTGATAATAGGTTGTCTGGTAGAGATCGCTCCCAGCGATAAGACCGCCTAATTGTACATTGTATCTCTGTATACCTAGCTTTTAAGTTTTGTATGTTGTGCAATAAAGAGTATCTATCTATCTATCTATAATATAAACTAATATCCCAGTAACTCCTTACATGGTATAATAATATCAGCTCCTAATTAGCTTAACATGTAAACGCCGACAGTCATAAAGATCTTAATCAAGCTTTTGATTGCCTTATCTTCTATTTATGGCGAGATGATGGCATAGAATTACAGATGCAATACTTGCATGCGATTATACATAGAGGTTATTAACCTTAGAGGATGGATACACGAGGTGATAGGAAGGACGGATAGATAGATGCTCTTTATATGGTACATTTTTTTCTTTTCTTTTATGCTAGAGGCGACAAACGAGCAAGCGTCACCTGATGGAAAGCAATCATCGCCGCCCATTAACATCCGCGAAATCAGAGAGATCGCTAATGCGTTAAAAGAAGTAAGCTCTTCTCTTGAAGGTCCTTAAGTCGTAGCCGTCGGGAAATACTCCCGTTGGTAAACTGTTCCACAGAACTGAGGTACGTGGTAGAAAGTTCCGCTAAAAACGCACAGTATTGGACTGCCATCCATCGAGATGATGGGGATGGAATGACAATCGCTTGCATGTGGTTCGATGTAAGAATTCAGCTGCAGGGAGTAGATCAAACAGTTCCTCAGAGCACTGCCCATGATAAATGCGGAATAGAATGCTGAGGGAGGCTATATCCCATCAAAACATACATCAAAACAGTTATAATAAGGTCTTATCGCTTTAAGCGATTGATAATGCTTTACACGGGTTACCCACCCGTGTAAAGCTGTTTAATAAATGAAATTTAATATGGCAGAAAAAAACAAAACTTGTCAAAAAATCCAAGTCTCGCACTCAGTTGTTTCGTCATCGTCAGCCCATTTAAGTCCCCACTGCTGGGGCACGGGCCTCCCTCAATCACATGAGGGGTAATTGCCATACTCACCACGCTTGGCAGACGGGTTGGCGAGGGTTTGGATATAAATGCAGAGTTTTCCTTCTCTGGGTGCTGATGATCATGCCAGCAGCTTTACCTTAGTCGCCTTTTACGACACCTCGGTAAGAGTGAGGGTGGCCTATTCTACTCTGCCGGAACCACACGGCTAAGTTCGGCTCACGGCTCAGTTGTTTACCAAGTCGGTTATTAACCTGGCAATCGGTTATTGAATATTTGACTCGGCCATTGCATGAAAATACAACCGATTATAAAAATTAATAACCGACTTAGTAACATAGATCTCACAACTTTTCACGGTAGAACACCTGAGTGAAAGACTTGGATTTTTTTATTTTTATAGGATATCATTTCTTTATGTAGTCCACCTACTTTTTATTTCCGGTACCTTCACCTTCAACTGCAAACGTAACTTTGTAATTCTGTACATTTATATGAGATTACTAAGTTATTCATGCAGTTGGTGTGTAGAAAACTGGATTAGCCTTGGATTTATGATGACCGGTGAGTCAGTGAGTCAATCAGTGAGTGAGTGACAAAATTTTAACAAGTTGTCATTCTTAAAATACTGGTTCAAATTGACTGAACTTTTAAATATACCGTGTTTATACAATGCCTGCTGATTCATCATCATCATCATCATCAGCAACCCACACTCGTCCACTGCTGGACATAGGTCTCCCCTAATGCACGCCACTGCTGATTTTCGGCCACTCTTATCTAGCCGACACCAGCCAGCCTTCGAATGTCATGATCCCATCTTATTTACTGATTAGTTACTGAAAATTCAGGCTTCTTGTTGTATCCACAACGAAATTATAGGGGGGTCGAAAATAGCCTGAATTGCTTCGAGAAAAGGATGTACGGCCGTGCCTCTTTTTTTTCTCGACTTGGCGGGGGCATATTATTAACACAAATAATAATAAACAAAGACAGTTGCTATGCTTTTTCTGACATACTAGGGTTTTGTATGCTTAATTAATTTTTAAAATCTGCAGACGACATATAAGTATGCCCGCCTAGTGCGAGTTACTTAAATAAAGGTACATGTGAATCAAGTATTGCTAGTTTATTAAATTTTGCTACAACAACGAATAAATACATGGAACGCCACTGACATTCTATACAAATTTGACGATATACCATAGATTTATCCACAGATAAATATTGTTGAAGGGATGAAGAGTGGCATGAGTAGACTAGTTTTCGTCTCTTTCTTATCGCCTGAGAAGCCACGGGCGAAAGTTTGTAATAAATAAAAATAAACCTTAGCCGTGTGGTCCCGGCAGAGTAGAATAGGCCACCCTCTCTCTTACCGAGGTGTCGTAAAAGGCGACTAAGGTAAAGCTGCTGGCATGATCATCAGCACCCAGAGAAGGAAAACTCTGCATTTATATCAAAACCCTTGCCAACCCGTCTGCCAAGCGTGGTGAGTATGGCAATTACCCCTTATGTGATTGAGGGAGGCCCGTGCCCCAGCAGTGGGGACTTAAATGGGCTGACGACGAAAAATAAACCTCATTTTCAGCTACTCCAAATTTTTTGCAAAAGAATTTTGCCCGCACTTGTCCGTCTAGTTTATACGAATATACAAGCGAATGAGAGACAACCTCCAAAGCGAGTGCACTTCCAGTAGGCTTGTTGAACAGAACTAAGGATTAAGGTGACGGGTAGGGCACACTAGCGACGCAAATCAATTTTAATTTTTAGCTACTAAACCGGATCTATTTTAAACAATTTCGGGGTTACAACCTCACGGCAAACACTTATACTACTTATTAAATTGCGCAAATGTTGGGTCCGTTTTAGTACGCGAAAAATTGATTCACGTCAAAAGTGGCTTTTGGTTTGAATCAATGTTTCGCGTACGTGTTGGTTTATGCATGGTTATTTAATGAATAGTATAAGTGTTTGCCGAGAGGTTGTAACCCCGAAATTGTTTAAAATAGATCCGGTTTAGTAGCTAAAAATTAAAATCGATTGGCGTCGCTAGTGTGCCCTACCCGTCACCTTAAAGGATTTGAAGGCTTAAGAGTCTGGTGACAGCGGTCCCTTTCGCTTTCCCCTTTGACCCAGGGCAGGTTTGAATAATTCTCCCTGGTTTTTGCTGAAGGATTAGACTGAAAATTAACTCAAGTTATACTTTAATATTATAATGCTTTGTTTAATTTAAACTTTGTTTTAGCTGACCTTTATTTTAAGTTCCATGGAAATTTGCAAAATTACGTGGGTTTCGGCGTCAGATAGAAACATGAGCCCAACTCTCGTGCTCGTGATATTTTGTAAACATGGCGGATATCACCTGAAAACCATACAAAAAAACTATGTTTTAGAGATATATCGTATGATGACAAAATATCACGTCGCGAGAATTGGGCTCCATATTATATCTACGGAAAGTGCGGGAGTGACACGATACGTTCGATATATCGCAGTCACGTTTTATAATCCGCCGTATTACATTACAGCTAGCAGTTATCCAAACAGGGCCGTTTTGAAATGCGGCAGTACAATCAACCGGATTGTCATTATGATACGTTCTTCAATAAGGCGGTCCACGTTTTGACGCATCGCCGCCGCAAATTGTAGAATTATAAATAAATAAAACAATGCTTAAAATTAAAATCAATTTGATCACTTCAATTGTTCTTAAATTAATTGTTCACCAACAAATTCAACACGTTTTCATTATTTAATTCACTCATAGCTTCGCAATTTAGCAAGCATGCCATTGTGGTTGTTATTCTATCAAATAGCGCTACAAGTGTTATAAATCGGAACTACAAACTGTCAAAGACATTATCTTATGGCTAGCCGTGTTGAACGACGTATAGCGCCGAATACATCCCGGCCGTTTTTTATTCAGCCGCATTCAATCAGACGAACTGTCGAACCGCCGCATTTCAAAACGGCCCTGTTTTTGATGACGGCTAGCTATACAATCCGGCTGCGACAGATATACAACCTAGCGCGTAGGTTAACGAACTCTTCGATATCAGTGTCGGCGTCCCTTATGCACAATGTAAACTGTGTTTCCGACTAAGTCACTTCATAAATAATGTCGTAGCGAAAACTATGCCTCACCTATATTCTATTATTGTAACGGATATCGATTCAAACTATATTACCGGCTGACCGGCGCCGGAATGATTTTGCAAATAACTTTTTATAGGCACATCCAAGTACCTTGTTTGTCTCCTGGTCTAGTACAGTGTAATGAGATACAGTCTATCAAGTTCGATAATACCTAACTAAAACTAGTATTTAAAAAAGTTACCGGCTTCATATAAAAAAAAAATATTTCGCAACATCACATACATTGATATGACTCCGAAATAGGTAGCTCAAGCACCTGTGTTACGGATATCAGAATCAACAGTGGGATTACATATATATACATATTAATACTTTTCTTTTGTAAATACACACTTATACTTGTAATTCATAGAAAATACCCAGACCAATACAAACAGACATGTTCATGCACACAAATGTTTATACTGTGCGGGGATCAAACCAAACCAAAGAACCAAAGGCAGCGTTCACTACCACTGTTCCCAACGGGTCGTCATTTCTTAAATAAGTCTTTTTGCTTATTTTTGAGGACGGCTTGGAGGCGATTTCAGAGTGGTTGAAGCAGAACCTGCTTACGTTAAATACAAATAAAACACAATACATGTGCCTACATAAGACCGCTGCATCTTGCCCTAGGAATTTTAAGCTGCGGTTACATAGTTGCCAGGGGGATAGACTAATATGCACTTGTGATACTCTACAACGGAAATCAAGCGTCAGATATCTGGGAATAACGCTGGATGAAAACCTAACTTTCAAACAGCATATCCATACGCTCTCGAACAAAGTAAGAAAAATCATAGGTATCATGCGCATCCTAAGAAAGTCAGCAAATATAAATTGCCTAAAAATGGTATATTTGGCTATCTGTCAATCCATTATTACATATGGCATAGGCGTGTGGGGTGGTGCTGCAAAAACCTTCATGATTGTACTCGAAAGGGCGCAGCGAGCAGTTCTCAAGGTAATGTTAGGGAAGCCTTACAGACATCCTACAAATATACTATACAAGGAACTGAAGCTGCTTCGAGTGAGACAGTTGTACATTATCAATTCTGTCCTCTCTGTCCACCGTTCAATTTCGGGGAAAACTGTATTACAGAGTGGAAGACGGATGTGTAAGTTGCCGGTACCCTTTGTAAAAACAACGTTTGCCCAAAGATTCCCGCGATATTGCCACGTATCGGTTTACAACGCTGTTTCCAAAATCGTCTGCATCAGAAACCTATCGGAGAGAGAAGCAAGGTCCAAGCTAGTGCAGGTGCTATCTACTCTAGACTACGACCAAACTGAGGCAATTATCCCAAACAGATAAAACCATACACACACACACACACACACACACACACACACACACACACACACACACACACACACACACGCACACACAAACACACACACACACACACACACACACACACACACACACACACAACACACACACTGACAAACACACATGCTAACCACAATTATCTTTAAACTTATCTTTAAATTAACTTTACTTTAACTATTTTATTTGTCTTTGCATGCACAGCAGAAATGCTAGAATTAATTTAATTTATATCTAAGTATGATCTAAGAAACTCTGTTTTTATTTGGAAATTGGTATCCCAAGATACAAGCTTAGCTTAGTTTGGGTACCCCTGGAAACTGTAGAACATGTACTTTTGTCATTTTTATTTATTTTGTATACCCTAGTTTTAAGTCAATTTGAGCTATAATAAATTCATTTTTCATTTTCATTTTCATTTTTCATTTTCATTTCATTTTCATATAAATGTTCATTAGGTAAATTCAATCAATCATTTTGTACACCGTTATGGTAGAACATGTTGGCACTTTGCATGTATCTACAACCCGTGCGGACTATACTCGCACTCGTGGGGTGCGAGTATAGACGCAAATAGTGTGCGAGCGAGAAGTGAATAGATGCGCCGCCATTTCTGATCCCATTCTTTATCCGCACGGGTTGTAGCAACATCTTCTCTGTACACATGCTTTTTAGCAAGTAAATTTATCTTTATCTTTAGATCAGTCGTTACTGTAAATAATTACTATTTATCCCACTCGATGATCGCAAGGTTAAGAGATATGAAAAGAAATGATTTATAAAAACTGAAAACCAGCGCTGCAGCGGCTTCAAGCCGTTGCAGTATTTACTGAGCTATGACCTACTTTAAAAAAAAATGTACCTAAGTTTTTAAGTGTTGGCCCGGAGTCTGGAAGTTGGCGGTCTTGTACCCCCGTGCCTCGGAAAGCTTACATGCTTGCCGTTGGTCCTGCACCCGATTCCTCTTCGGTCTTATCATGCTGGTGTCCCATGAGGAATATGAGTGTAAGTGAATGGAGAGTGCACTTGTGTTTGCGCACACACTTGAGCACTATAATATATCCTGCGTATGTGGCTGATCGTTACGATCGGCTGCCGTAGATCGGTTACAGGATATTAAATGAAACTTTGTTTACACATGTTGTCAATATGACGATTTTCAGTAAATAAGTGGGAACTTAACAAGTGTATTCGAAATAATACATTGACACATTTTGTGGTTTGTTATTATTTCGTGCATGATATAACTTCGCTGGACAGTTATTTTTATTTTATTTTATTTTTTGTGCTAGAGGCGACAAACGAGCAAGCGAGTCACCTGATGACAAGCAATCATCGCAGCCCATTAACAACAGGTTATCTGTTAGGTTCTTTAAAATCATTCATTAATTTCGAGGACCAATCATGTATCAACTAAAGTAACCTTTAGAATTCTAAAGGTTCATTATCGTCAGCCCATTTAAGTCCCCACTGCTGGGGCACGGGCCTCCCTCACTCACATGAGGGGTAATAGCCATACTCACCACGCTTGGCAGACGGGTTGGCGAGGGTTTTGATATAAATGCAGAGTTTTCCTTCTCTGGGTGCTGATGATCATGCCAGCAGCTTTACCTTAGTCGCCTTTTACGACGCCTCGGTAAGAGTGAGGGTGGCCTATTCTACTTTGCCGGGGACCGCACGGCACTACTAAAGGTTAAGGTTCTAAAGGTTATTTCACTGTAATCTTTTCTAGGCTGCCTATAATGCTGTTTGCCTGTTGAAAGGCTATATAAGCGGTGTCGTAAAATTTGTCATTCATTTCGAGGACCAAACATATATCAACTAAAGTAACCTTTAGAATTCTAAAGGTTACTTCACTGTAATCTTTTCTAGGCTGCCTATAATGCTGTTTGCCTGTTGAAAGGTTATATAAGGGGTGTCGTAAAATTTGTCTAGGACCATTTAGTTCCTCAGCAATGACTTGATTGTTTGCTGTCGGGAAGGGGATGTATTGCCTGTTTATCAAACTTGACGTAAAACCTTAGTCTTCATTTTGTTTGCTGGTGGAATAATTGTGTTTTTTTCTTAAAACTAAGTTTCATAAAAGAGCAAAAGGGAGATATCTAGTTATCACATTCTAGTACTGAGAAGGTTTTTAAAGTAAAATGCATCTGTTTAAGGTCTTCAATCATGTGCATGTCATGGCATTTCTCTAGAAGACAATGCATTTAATGTTTCGCGTTGCATTGTGTGCTAAACTAGTTAAAACTTCTAGTAGTAGAAAACCGGCGTGAAGCAGCACTGTGCTGTGTTTCGCTGCGTGAGTGTGGGTACTGGAGACCCAATCCATGGGAATGAGGGGTTTAAAGGTTGGCAGCGCTCTTGTCACTCTACTATCTCTTGTCTATGGGCGGCGGCAATCGCTCGCCATTAGGCGATTCGCCTGCTCGTCTGCCACCTATCACATAAAAAAAATATAAAGTCGGCTAAGTACCTAAATAGGCCATTTTCACCATGGGGACTAGAAAAAAATATCAACGAATTTCTAAAAGTTGTAGATCAAAATTGTTATTTAAAATGGTTTGTAGAAGACGAACGAAGTGATGTAAATATACATATACGGATATATCTTTTATTGCACATGAAAACTCTTCGATACGTCTTCAGAAACCTTATACCTACTAACTGAATTAAAATTACCTACATAACATAGTATTTTTTTTTTTAGATTGTCGCGTTGCATTATAACTAGTCGGAGTAGCTTCACTGACAATTCATCTAGTGGCGAATTAATATCAAAAAATGTGAGGGTGTCCGAAGATTCACAGCCCGGCCCCAGCAGACGACGCCGTGCTCCACCAGTCCACTCGTGACCACGGCTGCTGTAACGTAGCCGAAACGTCGAACAAAATATTTGAGTACACAATGTTGTATCACATAATAAATATCGTGTTAATTCCCGTCCTAATAAATTACAGTTAGTAATTTATTATGTGACTTGTAACTTGCTAATAAAGACTTCTGTGGAACAAAATTGTCGTCATTTCAACCAATAGACGTCCACTGCTGGACATAGGCCTCCCCCAATGTTCTCCACACAGATCTTCACCAGATCGTCGGTCCACCTTGTGAGGGGCCTGCCACGAGACACACAGCTAAAGCAAAATTGTATTATCGTTCATAAATCCAATCTTACATTGGATTGGATTGGTATGAGACTTTTTTTTAATTTTGCAATCAATAGACCTCACAATGATAGAAACATCGTTGAAAGAATCACTTGATTCTCATTTAAACTACCTGAGATATAACAACTTTAAAATCACATTATTTTGGGCAAACCCAAAACGCTCCATACAAATGGCTACTTAGATGTGACGTCACACTTAAGTATTTTGTATGCATTTCATTTGAATTTTGTATGGTAGCTATTACAAATGTTTCGTTTATGTCAATGGTTCTATTATAATAATTGGTGCAAATTGTATGGGTTATTCAATGGTATAATTATTTTTTAATAATTTCATACTTTTAAAATGGACTTGCCCATGAATCTTTGAATGACCATAAAACCAGCTAGACGTTATATTTTTAATTGAGAATATTTGCGATTGGCACATATTGACCTATATTTCGACAAAATATTTATATTTTGTAAAATCTTGACCTTAGTCGTATACCCTATTGTTCATTTTTTAACTCCACGTAAGTACATCTGCTTGTATTTCTCAATGTAAGTGAAATGTATTATGCTTCTGTTTTTGAGAAATAAATTCTTAAACCTTACTAACCGAATGCTCTTTTCAAATGTGCTATCGAAGACAATATGACTATGACTTACCCATTCTGCTGCTGCTCCTGGTTTTCGTCAGCTTCATTACTCACAATAGACTCTAACATTTGTATCTTCAACATTTTAGAACGTCACATGACATCTACGAGTACACTCGGAAACGTGATCACGGATCATCAATACTTCGTTTCACTTCACTTTAGTATGAATCAACTTTGCTTTGTATAGTTCATATATCACTTTGGGATTTTGTTTTTCACCATGACATCTCTTGTTTTGAGGTTTCACCT
Organism: Marasmia exigua; assembly: GCA_019059595.1. Lineage (NCBI taxonomy): Eukaryota > Metazoa > Arthropoda > Insecta > Lepidoptera > Crambidae > Marasmia > Marasmia exigua. The sequence continues at coordinate 10,768,826 of CM032479.1, read as the reverse complement.
GTAACAAAGCAAAATTTTATTGAGTTAGTTGTATTGTCAAAAAACACCGTTTCCAAAACATTTATGTTGTCATTTTAACATAGGCTCTATAGTAGAATCATCATCATCATCAGCCCATTTAAGTCCCCACTGCTGGGGCACGGGCGTCCCTCAATCACATGAGGGGTAATTGCCATACCACGCTTGGCAGACGGGTTGGCGAGGGTTTTGATATCAATGCAGAGTTTTCCTTCTCTGGGTGCTGATGATCATGTCAGCAGCTTTACCTTAGTCGCCTTTTACGACACCTCGGTAAGAGTGAGGGTGGCCTATTCTACTCTGCCGGGGACCACACGGCTATAGTAGAATACCCAATGATATCGTACATCTTAGGTACGATTTTAATCTTTTGTAAAGCGTTTTGATTGTGAGTGTTCTTAGTCTTTAATTACAGATTATAATGATAGATAATAATCACAGTGAATTTCTATTTAAAAAATACTGTGAAACTAATGAGAATTCAACAATATTACCCATTGTTTTTACCAAGGATTATCCTATAATTACTTATTACACCTTTCTAAGGTATCTAATTACACCTAATAGCAAAAAGGACCATTATCTATTAAACAATAGCTGTGAACAAACATTTCTTTGATGCTATCAATGACGTCTCATTGGATGACGTTGAAGGCCCTTATCTGTGGATAAAAAAACTTACGTCATACAAAGTAACGGTCAATTTTTTTCGTCTCTACCTGCGTGTCGACATCCCTCAAAATGGGGACGCTCCTTACATTTTTTTCGTTAAATCCTGCATCGCACTATTAAAGTTTTAGATCCTCGTAGGTATATATAGGATAGTGAGCTTGTATTCTTAAGGGGAGTCCGTTTCTACGCGGGAAGTACGTCCTTGAAATAGGTGTAACATAATTTGGAATGGAAGTGAAGTACTGGAAAGTATGGATCAAGCATCAGAAGGCACTGCGCTGGTTGATGAGGAAAGGGAGTGCTTAGCACTCAAACCCACCGTTGTAGAAGTTTTGACTCCCCTTTTGCTTAATTAGTTGACAGAAGGATATGTCAGAATGCTGCCACGGCAATCAAATATGATATTGGCTTAAAGTATACTGCAGGAAGCATACTGCAAAGGCCTCCATCATAGAAATCAAGTCATCGCTTTTATGATGGGATTAGGCTTAATCTCCTCGCTTGCCTAATGCAGATTGGTGATCAAACACAAGACAAACCCGAGCTATGTTTGCAAAATTCGAAACATACCTTTGCTCGACCTGGAAATCGAACCCAGGACCCCGTGACTTAAATCACTAGACCAACAGGGCGTCCTGTATGTCGGCTTATTATGCTGCTAAAGTAGGGACTTGATTAAATACAGATTAGATATGACGGGTTTAGTTAGATCTGGCAAATATGTATCTTTCAAAAGATTGGAACATTTGCATCTGGATCAGTGCAGAGATGCGGAACAGTGAAACGCTTCATTTGGAACATCGACTCTCAGATAGATCCGTGATTAATTCCGCTCAGTCGGATCATTCGGCTCAATCGGATCATTCAGCTCAAAATCATAAACGTTAATTGCGTGTTAAGTGCTTTGAGTATCAAAGGTTAAATGGTACAAAAGATATTGAAATAATACAATGTAGTTTAAATACTTAACACCTAACAAGGCATTCGGATCGTTCAGCTCATTTGGATCATTCGGTGCACTCGAACTCGAGATCCATTTGAATCGAATAATACATTCGGAGCGAACATTAGAGATTCGGAACAGTGTATCATTTAGCTGAGCCGGATCACTAAGTCGTTTCAGTAAAGACACACGTTTACGTGAGTTACGTGAGCTTCAATAAGACATAACTAATAGATAAGTACTTTTTAGGTAGGTCGTTTTGGCTTGAAGCCCGCGACATTAACGTGTGAAAGAGCAAAGTAATAAACTACTGAGCTTTACCTTTCATTCTGTGTAAAATAAATAAACAGTCAATAAAAATATATATATACAGGTTTAATTATCAGTAACTAGGGTCATCATAAAACTTTATGCTTCGGAAAGTATTTAAGACTTAAGTACCTTCTAGCAAAAGTCTAATAGGTACGCAGGTACCATTAAACACAATCATTAGCAATACATGTGGGGTTGGTGATCGGTAGATGCATGCCAAGGAACGTGTATGAGTTCGATGTTTGAATTAGAATGACGTGCGAGAGAGAGAGAGGGAGATGAGAGAGACGACGAATGGCGGACGATGTAAAGACATGGAAGACGACGCTCTAAGAAGATAATTAATATAGAACAATTATAAAAATCCCTGGCTTTATTTGAAACCCCATCCCACATACATATATTAATATTACGTTTTACTCTTGTAATATTACTTACTTCCTTAATGTGATGAAGTGCATAGAATCTGGTTTTAACAATTTATTAATTCGGGATTTGTTTCTCTTGGTCAGAATTAGAACACGGTACATATATTTCTCGTACCTAAATAATACCTATTATTGAAATTTTATTTGAGAGCAATGGAGAGGGCTATGCTCGGGGTCTCCCTGCGTGATCGTATCAGAAATGATGAGATCCGCAGGAGAACTAAGGTCACAGACGTAGCCCAAAGGATTGCATTCCTCAAGTGGCAATGGGCAGGGCACATAGCGAGGAGAACAGACGGCCGTTGGGGCGGAAAGGTCCTCGAGTGGAGGCCACGTACAGGAACTCGCAGCCGTGGCAGGCCTCCTACAAGGTGGACCGACGAACTGGTGAAGATCGCGGGAATCCATTGGATGCGGGAGGCACAGGACCGATCTGTGTGGAGAACATTGGGGGAGGCCTATGTCCAGCAGTGGACGTCCATTGGCTGAAATGATGATGATGATGATTGAAATTTTATATCGTTTTTCATGTTAGGTAACATTCATAGGTCTTAATTTATTTTGATAGTGACCTTTGTGTTCGTTTATATCCTTATTACTTAACCTTTGACACAGAGTTAAATAATTTAGTTAAAGATACCTTTATGAAATCATAATATACGAGAGTTTCCAAATTTTTTTTTCCATGCCATACAATAGTTTTTTTACACCACAGTAAGTACTAAAAATATTTCTTTAAAAAATTGTCAATTGGTTAAAACAGGACAGTGTAACAAGAGCTCGAAAAGAGTTCATCTTTTTCGGTAGACAGCGGCATGAATGCCCCACCATTGTTGATGTTTATGAGCCGCGGTTACCATTTTCGGTCAGATGCAATGAGCTGCATGTTTATCTGACTATTTATCGCAATATTATTGCAAACAAAATTGCGACGATATTGCGATGTAAATATTTCACAACATCAGTCAGATCAATATCTGACTCTGAGATAAGTAGCTCAAGCACCTGTGCTACGGGATTTTCAAATATATACATACTATTTACATAGAGGTATATCCTGGAGACCGCGACAACGCTTATAGGTAATCCGAACACACGAATCGCTTGCGCGATGTAATCAACACCTAGCGCCATCTATTGGTATAAAGTGGAACGAATGTCCCGAAAGGGAGTAAGGGCGGGCCCCTAGTGCATATTTTATTTTGGTTTTTAAATAGAGGAACCAATGCGTGGTTTTGCAATACATGCTAATAACGAAGTAACAAATATATTAATAATATTAACTGACTGGTAACCTTACCAGATCCCTAAAACTTTTTTAAAGAGGTCATCCAGAACTTTATACCTCAGATGTTGAAAAAGTTATTTCAAGAGCAAAGTTTGTGTTTAAGACTGGGACGATTCATAATAATTCTCTTTTTCGTACAGGGTTTCCAAATTTCAGATCAAAATGAGGACAACGCAAAGATAAAGAGCTTAATTTTTAATCCTATCAAATGTTGTATACGAGCGGAGTACTTATATGGATATCATTATAAGGAAGCCTGAGAATACGACACATTTAAGAAAATTCATAAATAAACAGAAAGATAGATAGATAGATAGATATTCTTTATTGCACAAAAATAAAATACAAGCATGATACAACAGCAACAGACAGTACAATAAGGCGGTCTTATCGCTAACAGATTTACTATTATATATACATATAACATAGTAATATTAATTAATTACGTTCAATTAATATCTCTGCTTTAGGTTAGCTGTTTTTTTATGCTAGAGGCGACCAAAAGAGCAAGCGAGTCAAATTGTTAACTAAGATAACTGCTTTTGTTAAAAATCACAAAAAAGAGGTTTAATATTAACGGTCTTATTCTTAAATGTTTGTTAAACCTTTGCTTACTAAAACAGTGCTATAAAGCAGTTTTCATTCTTTTTTTGAAAATGTTGTAGGTTTTTTTGTTTTATACGTCAAAACTGCTCTATGTAACCATTTTAGCTAACACAGGTTTATTGAACGTATGTGAATAAAGCCCTTAATGAGATAGTCATCATGAGACCTGCAATTCGATTGCATTCCTTTTGGTGATCACTTATTAAAATACTAGTCATCACATGACATGCTTGTTCCTTCCTCCCTAGACAATATATTTACTCTTCTTTCTTTTTATAAATTATTCTTGAAACATTATAAAAGAAGATATTTGCCTCCTTCCAAAGGTGATATGTGGTCACCCTATGCGTACAGATGTCGCAAGATATCTCGGCAGCTTACAACGAAAAGTAACAATAAATTGTGGACATTTTCTTGGGCTCGGGTCTCAGGTGTTATTAATACGAGGGATGTATGGTGTCTTGCGATAAATTTCAGGAATCGCACGTACGCTCAGGTAATTATAATGTATCTTTTTGACAAAGGTAGGTACTTGTACAAATTATTATGTCATAGTGGGTGGCACGAAAATGTACGTTCCGGGATTCTGGCATTGAACCACCTGAGGAGCAAAATTTGCATACAGCTTTTAAAGATTTTTGGTTTACTATGATACCATTTTCGTGTATCGTCGCATTTAGTATTGGTCGTACGATCAAGCGATTCTTGTATATTAGTGGTTAAGCGCCAGAATCTTCGACCATAATATCCTCCAACCGATTACGGCTACGGCGGCCAGTCGCAACGATCAGCCACGTACGCAGGATATTTATAGTGCTCATGTGTATGCGCAAACACAAGTGCACTCTCTATTCCCTTACCCTCATATTCCGATGTGACACCAGCGTGACAAGACCGGAGAGGGATTGGGCGCAGGACCAACGGCTTAACGTGCTTTCCGAGGCACAGGTGTACAAGACCGCCAACTTCCAGACTCCGGGCTGATACTAAGAATTTCTTACCGAAATAAATAGTAAAGGTGTTTGCCGAGAGATTTTATATATTTTATACTTATAATTAACTGTTTGGTCTGCTTTTGCACTCGAATTTGGCATTACTGCCAAAAGTGGCTGCTTTTGGCGTGAATCAATTTTTTGCGTACAAAAACGGACCAAAAACTTGCGCATGGTTATTTAAAAAATAGTATAGGTAAGTGTTTGCCAAGACATGTTACTCCGCTATTGTTTGAAATAGATCCGGTTTAGTAGGTAGCTAAAAATTAAAATCGATCGGCGTCGCTAGTGTGCCCCATTCGTCACCATAAGGTGAAGGGTATCTCCACTAGCGACGCCAATTGATTTGAATTGTCAGCTACTAAACCAGATCTATTTTAAACAACTTAGATCTATTTTAACTTTAAGCTTCAGTCTCTCGGTAAACCCCTATACTATTTATTTAATAGTTAAAGTTAGCTATTGGATCTGGTTTTGCACTCGAATATTAAATTACCGCCAAAAGCCACTTTTGGCGTGAATCAATTTTTTAGTACAAAATTAGAACCAATATTTGGGTATGTAACCATGCTTAAATAAATAGTATAATTGTTTGCTGAGAAACTGAAGCCCCGTAATAGTTTAAAATATATTTGTTTTGGTAGCTAACAATTAAAATCAAATGGCGTCGCTATGGGCTGGTGTGTGCCCTACCGCCTTAAGGTAAATTTTCGCTTGCATGGCAAGAATCAGTTATAACCAACATACCGTTTTAAAAAGATCTGCCAACCTTATTTAAAGTTCAATGAATCAATGTTGCTACAAGCAAATCTGAACTTTCTGATCTAACAATTAAGCATAATTTTCTGTGCAACTCTGACAAATTTCCGAAAGGTAATAAATGCTCAAAGCATATCAAACGAATTAATTTGAAAACTGACGAAGCTTTTCGTTCTTTGACTGTACTTATTAATTGTTGTTTTTTTTTATTTAATAATAGGTATAATGCAACACGAAAATCTAGGTAACTATAGATCGAAGGTACTTTAAATAAAAAGTTCCTATGAGCACTTTAATTTTACTCCAAGCACCGCCTGCTATCATTTCAAAGACCAAACAATCTTTGACAAGGGCAAACTGCGGGAAACTTTACCGTTTTTAAACTTCAAGGTAAACGCGGGGGTTCCTTTGAAACTACTTTGAATAAATGATGTATTACGCTACTTTCAAGAGTTACCTACAGAGTTTCTGAATTGCGAATCAATTAAGGTGACGGGTAGGGCACAATAGCGACGCCAATCTATTTAGTTATTTATTTCTAAGATCACCAACAAAATTTAGGTACATCAGATGATACAATAATAACACCAGAAAAAATACAAATCAATCTATACGATATCTTATTTATAGGTGACAACGGCATGCAATATCATATTAATTTTTATAGTTATAATTAATTTTTAGCTACTAAACCAGATCTATTTTACACAATTTTGGGGTTACAATCTCTCGGCAAACACCTATACTCATCATCATCATCATCATCAGCCCATTTAAGTCCCCACTGCTGGGGCACGGGCCTTCCTCAATCACATGAGGGGTATACACCTATACTATTTATTTAATACTTATAGTTAACTGTTTGGCTTAGAATTCTAAGCTGTTTGATCTGCTTTTGCACTCGAATTTTGGATTACCGCCAAAAGTGGCCGCTTTTGGCGTGAGTCATTTTTTCGCGTACAAAAACGGACCCAACATTTGTGCATGATTATTTTAAAAATTATATAAGTTTTTGCCGAGAGTTTGTAACCCCGAAATTGTTTAAAATAGATCCGGTTTAGTAGCTTCAAATTAAAATCGATTGGCGTCGCTAGTGTGCCCTACCCGTCACCTTAACCTACGGTGCGACCAAGTACTTATAGTCTATTCAGTATCTGAAGGTGAATAGGACAGTTCAAACGTTTCTTATCATGCATCCATCTATCTACAAATAAAAATATTAAGTTGTAAAAATTACTAACATTTTCTTGCAAAATAACAATTATTAATATTTCTGAATGAATCTGAACAAGAACTTAAAATAGTTTTTACGAATAGAATTTGTAAAAATCATCTTATGAATTGCATAATGCGCTAATCGTAATTTTTACTCAAAGGGATTGACACAAACAATCGCAATAAATCAATAATCGGTATAGAGACCATCTTAGATTGCATTAGAGACCAAGAACTAATAATTTCTTTTGTTATTTTTCTGATGAATAAGATGCATATTATTTAATTATTTATGATTTATTGCGTGTGTGCCACTAAGAATATTCACATAATGTATTCCATATTCAGATAGTTCAAATTCATAGATGAAATGTTGATTAAAATTAAAAATCAAACAAATGAAGTGGATTAGATTTCTAAAGAAAATATTGTCGATTTTTTTAAATGTCGATTAGGTAGGAAAATAGAACTGTCCTATTCGCCTTAAGATACTGAATGGACTATAACTACTCTTCACTATATAAAGTTGTATAAAACAAAGTCGCTTATAGTATAGTTGTGTGTCGCCTAAGTGACGGTATAACGTTAAATGTGATCCATCTGCTCGTCTGCCCCTATCTCATAAAAAATGTATGTTTAAAAAATCTTTTTTTCCCACGGAGCAACATCATTCAAAATTTAAAATCAGCAAACAAACTAAGTAAGTAGCAAAAAACCGGCCAAGTGCGAGTCGGACTCGCCCATGAAGGATTCCGTAGCAGCAAATAAGATACATGGAAGGTAAATTGCGGTTTACGGTTTATAACGTATTAAAAAAACTACTTATTAGATCTAGTCCAAACCAATTTTCGTTGTCAGTTTTCATGATTATGCACATATATTTTTTTTTTTAGAAGTTAGAGGGGGGGAGGGGGGATTTAACACAATTTACCATTTTGGAAACGTCTCTTGCGCAAAGTATTGTGTTTAGAAAAAAATGATGTTAATAACCTCAACATCATTTTTAAAGACCTATCCATGGATACCGCACATGTATAGGTTTGATAAAAAACATTTTGAGTTTCAGTTTCAAGTATGGAGACCCCCCATTTTTTTATTTTTACCATATTTTGTGTAAAAATCGTAATGCAGTTAAAAAAATACATCTATTTACCAAGTTTCAATAGTATAATTCTTATAGTTTCGGAGAAAAGTGCCATACGGAAGGACGGACAGACGGACAGACATGAGGAATCTATAAGGGTTCCGTTTTTTGCCATTTGGCTACGGAACCCTAAAAAAGGCACGGACCTAGGGTCTGTGGTATGTAATTAAACCAATAAAAAAAAACAAATTCGTTTTCTCTGTCTTTCTGCCACTATATAATTAAAACTACGAAACTGTTTGAAGCCGTGGAAAGTTTGTAGTTACTTACATCACTTAATACTCAGTATGGCTGGACCGATTTTTATGATTTTTTATTTGTTTTAGTCTAGCAAATATAGAAAAAAATAAGCTGACACACATCTTGCTGAGAGCCAATAAACTAAAAACAATGATATAGAAGAACACCCTTTTTAACTGGCCTGATGGCGCATTTCGTAGTAACCCTGCCTCGTAAGCGTAAGATGATGAAAGGTATTAAGACACTATGCCAATGGGTAGACTAATTAAATTATTCTTAAACGACGTCAAATGAATGTTACAACTTGTAACATTGTTCCCGCTAAAGTTATATTTAAAAAGTTTTCTCGAAAGGTTTATTCTGAAAATATAGTAAAAAAGTTCGATTGAAGTCCCTTAGAAAGGGTTAGCAATTAAGGTTGCAAATAACTTTTTACGTAATCCACGGACAAACATACCTACATCAAATTAATATGGGGATATTGTAAAAATGAATGAACATACTTTTGTTCCACACAAAACAAATTATGGAAATTGAAAAGTGCAGTAATGTACTTTAACAAACAACTATAAGCTAACTATACCAGGAACCTTTGGGCAAAAATGTCTATACTAACAGTTAAAATATGTAGGCTTAGCGAATTTATTCAAAAGCTACTACGATTGTTAATTTAATATAAATAAACAAAACTCGAAAAACAGCTCAAATACCTGTCACGTGGTACGTATATCAGAACCGACAGCGGAATTACAAATATATAATACATTTAACACTTTTTATTTGTCAATACATACTTATAATACATAAAAAACACCCAGATCAATACAAACATACATGTTCGTGCATACAAATATTTGTACCTTGCCGGGATCGAACCCGCAACCCTTGCACCAGAGGCACGTAGACCTGATACTGTTAAAATTTCAAATAGATTATCTTAACGTGTTCCCAAAATAAGGGTCTTGACCACAGGGACTTGACACACGCACAGGGTCACTTTGTCAAAGTGGCCTTGATGATTGAGTGGCCATGAATGGGCCGGCTCGACCGGAGTGATACCACGGCCTCACAGAAAACCGGCGTGAAGCAGCACTGTGCTGTGTTTTGCTACGTGAGTGAGGGTACCGGAGGCCCAGTCCGGGAAGAAAGACTCCACTGGTGTCGCGGGTGTCCATAGGCGACGGCAATTGCTTACAACTTACAATCACTTACAAAAAATAGGGGTTCCTACAAGGTACGGAACCATAATAAAAAGGATGTCAATGTTGCTCTTCTGCGGTGGTGACGAGAACAGTAGACTGAACTCCGACCACGGGATCGAAGGAGAAAGCTGGAGGAGGACCTCTCCTTCAAACCCCTTTAAAACTGCTTCACCCAGCAGCTCAACGAAAATTTAGGAACTGCACTTCAACAGATCGGTACAGTGTTGGTTCAGACAATAATTTTAAACATTTCTTACACTGTCGCATACGTAGATGCGACTGCCCGAGGAGAGCGAGACACCCGGAAGAGGACGAAAAGATGATCTACTTCTACGTGAGACGTGCTAAAACTTTAATAGCGCGATGTAGGAATAGATCACGCTATTTTGCACGCACAATCTTTGACGCGGGGAGTCTTCAATATTACCTATGTGCGTGCTCGTGTTTATTTTCCGAAATTTATGTATATTAATATAAAAAAATAACTATCAATCTCGACTTTTAACATTTAATTAACATGTTTTTTCATATAATAGTGTTGCTTAATTTTATAGCGGATATAAAATAATTATGTCGCTACCTACAGTTTTTTATGCAAAGAAATAAGGACGTGTTTCCCTTACTGGTTGTAAAATACTAAAGGATTACGTACTAATAGAAGTGCTATTTTTAAAGATTTTGTATTTGTAAGTAGGTACAGGATTAATTTAACTATCTGTCAGCAGGTAACAATGATGAATGTTAAAATTGTTTTTTTGGTTGATAATATTTTTTGATTGAAAGCCGTCAGGAATACACGAGTCATGTTACGTTAATAATATATTTTTTAATTTTTATATTGAAACTGTGAAGTGAGCACGTTTTTTATGAAAAAATATGCTAAGGACAGTTAAATGGGCCATTCATTGTATAAATAAATATAGTTATATAATAAATAAATTTTATTTAATCACATGCTAATTTGGCTACTGAATAGACAAGGCACTGTTAGAATCTTAGAAAGATTTTTTGTGCGGTATTTATGGCGACATTTTATTTGCTTCTGCGTAATGATTGCCTCGGTACGAAACACCAGTGGAATAGATAGTTGATATAGAATAATAACGCGAGTATTTACTTATAATCCCTCCTCATCCTACGTTTCGGTTCTTATAATTATGTAAGTTTTCGCTATTGATTTATATATTTTTTTATATTTTGAGGTTTTCTAATTTTTGCTATTGAATAGAGGGTAGAAAAATTAGGCTTTAATGAATTTTGAATATTTTGTAGCGTACAAAATATTCAAAATTCATTAAAGCCTAATTTTTCTACCCTTTAAATTTTAAAAGAAAAAATATACCGAATGTGTCTTTTTGTTTTTTTTTCTACTTAGGACGTATCAATATCAAATATTATAAAATATTAGTACGCAAAACTAATGTACTTATACAAATATGCCAATTTTTTTCAGTCAATTCTACCTCATTGTCAAACATGTTTGGTTCAATATCAATCGAGAGAAATTTTACTGATTGTGGTAAGCTGATGTGTGGCTGACTGTACATAAAAAAAAATGAAAATAAAAATATCAAAAAACAATTTTTTATTGAATAAAAGAAGAAAAACTTAAGAAAATTAAGACAATAACTGATACCTAAAGCTGAGCTAAGTAAAAAATAGAAAAAAATATTTACATAAAACAATAAAAAAATAAAAAGACTGAGATTGATGTTCTTCTTAAAAATGGCAACACTACAAAATCATTTCTTAGCATCGATTACTACTTGACGTCGCTAATGAGTCGTATTATGAACACGCGATTCCGTTATATTTAAACAAATGATATGTCCACGGTTCCTTTGATTCTTATCAAGCAAATTGCAATTCCCTCTTTTTTATTGCATTGTCACAGCAAATTGCATGTTCGTGAAAGTTGAAAAAATGTTATAAGAAACGGGCGTAGGTATAATGGCGAGAACGTGGTAAATAAATGCGTGATGTCTTTTTAAAGCATAATAATAGTTATTTTAATGTAATAACCAATGATATTAAAGAGGTAAACGTTTGCATGACAATGGCGTGTTCAGTTCTTTATTTATATAAATCATTGCCATATGCAATGAATGAACGACCCGTTGGTGTAGTGATTTAAGTACCGAGCCGTGATCTTGGGGTCCGGGGTTCGATTCGAGCAAAGGTATATAATCATAATTTATGTTGTTAGTGTTAGGAAGAATATTTTATGTACAGACGGCCTCACTTGGAGTTTGGACTGACCTTATATCTGAGACACAAGTGCTATTTTAACACTGCGGAGGGTAGCTGGACCTGACGTTGTCTGTATCTATGCAATACTTTAAATATAAAGTCACCGTTTAAACTTGACAAGCCAAATTGATCCCACTACCTATTCTGTAACTAAATAAACAATAATAATAAATAAATAAATATTTCACAACATCACACACCACATTGATCTGACTCCGAGATAGGTAGCTCAAGCACCTGTGTTACGGATATGAGAATCAATTTAGTACTTTTCTTTTGTAAATACATATGTACATATACCTAATGCTTAGAAAACACCCAGACCAATACAAACATTCATGTTCATGCACACAGGCACATACACCACCACATACACACACACACACACACACATTTCATTGATTCATTTGGACCACAGTCCATGTGTGGCGGCAATCGCTTACCATCAGGTGATCCGTCTGTTCGTCTGCCACCAGAAAAAAACAGGCTACCACTTTTCTAAACGGGTCGCCAAACTAAACTAAATGAATACATATATATATGTAAGTCCCTAAAACAAGTAATTAACATTGAATAGGTACTCAACCCATCGTAATCAGACTAGCTCGGAAACAAATTGCCACAGCCATTCAAATATAAACCTTCGTACTATCACTTAAGGTTTACTTAATGATGAAGGAATTTGTTCCTGACTGTATCTTTAGTTTAGTTCGTAATAAACGGGGATTATTTTAGCTCTTTAAGTAGTTCTTAAGTTATTAATTACATAGTTTGTCAAAGTGGGAACGGCTATGAAATGAACTTGTTAATAGGAAAGTTACTATTAGGCCTAACTTAGACCTAAACAACCTACCTAATAAGTAAGTATGCTTTTTCTATATGACAGGTGGCAGACAAGCGTACAGATCACCTGATGGTAAGCGATTGCGTCATGGACACCCGCGACAACAGTGGAGTCACAAGTGCGCTGCCAACCAGTAAACTCACGCAGCGAAACACAGCGCAGTGCTGCTTCACGCCGGTATCACTCCGGTCGAGCCGGCCTATTCATGCCTGAAGCGTGGTTCTCCCACGGTGCGAAATTGAATCTTATAACCACGTCATAAAGGAAAATGTGCAAATACTTATCACCTGTTGAAGATGGGTAGCTACATTTTATTGAATATTCGTGTTAAGAAAATTACTCATCAGTGCTTATTGAATAATTGAGTCGGCCATTGCATGAAAACATAACCGATTGCAAAGTTAATAACCGACTTGGTAACATAGATCTCACAACTTTTCACGGTAGAACAACTGAGTGCGAGACTTGGATTTTTTGACAAGTTTTGTTTTTTATGGGATATCATTTCTTTTTGTAGTCCACCTACTTTTTTCTTTCCGGTACCTTCACCTTCAACTGCAAACGTAACTTTGTAATCCTATACATTTATATGAGATTACAAAGTTATTCATACAGTTGGTGTTATTAAAAAACTGGACCGAAATTACAATAAAATTAAGATTTTCCATGATTAAGACAATAAATTCTATTTGTATTCTAAATTTGAAGCTTCTATATCTGCTAGAAGTACCTTGGACTTATGATGATCGGTGAGTCAGTCAGTCAGTGAGTGAGTGACAAAATTCAGAAACTTTAACAAGTTGTCATTCTTAAACTACGGGTTTAAATTGACTGAAATTTTAAATATACCGTGTTTATACAATGCCTGATTAGTTACTGAAAATTCAGGCTTCTTGTTTTATCCACAACGAATATAGGGGGTCGAAAATAGTCTGAATTTGCTTCGAGAAAAGGATGGTACGGCCGTGCCGCTTTTATTGCTCGACTAGGCGGGGGCACGGTAGTGCCCTCAGATTATCCATCAGCGCTTCTGAAAAATAAAGACGTGTTCTCCCAATTCTATAAAATTGTGCCAAAAAGGCGTCAAAAATCCTTCGTCGTTGGGTTTGAGGTGACTGCATGCACTCTGTGCCAAATGCCGTCTTCCATCATGAGGTAGTCACTGGGTTTTCAAGGTCCAATCTGGCAAGAATTAGACCAGCTCTTGAGACTAGCTTCACGCGAAGAAACGGACGCCCAACTAAAAGCTCCTCTCATTTTATATATAACAAACTTTGACTAAAAAGTTATAAGTGTGATGCAGGAATCTACCTGGATCTATTTGTCTATTAAGGGTGGCGAGGGATGGCTATTGTGTAAGGTTTTTTTCTAATGCTTTTAAAATTTGGGTTGAGTGCAGAAACGCACTTTGATGCACGCGTTGATGCACTTTGGGAGTGGCTAGCTCTGCAACGAAACCTAGTGGTGTAGGTTCGAACCCCGAAGGATTTTTTTTTATTCATATTTTTTTTTATTAATTTAAAAATTATTTTTAGTGTAGGACTATTTTTCTTGAAATTAAAAAAAAAACTTTTTTTTTAGAAAACTGTGTATACGTTTATTATTTGTCATCGATCATCATAACATTTTATTTAATTATTTCTCGTCGAACTCATGTTTTTTTAAAACAAAATTACTGCTTTTGTGCTGGTGAAGAGGATGTCCAAGGGTGGCAGGAATCACTTACCATTAGGTAGCTAGCTTGCTCGTTTGCCTACCATTCCCATAAATAAGTACTAACACGTTAATATGAAGGATAAGAGGATGATCTCGTTTTGTATGTAAATCCTACAAAAATAATACGAGTACATACTTACTTACATCTTCTATTCTATTTTTGTATGCAAAACCTGCATAGGTAAGTATAAGTACTTTTAAATAAATAATATCATCATCATCATCATCATCAGCCCATTTAAGGTACCCACTGCTGGGGCACGGGCCTCCCTCAATCACATGAGGGGTAATTGCCATACTCACCACGCTTGGCAGACGGGTTGGCGAGGGTTTTGATATAAATGCAGAGTTTTCCTTCTCTAGGTGCTGATGATCATGCCAGCAGCTTTACCTTAGTCGCCTTTTACGACACCTCAGTAAGAGTGAGGGTGGCCTATTCTACTCTGCCGGGGACCACACGGCGGTATAAATAGTATATTTCTATATATATACTTACTATGAAATATTTTTACTAAATTTATTATAAATTATCTATATATTATTTGGTATGTATGTATTGTTTATTATTATTTATTTAATATTATTATTATACATATATGTATGTATATTTCTGCCATTTTCAATTTCATTTGTTAAACTGATTTGCACTGCCTTCCC
This sequence comes from Marasmia exigua, assembly GCA_019059595.1. Taxonomy (NCBI): domain Eukaryota; kingdom Metazoa; phylum Arthropoda; class Insecta; order Lepidoptera; family Crambidae; genus Marasmia; species Marasmia exigua. The sequence goes on along the minus strand of CM032479.1, from coordinate 10,753,540 downwards.
CTATTACGAATACGTTTTCTTTCCTCTAAAGGTTCTCTGGAAGAAATCGCTGCAAGCGATAAGACCGCCTTATTGTACTGTCTGTTGTTGTTGTATCATACTTGTTTTTGGTTTTTGTGCAATAAAGAATATCTATCTATCTTTTTTTATGTGATAGGTGGCAGAGGAGCAGACGGATCGCCTGATGGTAAGTGATTGTGCCGCCCATATACACTGAAAGAGGGTACCAGAGGCCCAATCCGGGATTGGGCCTCCGGTACCCTCACTCATGCAGCGAAACACAGCACAGTCTTATCTACATAATTCGATTTATCTTCAAAGGCTTCATTATCAAGAACACGGAACAGTCCCTCGTGCATGGTACGAATCGAAAGAATAATCGTTTACCCCATTTTAAACCTCTAACATTATCTAGGTTAACATCTGCCAATAAACTTTTAATATCATTTGATCTTAAACACAAAGTATGCTTGTTCAGAGTTTTATTACGGTCATAACTGGGGTTGGTATAGTAAACGTCATTCGTGTAGTAAGTACAAAGAGGTCAGAAATAAAGCTTGGATCATACAATAGGTATATCGCAGCCATCTGGTTAAATTAGTCATTTCATCGGTATAATAACCCCCTTAAAAGGTTTGCAGCGCACTTGTGACTCCACTGGTGTCGCGGGTGTTCATGGAGCGGCGGCAATTGCTTACCATCAGGTGATCCGTCTGCTCATCTGCCACCTATCACACAAAAAAAATACATGAAGAAAGGATATTGTTTTAAACTTTCATGGTTACATTAATCCTCCATCCGATTACGACTACGGCGGCCAATCTTAACGAATCAGTCACGTACGCAGTATATATCATAATGCTCAAGTGTGTGCGCAAATACTAAACACTCTCTATTTCCTTATCGGAGGATTTTGGCGCTGTTGCAAACCTGGTCACGGTGTGTTACACTGTGACCATGGCAACCAAGGTACATGGTATGGTTAATTCTAATAAGAATGCCCCATGCTCGTAGACCAGCAATTATTCCCTGTATTAGAAGCGTGAAGAAGCATCTCGCGAGCCAGTATGGCAGTGCCACAACGGATGTGATGCCATGCCATATCCGGTGTAATTGCAACGTCTAATATTATAATTATTTGTTTTTTTAAATAAATATAACATATAAATATTTCACAACATCACATTCATTGATCTGACTCCCAGATACCTAAGTAGCTCATGAACCTTCATGATAGTATATACCCTTATTGACTTAACCTTTAACACAGTTAAATAATTAAGAAAATAATATATTTATGAATCATTACATTGGAAAGTATGCACATGTTCGTACAATAATTTGCCATAGTTTTTTTCCACCTCAATAAGGACATAAAAATATTTCTTTGAAAAACTGTCAAATGGTTACAATAGGACAGTGTAACAAGAGCTCGAAAAAGAGTTTACGGTAGACAGCGACATGAATGCCCCGCATTGTTGATGTCTATGAGAGGCATATTTTCCGACAGATGCAATGAGCCGCGTGTTCGTCTGCCTATTTATCGCAAAAATATTGCGATGTAAATATTTCACAACATCAGTCAGTTCAATATCTGACTCTGAGATGAGAGCACCTATGTTATACCACCGGATATCAGAACCAACAGCGGAATTACAAATATATACATTGAATACTTTTCTTTTTTAAATATATACATATAATACATAGAAACACCCAGACCAATACAAACAGACATGTTTATGCACACAAATGTCTCTACTGTGCGGGGATAAATCCCGCAACCCTTGCACCAGGGGCAGCATTCACTACCACTGATCCAAACGGGTCGTCATATATCTTTGGCAGATGTAATATCTTTGGCAACATCTATCTAGTGTTAAATAAATATTTATTTCACTACATCACATACATTGATCTGACTCCGAGATAGGTAGCTCAAGCACCTGTGTTACGGATATCCGAATCGAACAGTGGGATTACAAACCTACATAAATGACTTTTTTTTGTAAATATTATATTTATAATACATAGAAAACACCCAGGCCAATAGAAACAGACATGTTCATGCACACAAATGTTTGTACTGTACGGGGATAAAACCCACAACCCTTGCACCAGAGGCAGCATTCACTACCACTGATCCAAACAGGTCGTCATATATCATTGGCAACATCAACCTAGTGTTAAGCTTAGCAGTTCCCAGACTCGATTCTCGGTCGAATCAATTAGGAAACAAGCTGTTCTAAATAGTCTGTATGGTGTGCGGGTGAGCTGGCTTCCCTCGACTAACTAGGACGACCTACGTCAGCTGGTGTTCATAATACAGGTAACAGCACATTTTGAGACTATCAATGTAAGTATTAGTTTTATAATATCTGTTAGTTTGTAAGAAATGTATTAAGGTGACGGGCACACTAGCGACGCCAATCGATTTTCTTTTTTAGCTACTAAACCGGATCTATTTTAAACAATTTCGGGGTTACAACCTCTCGGCAAACACTTATACTTTTTATTAAATAACCATGCACAAATGTTGGGTCCAACGCGTACGCGAAAAATTGATACACGCCAAAAGCGGTCACTTTTGGCGTGAATCATTTTTTTGCGTACAAAAACGGACCGAACATTTGTGCATGGTTATTTAATAAATAGTATAAGTGTTTGTCGAGAGGTTGTAATCCTGAAATTGTTTAAAATCGATCCGGTTTAGTAGCTATAAATTTAAATCGATTGGCGTCTCTAGTGTGCCCTACCCGTCAACTTAAATAAATAAAATAAATATGTGTCAGTGTATATTGTTTGGTGAATTTAGGTATGTCTGGTGGATTTATTATCTTCATACAGTTATTTGATGATTACAAGAGATTATACAGTGTGTGCACCCGTCTTTATGCCTTTTCACTGTCTTAACATCGTCCGCGATATTATTTCCCTGTAAACGTTAAATTTTACTAGTAGCGTTTTCTATTAACAATTACCTACCAGACGGAATGTCTCTCATCCCTTGGAAATTGGGACGTGCTCTCGTATGAGATGCTACCTGCGTCGTCACTCTGGCACCGTCTCATCTTCCCGGGACTACGAGGAGTGCCGGAGCTGCGGCCAACGCGGCAGAGAGGCTGAAAGCTGCAAAGTATAGGCACTTATCCGGTACCTACCACTTTGTAGCTTTCGGCTTTGAAACACTGGGCCCGTGGGGTTCCGACGCTCTCTGTTTCTTCCGTGACTTAGCTAAGCGCCTAGTCGAAAGGCTGGCAGCTACCTCGCCCAGCGAATTTCCATCGCAATCCAGCGGGGTAATGCTGCCAGCATTTTGGGGACATTAGCACGGGGAACTACTTGGTTTTAACTTTCCTTTTTATTTACTTTTATTACTCAGATATTGTCTTAATTTTCTTGTGTTTTTGTTCTTTTGTTCAATAAAATACCTGAGCTTACCTTACTGATATTACCTACTTGTGCCTTTTATTAGCTTTAGCAATCACTGATCACCACATTTCTAGTAGTAATATTATTGTTTGTAAGTAGAATAAAAAAAGACGTTAACAAGATAGTTAGGACAAATATTTTATGTGTAATATGGCGTAATATGTGTAATATGGATGTCGATCAAATACTGTGCATTTCTGACGGAACTTTCTACCACGTACCTCAGTTCTTTGGATCGGTTTGATTACAGCAGTGTTTCCGGACGGCTAAGACTTAGAGACCTTCAATAGAAGAGCGGACTCTTTTTTAAAAAGGCCAGCAACACATTAGCGATCTCTCTGATTTCGCGGATGTTCATGGACGGCGTTGATTACTTTCCATCAGGTGACTAGCTTGCTCGTTTGTCCGCCTCTAGGATAAAAAAAAAGTTTCTACAAAATTATTTATTGATCTTGAGGTCATGAAAAGTACCTTACATCTTCTTTAATTCATAAATAATATACAAGTCTCAAACTTGTTCACGGTTGGGCTGTTTAAGCCAATTTTAGTTTCGAACTGTTTAAAAGGGAAGTTTCTTCCAAAGAAGTTTTAAAAATGCAAAACACAATGTGAAGTTCGCTCATCCAGTTTTTTTATAAGAGGTATGCTTGGACCATGAACGAGGATTTGACAAGTCTGGTAGGAGCGATTGCTAACAAAAAACACTAGAGCCAGACCAAAAGGATCATAAGAAATATTATGTTCAGAATTACTAATTACCTCAGAATGGTGGACAACCACATTAGCTGTTTTGAGTAACTGTCTGAGATTTCCTCACGATGTTATCCTTAAATCCGTATCCGTAAAAGAGTTCCTTTACGGTATGCGGCATAGTCATGCCACATACCGTTCCGTTCCGTTCTACGCATTAATATCCTCTAACCGATTTCGGCTAAGGCGGCCAATCTCAACAACAGTCGTGCTCCGGCATTGTTGATGTCTATGCGCGGCGGTAACCATTTACCATTAGATGGGCCGCATGCTCGTCTACCTATTATCCGCAATATAAAAAAAAAATACTTGTGAAATTTCTACTATTCACCTTTATGACTAAATAACGACTCACTTATTTCACGTCTTTTTAAAACATGATGATGAAATGAATTTCACACTTTCTTATTACCAAAATGTTAGATCTACAATTTATAGTCCGTAAAATGTAGAATAGCAGCTTTGGCGTCACAGAAAAATGGTCTTTAGGTCTATAGTATTTAAAATCTTTGGGATGAAACTTGAATAAATGATTATCCTTAAGTTGATTTTAATAAAAGTGACATCTGTCATTCTAATCCAGCTATATTCTTCGGAGAGTACATATATTCTGAATTATCATTACGACCCGTTTGGAACAGAGGTAGTTTGGTAGTGATATGGTTGTGGGTTCGAACCCCGCATAGTACAAACATTTTGTGTGCATGAACTGTCTGTTTGTATTGGTCTGGGTGATTTCTATGTATTATAAGTATGTAGATAGATAGATACATAGATAGATAGATAGATAGATACATAGATAGATAGATATACTTTATTGCACAAAATACACAACTTAAGTACTAGGCATTACAGAAATATGTATTTACAAAAGAAAAGTATTATAATTATGTATATAGTTGTAACCCCACTGTTGATTCTTATATCCGTAACACAGGTGCTTGAGCTACCTATCTCGGAGTCAGATTAATGTATGTCATGTTATGAAATATTTATTTTATAATTTTTTATTACCCGGAAACATGAAAGGTAGCAACCCTAATGAAGTACCTAAGTTTTATTAGTCACCTTACTTAGTGCTGTGAAAAATAAATTTAGTGCTTAGTAGTATGTGTTGGGCTAAATTTAGTGTTAGTACCTGGGTGGTCTGGTCTTTTAATTGCAAACATGAGTAACATAGTTGCGAGGATAAAATTCTACTTTTGTTAAGGTGCTATAAATTTTCTAAATGGACTTTTCTTGTAGTTTACAACTCATGCAGTGACAAAAAGACTATGTTTAAGTATAAAGAGGGTTAGCAAATAAAGTATTTGTGTAATATACGGATTATTTTGTACTAATGACGATAATGTACGACTTAATAGGCTAAATATTTTGTTTATGGTAAGCGGCCGCCGCCGCCTAATACAGCCATCTTCATTGCGTCACCAGTGGAGTCACAAGTGCGCTGCCAACATTTAAACCCCCCCCCAATTGGGCCTCCGGGACCCTCACAATCGCAGCGAAACACAGCACAATGCTGCTTCACACCGGTTTTCTGTAAGGCCGTGGTATCACACCGGTCGAGCCGGCCCATTCATGTCGAAGCGTGGCTCTCCCACATACTCACCACGCTTGTACAATTATGCCGTGTGGTCCCGGCTGAGTAGAATAGGCCACCCTAACTCTTACCGAGGTGTCGTAAAAGGCGACTAAGGTAAAGCTGCTGGCATGATCGCCATTAAATCGTCGGACATCAAATCTAATCATGTCGAAGCGTGGCTCTCCCACAGGCATTTAACTGATTTGGTGCGAGATCAAGCGAAGCCCAAGACCGTTTGAGATGCCGACGTACTGTGGTCGCCATTACATCGTCGGACATCAAATCTAAAAGATGATAAATTGCTGATTAGTTCCAGAGCTTGTAAAAGCTCGCTAATGTATAAACATGAGTTCAACACTATCGTATATAATAATTCAAATCTAATGTAAGCCAATCGAGAGAATCTTTTTTTTACTAACCGTACTTGCGTAGGTAAATAGCTCCATATAGTAAACAATGTTTCTTGATACTCATCAAGATGGTTATAAATAAAGTATAACCTGGTATTACACACGCTATTACTTGTATACAGAAACTTTATAGCACTTAAGGCTTTTATTCGATACCTACTTGTTTATTGCGAACTACTCCTTGCAACAAAAAATAAACACCACATGGAAAAGGTATATGTATGTAGGTATGTTATTATATGATTATTAAATAAGAATTAAGATCACGGAATCCGCAGTATGTAAGTAAACATTTATTGACCACATAAAAGATTTACATAGATAGGACACATAACATAAATATAAGGAGATTGCACAGTAATACATAGGAAAAAATATTTAAACAAAAACAAATAAAACAAGGAACAAAGTGAAGTGGTCAACAAGGTCCAAGCTCAGCATGTGCTGCAGCGGTTTGCAGCCGCTGCCGCGCTGGTTTTTAGTTTGGACCTTGAGTGACTGGTGAAATCAATTTTGAATGTGACATATAACAAAGAATGTGAAAATAATCAAAGATTAAAAAAAGAAAAGACAAAAAGAACGAGGATACAAAGAAGCAGTAGTAATTTTCTATACATATTATATTTCTTCGCTTCATTCGAAGATATAACATAACCAGGTAGTCCTTTTAGCTTGCAAGGTAGATATCGCACGCCTTTAGAGATTTAAAAATCGATTACTCGCTTAATTTAATCGATTTCCAAACTAATATCGATCACCCCGGCACTAGTGCGCTTCAGGCGTCATTCTTTTTTCGTGCGAGGTAGAAGACGCACGCGCCGTACCTACACTCAGGAACATTTTCGCAAGTCACCATGCCGAAACGGATAACTGACGACGAACTTATAAATCGTTATACAAAAATATAATTAGAAAGCTAGAACATAAAAAACAAGAACGACGTCGACGAATTATTGTGTATTTGGATTCAGATTTTGATCGCGATTCAAATAATGAAGACGGTATTTTTCCAAACGCCCTAAAAATCTCATTAATTAAACCTATATATAAAAAAGGAGAAAAAACAGACCCGAACAACTATCGCCCCATCTCACTGCTTTCCACATCAGCCAAAATATACGAAACTGCAATGGCAAATAGAGTCTATCACTTCCTGGAGAAATATAGTATACTACACGAAAATCAATACGGGTTCCGTAAAAATCGGTCAACCACATTAGCTGTATACAAATTGGCTCACAAAATCTTAAATACAATAAACACAAAACAGTACTCAGTAGGCCTATTACTCGATATGAGTAAGGCCTACGATCGAGTAAGATATGACATCTTACTCCAAAAACTATCTAATTCAGGAATACGAGGAATTTGTTTAAACTGGTTCAAGTCCTATCTAGAAAATCGGTCGCAATTCACGGAAATAGAAAATACAAATTTTACCACTGGTCACATTCAAAAAGTAGTATCTAAACAAACAAACATAAGGGGATCTATTCCACAAGGATCTGTATTAGGGTGCATTTTATTTATAATTTACATTAACGGTATCACTACAGCATCAATAGATCACTGCGTATTATTTGCAGACGACGTGTCCATTATGATACCCTGTACAGACACAAACGATTTGGAAAGTAAACTCAACATAACACTAAATAAAATTACAAATTATCTAAACAGTCACAACCTCATCCTTAACTTTAACAAAACAAAATTAATCCAGTTTAAGCCCTATCAAAAAGCTCCACTGCAAATAAACTATACTTATCATGATACCCCAATAGAAACCGTAGAATCAACAACTTTACTTGGTATAGATATTGACTCAAACTTATCCTGGAAACCACATATACACAGACTAGCTAAGAAATTATCGTCTTCAATTTACGCTCTAAATCAATTAAAGAAGGTTACGGATTTCAAAACAGCGTTAACAGCCTTTTATGCTTACATCCACTCAAGGCTAACCTACGGTATAGTTCTGTGGGGAAACTGTACCGATATCCAGGACATATTTATTTTACAGAAAAAATGCATCCGGATCTTGACTAACATAGACCAAATGGAATCTTGCCGACCTCATTTTGTAAAACATTCCATATTAACGTTAACTAGTATTTATATCTATGAATCATGCAAATTTGTAAAAAAACATATAAACTTATACTCTCCAGTAAAAAATTATGAATCCAAAAGAAATAACCGAGGTAAACATACATTAAAAAACCGGCCAAGTGCGAGTCGGGCTCGCGCACAAAGGGTTCCGTAGCAGCAAAGTCCAAAATTACAGTTAAATCAACCTATCTCAAAAACTATAAGAGATACTTTGATCAAACCAAAAATCGTTGAAAGAGTTAATTAGCATGCATCACCTCTATTTTTTTTAGAATTTTATACCCCGTAGTTATAAAAATAGAGGGGGGGGGACATACTTTTTACGACTTTGAGAGCTGATATCTCAAAAACCGTTCACTTTAAGAAAAATGTTTTTTAGAAAACTTTATATCATTTTAAAAGACCTTTCCATTGATACCCCATACGGGTATGTACATCGAAAAAAAAAATTTCATCCCTCAGTTACATGTATGGGGGGCCCCACCCCCAATTCTTTTTTTAACTATTTAGTGTCATATTTTTGTAGCGGTTCATACAACACATATTCCCATCAAATTTCATCACTGTAGTACTTATAGTTTCCGAGTAAATCGGCTGTGACAGACGGACAGACGGACAGACGGACAGACGGACATGACGAAACTATAAGGGTTCCGTTTTTGCCATTTTGGCTACGGAACCCTAAAAAGCCCTTCTCCAAATTAAAACTTTTCACTTCCGGCCCACATTCAATGGTAATTGAAATTTACAATAATATCCCGAGTCACATAAAAACTTCTGATACGCTTCCTACTTTTTTAAAAAAACTGCGGCATTATCTTATTTCTAAATGTTACTACAACCTAAATGAGTTTTTTAAAGATAAAGATAAGTAATAGTCATATACACATAAATACATATTATAATAATAGATAATAAAAAATACATGTCGGTAAAATAAATAAAACAAACATCAACATCCTACAGCTACATTTATAAGAATAATACTTACTTATATTATATTTAATGAATATTAGATATTGTGTTATGTTCTATGATATAGGTAGTAATTAAATTTTGTCCAAGTAGTACATAGTGAATTGTTATAGTATTGTATTCTTTGTGTGATATGGTGGAAGTTAGTTTAATTTAAAATATTATATAAGTTTGTTTAAAGTATAAACAAAAAAAAAAAAGATTAGATTTAAGTACAAACATTAAAATAATATGGATAAGGTGAATATAAATAATAAACTGTAAAGCCCTCAGCTATTGCGATGCCCTTACAGGGCGCTACATTGTACTTTAAAACACCTATGTAAGTACTAAAATATTTTATAAGAATCTGAACTCCAATGTGGCATGCAATAAATGATTATGATTATGATTATGAATGCTGCCTACGACAGGTACATTGCGATATTTGTTTTTTGCTGATTTATGTATAACACTGTCATAGAGGCGCTGACAAACAATATACTTTCTCCATAGAAAAATTGCAATCTTTTAACTTACGTTGTATCACTCCGGTCGAGCCGGCCCATATATGCTGAAGCGTGACTCTCCAAAATATGTTGTATATCTACTGTGGCTCAAGCGTCATTCATTAATATTTTCTGGTTGATAAATCATGAATGAATGAATGACAAAAAGCAGCGGTCGAGCCGGCCAATACATGCCGAAGTGTGGTTCTCCACGGATGATGACAGTCATCAAATGGATCTTTCCTGACAAATTGTTGAATGATGTAAAATCCAGGATTATGACCACGTATGTTATGAAACAATGTGACGGTAACATACCCGTTGACCTAGATTTGCTAATTCCATCTCGCATAAACAATGTAGGTACTATATTACATTATGGTATTGTACGAAATCCTACATGCGAGGCGGTGTAATTTGAGTTACCTTACCCATGATTTATAAACTGGTAGGTATGTATGTTATGCGTTTCGGCTTCATCCCGGTTTCAACAGAGGGTGCGTTTCCGTCGACACTTTTATTACGGACGACAGGCACAAAGTAATTGTATTTTTTATTTTTTACAGTTAAGGAAAACTTACAGCTAGGTCTGTTCGATTATTATTACCAATTATCGGAGTAGGTACTGTTAATACTATAAAGTATATTTTTAATCCCGGGATTCCAGGCATGTCCATATTATTTGAAAAAATCGCAAGTACCAGAAATAGCTCTACCTACTCCGATCATTGATTATTACCTAAACTTTCAAACATATAGATACATTTCTATAAGGTACTGACGGCCAATTAAAAGTCAACAAATAGCTAAGGAGTAGGTATGGATACAGTAAAACGGTTTATTACGTCTTAATAAACCTATAGATAAATACAGTAAAAAGAACAGGAATTTAGCCTGAGTATAGCCTAAAAGTTACAAACAAATAAAATTACAAACAAAAAGTCACTGAGCAAGCGCTTGAGATTGCTTGCTGCGGTGTTAAACAAGTCGATGTCATTGTTAACTCTTAAGATTTAAACGATTTGCTGGCTCTAATCTGAAAGGATTTGCTTGCTTAAATCAGAAATCCGATCCGGAACACCGGCTGCTTGCATAACGAAACTATACCTGTCGCATCCAAACAAAGAAGACGCACGTTTGAAAGAAAGGGGAAAGTCCCATTCGGTCATCATCATCATCATCAGCCCATTTAAGTCCCCACTGCTGGGGCACGGGCCTCCCTCAATCACATGAGGGGTAATTGCCATACTCACCACGCTTGGCAGACGGGTTGGCGAGGGTTTTGATATAAATGCAGAGTTTTCCTTCTCTGGGTGCTGATGATCATGCCAGCAGCTTTACCATTCGGTCATAACGTGTGTTTTAAATTAGGCGCTCAGGCTACACACAAATGCGCGTATGATCTTGGCGTGCTTCGGCGTGATTAACAAAGAAAGACGGGCGGGAGGAACACGATACGATCATCAGCAACCCACACTCGTCCACTGCTGGACATAGGTCTCCCCTAATGCACGCCACTTCTCCCGATTTTCGGCCACTCTCATCCAGCCCACACCAGCCAGCCTTCGAATGTCATCATCCCATCTTGTCGCAGGGCGTCCTACACTACGCTTACCGAGTCGTGGTCTCCACTCAAGGACTTTACGGCCCCAACGGCTGTCAGTTCTGCGGCTAATATGACCAGCCCACTGCCACTTCAGTTTGCTAATTCGGTGGGCTATGTCGGTGACTCTGGTTCTCTGTCGGATTACATCATTTCTGATGCGATACGATATACTGCTATAATTATAACGGACTAGTTCGGTATCAAGGTCAGATATAGCCGACATTCTGGGTTATTTTGTGCGTCAGGTCACGTACACATTCTCATTTGTTTAAACAAGAGCAGCACGAAGCATTCTTTTTACGGAATGCAGGGTGTTACAGCATATTTTTTACGGAATGCAGGGTGTTACAGGATCATTTTTAAGGAATGCCCCCTACTCAACTTAGCGTGTGAACCCCGGTGGCGTCTGAAGCTGTCGCTCTGGAGCCCAGGGTACGCTTGGACCATTATTCAGGATTTGGGAAGTCTGGTAATTACAATGAAGCGACTGCCGTCTAACCTTCGCAACCCTTAGATAGGGGAACCAGACCGACTAGAATCGCCGTTACACATGCAGAATCATTATCTCAAGTATTGTTGCTATCCACAATGTCCCATCATTTTTACGGAATGCAGGATGTTAAAACTGGCAATGGCAAACTCGTGTACCCCACGTATAATTTGAACCTATTATTTCAGGTTTTAGTTTTAGGTTGGCTTCTATAGCCAGCCAATCCATCACGCACAAAGGACCGAAAGAGAGTCTAGGTGCGGAAAAAGGAGTCCACTTTTCATTACATTCAGGTTTTAGTTAAAGAAAACGCCTTCAATCCATTACGGAGGTTTCTTCACTGTAAATACACAATTTATCGATCGCGCTTTTGATGGAACATGTAAACATAATTACGATGTGTTGCTTTTGTCATTTATGCTCTTAACTTTTTAACTGGGTTACTAATTGGAAATTCTCCAGGCACGGTTCTACGTGGTTGGAAGTCAATCACTGTGAAGATGCCAGATGTTGGCGACGGCACCATTTCCCTGACCATGTTTTGAGTAATTTGAGGACAGCCATCGGGCCATGGAAGCATTCAAAACTTGAGATGGCAAGTTTTGACTAAAAGCTTCTTGCTGTCTTTGACAAATAGTCCCAAAGAACCTAAACCATTTCTTAGTCCGAAAATATCTGTCGATCATTAATCCTAAATTCCTTCTCCTCCTCCGATCCTCTATTAACTTATCAAGATAAATCCATCAGCCCGCATAAATAATTATCGCACCATTAATCACAACGAATCCCTTTGAGTTTCGGTTCCGCTCGGTATTAATTTCATGGTCTAGAGTTGGCAAGATCCTTGACTTTGGTAGGTAGAAATAAATGCGGTTAGAGAACCAACGTAGTCTGCTACGTTGGTACTTCCCGTATCGGCCGCACCACTGACCATTGGGGTAAACGAATTCTGGAGTGGAGACCGCGTCTTGGTAAACTAAATGAATTCGCTATTAGGCCAGAAGGATTGACAAGTTACACAGGACGGAGCTCGCCCGGAGCTTAGGGCATATTAAGTTAGTACCTCAGGTAGGTTCTCTGACCAGAACTTTACATGGGTCCGTATTGCGAGGCTACGACAGATCCATTAGAGTAAACAAACACGTGGATCAGCTTGGCGGGCCCCTCCTTGCTAAGTACTTCAGCGTTGACGTTCAAAATGATGATATTTTTGTTCCTTTTCATAAAATACTTTTTCATTATAGATTCAATTAGGATTTCTTATTTCTTACACAGAAGGTATAATATTGTGATCCTGTATCGGTTTGATGTCAACCAGCTCTGGGCTTCAGTCATATTAAGCCCAGACGTTACGACTGAATCGGAGTTTCTCTCTCTTTCACACTTCAAATTAAGCCACCTTGAGTCATTGTAAACAAATGTACAGTCATGTGCACTAATAAGTACACTACATCATGCAAATATGTACTTTATTGTTTCACCTTAAGAGTCGAAGTGTTTACATTTCATTGCAGGCTGTACCTACTCCATCTATTAAAACTTTACTGCTTACACCTTTGCACTGTGTAGTACATGCTAGACTGAGGAAATAAGCCTTCGATAGGACTCATCCATACTTATCTCATGTCGAGTACAGGCTGCGCTCTACGTTTTCGTAATGCATCGATCCACGCTCTGGGGATTATGAATTAAGCCGCTCAAATGAAACCAACTAGCTAGGAGGAGCACATCCATTTTTGTTGGGTATAAAAATGTAACCTAGTGACTTGTGGAATGAACTGAAAATCTGCTTTGAAATAATCTCTAAGGATTCTGAATTATATATTATTTAATGTATACCTATTGGAGCCGTGTGGTCCCCAGCAGAGTAGAATAGGCCACCCTCACTCTTACCGAGGTGTCGTAAAAGGCGACTAAGGTAAAGCCTGCTGGCATGATCATCAGCACCCAGAGAAAGGAAAACTCTGCATTTATATCTAAACCCTCGCCAACCCGTCTGCCAAGCGTGGTGAGTATGGCAATTACCCCTCATGTAATTGAGGGAGGCCCGTGCCCCAGCAGTGGGGACTTAATTGGGCTGACGATGATACCTATTAAACTATGCAAGTTTAGGAACTCCTCAAACATTATGTTGACACATACTGTCAGTGCTCCCCCCTGGAGAAGAGTGAGAGAGGGAGAACTACATTATCGCTCTGTCGGTCTAGAGTCGCCCTGTTGGACTAGTTGTTTAAATTCCGGGCCGTGATCTCGGGGTCCTGGGTTCGTTTCCCGGGTCGAGCAAAAAGTATGTTTCGAATTTTTCGAACAGTTGCTCGGGTTTGTGACCACCAATCCGCATTTGGCAAGCGTGGTCATTAAGCCTAACCCCAGCATAGTAGCGATGACTTGATTTCTATGATGGAGGTCCTTTGCCCTGCAGTGGGACAGTATATAGGCTGATACTTTATGTAGTTCTCAAGACTAAAATGTGTTTCAGTTAGATTTTTAGTTCACACGATTTTTAATCAACAACAGCAAAAGCCATCAATGGTATAAACAGAAGAGTCATGGTTCTTAAACGAACTTTTGACCGTAGGAGAGGCATGAATGGGCAGGCTCGACCAAAATGATACCACGGCCTCACAGAAAATCAGCATGAAGCAGCATCTATGCTGTTTCGTGAGTAAGAGTACCGGAGGCTCAATCTGGGGTAAGAGGGGTTTAAAGGTTTGCAGTGCACTTGTGACTCCACTGGTGTTGCAGGTTTCTATGTAAAGCGGCAATCGCTTACCATCAGATGATTGGTTTGCCACCTATCATACAAAAAAAGACAGATCTGAAACATTTGCGTCCAGCCTAACTGGGTAGATATCTCCCACTTTGGCCAGGCTATCGAGCGCGTTGCGCTCCTGATGCATCGGGTACATTTTTAATCACTGGCATCGGCCGACCGTAAACCAGCGTTTACCAAAATGCAGGACTGTATTTGACAATGCATTTTTGTTTATTTGTCCGCCGTGCGGTTAAGTCAAGTGTTTGTATTTCGAATACGTGACTTTTTTATGTGATAGGTGGTAGACGAGCAGACGGATCAAATGATAGTAAAGTGATTGCCGCCGTCCATGGACACCCGCGACTCCAGTGGAATCATAAGTGCGCTGCCAACCTTTGAACCCTCCTTTCGCCCGAATTGGGCCACCGGTACCCTCACTCACTCAAACACAGCAGTGATACAGCATTTTATGTCTAGTAGCGTCGATAAATGTGTATTTATCGACTGCCTCGGTGGCGTAGGGTTAGTAGGTCGCACTCTAAAGTGACTGCTGCGCAAGAGGTCCCGGTTTCGATCCCCAGGTCGAGATAAAAATGTGTACCTAAGTTTTCAGTAACAAATTCTTAGTGTCAGCCCGGAGTTTCGTGCCGCTAAAAGCACGTAAAGCCGTTGGTCCTGCGCCAAATCCCTCTCTGGTCGTGTCACAGTGTCCCATCGTAATATGAGGGTAAGGGAATAGAAAGTGCACATGTGTTTCCGCACACACTTGAGCACTATAATATATCCTGAGTACGTGGCTGATCGTTGAGATTGGCCGCCGTAGCCGTAGATTCACTGGTCATCAAGATACTGAAGACACAGGCACAGTAAGTATCACTGAGCCTTGGTCTAAAACTCCGAGGTATGGAATCTCAGTTGTGTAACTTTGATTGCTCGAAAAACTTTAACCCTGTTATTGCAAAACGTGATTTATAACAAGTAGTAGGATTAATACTGAGAATAACTGAAGAACTAGAATAAACATTATTACAAAACTAAGTTCAACGTTATTTTGTATATCAACTATATTGCTTAAGTTAAACCACCCGGACCCCTAGTTTAAAATGAGTACTAAAATAATAACCTCAAAATATTGATTCTGTAACAATGACAACTCATTAATATCTAAATTACTGCCTTCAAAATGTGTTGAAGTCCCTCGAAGAGGCCGGCAGATAAACATACACATACATCGGCAGGCTAAAATGTATAATGTAAACCACAGATTTCACAAAAAGCAACAAGCAAATTTGAAGCAATACGGTATTTGACTATTTTATTTTATTGTTGTAATCCAAAGACCTCTCAATTATAAAAAGATCGTTGTAAGAATTACTTGATTCTCATTTAAACTACCTGAGATATCACAACTTTAAAATCACATTATTTTGGGCAATTCCAAACGCCCTATTCGTGAGGTCACACTCAAGTATTTTGTATGCATCTCATTTGAATTTTGTATGGTTACTATATGAAATGTTTCATTTATGGCCATATTCTATTATAGTTGCTGCAAATTGTATGGGTTGTTCACTGGTATATTTATTTTATTATAATTTCATACTTTTAAAATGGATTTGCCCATGAATCTTCGAATGACCATAAAATCGGCTCGACGTTATATTTTTAATGGAGAATTTTTGCTATTGGTACATATTTTACTATATTTTCATAAAAGCTCGAGCTTAGTCAAATGTGTCTCTCACTTCGGTTAGGGATATTCGTTTTGAACTTTAGTCCTTATTACCAATAGATGGCTCTGGGCGTCACTACAATGCGCAAATTTTTCGCTTTTTCGATTTACCTCAATCGGTAAAACTTGCCTAAGAATTACCTACCTCCTTATAAATAGTATAGATATACCTAACCTTATACCTATATAGTTTCAAACTTCTCACAAAGACGGCAACTTAGGCCATAAAAGATTCAATGTAGAAAGTTCTCCAAAGTTTCGCCTTTAGCCCTGAAAAAGTTCAGTCAATAAATACATTTACTACGGCGCAACTTCCCTGCTAATTTTATTTAGTCCCTAGAAAGTAAAGTTAATTTTTATTTTCTTTATAAATTGCTTACGTAGATACCAGCAATGTTTAAAAATTAAAGAGCAATACGTTTTTTGTAGCTTTTTTCCTTGTTGTTGTTTATTTACGAGTATATTCGGTTGTAGTCTTCATTAATAATTCATAATGTTTTGAAGATTTATAAAGAAATATTCTTACTTTTTCCGGTGCAATGTTGCTGCCCAAAAAGGAGACACTAAAAAGCTTGAAAAAAAAATTCTGCGAAAAAAAAAACGCCTCCAAGAACAGAAATTTCGCAGAAAAATATTTTTTTGATGTTGTTTTATTCTTTCAAAAATGAATAATATTTGAAGGTCTACAGTTGCATCATCATCAAAATAATATCAGTGTCATTTTCAGCTGCGTTCAAAATCGTTGCTTCGGAGTCTGGGGTTCCCTTGAATTTCCTGATTTCCTTGACGCTGACAATACGCAGTTTTTAGAAGTGCAGCTCGAAAAACACAGAGATGTCCATCGTGGCTATTGAAATATTATTTCGTAGTAGATATAACTCACTGATCGTGGCCTAAATGCATGGCTCGTACCGGTGAAGCTTAATTTTAAAAAAGTTCACCGAGATGGCTGAGTGGCTTCAAGAAAAGAGCGTATTCCCTTTTAAACGGTCGGCAGCGAACTTGTCACTTCTCTGGTGTTGCTGGTGTCCATGGGTAGCGGTAATCGCTTACCAGCAGGTGATCCATCTGCTCGTCTGCCCCTTATCTCATAAAAAGTGTTGTCAAATCAGTCTATTTTCCGTCGAAACACCATAGCTCTCATTTCATGACAAATAGTAAAGGATTTGCAAAATTCAATTTCAGATTCAAAGCAATTAGATAAGGATTTAAATTACAAATCCTATCACCTTCAGAAATATCGGATTTCAGTTTACCAAAACAAGCGCAAGTCACGTCACAAAATTTCCTTCAAACTTTGGCCATCCATTAAAAACTTAATTTTGCAAACAAAGATTAAAATTGAGGTTTCGACATGGTTAAAAATAGCTTAATTGAATGTTTTGACTTTGTTTTTGTGTTTTACGTGATAAGGGGCAGACAAATATCGATGAACTCAATCAACACCACTGGAGTAAACTGGTTTTCTCAGGACAAACCATCATGGCCATCATCTTGTCACATTTGGGGAAAGAGGTGGTGTGTAGGACTCTAAAGCTAACTATAAACCCCCTGGGGTCTTCATCGGTCGCAGCGCAATCGCGGTAGGATACCCTACATCCGGGACTGACCCATATCGTTATTCGCGGCCGCCGATTTACCCTAACGTGATGTTAATACAGTCCTTCTCTGCTATACGAATTACCAGGACGCTCAATAACGTCGTCCCCAGAAGAGTCTTAAATTGAGCTAGCCACTCTCCAGTAGTGGGTATGCTCACGTACTCCAAAATCCTGTTTAGTCACCTCATACAATGGGCCGGCAACATCTAGGCAGAACTCTTATGAAAACAAACATTTTTTCTCAAGGAAGATAGGGTCAAATCTAAAAAAAAATACCTCTCCATTACTAAAGTGATCAGCTGATTGATACAATTTATAAGGGAAGGCGAAGCTTTTTTAAAGATAAGGCACTATGTTTCTTGTGGAAAATTGTATTTATTATGATGCCCCAAACTGCCTGGATGACAAATGTCCGGAAAGACATTCAAAATCTCGGCCTAAAAGAAGACGATGACCAGCGAAATAAATGGCGCCGAATGATAAGGAAAGCTGACCTCTTGTAACGGGAAGAGGCGAGGACAAAGAAAAAGAAGGTTTACCTATAATGTCTTTGGTTTCAGATATTCGTAACCTCATTGATCCATCCACCTATCATTTCTATTAAAATGATGGATTATTCAAGATATATTGTGCCATAGTATGTTCCACATTAATATGTCATCGGTCAAGTAGTCCACTTAAGCTGATCACATTATCATCGCCGTGAGAGAGAGACTCAAGTGGTCTATTTGATCAGCCCTTTGTTTAAGGCAACACTTATAATTTAAGTGCTTGTATTTGGGTCATAAACTTATCTATTAAGTATGTCGTCATTTTGAGTGGGACAAAATGTATGGGATTCGATTAGTGAGGTTACGTAAGTTTTAGTCACATGTTTTCTTTCAAAGAAAGAAAAAAAAAATTTTAAAGGATCTATTTGTCAAACAGTGTGTTTATATTATAGCGGACAAACGAGCAGACGACTCACCTGTTTATTTTTTATGTGATAGGTGGCAGACGAAATCACCTGATGGTAAGCGATTGCCGCCGCAAACGGACACCCGCGATATCAATAGAGACACTTGTGCGCTGCCAACCTTTAACCCCCCTTTCCCCCGAATTGGGCCTCCGGTACCCTCACTCACGCAGCGTAACCCAGCATAGTGCTTTTAAATGATTACCCTTGGACATCTGCAATATATGAGGTGTTGTAAAATTAGTAGGTGTTTGAAGGTCACTACTAATATACAAGCTTCCAGTCGATTAGGCGCGAGAAGTCTTTGATCAGAGTGCGTGACGTCATCTATAGGTGCTCATAGGGTAGCAACGCAGAGTAGGTACCTACCTAATAATATATTTTGTTGACCTATTTTTTTTTCTATGAGAGGTGGCAGATGAGCAGACAGATCACCTGATGGTAAGCAATTCCGCCGCCCATGGACACCCGCAACACCATTTTGTTTTGACTTTCCTCTTTTCTTACTTTTAGCTTAGCTTTAAGTCTCAATTATTGTCTTAATTTTATTAAGTTTTTGTTCAATATTTTTTTTCCATATAAGTAACTTGTTAGGTAAATATCTTTTTAGATTTTCGCGTTGAATTATAACTATAATTCATTAAGACGGGATTTGACACGAAATGGATTTATGTGAGACAACATTATGTAAGTACAGTCACATTCTTTGCTTGACGTTTCGGCTACGTTACAGCAGCCGTGGTCACAGGCGGACTCACATAATAAATTTCGCGTTAATCCCGTCTTAATTAATCATAACTTGTTAGGTACTAGTTTTAGATTTTTAATAATTGGTCTTCATTAATTAGGATAGACACACACTCACCAAATTGTGCCATTGTGTCCTTCCGCATCTTAGCGTGTAATTGAGTCTATAGCTGTCGCATGGGAGCCCAGGGTAAGCTAGGACCATGTTCCGGAATTCGGGAAGTTAGGTAAATACAATAAAGCAACTGCCTTTTGACTTTTGCATCCCTTAGACAGGGGAACTAGACCAATAGAGTCACGGTTACACGTCCAGAATCATGATCTCAAATATTGTGGGTGTGGTTTAAGACACTCTCCGAGACGTGCAGATTTCCTCACGATGATGTTTTCCTTCACCGCTGAGCTAAAGGTAGAAATATGCACATACAATATTTAAAAAATCTAGAGGCGCGTTTTTAACTCGAAAATTGTGACACTGTTGTGGTAGAGAATTCGCCGCCATCTGGTTAAATTAGCAATCCAATTGGACGCCTAGAGCGTTTTTTATAGTCTTTAATCAAATGGCTGAAAAAGAACTATCCATGTCATTGACAGCAACGTTTAATCAGATGACTGAACGTTGTCGCCACCGTCATCCAATTGGATGCCTATTACAGAGGCTGATAATTGTCGAATGGGCTAACTTTCAATACGCCAAGCTGTTAAATGTTGAGTGATTTCAGTTCTAACATCTATCGGGCGTTTTACGAACGCCTGGCCTTTTTTTTGTCTCCCTGGTAAAGTCCCTTACCAGGGAGACGGGTTATGTCGGACTCAGCCCAGGCGAGGGCTTCTCCTAACGAGAAGCCGGCCAGAGGCATACCGACTAAAAACCCAGGAGTGCTCCCCACTGGCCCGACACTACTCCCCCAGGAAGGCGGGAGGGACAGGGATAGCCGGGTGCACCGAACCGTCCCTACCGGGCTGCAGAGGAGGCCTGTGCAATGTCGAATGGCGATGCCCCCGCACCGGTCACCGACTGGCCTCTTCTGCGGAGAGGAGGGAGATGCGCACCTGTTCGAACGAACGCCTGGCCTGCCATGGGCCAATTTAACCATTTTATTAACCACAGTTCGAGTGAGAGATGATTTTCAGTGCGGTTCCGCACCACACGTTGTGGTAGTGTTCCAATTTAGGAAAACCTTTAGGCAGGTAGGTACACAAAAGCGCCCAAGGTGCCCATCTTTTCTTCCTGTAATCGCTCTCCGAACATTCTCGAGTTTCGCGCAGTCACTTAACTTTGCGTCGGGGACTAGTGAGCCGTAATATTATCCATGATTTCCCAAAAGCATTCCTCGGTCTTTGTTATGTACTTTACCTTATGTATTTTACGCTTAATTTCTACCGTTAGCTTTCCGTCTGTACGGTATTTTTGTGTTGTAAAAATATTCGGATTTTTAAAGAGCGTTTGAGTTCAATGTTTTCCAAATATTTGTCGTCAGATTTTCTTCATAATTTATTATAAGACGCTGGAGATAGGTATGGCTTCTTTAAACTGAAGAAAAGCAGTCTACAAATCCTATTGTTGCTACGCCAAATATTAGTGGACACTCATATAAAGTCATCATGACCAAGTCAACATGGTTAGTTGGATAGTTCACATTTGAACGAAGTTTCTTTTCAACCTTCAAAATATGTTAACATAATTCCATTTCAAACAATAGACTCTTGGCGCATTACTCCCGAAAATTATTGAAAAAAATATGATTATTTGGATAACTAATATCTCGTACCTAAAACTTATGATGAAAACATTGCGTAAGTACAAACATTTGATAAATTTGCCTAAATTTATTTACTAGGTTTGTGATGTGAAATATTTATTTTAAAAAAAATTAGAAGAGGAATATTACAGGAGAAGAGGAATTGGAAAAATACAGATTGTAGTAACATCATGTGTGGCTGTCTGTACTTGTCCAGGATGGTTACCTTACCATACCAATTTAGAGACAAAATAATTTACATTTTATTAATTTATCCTACGTGTATTCAATAATGAAAATACTAGGTAGGTTAGGTTAGGTTTTATATTTTTTCTAGCCTACGTCATTCCAAAAGCCTTTCCTAAAAGCCGCCATTGGACTATATTTGTAGCGATGGTTTGTCAATTGCCGGAGAAGTGGTCAAAATCATCACGCCATCTCTTTTTGGGCCTGCCTCTCAATCGACGTCCTGCTGGCTGCCAATGTGTGATAAGACTGGTCCACCTCTCCGGGTGCATCCTACAAACGTTGCCCAGTCCCATTTTGATCTAGCGGATTTTTCGCCCACATCCGCGATCCCAGTTTAGGAGCGTATTGTATCTACTTTTCTTTTGTAAATATATACAGATAATACATAGAAAACACCCAGACCAATACAAAACAGACCTGTTCAGCACACAAATGTTGTTACCGTGCGAGAATCGAACCGCAACCTTGCACCAGGAGCAGGCGTTCGCTACCAAGTTCCAAAACGCGCGTTCTGTCAAATTCGTATCGTAGCATCATCATCATTTCAGCCAAAAGGCGACTTACTTGCCAGACATAGGCCTCCCGCAAGTCTCCACACAGACTTGTCCCGTGCCGCCCCATGAATTGGATTCCCCCAAAGCGAACCTTCACCAGATCGTCTGTCCACCTTGTGGGGGGCCTGCCACCGGCTGGCGGACTTCCTGTACCTTTCCACCCCAGCGATCTTGTTTAAGCGGCACCCGGCGAATGTCTTTTTAAAAAAATGAAACACCAAAGTCCTAACGCCGAATTTATTCCCGAACCGAATTCACTACATGAAATTTAGGGAAACCTCACTTTTCTTTTTAGGGACCTGCCACGCCTGTGACTTCCTATATCTTTCCGCCCCAACGATCGTCTGTTCTCTTCGCTATGTGCTCTGCCCATTGCCACTTGAGGCATGCATTTTTTAGCTATTTCTGTGGCCCTAGTTTTCCTACGGATCTCATCATTTCTGATACGATCACAAAGGAGATTCCGAGTGTATTATAGTATTTCTATATTATTTATGCAATATCATTTTACCCTTGAGACTTGAACTGCTTGCCACAAAAGAGTCCACTTAAGTATATACGCATATAAATTCAAGTGGTCATTCATTTCCACAAAACCCAAGTTCGCGAGACGCGAGTACTTAAGCACGTCTACTGATTAGGGTCGATTTGCTGGAAAAAAGTATGAAAACCGTGAAAGAGAAAGACATATAAATGGTCAGGTAGAGATAGATCGCTCATAGCGACAAGGCTTATTTTTTCGATTTTAATTTTTGACCGATCCCATGTCGCATTGGGTAGTGACCCTGCCTTATACAGCAAAAGTCGTGGGTTCGATAAATTCGATTGAAGCCATAGAGAAAGGGAAAAATAGTCTGATTGGAGCCTAAAATCTTATTAAACTTAACAGTAAGTAAACTCTTCGTCTTTTGGCGCATAATTTTGTGTCTAATTTCCAGAAATCTATATAATAATTAAAGACGATATCTTGGTGAGATAGAAAATAAAAAATAATTAATGGGAAAGTAAGTCACGTATAGGTCGTTCAATAGGCACTCACTTTAAATAATTTAAGGAACGTTTTAAGACGCTTTAAGGACGACCCGTTTAGATCAGTGGTAGTGAGTAGGCTGCATTCAACTGGTGCAAGGGTTACGGGTTCGATCTCCGCATAGTACAAACATTTGTGTGCATGAACATGTCTGTTTGTATTGGTCTGGGTTTTTTCCAAAAAAAAAATTATATAACGGACGCTGGTCGATGCTTTTCGTTATCAGATAGGTTGTGCAAGATAACAATATTGACATTAGAGTCCACAAATCACAAAGCGAAGTCACTTTCGAAGTCTCAAGCGTCTATTGAACAAACTATCAACATTCAATGCGAAAGAACACAAATATCAAAGCGGAAACGCGGCAGGTTCGGCATAGCGATGATTATTCTACATTCGTCTGCATTTGTTCACTGCGCGATCCCACAGTTCGTTCTGGTATCACCACCATGCAAATCCCATCACAAAAACAAAGCAAACATCAAGTTTTACTAAGAAAACACACACCGAATACCTCTAGCGATTCCCGCGTGTCTCTAGTCCAAACGTCAAACTGACAGCTCGCTAAAATCAAAGTAAATGGCAATGGAATAACCAAAAAGTATCAACCATCGCTATGCTGACTCTTCCCAAGGAAGTTCCTTGACGTTTCCAAACATAATAGACGGCGCCACTGTGCTGACGCTCCGACATGTATTATATTTGTAATTCCGTTGTTAGGGTCTGATATCCGTAACACAGGTGCTACCTATCTCGGTGTCAATGTATGTGATGCTGTGTAGTCTTTATTTATTTATAAAGACTAGGTACTTTTACCTCTACTAGATACGAGTATACCATTGATCAAATATCTTGCATTAATTAGCCAGCACTAAGCGTCTAGGTCCCACACCCATACAATCCATTAACGACTGCAAAAAAAACAGACGCACATGCAAAGTTCATAGTACTATCACAATTTATAACAAGAGCTTTGTTATATGTGCTACTACTTTTTTAGTAGTGACGCGTCATTCTCGATGTCACGCGAGTGAGTGTCGATCGAGACTTTTATTCAGAGAGAGCGAGAGTTTGAAACCACTGAAGTTAAAAACATAGAGCAACTTATATGGTTAAAAATAGATTTTGTTGGTTAGAAGGGCGAATGGCGAAAATGACCTAAAATTCATACTTTATGACTCATAACTTTTATAAGCTATTTGAGTGCACCGTTGCTAGACGTTTTGTCAAATGCGGGACTCGGGAGGCACAGGATTTTTTTATAATATTGACCGTATAACCTCTTCTTTGTGAGGATAATTTGCCTATGTCAGATGAATGAAAATCTATACTATTTATAAATAAGTAAGTTCTCTAGACAAGACACAGGCATAGGCAGACAAGGTCAATTAAAACGAAAAGGCGAAACACTTGCGTGATGTAATATATACCCAACGCCATCTATTGCTGCTTAGAGCTAATAGCGAGAATTAAGTCCCAAAACGAAATGAGATCGGGCCACATTCATGTCAGTGAATGTCACCGTCACTTAAAACGCTGGTGTTTAGCGTTTAATCAATAATATACGGATTCAAGCGATTTCAATTAACACTCCTGTCACTATCGCCATCATCATCTCAGCCAATAGACGTCCACAGGACAACCCGGATTCCTGCAACCTTCACCAGATCGTCGGTCCACCTTGTGGGGGGCCTGCCACGGTTGCGACTTCCTGTAGGTGGCCTCCACTGGAGGACCTTTCCGCCCCAACGGCCGTCTGTTCTCCTCGCTATGTGCCCTGCCTGCACATTGCCACTTGAGACATGCAATCCTTTGGGCTATGTCTGTGACCTTAGTTCTCCTGCGTTTTCTTCATATGTAGTACAAACTCATCTGTATTCGAGATGTCGGAAAACTCGATTCAAGTGGGAAAATATAACTCGAGTCGCACCACTATTCCTTTGTAAATATTCGACAAAAAGTGAATGATTTACGAGAACATTGAATAAACGCGCATAATTATTAACGGGCAATTTGTGGGCCTAGTAATGGCTCTATTTAGAGATGGGAAAGAAATCAGTTTATATCGATACATATTGTGTCAATAAAAATATTCTCCAACCGATTTCAGCTAAGGCGGGTAATCTCAATCTACGATCAGCCACTTACGCAGGATATATTATATTGTTAAAAATCGTGTGCGCAAACACAAGTGCACTATTTCCCTAATAATAATCCGATGGGACATTAGTGTGACACGACCGGAGAGGGATCGGGCGCAGGACCAACGGCTTAAAGTGTTTTCCGAGGCATTTCCGAGATTTCTTAACAAAAAAACGCAGGTACAAATTTTGGCGCGACTCGGGGATTGAACCCGCGACCCCAAGCGCAGCCGTGAAACGCCCTACCCACTGCGCCAACGAGACAGTCAACAGTGTCAATATACAAAATGTAAGGCATTTTTTCATAAATTCACAAATAATGTTTTTTATCAATACCTATCTACGATACGTTCAATTTCAATCATACTAACGACGACTTCCAGAATACAATTTTATTGTTTATAAAGTGTGTTTAAGTAGATTAAGCAATGTGTAAGATAGCTACTCGTGCTTGAACCCCAAGAATAATGTTAAAATGGTACCAACTTTATTTTTAACCCCCGACAAAAAAAATTACAGGGTGTTATAAGTTTTGTAACATACACCAACTGTGTAGCTGTCGTTCAACACAATGTAAGTCTTACCACAGAATAATTTAAGTCGTACGCCGCATAAAAGTTTAGAAGGCATTGATTTTGGAGTTTGTTAATTGATAGGAGAACGATAGAATATCGTTACCACTACTTATTATACAAGTTGTTAATACAAAAATTTACCAAGCAATACGACGAGGTCAAAGTCAAAGTCAAAGTCAAATAATTCTTTATTTGCATAAGCTTGTACACAGCACTTACAAATCGTCATACAGTTGAATGACTTAAAACTATTTATAGGTACTTATGTATAATTTACATGTTAATATGTTGATATATAAAATATACTAAAGAAATAAATAAACATAATGCGATTCTACCACCGGCTCGGAAAGTTGTTTCTGGTCGAGAAGATCCGGCAAGAAACTCGCCAGTTACTCTTTTTAATCGCCAAACTTTCATACAATGTTGTGTCATCATCACACCAAGCCATACAGTGAGGAATGCAATACACGTAGCATATCGATAATAGATATCGACAATTCGACACGTACCGCACATCTTTACTCTAATAATGGCTCTATTCAGTAATGCGACGTTTCATTACACTCATGGGAGAGAATAACGTTGTATACCACAATTTGTGGCGCACCCCGAACGTATCTTTCGATATTCGAGTCTTACAGCCAACGGGGATAATCGAAATAAATATCGATGAGATGGTTTAATACGAACGTGAGCGTTGGTTTTCGATTGGTGGGTATATCACTGGATATGCCTTCAAAATGGGCTACATTGTGAAATATAATAACTCTCACATCTCATACATTGACTTGATTCCGTACTAAGTAGCTTAAGCACTTGTGTTACAGATATCAGACAACAGAGGAACACAATTACAGGGTGTATCTGTGAACGTTTACATCCCTTTAACCACGTATGGTTCTATCAACCATTCTGAACAACATTTGTTCTATGACTTATGGAAATTCGCATAAAAAAATGTCAACTCCTCATACAAAGTCGGTCACGTGACTTGGTCATTTTGTATGGGGAGTCGAAAAAATTTTCGACTAATTTCGAAAAGTCGTAGAACAAATGTTGTTCAGAATGGTTGGTAGAACACGTGGTAAAGGGATGTAAATGTCCACAGATACACCCTGTATATACTTAAATACATGTATTACACCCAGACACTGAACATACACAGGACACACATAATATGCATGGGCACATTGGGTAGTGGTGATAAACCTTTAACCGATAAGCTCGTACCTACACATAAGAATGGCAGGGGAAGTCACGGTAATTTTTTAAATGTGATTCGAGCAAACTTGGTGGTAAGCGATTGCCGCCGCCCATGGATACCGTAACATCAGTGGAATTACAATTGCTGGCACTTTTTAAGGGGCCGGCGAATAACGTATTTCCTATACAAACGTAATACAAAAATAATTTGCAATTTGAGGATATCTAGACGTTTCATTGCTGTCATTCGTATTAAGGAAGTATTTATCTATGTCTCGGTTAAAACATTTTCTTACAAAATTATTCCCTCCTCATTTTCCGTCGTATTCCTCAGTGCTGAGGGTCGTGACCTCCCTTCTACATCACTTTTTCCCGTGTTGTCTTCCTCGATTTGTTTCTGTCTCCGGCGGTGTGTAGCGCGTTATGTAGAGCGTAGTCAAGTGTGGTGCGAATTTGTTCTGAGCTGCGTCTACGAGGCCTTTTCTCGTCTACTTTTCCGTTAACGAAGACTTTACAAATATTTACCCACCTTAAAATATACGCGATTACATTTCGTAAATTTTTCGATGTTAACGACTTCTTTCATGCCTATTAGTTTTTGATGAAAAACGCAATTTAGCATTACACAATGTTTTAATGAAAGTTATATTAATAATTTTTGGTACTCGCATATCAACACAATTTTCTTACTTCTTTCAAACAACCATCTTCCTGTTTCTACTCGCACGGAAGTGTCGCGGTGGCGCGATAGAGATTGCGAGATGTCCGAAGAACAGCGAAGCTTGCCTCGAATTGAATTGGAACTGACCTCCGCAGGACTCTTAAATCTAGGTACACTCGAATGGATACATCACCGATATTTGCTTCACGCCCATTTTGAGTGAAGCTGGTAGAGCCGGTTTATTTCTTTTTTGTTTTTTTATGCGATAGGTACCAGACGAGCAGACGGTTCGCCTGTTGGAAAGCGATTGCCACCACCCATAAACACCCGAGACACCTGTGAAGTTACAAGTGCGCTGCCAACCTTTAAACTCCCATTTCCCTCAGATTGGGCCTCCGGGTGGCCGCCGTGTGGTCCCCGGCAGAGTAGAATAGGCCACCCTCACTCTTACCGAGGTGTCGTAAAAGGCGACTAAGGTTAAACTGCTGGCATGATCATCAGCACCTAGAGAAGGAAAACTCTGCATTTATATCAAAACCCTTGCCAACCCGTCTGCCAAGCGTGGTGAGTATGGCAATTACCCCTCAAGTGATTGAGGGAGGCCCGTGCCCCAGCAGTGGGGACTTAAATGGGCTGATGATGATGATGGGCCTCCGGGTCCCTTACTCACGAAGCGAAAACATAGCACAGTGCTGCTTCAAGCTTTCTGTGAGGCCGTGGTACCTATCACTCCGGTCAGGCCGGCCCATTCATGCCGAAACGTGACTCTCCCACGATTGGTTACGTTTAAAGCCACTTCTCTGTAGTTTTGCTTTTCTTAACTGTGCCTAAAATTGTATCAATAAAACAATGAGAGATATCAGAAGCCAGAGTCGAACATTTGATCAATTCCTTCATAACTGAAAGGGATAAAAGATTTATTCCCTACCATTTTCATAAGGAAGACGTGTTAGGAATATCCTCCATATCTTTTGCTACAGTATGAACATTTTATTTATGATGCACACATCGCAGCCTTTTGCTTGCTGCATTTTTCATGGATTTGAGTAATTGAAAATGGCAATAAATTTTGTAGAAGTAATACGAGTAAAGCTATAAAATTGACATAATTTATCCAACTGAGAGCAAATTTTTCCATTGGTTTAGAATTTGGGGTTAAGACAGTTTCAACCTTATCTTTACTAGTCATTAGGCCAAATTTAGCATGAAGGCGACTTTCCCCTGTTATGGAATGTTTCTACGAAGTATTTTATTCAAATGTATAGCTCAATGGAAAGAAAGATAGAAAAAGATTATTTGGGCATATAAAACAATCAGCACTTTAAGAGGTTTGGTACATAAAAGAAACACGATTTATAATTCTTTTTTGGGTGGGTAATTATATTTATTTTCACCTCCCAATAGATGGCGCTGAACAAATGTATGCATAAAATTGAAATTAGTATGGCAACTTACTATGCACTAGTGATGTCTACATGATACCTTCTGCTTGGTTGGGTGAGAGCTATTTTGGGTTAGGTCTTTTGACTTCTTACACTCTCGTGGCATACATACCATACAAACAGTTTGGTAGTCGGTAGTATTTCTGTAAGGCCGTGTGGTCCCCGGCAGAAGGCCGTGTGGTCCCCGGCACAGTAGAATAGGCCACCCTCACTCTTACCGAGGTGTCGTAAAAGGCGACTAAGGTAAAGCTGCTAGCATGATCATCTGCACCAGTAGAAGGAAAACTCTGCATTTATATCAAAACCTCGCCAACCCGTTCAAGCAGTCACCACGCTTGCGGTGAGTATGGCAATTACCCCTCATTTGATTGAGGGAGGCCCGTGCCCCAGCAGTGGGGACTTAAATGAGCCCATTTTCATTTCATCAGCCGATGATGATGATGATGATGGAGTATTTCTGCGGTTCTGTCGTGGCGGCAATCCCTACCTGAGTGATCCGTCTGCTAGTCTGCCACCTATAACATAATAAAAACAAGGTGTCAAAAATAAGACAGAATGGAACAAATTATAAGTAGATCACTTCTTGCATATCGACTATCGATACATTTTACCACCGATATGACGATATCTTTACTTAAAAATTGTCAAAATATGCTATATAATATATATATCACCGTTAAATAACAAGATCCGTAAGTTTATCAATTTACTAGAAACTTTATAAACTTTCGTAGGATTCTAAACGGGAGATAAATTGTATTATTTTACGTTCACATTTTCGTAATATACGTATATTTATCAATTTCAGACGTCAAACGGTAAATTTATAAACTACAGGATATCTATTCGTAAAATTTTAAATGGTTCGACCAATCACAGAAACTCTTTTAAATATAGAGACTCTTTTAAGTATAGAATCCTACGAAAATTTATAACCTTCCTAGTAAATTGATAAACTTACGGATATTGTTAATTTCCGGTGACATATATAATTTTTATCTCGCGTCTTATAGCGTATAAAATTCACATAATTATGTATTTTTAAATTAAATTTCCGTAATTTGACGGCTGTATGATTTCAATTTCACTTTAGCGCTTCCAATATTACCATAATTTGCACCTGTCCTCTTTTTACTTCGATCGTAAATTCAATTAAGCCGTAATATCGACGGAAAGGTGCTAAAATATTATATCGAAGCACCATTTCTTACTTGCTTAACGGAGAAGACACAAAATTATGTCAACTGTCAAGGTATTAAGGCGATGGGTATGGGTAGCCCTCTAGCGACATCAATCGATTTAAATTGTTAGCTACTAAACCTGATCTATTTTAAACAATTTCAGAGCGGGAGTCTCTAAGCAAATATTCATTTATACTACATATTTATTTAATAATTTTGCACCACTTTTTAATCTGTTTTTGCACTCGAAATTTGGATTAACGCCATAAGTGGCTGTTTTTGGCGATAATTCAAATTTCGAGTACAAAGGCTGGCTGAAAAGCATAAGTTTTTCGAGAGGCTGCAGCTTTGAAATTGTTAAAAAATATCCGGTTTAGTTGCTGAGAATTGTAAAATGAGTCGCTAGTGTACCCTATCCGTCACCTTAACTTAAAACCACAGTCAGAGTAAGTACTAAGATCCACTCACATAGAGGAAAACATCGTGAAGACCTTGGTTCCTTTTTTTTAATAGAAAACGCGTTTTAAATAGAAAACGCGCTTTAAACGGAATGTGGCATTTTCACGTCACACAAAAACGTCACAGAGCGTGAAAGAGATCCAACCAGCCCTGACGCAGATTCTATACGGGTGCGATAGAGAAAGAACGTCGCCCAGCACGTCACCCCAGTATTTTCTATGAAAAGGCACAGTCTGTTTAGGGCTGCATGTCTATGGAAGAAACCTATCGTATACGCTTCGGATATCTAATTTCTGAAACATGAAACCACGATTCTAAGGTACTTACGACTGCCGTCAGTCGTTTCATTGTGATGATGATTACCAGACCCCCAAAACAGATCCTGGATAATGGTCCAAGCGTACCTGGTACCGTCCGCTAGCTAATAGGTCGCTAAGTCCATTTAGTTAGCGGACGGTAGCCTAGGCTTCTAAGCGACTGTTTTGGATTCAACCGTGAGATGGTGGCCTGCATCCCGTAAACCTATTACGGGACGTACAAGGACTCTTACTTAATTCATAGGTCACTACTATTTGCTAAGTAAGTAAGTATCGGCCTATATAGGTACTGTCCCACTGCAGGGCAAAGGCCTCCATCATAGAAATCAAGTCCTCGCTACTATGATGAGGTTTGCCAAATGCTGATTGAACCCGAGCTATGTTCGTAAAATGCGAAACATACTTTTCCTCGACCCGGAAATCGAACCTAGGACCCCTAGATCACGGTTTGGTTTAAGACGTGTGTAACTTTTTACTGAAACAACTCAATGATCCGACTCAGCCAAATGAGACTCTGTTCCGAATCTCTTATGTTTGCTCATTCGACTCAAATGGATCTCGAGTCCGAGTGAACCGAATGGGCTGAACGATCCGATGAGCCGAATGAGCTGAATGATCCGATGAGCCGAATGAGCTGAATGATCCGGTTTTGCATCATTGCACTGATCCAGATACAAATATTCCCGAATATATCTTTTGAAAGATACGTATTTGCCAGGTCTACCTGGTTTTTAAAACACTAGAACAACAGAGTTTGCAAGTACTAGTAAGTAAATAAATTAGGTATTTACTTTACCCGGAAAATTTTGAATTATCTAATATTAGATTGAGGTGTTCAAAGTTTTCCGGGTACCACTACGGCCTTGATTGGATAACTACACAGCCATAATTTTCCAAATGAAAGCCCGGAAAATAAAAATCAAATTATTTTATTAGCTAATGGGTTTATTCAATCAACGAATCCATTTATAATGGATGGCTATTATTCAATTGCACATTGTAATTTCATGGTCAGGGAAATAGTTCCATGTAAGTCCATGTCCAGGTTCCTGATGCCTCCTTCTCCTGCCTCCAGGATTATGCAGCGCCTCGGTCGTGGCGAGGCGTGCGTCTCTGGTGTGCAGGGTCTGGGGCAAACCGAATACCGTCCTGAGTATGATCGCGGTAGGGTAGATTTCCCTTATAGTAGACATTGTTGTAACAGTCATCTGCAGCAGATGCAGGCAATTATATGATTTATTTTTTCTTTTTATAATATAATAATTTTTATTGAATAATTGATATGATATAATGTAATTATGGTGTGATTTGCCTGAAACAAATGACATTTTATTTTTATTATCTGCAGCAAGATATAGGATATTTCGACGAGCGCCACTACAAAAAAAGTGGCCACTAGAAGCTTAAATCTTGCTAGAGAAGATTGTGATATGAATGGTGTGTGCAATTTTTTTATGTGAGAGGTGGCAGACGAGAGGATCACCTGATGTTAAGCGATTGCCGCCGCCCATAGACACCCGCGACACCAGTGGAGTCACAAGTGCGCTGCCAACCTTTAAAACCCTTTTCACTCGGTCTAGACCTCCGGAACCATCTCTCACGCAGCGATACACAGCACAGTCATCATCATCAGCAACCCACACTCGTTCACTGCTGGACATAGGTCTCCCCTAATGCACGCCACTGCTCCCGATTTTCGGCCACTCTCATCCAGCCCACACCAGCCAGCCTTCGAATGTCATCATCCCATCTTGTTGCAGGGCGTCCTACACTACGCTTACCGAGTGGCGGTCTCCACTCAAGGACTTTACGGCTCTAACGGCTGTCAGTTCTGCGGCTAATATGACCAGCCCACTGCCACTTCAGCTTGCTAATTCGGTGGGCTATGTCGGTGACTCTGGTTCTCTGTCGGATTACATCATTTCTGATGCGGTCCTTCAGAGATACTCCGAACATAACCCTTTCCATAGCTCTTTGAGCGACTTTGAACCGGTGGACTAGCCAGCCGTGAGTGTCCACGTCTCGGCACCGTAAGTCATGACCGGAAGGACGCACTGGTGAAGACTTTCGACTTAAGACTTTGACAGATGGGTGACGAGAAGACTTGACGAAGTTTACCAAATGCTGCCCAGCCTAGCTGAATTCTTCTATTGGCTTCTCTCTCGAAGTTGTTTCTGCCTAATCGGAGCGTTTGTCCTAGATAGACATATTCTTGAACAACTTCGAGAGGTACTCATTAGCAGCGACCGGTCCCGGATCAACGAGCTCGTTGAACATGACCTTGGTTTTATCCAAGTTCACAGCACAGTGCTCGAGAGAATGGGAGAAGATCTTGCAGTAAAGAGAGCGTACCTGCGACGTCCTAATGGGCGAAGGCCAGTAGGCCGTCCAAGATACCGCTGGTAAGATGACGTCGGTAAGTATTTGCGCCGACTCTTGGTGGATGACTGGCAGGAAGTGGCGCAAGACCGACCGAGATGGAGGCTCTTATTATCGGAGGCCAAGACTTACTATGGATCGCTGCGCGCGTCCGCAATGTATAATAAGGTGGCATGTTTTTTTAGGCTAGAAGCAACAAACCGTTTGCTCGTAATAGACGCCGCCTATGAACATCTGCGAAATCAGAGAGACCGCTAAAGCGTAGCCAGTCTTTTAAAAGGAGTACGCTCTTCTCTTGAAGGTCCCTAAGTTGTTCGTTATCTCCATTAAACCTCTCAAAGGTTAATAAAAGCAGAACAGCTCTTTTACAGCAGTTCTGCTTTTGCATTAACTTGTTTTCGGTATTGCAGGGACGATGCGATTATTTAAGTTTTTTTTTTATGCTAGGAGGGCGACAAACGAGCAATGCGAGTCACCTGATGAGAAACAATCATCGCCGCCTATTAACATCCGCGAACCAGAGAGATCGCTAATGGTGCCGGCCATTTTATAAAAGGAGTACGCTCGTCCTCTTTAAGGTCCCATAAAGTCGTAGGAGTACAAAATATCTTATCGCTAGTAGCAAAAGTATTTTTCCACACAACCTTTTTGCTGCAGTAGAAAGCAAATACATGTTTTAATAAATACATAAATAAATGTTTATTTGAAAAAAACTCATTGCTTTACATCTTAAGTGCTCCACCACACTTGTTACTTTTTGTTGTGGCGCACTACGGTTTTACTCGTACTAGGAAGAAAAGGTGTTGAAGAATTTTCTGAATGAATTGCCTGTGAGAGCTCCCTATGCTCGTGTGTACGGCCGCAAATATTTTGTCCAAAATATGTTGTGGGTTAAAATCTTATCCTTCGTGTTTATCCCCCTCCTCCTCATAGACATTTCTTTCTCGCCCAATGTTTGTACGGTATTTAAAAAAGCTTTAGTCTAACTTCCGGTACCAAAGCCGTTCTTAAAACATTATCTCCTTATTTCAAAACGCGATTTAAAGTTAAGACCGTACTAAAACTCATGCCATCCCGTTCTAACACGCAATGTAAAAAAAATGTTCTGGAACTTAGATCGCGTTTTGTAATGAGGGGGATGAAGTTCAAACATTTTTGTTTTATATTAAGTATTAGGATGTCTTTAAAGTCACATAAAAATACTTTGATGGTGTGATTGGAAAATTGCTGGCTCTTTTTATATTTCAGACGTTTATTTTCCTGCTAAAACACAAATTGTACACAAATAAAGTTCCTTACTAGCTCTGCATTTCATTTAATATTTAATCGAACTCCAGGTTATTTATTGAGGGTATTGGAGTACCGCGCGAGTGATTGAGGATACGGAAGACCTAATCCGCGGGGAATGGGTTGTTAAAAGGTTAGGTAGAGCATTTGTGACTCTACTGGTATTCGGTATCCGTCCCATAGGCAGCGCCAATCACTTTCCAGCAGGTGATCCGTCTGCTCGTTTACCACCTATCACACAAAAAAGATAAAACGAGTGGTAATAATTTAATTTAAAAACCAGTATCACCTCTTTGCTACCCTGTAGCTAAGTAAATACCTACATTCTTAGTAACTAAAGCATTTTCTGTTCTTAGAAAACCGTACATAAAAGAAAATCAACGTCCATCATACACTAAAACCTAATCTACCCTAATACTAAAGGTATTTTTAAATCACGTTCACTCCCAATCCTAAATCTTAAAGCACAGGGTTCCTGAATCGATTTGCGGTGTCAAGATTCCCTCGTCCCATTTTCTAGCTCAATGTTTCTGTAACATTAAACTTTCATGGGAAGAACATTGTCTCGAGGTTGAAATTCAAAGGGTCCTTACAGACGGACGGTGGCCGTCGACAGTAGACGCCCGTCGCCGATAGAAGTCGGCGTTATCGCACGGACGCAGATCTTAGACGGATTTTGTCCGTAGCTTAGCAAAATAATTATGGAGGTGATTCTCGTGCACTAGAACATTGACATTGAGCTAGAGATTTGTATGGACAAATGTATAGCAATCTCTCCCATAAAGTAATAAGTACTTTCAATACTTTTTAAAATCAAATTTAAAGTCACATCTTTTTATAGTCAAGCTGTGTACTTATTTATTGTTATTATTTTCAATTTATGTTGTGTTTTTTGTGTATGAGTGTGATGTTTCATGTTATATT
This sequence comes from Marasmia exigua, assembly GCA_019059595.1. Lineage (NCBI taxonomy): Eukaryota > Metazoa > Arthropoda > Insecta > Lepidoptera > Crambidae > Marasmia > Marasmia exigua. Next base: position 10,717,755 of record CM032479.1, on the reverse strand, counting down.
CGGAGTAATCATTAAGGCTGTACCCCTACAAGTTGCATTGCTATTTTCTTTAATTGTAACTAATAGAGTAAGATAATCATAGTCTGGGTTGTGTATAATTTTAATTAATTAATAATTAATAAGTGTACTTATGTACTTTATAAACGTCGGCACGCACAGGACGTCCCTTAGTTCATTTGGACTCCACGGAAGGACCAGCGTCGGTTGTCCTTTGACACTGCGAACATACTGGAGTGGAGCCCTTTTAGTGCCGTTCAATGTCCATTTCGCCTTAAACGAGCTATGATCAGACTCATCTATGCAGTTGTTTGGTTGCCCTAAATTTGTTGCGAAAGCTAGACGATAGTCGGCTTAATTACCAATTTCTCCCCAAATCATTAATCGTGATGATCAAAGATACGTACGCTTAGGACCATGACTAAGGGTACCCCGGGCTCAAAAGCAACGGTTTTGGACGCAGCCGTAAATTACACTCTGGGATGATGACCTAATGTTAAGGAAGCAGCCATCTTTGTCATGTATAAAGGGCGTATAATAGTCTAGAACGGTCCCTCATACCGAAAACAAAGGTTATAAAAGCAGAACATGCTCTTTACAGCATGTTCTGCTTTTATTAACCTTTGTTTTCGGTATGAGGGACGATGCGATATTTAAGTTTTTTTTTTATGCTAGAGGCGACAAACGAGCAAGCGAGTCACCTGATGAGGAAAGCAATCATCGCCGCCTATTAACATCCGCGAAATCAGAGAGATCGCTAATGGGTTGCCGGCCATTTTAAAAAGGAGTACGCTCGTCTCTTTAAGGTCCCTAAGTCGTAGGAGTACAAAATATCTTATCGCTAGTAGCAAAGTATTATTCACACAACCTTTTTGCTGCAGTAGAAAGTAAATACATGTTTTAATAAATACATAATAAATGTTTATTTGAAAAACTCATTGCTTTACATATTAAGTGCTCCACCAAAATTGTTTTACTTTTCTGTGTGGCACTACGGTTTTACTCGTACTAGGAAGAAAAACGGTGTTGAAGAATTTTCTGAATGAATTGCCGTGAGAGCTCCCTATGCTCGTGTGTACGGCCGCAAATATTTTTGTCCAAAATATGTTTGTGGGTTAAAATCTTATCCTTCGTGTTTATCCCCCTCCTCCTCATAGATACCTATTTCCTTCTCGCCCAATGTTTGTCCGGTATTTAAAAAAGCTTTAGTCTAACTTCCGGTACCAAAGCCGTTCTTAAAACATTATCTCCTTATTTCAAAACGCGATCTAAAGTTAAGACCGTACTAAAACTCATGCCATCCCGTTCTAACACGCAATGTAAAAAAAAATGTTCTGGAACTTAGATCGCGTTTTGTAATGAGGGGATGAAGTTCAAACATTTTGTTTTATATTAAGTATTAGGATGTCTTTAAAGTCACATTAAAATACTTTGATGGTGTGATTGAAAATTGCTGGCTCTTTTTATATTTCAGACGTTTATTTTCCTGCTAAAACATAAATTGTACACAAATAAAGTTCCTTACTAGCTCTGCATTTCATTTAATATTTAATCGAACTCCAGGTCATTTATTGAGGGTATTGGAGTACCGCCAAGTGATTGAGGATACCGGAAGACTAATCCGCGGGGAGGGGTTGTTATGGTTGGTAGAGCATTTGTGACTCTACTGGTATTCGGTATCCGTCCATAGGCAGCGCCAATCACTTTCCAGCAGGTGATCCGTCTGCTCGTTTACCACCTATCACACAAAAAAGATAAAACGAGTGGTAGTAATTTAATTTAAAAACCAGTATCACCTGTTTGCTACCCTGTAGCAAAGTAAATACCTACATTCTTAGTAACTAAAGCATTTTCTGTTCTTAGAAAACCGTACATAAAAGAAAATCAACGTCCATGCATACCCTAAAACCTAATCTACCCTAATACTAAAGGTAATTTTTAAAATCAGCGTTCACTCCCAATCCTAAATCTTAAAGCACAGGGTTCCTGAATCGATTTGCGGTGTCAAGATTCCCTCGTCCCATTTTCTAGCTCAATGTTTCTGTAACATTAAACTTTTCATGGGAAGAACATTGTCTCGAGGTTTGAAATTCAAAGGGTCCTTACAGACGGACGGTGGCCGTCGACAGTAGACGCCCGTCGCCGATAGAAGTCGGCGGTTATCGCACGGACGCAGATCTTAGACGGATTTTGTCCGTAGCTTAGCAAAATAATTATGGAGTGATTCTCGTGCACTAGACATTGACATTGAGCTAGAGATTTGTATGGACAAATGTATGCAATCTCTCCCATAAGTAATAAGTACTTTCAATATTTTTAAAATCAAATTTAAGTCACATCTTTTATAGTCAAGCTGTGTACTTATTTATTGCTACTATTTTCAATTTATGTTGTGTTTTTTGTGTATGAGTGTGATGTTTAATGTATATTCGGAGTAATCATTAAGGCTGTACCCCTACAAGTGCATTGCTATTTCTTTAATTGTAACTAGAGAGTAAGATAAACATTAGTCTGGGTTGTGTCTAATTTTAATTAATTTAATAATTAATAAGCTCTTATGTACTTTATAACGTCGGCACGCACAGTGACGTCCCTTAGTTCCTTTGGACTCCACGGAAGACCAGCGTCAGGTTGTCCTTTGACACTGCGACACATACTGAGTGGAGCCCTTTTTAGTGCCGTTCTAATGTCCATTTCGCCTTAAACGAGCTATGATCAGATCATCTATGCAGTTGGTTTGGTTGCCCTAAATTTGTTGCGAAAGCTAGACGATAGTCGCTTAATTTACCAATCTCCCCAAATCATTAATCGTGATGATCAAAGATACGTACGCTTAGACCATGGACTAAGTGTACCCCGGGCTCAAAAGCAACGGTTTTGGACGCAGCCGTAAATTACACTCTGGATGATGACCTAATGTTTACGGAAGCAGCCATCTTTGTCATTGTATAAAGGGCGTATAATAGTCTAGAAGGTCCCTCATACCGAAAACAAAGGTTAATAAAAGCAGAAACATGCTCTTTTACAGCATGTTCTGCTTTTATTAACCTTTGTTTTCGGTATGAGGGACCTTCTAGACTATTATACGCCCTTTATACAATGACAAAGATGGCTGCTTCCGTAAACATTAGGTCATCATCCCAGAGTGTAATTTACGGCTGCGTCCAAAACCGTTGCTTTTGAGCCCGGGGTACACTTAGTCCATGGTCTAAGCGTACGTATCTTTGATCATCACGATTAATGATTTGGGGAGATTGGTAATTAAGCGACTATCGTCTAGCTTTCGCAACAAATTTAGGGCAACCAAACCAACTGCATAGATGATCTGATCATAGCTCGTTTAAGGCGAAATGGACATTAGAACGGCACTAAAAAGGGCTCCACTCAGTATGTGTCGCAGTGTCAAAGGACAACCTGACGCTGGTCTTCCGTGGAGTCCAAAGGAACTAAGGGACGTCACTGTGCGTGCCGACGTTATAAAGTACATAAGTACACTTATTAATTACTAAATTAATTAAAATTAGACACAACCCAGACTAATGTTATCTTACTCTCTAGTTACAATTAAAGAAATAGCAATGCAACTTGTAGGGGTACAGCCTTAACTGATTACTCCGAATATAACATGAAACATCACACTCATACACAAAAAACACAACATAAATTGAAAATAATAACAATAAATAAGTACACAGCTTGACTATAAAAGATGTGACTTAAATTTGATTTTAAAAATATTAAAGTACTTATTACTTATGGGAGAGATTGCATACATTTGTCCATACAAATCTCTAGCTCGATGTCAATGTCTAGTGCACGAGAATCACCTCCATAATTATTTTGCTAAGCTACGGACAAAATCCGTCTAAGATCTGCGTCCGTGCGATAACGCCGACTTCTATCGGCGACGGGCGTCTACTGTCGACGGCCACCGTCCGTCTGTAAGGACCCTTTGAATTTCAACCTCGAGACAATGTTCTTCCCATGAAAGTTTAATGTTACAGAAACATTGAGCTAGAAAATGGGACGAGGGAATCTTGACACCGCAAATCGATTCGGGAACCCTGTGCTTTAAGATTTAGGATTGGGAGTGACGTGATTTAAAAATACCTTTAGTATTAGGGTAGATTAGGTTTTAGGGTATGATGGACGTTGATTTTCTTTTATGTACGGTTTTCTAAGAACAGAAAATGCTTTAGTTACTAAGAATGTAGGTATTTACTTTGCTACAGGGTAGCAAACAGATGATACTGGTTTTTAAATTAAATTATTACCACTCGTTTTATCTTTTTTGTGTGATAGGTGGTAAACGAGCAGACGGATCACCTGCTGGAAAGTGATTGGCGCTGCCTATGGACGGATACCGAATACCAGTAGAGTCACAAATGCTCTACCAACCTTTTAACAACCCTTCCCCGCGGATTAGTCTTCCGGTATCCTCAATCACTCGGCGGTACTCCAATACCCTCAATAAATAACCTGGAGTTCGATTAAATATTAAATGAAATGCAGAGCTAGTAAGGAACTTTATTTGTGTACAATTTATGTTTTAGCAGGAAAATAAACGTCTGAAATATAAAAAGAGCCAGCAATTTTCCAATCACACCATCAAAGTATTTTTATGTGACTTTAAAGACATCCTAATACTTAATATAAAACAAAATGTTTGAACTTCATCCCCCTCATTACAAAACGCGATCTAAGTTCCAGAACATTTTTTTTACATTGCGTGTTAGAACGGGATGGCATGAGTTTTAGTACGGTCTTAACTTTAGATCGCGTTTTGAAATAAGGAGATAATGTTTTAAGAACGGCTTTGGTACCGGAAGTTAGACTAAAGCTTTTTTAAATACCGGACAAACATTGGGCGAGAAGGAAATAGGTATCTATGAGGAGGAGGGGGATAAACACGAAGGATAAGATTTTAACCCACAACATATTTTGGACAAAATATTTGCGGCCGTACACACGAGCATAGGGAGCTCTCACGGCAATTCATTCAGAAAATTCTTCAACACCTTTTCTTCCTAGTACGAGTAAAACCGTAGTGCCACAACAGAAAAGTAAAACAATTTTGGTGGAGCACTTAATATGTAAAGCAATGAGTTTTTCAAATAAACATTTATTTATGTATTTATTAAAACATGTATTTACTTTCTACTGCAGCAAAAAGGTTGTGTGGAATAAATACTTTGCTACTAGCGATAAGATATTTTGTACTCCTACGACTTAGGGACCTTAAAGAGACGAGCGTACTCCTTTTTAAAATGGCCGGCAACCCATTAGCGATCTCTCTGATTTCGCGGATGTTAATAGGCGGCGATGATTGCTTTCCATCAGGTGACTCGCTTGCTCGTTTGTCGCCTCTAGCATAAAAAAAAAACTTAAATATCGTATGGCCTATCTTTAGTGCAATAAAGTAAAAGAGGGAAAAAGAACCAAGGTCAACCGATACAGCTAAAAATATTAAGCACCTCAAGAGGCTGTGGGCAGGGCATACTATGATCAGGATACGGCCCTGGGGGCAGTTTGGTCCTCTAGTGGAGCTGGCGTACTGGGGAGTGAGACGGCTGCAGGTTGACCCAACAGGTGGCAGATGACCGATGTGTTAGGAAATCCTTGGGGTAAGCAGTGTTCGTCTCTTTGTTCAGAAGATGATCTAAAGTGAAATCTTGTAATTGGTTTATACTCTCTCTCTCTTCGGTCGATTCCCTCACTGCTGAGGATCATGACTCCTTCCGATTTTGTGGACCAGCTGTCGCCATCGTCTGCGCTCCGCCGCTCGGTGCAGGGCAGTGCTTATGAGGATCTCTTTCGGTACGAATCGGAATCGGGGAATGGACAACATTTCATATTTTTAACATGTCCATATTGTTTTTTTATATGAAAATAGACATAAAATGAACAGACCCATATTTTTTCTTTTTTTAAAATTTGGCCATTTTCATGCATAAAATAATTATTGAAATTCTTTATGTTCTAAATAGACGTAAGTGCCAAATGACGTCATCGGACGGCTGAATACAGCGATATTCCTTTGCTTATCATTGTTTTAATAAAAAAAAGGTACTACTGTCAAAGGTAAATAATACTAGTGTCAACATTGTTAACGTCATTCATACATTCAACGTTGACAAGTTGTCCTTTTTTTTTGACAGTTACATGTCATGGGTTTGGCATTTCGTAAATTTAAAACTATAATGTGCTAAGCAAAGAAATATTTTACATTCTGCCTACTTTACTTTAAACAAAAGAAAGTATTTATGACGCTGATAGGTCAAGAACTGAGTAGGTAAAGAAGAGGGCTTCTTGTCAAAGAACCATTTGTTTCGTTCCTCCATTTTGTATCCTCAGACGTCAAATACATAACTGTGGTTGTGGTTTACTTTGATCTGTATACTACGCTATAACGAAGCATATAAATACTTGAGATGAATGCGGAGCTGTGAGCGGCCATTGAAGCGGCAACCGCTTCCGGAAGGGAATTCTTGCGATTTCTCTAGAGCCCTCTGCCGTTGTGTGCCTCCGAATTACTCCTATATATGTGCGAGTATTTTTCAGTGAGTTTTTTGTTTTTCATGTTTTTGGCCAGTGCAGATATTTTTTGTGCTTATTTAATGCCACTGCTTCTCAAACTTACCGTGAATTTAAGAATAATAATATAATCTTATCTTTTCTCGTGTGTACTGTTATAAAATGTTGTTTGAAGTGTATGAAGTGTTAAAAATATTATCTATTATCAAATCCACGTTTTAGTTTGTGGTTTTCGAAGACGGTTTTTTCATGACTTTAGTGTCTCATTTTTCGGTAATTACCAGACTCCCCAAATCAAGAATCACGGTCCGCGCGTATCCCGGGCTCCAGTGCGACAGCTTTGGATGCAACTAGGAATTGCAAAGCTATGATGAGAAGGACTAGTAGAAGATAGCGGGTGCATCTTCCTTAAATATAAGTATTTTGTCCCAGAAAATGAAGTTTAAGGCGACTGGTGGCTCTAACTAGCGACACCAATCGATTAAAATTGTTAGCTACTAATCCGGATCTATTTTAAACACGTTCGGGAGACTCCCGCTCCGAAATGAGCAAACATTTATACTAATTTTTTAATAATTTGTAATAACACCATAAGTGGCCGTTTTTGCCGGTAATTCAAATTTCGAGTACAAAAGCAGAACCAAAAGATAAGTATAAAATAAACAGTAGGTATGTGTTTTCTGAGAGGCTGGAGCTTCGAAATTATTGAAAAGATATTCGGATTAGTTGCTAACATTTAAATCAATGCGTCGCTAGTGTGCCGGTTACCTTAACACGATAATATCGTGATCGCTTTAAAAAAGCATAAACAAAACCTCAACCGTGAGTCATCGATCATTAAATTGTTACATCTGTAATTACAGATACATGTGTTATCCAATGTAATAACCATTTATTGAACGTAACACCGCCAGCAATTTTATGACCAAATAAATTTTATTCACCAATTGTTGCGGTCAGGTTTCAACTTCTGTCGTTGCCTGTTTTTATTGGAATCATAAAGGGCAGGTAGCCATAGTGATGCGGCTCGTCTCATTAAATCACTTGAGTCGTTTCGAGTGTATTGTACGTACAAAACATTCAAGGTAACGTTCGGAAGCGTAGTGTTTTGGAAAAAAAAGAATTATCTTAATAGAATAGGATATTTTAAATGTGCTTATAAACATAGTGTTTTAGATTTTCGCGTCGCATTATAAGTATAATGTATCAATACGGGGATTAACACGATATTTATTATGTGAAACAACATTGTGTACTCACATATTTGGCTCGACGTTTCGGCTACGTTACAGCAGCCGTGGTCACGAGCGGACTCCGCCTCCGTCGAGCCAAATATGTGAGTACACAATGTTGTTTCACATAATAAATATCGTGTTAATCCCCGTATTGATACATTATGCTTATAAACATGTTAAAAATTAGTTACCGTTTTCCATTGCTCAGCTAAAATTTAAAAAGCGGCCCACGTTTAGCCGCATCACCACGCCGCCGCAAATAAATAAAGCAATGCTTAAAATGAAAATCATTTTTTTTATTCAATTAAATTGTTCTAAAATTTACAGTTCAAACTGTTGTATAACAGTAAGTAGTATTTGAGAAAGAAGTCTGATGTTAGTCGAACGCATACTGCACAGGGCTGAATAGGTTGACGTTCTCTGCAGGAGGCTTACGTTTAGCAGTCGATGGTGATTGTCATATTAATTGATTACTGGACACTAAAGAGCTGGCTGGCAAGGTTATGTCTGGCTGGATGGATGAGGTAAATAGGTGAACATAGTACGGAATGGTGAAAATAAGTAAGGATCATCAGGAAAATAAGTATTCTCAGCAGTACATGGGTGTATATTAAGGTGGCGCGTAGGGCATACTAGCGACGCCAATCGATTTGAATTTTTAGCTACTAAACCGAATCTATTTTAAACAATTTCTGGATTACAACCTCCCGGCAAATGCTTATACTATTTATTAAATAACCATGCACAATCACCGTCCACCCAAACACCGTCCCCATAAGTGAGATAATAAAAATGATAATGACAGTCTATTGGACGGGCCGCTGACTTGTACCAAATGGTCGAAATTTAGGGCCCCATTATGATTTATCGTAAGGGTTACTCATGTTACAGCTAATTTGAGTCGATATTTGTTGATGATGCCACTCTCATATTTTTTCGGTGTTAGGTAAGTGCGAGTGAAACAGAACTCAACTCTTACATCACTAGGCAGCTGTAAATTCCAAACCATAAATTTCATAAGCGTACCTTCTTATTATTTGTGGTTTTCGTATAAGTACGAAATGCTATAAAACGGTATACATCTGGGATATTCTGTGGTTTTATGCACTTTTGATATGTTGTAGTCTAATAGGTGACGTGTTAAAATAAAAAAGTAAGTATCAGCCTATATACTGTCCCACTGCAGGACAAAGGCCTCCATCACAGAATTCAAGTCATCGCTACTATGATAGGATTAGGCTTAATCACCACGCTTGCCAAATGCGGATTAATTCTCACAACATCTCATACGTTGACCTGATTCCATACTAAGTAGCTTAAGCACTTGTGTTACAGATATCAGACAACAGAGGAACACAAATATATACTTAAATACATATATTACACCCAGACACTGAACAAACACAAGTGTTCATCGCACGAATGTTTGTCCAGGGTGGGGATCGAACCCACGACCTTTGGCGTAAGAGGCAGGGTCACTACCAATGGACAACATTTCATATTTTTAACATGTCCATATTGTTTTTTTATATGAAAGTAGACATAAAATGAACAGACCCATATTTTTTCTTTTTTTCAAAATTTGTCCATTTTCATGCATAAAATAATTATTGAAATTCTTTTTATTCTAAATAGACGTAAGCGCCAAATGACGTCATCGGACGGCTGAATACAGCGATGTTCCTTTGCTTATCATTGTTTTAATAAAAAAAAGGTACTACTGTCAAAGGTAAATAATACTAGTGTCAGCATTGTCAACGTCATTCATACATTCAACGTTGACAAGTTGTCTTTTTTTTTTACAGTTACATGTCATGGGTTTGGCATTTCGTAAATTTAAAACTATAATGTGCTAAGCAAAGAAATATTTTACATTCTGCCGTCCGATGACGTCATCTTACGTTTTTTAGTTTTTAATTTTTTTCTCAGTAAATAAGCAATATAAAAAATGAATAAATATATATTCGAGCAGCGGAAAAGTAAACAAAGAATTGGTATTTTTTGTTTCAGAGCTTAGCAATTTTGAAATGTTGTCCATTGCGCTATCCGGATTGGTGATCATAAACCCGAGCTATGTTCGAAAAATTCGAAACATACTTTTCGCTCGAGAACCGAGAATCGTTACCCAGGACCCTGAGATCACGGCCCGGTACTTAAACCACTAGACCAACAGGGAGTTAGACCAGGTGACGTGGTGCCCAGGTTGATATTTAACTTTTTTACATATTTGTTCACTAGCTCGTGGTGCGTACAAGATAATCAAAAAAGGTTAGATTTTCTCTAAATCCTATACAGCTATGACGCTGTATTGATTACAAATTAGTGTAAGTACTCACGTTTCATGATACCTAATTATGACGGCGTGAGACAGAAAGTAAGGTGACGGGTAGGGCACACTAGCGACGGCAATCGATTTTAATGTTTAGCTACTAAACCGGATTTATTTTAAACTATTTCGGGGTTACAACCTCTCGGCAAACATACTAACAAACATATTTATTAAATAACCATGCACAAATGTCGGGTCCGTTTTTGTACGCGTTGAACCCAACATTTTTGCATGGTTATTTAATAAATAGTATAAGTGTTTGCCGAGAGGTTGGAATCCTAAAATTGTTTAAAATAGATTTCGTTTAGAAGTTCAAAATTAAAATCGATTGCCGTTGCTAGTGTGCCCTTTACCTTAACAAGTATTTCGTTGTTTAACATAGTCATTGACCGAAGTTATTATCTTTAACCTCCTTGGTCATTGGGCTCATTAAATTACAAAATCAATTTAAAAAATAAATAAAGATATATTGAAAATTGCACTCATTCCACATTTATGTTTTTGATGGGATATACTTTTCCATGAGCCTTCCTGTAATAAAAACACGAAATGGATATGTTTGTTTGCTCCCACTTTTTATGTCATGAAAAGGTCTTTCACGATAGGCCCAATAGAACCTTTTCCTATAATAAGACATGTATAGTGGATGCCACAAAATCTTTCTTTTGGGATTAAATCACACACATACATATTTCATGTCACACACTGATAAAGTCAATATTCTTTTGCGTTATGAAAGACTAGAGATGTCTGGTTACATAAAAAAACTAATTGATTTTATTCTAAGCGATTTCTTTTCTTAGCCGTTACAAATATTAATCGCGCTTACTTAATTAATAATTTCATCGATAATCGATTTATGACAAAACTTTTTCAAATGTAGCATATCTTTTCGTACAAGTTAGATACAAGAATTTTAATATATGTAGATGTTATTAATTAAACCGGCTAGCAGTTTGTGTATAACGAATTCTAAAATCCACTATTTTTATGTACTGATAGACAATATTGAAATTTTAAGAAAAAAGACTCCTAGCCAGGTTAAGTAATGTAAAAGTATCAGCCTTTATACTGTCCCACTGGAGGGCAAAGGCCTCCATCATAGAAATCAAGTGATCGCTACTATGATGAGATTAGGCGTAATCGCGGCCACGCTTGCCAAATGCGGATTGGAGATGATCACAAACCCGAGCTATGTTCGAACAATTCGAATCATACTTTTTACTCGACTCGGGAATCGAACCGAGTATCCCGAAATCATGGCCTGGTATTAAACCACTAGTCCTAAAAGTGTGCTTATTGATTTAATAAACATAATTAAAATGAAGATTTAAAACTAAAACCCGACTACCAAAAAAAAACAAAGTTCAAAAACTAAAACCCGACTACCAAAAAATCACGCTCTATATAAGTACGAAACAAGAAAATTGTCTCTGCTGAAATTATTATGCCGTATTGGCGTGGTCGTATGCCACATTGATTTTATTTTATTATTATAATAATCTGTTTTGCTACAGTAGGTGGCATACGACTACGGCAATACGGCATAATAATTTCAGCAGAGACAATTTTCTTGTTTCGTACTTTTTAGTGATTTTTGGTAGACGGGTTACAGTTTTTAAACTTTATTTTTATTTAAAATAATTTTAGTTATGTAAATATAGATAAAAAGTTGCTGACAGCATAATAGCATTTCTAAATCAGGAAATCATGCAGATTAAATTATTATTGCATATATATGATGCATTATTTCCTGGTTCTGAAATGCTATTATGCTGTCAGCGACTTTTTATCTGGTCAGATAAAAATATTGTTTCACAGCCCTAGCGTTCAGCAATAACCTCATCCCGCGTCAGAGATATTTATTCAATTCCTTAACACATCCCGATGAGAATAATATACGAATTCACTATCAATACCCACATTTGTTATTAACATTATTATATTTTGAAGAAATAGTGCTTGATGGAATGACAATTTTTAAGGGAAAAACGCTTTTTTTAAAGTTTTTGTTTCTATACAAAGACAAAGGCATTTATTTAGTACGATGCGTTAGCCAATTTATATTCAGCTAGTCTCATAATACAACAACATCGAGAACAGAGGATCACAAATAAAATACATAAATACCTATTGCCCCCGCCACGGAAAGATACAATTTAAATTTCCTATATCTGAGTAATAGCTGACATACCCTAATCTGAGCCAATTAAGGCCCAATTCGACCAATCTTAATCCGATACTAAATACGTTTAGCGCTGTCATTCCATATAAATCTGACGTGTCCTACGTCATCTATTTTATCCTAAGGGTTGATTCGATCAATCTTAGTCCGATACTAAATGACAGAACTGTGGTATGCGCTGTCATTCTATACATTTCCGACGTTATTCCATAGATTTATCCATGGGATGAAGATTGGTCGAATCGGGCCTTAATTGGCTTATACTAGGATGGAAGTTATGTAGTGCGGCGCTGCTGATGACTCGCGTATTGTCCGTCGTGGGACCAGCAGCGCCAGGCACTGGTGGCGAAGGTCGGCCAGAACCTCTCCCTTGGCAGTATAGTGGAAGCTATACTGGCAGGGGAAGAGGCCTGGAAGGCCTTCGCCACCTTCTGTGAGGAGGTGGTGGCAGGAAAGGAAGCGGCGGAGCGCGCGCGGGAGGAAGATCCTTCCGCCGACGCGCTCCGAAGAGCGAGGAGGGGTCGGAGACGCCGACAATATGCGCGTCTCCTTCCTCTCCTTGGAGGTGGCCAGTCGGCGCACGGTACTGGGGTACCCGCGCCGGCATTGCACCGGTCACCTCCAGTGCTCGTTAGGGACGGCTGCTCACCCTCGGCTGTCCCTAACGCCCCCCCCAGCCCACCCGGGGGGGGCAGCGTCCTGCCCGCCGTGATACTAGGGAAGTTATGTAGAATTTTAACATTTTGAAATTATTCGTCATGTTAAACAAGGAGATAATGGACAATACGACAGAAAATCATTTTTCGGAATGAAAAATACTATTCTAGATTGCATTCATAGAAATTTAAGAAAAATAATTTCAAAATTTTTAAACGGATGTTTATGGATGGAAAAAATAAAATGTAAAAATCCTCCTGTGACGTCATCACTCGGCATGACAAATTACCCCACCCCCTGTTTATAAAATGACAAGACAAAATAATGTCAGTGAAAGTACCTAAGTAACTTAAACTCGCCCTATTTTTTTTATTGGACATACAGCACCGACATCACAAGATGTTTAGCCTCAGGATTACGTCACCTCCAGCATATTAATTAATACTTTAAAAAATACATAAACATTTTAATAAAAATACACATTTAATAATAACTAAAAAATTCGGGTCATAATTTTTTTCTTTCTTTATTCGAAAAACGTAAATTTTTTGTCGTGTTGTCCATTGAAACTCGTTACCATTGCCACTTCAACCCGGTGAGGCCTTATGCTTTATTTGCTGATCTGTTTGTAAAATAAATCCACTTACAATATAAACATTTTACAAGATTTTTTCCTTGTTGTTAAAATGACAACAAACCAACTAAGCGTTATGGTAATTCTTATAAAACAAACACAGTGAGTAAAATTTGCAGCTTCCTACGGTTTTCTGCACCGTTATAGGTACGAACAAGTTTAAACGAGCAAACACTTTATAGGAAGACCACGAATTCCCCAATATAATTATAAAAGCAACTAAGACCTCATTATCGCTTTATATCAAGTGTAAAGGAATCAATAGTTATTAAATTTTATTTTTCTTTAATTCGAACTGTTCCAAATTTTGGGTCTTAAATTAATCAATTGTGTTGTAAAACGCTCTATTACTCGTTGGACTGGTGACCTAAGTAGGACTGCTGGCAGGTGGCTAGAAGAGGAAAGCCTGGGATTGTATATATATATGTGGCTCAACATAAAAGAGCCCAACGTCACCTGCCTTCAACAACTGAGTGCAGACGGACACAAGCTGTAGATATTTAGTAGGCTATAGAAAACAAAGCGTCCAATTAATACTATACCCCACTTTAAGCTCTTAAAGGTGACATTGACATTATTTTCGAATTCGTTCGTACCATATTAAAATAAAAACAAATACGATAAATTCAAAATACACCTTAATTGCATGTATTAAAGTTCAAATTATGTAGCACACAGGTAATATTGGTTCCTAAAATGACAGTCAGCCGCTATTGTTCCCGTTGATGAATATTCGATGCGCATACGCAGGTCGTGTTAAATATTTCGTTGGAAAGTCTCCGAGGATTTGTTGATTCTGTGTGTGTACGCATAGCGGCTCTGGAATGCTTTCTTTTGTCTATGAGGTGTTAACATGCATAAGGCAAGTGTAGGCTTGAATTGTGATTACAGTGTAAAATGTGGTTTTGAACGAATTTTAATTTTTTAAAGACGTTTTTTAATTTCTGTTCTCCCTGTTGATGTGACTATCAATACAGGAGGCTGTATCGCAACTGAACCTCGATCATTGTGTATTAGTAGAAATGACCTCTAGTCCTTGCAATTTTGAAATGTTAATAGCGACAAAATTAAGCTCGTTAAAGCTTGTTCTCAGCGGTAATTTTAAAATATAAAAACTGCAGTACGAGTAATCTGCTTTATCAGTAAAATAATTACTGGCATAAATAAGGCTTGTAGTGAAGGATAATTATCTAAATGTAACTGTAATTTGTGATAAAAGCAAAAAGTAAATGAAGGAAGGAAATAACATTAATAGTTAAGAAATGTTCAATGATGAGGAAAACAGAGACATATTTAGAAATAAATCATAGCAAACACAGGAAGTTATAGACAGTGAGAAACAAAGAAGATTAGATATAGTCAATAATGATAGTACATTAGTAACACAGGAAACGTTGGTCAGTAGCGTGATTCTTACTTATAAGAAATTTGTTACTACAAATAATATCTTTGTAGCGCTAAAAAGTATCAATCCAGCTTCAGTAATTTCGTAATATAATTATTTGAAACAGAACCATTATTAAGAAAGTATGTAACCCAAACAATGTTAGGAAAATTTTCCCTTAGGGGTTTTCGCATTTTGCATTGTTTAACATTTACATTTGTATGGTATCTTGGGTCTCAAGTGGAAGGTTTTGTACAATCTGCCTTTCATCACGCCTATTACATAAGCCTAAAATTGCGTACAGTTTGTGAATGAAAATACCATCATCAAGGCTTAAAATCAACATATCAAATTCGCAGATCACCCAGGAAGTATGTCTTGCTACATTTCCCATTAGTTCCGCTCGTCAATGGTTCTCTACGATACATCAACTGTAAATCATGTTGCACAAGCCAGTTCAAAGTCATCACAGTTACACAAGCGATACCATAACAGTAACGTTAGCGTTTTGTTAACAAAACATCGGTCGTTAGTTGTTTTTCACAATCTTGAGGCATTGTGCTGTTATGCTATGGGATAATTGTTCTCACGTTCCAGAATATATCAATTGTTGGTAATCGACATTGTGGTGATAAGATAAGCTTTCGCGACATTGGATGTTTTCTAATTGATATAATGATAAGAAGCGAGTTATGTGAGAACATTGCTGTAGAGACGATGGTGGAGGGAACTAAATATTTTGAAGTGTTCCTACAAAAAGTGTTTTTTTTTTACATTATGGCACACAAACGAGCAGACGGCAAGTGATTACCGCCGCACGTGGACATCTGCGACTCATGGGGCATCACAGATGCGTTGCCGGCTCTTAAGGGAGAAATAAGCTCTTTTCTTGAAGATCACCAGGTCGTGTCTATTCGGAAACATTATCGTTGGTAGCTGATTCTATAGAGAAGCGCTTTGTGGTGGAATAAAATCCATCCAAGTGATGTGAGTGAAATTTGGAGTTCTAGCGTGATGTACGATGGTGAAAATTTGTAGCTGAAATATGGCCGAACAGCTCCTCGGAACACTCCCCATGACCAAGAAGACACTTAGCGATGTTAAGTACATATCTACGCAATGACAAAGGATCAAGCGTGTCCGAAAGAGCCAGGTCGTCGATAATTCTGACTGCCCTTTGCTGGATACGGTCTAGAGGAAGAAGCTGATACTTAGGAGCTCCAGCCCAGAGGTGATAGCAATATTCCATATGAGGATGCACCTGCGCCTCACAAAGTTGCAAGAGGTACCTCGGCATGAAATACCCCCTCGACCTATTCAGCACGCCAAGTTTTTTGGGAGCCAATTTCACTGCTTCCTCTAGATGACCGCGTAACTCAACGCTGTCAGATATTTCGACCCCATGGATCCCGATTCTGTCAGAGAGAGATAGAGGACTTGTATGGAAGTAAGGCGATACGGTGTTTGCAGATTCTTTCAAGTTACTACCGATTTTATTGCGTAAAAGTTCCGACACTTTTAGTCTTAGGTGATGCTAGCTCTGTGAGCAAAATAAGTGACGTCACACAGGGAGAGGGAATTCCACAAACATGGACAATGAAGGGGGTGGGGTAAAAAAATACGTAACAAAATTTATTTATGCTTATTCGTACAATACAATATGGAATATCATGAATTTTCTTCCTAAATTCATATCGAATATTGCTAAGAACAAAATTGTCACAAAAAATAAAGCTGTTAATAAATTGATGGAGGCGTAAAAATGGGTCGCGTTTATATTCATGCATTAACGTATATTGATGGGATTTGTTGGATACCATTTATCTATTACTTTACTGATTAATGAATGTGTGGCAGAGCAGAATGTTTCTTACAATGCGACCGTTCTGAGATATGTACTGGTTTCCAGTTGCTTGCTTCTTATGTATGGATTGAGCAAGTTTTAGCGGGATCACATAGTAAATAAATCTAGTGGGTCATAAGACAGGGTGTATGAGTAAAATAGTTCAATAGTTGTACATAGATCGATAATAGGTGGGAGCTGGATGTAGTCTTGCTTACAGATAGAGTATTGATAGTAATAGTAAAATCAATAGTATTTATAGTCTATCGACAGTATTGCTGGTTGTCAATAGTATCGATAATATCGATATAACGCTAACATTATCGATACTATCGATTGTTTAGTGTCCGATACTATCTATAGTATCGGGCACATTTAATCAGGCAGCAATACTATCGAAACATAGCTGACTATCGATAGTATAGTCGAATGATTATCGAGGTCAACTACCGATAGGGAAACTATCCATGCCATAGCATATAACACTAGCTGGATGCGAATAGCCAAAGATTGATCGTACTCCACTAGTGTTGCGGGTGTGCATGGGGGCGGCGGCAATCCCTTACCATCAGGTGATTCTTCTGCTCGTCTGCCACATATGACATGGTCACATATAAAAATCTTCTGTACGAGAAAAATTTGGTACGAATTCCAAACCATTTCTCAGACAAAAATGGAACCAAATAACCACCTCAATCCCAATACCGGCGTGAAACAGCACTGTGCTTTGTTTCACTGCGTAAGTGAGGGTACCGAAGGCCCAACCCGGGGGAAATTGGGGTTTAAAAGTTGGCAGCGCACTTGTGACTCCACTGGTGCCGCCAGTGTCCAGCGGCGGCAATCGCTTACCATCAAGTGATCCGTCTGCTCGTCTGCCACATATGACATAAAACAATACCATGTACCTGATAACAACATTGCTCACCGGATTAGCAAGCCTAAGTGGCAGTGGGCTGGCCATATTAGCCGCAGAACCGACAACCGGTGGGGTAAACGATTTCTAGAGTGGAGACCGCGTCTTGGCAAACGTAATGTAGGGCGCCCTCTGGCTAGGTGGAGGAACGATCTGCGCAGGATGGCTGGCAAGAGCTGGATGTGAGAGCCATGAATAGATCACGTTGGCGAACAATTGGAGAGGCCTACGTCCAGCAGTGGACTGCGATAGGTTGATGATGATGATGATAATAACAACAGTTGACAGTACAAGAGACCAATAGAATAATAAACCCACTACAAGCGTCAGGTATCACCTTTCCTAATGAATGCTCGGGCATTGGTGGTCATTCAACCCCAATTTAAAGTATATGTATTTTGTACTGTGCATTATACTTATAAACCTACCTACTACATCCAATCTTTTCCCCGACCCTTCAAGCCATCATTATCCCATCATATTTTGAGGTTACCTTTGAATAACTCGTCCTTCATTATTATTAGACATTCGCATCATAATCACCCCTCTCGGGGAGGTTTGAAATAGCTATAGGAAAGGTTATAATTAATTGCTATAGGTAACCTTTGAGGTTAAAATTAACATATCACAGCCAGGACTGCAGAGCATTCTAATTATGTTAGGAACCATTGTTAGAAGATTGTCTTTTATGTGACAGGTTAAGATCAGCAAGGTTAAGATGCTGTCAGGTTTCCTACAAGAGCCACGCTTCGGCATGAATGGGCCGGTTAGACCGGAGTGATACTACGGCTTTACAGAAAACCGGCGTGAAGCAGCACTGTGTTGTGTTTCGCGTGAGTGAGGGTACTGGAGGCTTAAAAGATTGGCAGCGCACTTGTGACTCCACTGGTGTTGCGGGTGTCCATGGGCGGTGGCAATCACTTACCAGTAGGTGATCTGTCAGCTTGTCTGCCATCTATCACATAAAAAAAACTTGGCTGGTTGGAGTAAAAACAGGCCGACTTCGTCCTCCAAAAGCGAAATGGACGGACACACCTGACGCCCGATTGCGGAAAGGACCGTAAAAAAATAAAAAGATGTGATAGGTAGCAGACGAGCAGATGGATTACCTGACGCTAAGCAATTTCCGCCAACCATAGACACTCGCAATATCATTGGAGTCACAAGTTCACTGTCAACCTTTTCTTATTTCAACCCTCGAATTGGGCCTCCACGGTATACTCACTTACACGGCGAAACATAGAGTAGGCGATGTCTCACTGCGGTTTTCTGTGAGTCGAGCTGGTATTGCTACTGGCTGGTGTATAGATTTTAGTTTTAATCATCAATGGTTATATTCATTACCTAGTAGCCCGCTTTAATTTCGTTTCGGGACTTTCTAAATATCAGCCTGTATACACTGTCCCACTGCTTGGCAAAGGCATATAACATATCATATCATAGAAAACAAGTCATCCCTGCTATGATGGGTTTAGGCATAATCACCACGTTTGCCTAATGCGGATTGGTGATCGTAAATCCGAGCTATGTTCGAAAAATTCGAAACATACCTTTGCTCGACCCTCTCTTTCACACTCGCTGTGTATCTCCTATGTTTGGATGCGATTGGTATATTCTCATTCGTTACGGGACGGTTTCAAATTAAGCCACCAGGACCCTGAGATTACGGCCCGGTAATTAAACCACTAGATCAACGAGGCGTTGTTTCGAGACTTTTTAGTTCCGAATTGTAGCAATAGATGGCGCTAGTAGTCGATTACATCGCGCAAGTGTTTCGCCTTTTCAGTTTACTTATACCTTGTCGTTGTCCATTCAATTTACCTCAGTCTTTATGAATAGTAATATAATAAAATTCGTACCATTTTATCCTTTCTAAAATGTTTGTTTCATTAAGTGAGAATCGTATCGTGAGTTCAAACATCCTTTCGGATTGGAGCTTTGACGAGTATTTGGCATTCAAAGCACGTACCGAGGTGGGTAGCAGAATATCGGAACTAAATTGGAAGGGTTCGTTAACTATACCTATCGAACGTTGATTAACATTCATAATTTAATATTGTTGTTTCAACGTTTACATTTGATTGCGACAGATAGAGGTCTCCTAAAAAATAAAAATAAATTTACATAACAATATAATGTATCTCGACCGCTCAAGTATGTGTACGATGCTTTGTTAAAATATTTCAACTGACCAAAAAGCGTAGCAATGAATTACTCTTGACATTTGGAAAGGTAAAACAGAAAATATGTTCAGGTAAACATTCCTAAAATCGCGCAAAGAAGCCTTAAAAAAGTCCGCGTATAGGAATTTCAAGAAGAAAATATTTACATAATGAAAATAATTTAATTTTTAAAAACCGTTTCGCCTCGATCGAAAATAAAGCTACCACCACTCTTAATATAATTAGCGATTCCATTTTGATCATTATTGTCTAATGTTAAAACAAATTCGTAGAAGAATAAAAAATAAATGTCAAACAGCGCCAATATAACTATACAATATATATGCACTGCCTGGTTATTTGTACCCTTATTATTTTGTTTTTCCTTTGCTTGGTTTTTTTTTCTGTATCTATTTTCTTTGTATGTTTTTTTTTTAACTGATGTTGTACTCGTATATAGTGTTGTGATGTCCAAAATAATATTTTTTTTCTTTCTTTCTTTCTTTCAAACAAGTTATTATTAGTTAAATTGTTAATTAAATTAATCTCATACAGTCAACGGAACACAGGAACAGAAAACGCATCGATCTAGATTATATTATGATCGAAAAGAAAACGCGGTAGGTTATGATCGTGTGTGAAAATAAATCTGCTAATATTTCACAAGCAATTCACTCCTACATGAGCCTACAAGACCTGCTCATAAGTCTTTCGAGATTGAATTCATTTCTTAAGCAATTTATCAAACGAACTGACTTTAGCAACTGTTCTGTAATAACATTATTAGACGTGTAGCCTACTTTGGTATGAGTAAAAAGACGATAAGATTTCTTATATTGGATTTTCGGTGAAGAAAAAACGTCGCAAGTGAACATACTTGGTGAACCTAAATAAATAAATAAACTTAAAGAGGAAATTATAATTATAAAGTGATAGTTGAAAATAATTTGATCTTTTATATATTATTACCGCGTAGTTAAGCACTACAATAAGTTAGTCAAAACATGGACTAATTTTGGTCCATGGTCGAATTAACGGGGGCCCAAAGATTGGCACAAACTTTGTACAAATATCTCAGTGATACCCAGCCTGGGTATCACTGCTGCTTTGCGTCTATACTCGCACTCGTGGGGTTCGAGTATAGACGCAAATAAATAGTGTGCGAGCGAGAAGTGAATAGATGCGCCGCCATTTCTGATCCCATTATTTATCCGCACAGGTTGCAAGTGATTGTTTAGCACATTTTACCCTTACCATGAGTTCTCGCTATCGAAAACTATCGCTTTGTCACTTTCATTGTGGTACATGTAAAAGAGACAGAGCAATAGTTTTGGATAACGAGGATAGTATTCCAAACTCATGGTAAGGTCTCTTATGACTTAAACTTTATATAGGATAATTTATCAGGTAGTCTAGAGAAGCTGGTAATAAACATTGCTAATTAAATTCCCTAAACGTTTATCACTAAAATAGTAAATACAAATAAAAGTAACATCCAGAGCGTGACGACGTATCTATTTTAAAACTAAATCCACCTTATTACAAATCGTGATCTAAAGTTATTACTGTACTAACGTTCATTTCATCCCGTTCCAACAGTTAACGTTAAAAGGGGCTGGCACTAGTTTTGTTCCGGTCCCTAGTTCGCGATATGTAATAAGGGGAATAGGGTTCCAAATGGGAGGCTCTTGACACCTTATCAGCAGTGTGGTCCCCGGCAGAGTAGAATAGGCCACCCTCACTCTTACCGAGGTGTCGTAAAAGGCGACTAAGGTAAAGCTGCTGGCATGATCATCAGCACCCAGAGAAGGAAAACTCTGCATTTATATCAAACCCCTCGCTAACCCGTCTGCCAAGCGTGGTGAGTATGGCAATTACCCCTCATGTGATTGAGGGAGGCCCGTGCCCCAGCAGTGGGGACTTAAATGGGCCGACGATGACGATGATGAAGACACCTTATTATAAATCGCGATCTAGAGTTATTACCGTACAAAAGCTCATGTCATCACGTTCCAACACGCAATGTTAAAAGGGGCCGGCACGAATTTTGGCCTGGGACTATGCTTCGTTCGCGATTGGTAATAAAGGGGCAAATAACTAAGTGCCATTCAAATCAAAATGAATTATGAACTCTTTTTTTTATGTGATAGGTGGCAGACGAGCAGCCGGATCGCCTGATGGTAAACAATTGCCGCCGCCCATAGACAATGGAGTCACAAGTGTGCTGCCAACCTATAAACCCCTCTTTCCCACGGATTGGGCCTCCGTTACCCTCACTCACGCAGCAAAACACAGCACAGTGCAGCTTCACGCCGGTTGTCTGTGTGGCCGTGGTATCAGTCTGGTCGAACCGGCCCATTCATGCCAAAACGTGGCTCTCCCACGGTCATGAATAAAGCCCTTGAACCTTTACGATATAAACTCCAAGACTAATCATACAAGTAAAGATCAACCGCGCGAATCAATCTACGAACTACTGAATGTAGCGACGTCCCTACAGCTAGCTAGGCTTTGTTAGCATCAAGTGCCTTCAGAGTGGAAGCAGTCCTCCGTACAGAGTTACCAACTCATTGAAATATTTACCACTAAGCTAAAGTAAAAATCTCCTTAAATCGCCGTGGATGTTAGGAATATTATAAATACCCCTATCTAGGCAATCACCTACTAATGTACAGACAGCCGCATAATATCAGGTTACTACAATCTGTAAATTCCTCAATTGACAATACGACAAAAAATCATTTTCCTAAATAGAATTTCTAGATTACAATACTATTTCTAGATTCGAAAAATAATTTCAGAATTTTTTAACAGATATTTATGGAGAAAAAAAAATGCATCAATCCTCCTGTGACGTCGTTACTCGACATGACAAACTAATAACGCTTTTGCTCACGTTGATTAAAAAAAAAGTAAAATCTCTGATCATATAATGACCATGAAAATGACAGGACAAAATAATGACAGTGACAGTAAGTATCTTAAAGTCACCTAAACTTCTTTAATTGGACATATAGCACCGACATCACAATACGTTGGAATACATCACTTCCGTCATATTAATTAATAATTTAAAAAATAATATTTTAATGAAAACACACATTTAATGATAAGTAAAAGATACCTAAGTGTCGTCTCTTTTCTCTTTCTTTATTCGAAAATCGTATGAAAATGTAAATTATTTTTTTGTCGAATTGTCCATTTATATTGAAGGCCGGCAACTCATCTCAACTCCTTCTGGTGTGGCTGATGTCCAAGGGCGGCGGTGATCACTTACCATCAGGTGACTCGCTAGCTCGTTTTCCTCCCTTTATCATAAAAACACCTGAAGAAAATTTGACAGTTTTGTATACTTCGTGTGGTTGTACGTATGTAAATGCTTTGCAATATTAATTCTTTAATGGGATTTAAATATCTTATTTGATATAACCTGGAAAATAGTAGAATTTTCTACATATATCTACGTATAGAATTATTTTTTGTTATATAACTTAAAAGCAATATTTAAATTCAAAACTGGTTAATTTACTATTAAAAAAAGTAAAGTATCAGCCTATATACTGTCCAACTGTAGGGCAAAGAAAGGCCTCCGTCATAGAAATCAAGTCATCGCTACTATGATGGGATTAGGCTTAATCACCACGCTTGCCTAATGCGTAATATTAGTGATCACAATCATCACACACACATCATCACAGCTATGTTTGAAAAATTCGAAACATACTTTTGCTAGACCTGGGAATAGAACCCAGGACCCCGAGATCACGCCCTGGTACTTAAACCACTAGACCAACGGGACGATAATTTTACTATTATTTTTCTAAGTTTTCAAAGTAAAATGTCCCTACAACAACCTGAAAAGTTCTTTGTTATGTTTTTTTTATTGCATCATCATCATCATCAGCCCATTTAAGTCCCCACTGCTTGGGCATGGGCCTCCCTCAATCACATGAGGGGTAATTGCCATACTTACCACGCTTGGCAGACGGGTTGGCGAGGGTTTAGATATAAATGCAGAGTTTTCCTTCTCTGGGTGCTGATGATCATGCCAGCAGCTTTACCTTAGTCGCCTTTTACGACACCTCGGTAAGAGTGAGGGTGGCCTATTCTACTCTGCCGGGGACCACACGGCCTTTTTTAGGGTTCCGTAGCCAAAATGGCAAAAACGGAACCCTTATAGTTTCGTCATGTCCGTCTGTCCGTCTGTCACAGCCGATTTACTCGGAAACTATAAGTACTACAGTGATGAAATTTGATGGGAATATGTGTTGTATGAACCGCTACAAAAATATGACACTAAATAGTAAAAAAAAGAATTGGGGGTGGGGCCCCCCATACATGTAACTGAGGGATGAAATTTTTTTTTTCGATGTACATACCCGTGTGGGGTATCAATGGAAAGGTCTTTTAAAATGATATAAAGTTTTCTATAAAACATTTTTCTTAAAGTGAACGGTTTTTGAGATATCAGCTCTCAAAGTCGTAAAAAGTATGTCCCCCCCCCCTCTATTTTTATAACTACGGGGTATAAAATTCTAAAAAAAAATAGAGGTGATGCATGCTAATTAACTCTTTCAACGATTTTTGGTTTGATCAAAGTATCTCTTATAGTTTTTGAGATAGGTTGATTTAACTGTAATTTTGGACTTTGCTGCTACGGAACCCTTTGTGCGCGAGCCCGACTCGCACTTGGCCGGTTTTTTTTATTTATTTTAACATATTACAATAACAGTATTTAAATTAAGAGTGTCATAAAAACCTTGCCGGTTTGTCCTTGACCGGCACCGGCACTTTTATACATGAGTGTCGCCTATTTAACTAAATAAAAATAATATTATATTAGTAATAATAAAGTATAACATGATTTATTTCTAATAAATCATTATCTATACGACCGCGCGCTGCGAGTCGTTTGCGTAGGTACCTATGCCGATGCATCTCGCTCGCACTGAATATAGGTATCGCAATGTATATAGGTATTTTACCCCTTTCGCGGGTAGAAACCGTAAGTTGGTAACCCTATCTATATTGGGTGTCTCAGTACTAACAGGACCCAATCAGGTCACGCCGAGTGCCAAACACTTGGACAAGATAGCGTTTGAAGAGTGGACAAACATACACACACTTAAAGTGAAAAGATTAATGTATTCCGATCTTGGTGACCCAAGCTCGCGCTTTCATTGGAGTTTTTACCATTATAAGTGGTTTTCATAGCTTTTTATGTGATAGGTAGATAGATAGATTGATTGCCACCGCTCATGAATGCGCTGCAAACCTTTTAGCTTCCCTTCCACCCGGTTTGGGACTCAACCCTCACTCACTCGGCTAAACACAGTGTAAGGGCAAGCGCTGCTTCTCGCCAGTTTTCTATGAGGCCGTGGTATAACTCCAGTCAAGGCGGCCCATATATATACAGAAGCGTATCTCCCATGGCTGACAATGATATTATGTTTCGAATCGATAGCTAATCAGGTATAAAACAGACAAATGTTCCATAAT
The DNA here is from genome assembly GCA_019059595.1 of Marasmia exigua. Lineage (NCBI taxonomy): Eukaryota > Metazoa > Arthropoda > Insecta > Lepidoptera > Crambidae > Marasmia > Marasmia exigua. The sequence goes on along the minus strand of CM032479.1, from coordinate 10,692,383 downwards.
ACACATACACTTCCACTTTAGATATGACAGACGCAATTTATCAAATACAAATATTTTACGTTTAGTTTATGTCCTCTTCGAAGGGAGAACTCCAGAGGCGTGGAGTAAGAGTGTGGTCGTCTTGTTTTTCAAAAAAGGGGACAAAATCCTTTTGAAGAACTATCGACCCATTTCCCTTTTAAGCCACGTCTATAAGCTGTTCTCAAGAGTGATCACGAACCGTCTTGCGCGGAGACTCAACGAATTCCAACCACCGGAACAGGCTGGGTTTCGGAGCGGATACGGCACCATAGATCACATCCACACAGTGCGGCAGATTATACAGAAGACAGAAGAGTATAATCAGCCCCTGTGTCTAGCATTTGAGGATTATGAGAAAGCCTTTGACTCGGTTGAAATCTGGTCTGTTCTGGAGTCCCTGCAGCGATGCCAAGTCGATTGGCGATATATCCAGGTGATGAGATGTCTCTATGATGCCGCTACTATGTCCGTCCAAGTACAGAATCAGCAAACAAGTCCTATACCATTGCATCGAGGAGTGAGACAAGGGGACGTCATCTCCCCGAAATTGTTCACAAATGCAATGGAGGATATGTTCAAGACGCTGAACTGGAAGAGACGTGGCATCAACATCAATGGCGAATACATCTCTCACCTGCGATTTGCTGACGACATCGTCATAATGGCAGAAACGCTGCAGGACCTACAACAGATGCTGAATGACCTGGCTGACTCTTCTAAATGCATCGGCCTACGGATGAACTTGGACAAAACCAAGGTCATGTTCAATGAACATGTTCTACCGGAACCGATTGCAATTCACGGTGCCGTTCTTGAAGTTGTTCAAAAATACGTATACCTCGGGCAGACTTTGCAATTGGGTAAAAACAACCTCGAGGATGAGGTGAATAGGAGAATCCAGTTAGGTTGGGCAGCATTTGGAAAACTACGTCGTGTCTTCGTATCGTCGATACCACAGTGCCTAAAGACGAAAGTCTTCAATCAGTGCGTCCTACCCGTCATGACATACGGAGCCGAAACGTGGACACTTACGGTACGGCTGGTCCACAAGTTAAAGGTCGCTCAGCGGGCTATGGAACGAGCAATGCTCGGCGTCTCTCTCCGAGATCGAATCCGAAATGAGGTGATCCGGCAGAGAACCAAAGTTATCGACATTGCTCACCGGATTAGCAAGCTTAAGTGGCAGTGGGCTGGCCATATTAGCCGCAGAACCGACAACCGATGGGGTAAACGAGTTCTGGAGTGGAGACCGCGTCTTGGCAAACGTAATGTAGGGCGCCCTCTGGCTAGGTGGGAGGACGATCTGCGCGGGATGGCTGGCAAGAGCTGGATGCGAGAAGCCATGGATAGATCACAGTGGCGAACAATTGGAGAGGCCTACGTCCAGCAGTGGACTGCGATAGGCTGATGATGATGATGATGATGAAATATTTTACGGCTACACTTCAAACACTTCGTATTTTTATTTAAAATCAATTGATTTTCACCTTAATTGACTTCGGTGGTTGGACCAATATTTATGTGACATTTCACCGCTTTATTCGTACCTGAAACAAAGGAAAATACTTATGTGATTTATTTAAGAAAATTAAATTACATAAAAAAGTTAAAATAGGCGAAAGTAAAGGTAAATACCGTTACTTATAATATAATAACTTTGGATTGTTAAAACATTTGTGTGCATGAACATGTCTGTTTGTATTGGTTTGGGCGTTTTCTATGTATTACAAGTATGTATTTACAAAAGGAAAGTATTAAATGTATATATTTGTAATCGGTTGATTCTGATATCCGTAACACAGGAAGGAGCTACCCATCTCGGAGTCAGATCAGTGTATGTGATGTTTTGAAATATTTATTTATTAATTATTTTCAGAGATACAAATACTAATATGTATCTCTGTAAATAAGAATAATAGGTCTATTTCCGGTTCCCCCAAATGGGGGAATGGAAAAAATGGTCGTCCTAAATTTTATAGATCAGCTATACTCATGATCTTAGCGCGAAGCCTGGAGTGGGGTTTAGACCATGATTCAGGATTTGGGGAGTCTGATAATTACAACTAAGCGACTGCCCGTCTGACCTTCGCAACCGTTTTGACAGGGTAACCAGACCAACTGAATCATGATTACACATTTCAGAAACTATCTGAAACGTGCTGGTTTCTAAATCCAGAGGTGTAGGTATGCTTGGATTAGAACCAAGTCCTCCGCATGGAAGGCGGATTGTTATCCACTGAGATACCATCGCTCTCATATACATAGATATACTTAGTACATTGATGTAATACTTTGACAAAAAAATTTCAAAGGCACTTCGAATAATAGTTTTGCTGCGTGTGAAAATTGATGCGCATAGAATATTCTTCTATCTATACCCGCGAATGTTATAATTATCCAGCTTGAAACTTTATACAATCTAACAAACCTTGTCAAACTGAACTTTTGATAAAATTACCAACTGTGTAGCCTTGACAAGAACAGCAGTCCTATAAACGTATAACATATTTATAGAATGCACTCTGCGATTAAGATTAACCACTGGTAGAGTCCGCTCTACGAAAGAAGTCCCACGGAAAAACAGAACTAAAAATTTGAAAAGACATTTAAAATTTTTCCTTTGTGAATAGGTGGGTATTCTGAAAGACTTACCTTTAATATCTGTCATACAAACCGTCGACCGGCTCTTGTGATGCTTACAAATATTGTATTATTATCAAAATTGTAAAATAAATGAAAAAGAAAAATAATAAACTACATCAAAACTTCGCTGGCCCAATGAATCAAAATTTCCTAACTATCAAATTTACAGTTCTATACGTATTCCTCTTCCCTGTACATTTAATTACTGACTAAGCTGCCGCTGGTTCAGCGACCCAAATAGACTCTTGGCCTCCGAAACAAGAGATCGCCACTGTGGTCGATCCTGCGCCACTTCTTGCCTGGACCTGGAGATCGCGCACATCAGTCTCGACGATGTGGTTCCAGCGATACCTAGGTCAGCCAACTGGGCTTCGGCCCACGGGTCACTTTAAGGGTTTTATTATTTGTAAGGATATGAAAAAAATATCGATAAAGAAAATTTATTGCAACAAAAATTTTACTGACATTTCTTTTGGTTGCTTTTTTTAACTTTCCTTTTTTTGTTTCGTTTCGTTGCTTTACGCAAAAACGACGGTAAGGTGTTATAAGTTTAACGTGTCTGTGTGTCTGTCTATCGGCATCGTAGCTCCCGAACAAAGTGAACCGATTTTGATTTTGTTTTCTTTGTTCGAAAGATGAATAAGGAGGGAGTGTTCTTAGCTATGTTGGATAAAAATAGATCCAAAATGGCCACCGTCACAAAGATTTGGATTTTATGTTTTAACACAACTCCCACAATATGGGTATCATATAAAAGGGCTTGAGTAGCAGAATATAATTTTGAAAAATTTCAAATCCAAGATGGCCGCCGTCAGAAAATGACGAATAACCTATTTGTTGTTCCAACTGCCTCAATATAGGTATCAAATGAAGGAGCTTTAGTTGTGTCGGGGGTTTTTTAAATTTAATTTTTATTATTCATTAATTCATACATGATTTACCCACCAGATAAATTTAATGAATTATCTAATGAAGCTTGAGCCACAGTAGATACATAGCATATTTATCTGCTGTGTTTTCGCTTGTGTTCCGACTTTACTATTCTTAATGAATAGTTCTGTGATTAATCGATGGTACGGCGATTACGCATCTAAAGTTTAATTTATCTAATTTAATCTATCTATCTCGTAATCGGTATCTATAGCTCGGGTTTGTGATCACCAATCCGCATTAGGCAAGCGCGGTGATTAAACCTAATCCCTTCATAGTAGCGATAACTTGATTTCTATGATGGAGGCCTTTGCCCTGCAGTAGGAGTATACAGGCTGATACATTACTTTGCTTTTTTATCTCGACTGAATCAATTGTTTTAATATTTTATTACATTAAAGCGGACAAACGAGCAGACGGCACACCTATGACATTGTCCGCTATTAAGGAAGGATTAAGTCCTTTTCTTGATTTTCATCAGGTAACATCTCTTCGGAAACACCACCGATTGCAGCTGATTCCACAGATTTACTGTGTGCGGTAAGAAATGACGAGAAAAACCTATATCGATTTCAATAAATAAAAATCTAATTTTACCTAACTCGATTTGTCTTAGTAAACGTCACATCCCTAGTTATTTTGATTTAGTCGTATGGAATCGGATTGTTTACAAGTCTTGTTTGTCACGTTTTGATGCGGCAAACTTTTGTAATTCAAGCTTCGAAGGTGAAAGGGTTAATATTGACCCAACTGAGGTTGTCATTGGTAGACAGGGGAGGGCCCGAAATGACTAATTAAGAAAGTTAGGCATTGATAATTGTTTCAACACAAACAAACCCGCTGGAAATAGATATTTCAACAAGAGCATCGTTAAAATTAAAAATGCATAGGAGTCGCTGGTGCGTTCATCATCATCATCATCAGCCCATTTAAGTCCCCACTGCTGGGGCACGGGCCTCCCTCAATCACATGAGGGGTAATTGCCATACTCACCACGCTTGGCAGACGGGTTGGCGAGGGTTTTGATATAAATAGCAGAGTTTTCCTTCTCTGGGTGCTGATGATCATGCCAGCAGCTTTACTTTAGTCGCCTTTTACGACACCTCGGTAAGAGTGAGGGTGGCCTATTCTACTCTGCCGGTACCACACGGCGTTGCGTTCCCAATTTATTAATTATATTTTTCATACCTAACTGTAATATTACTTACAGAAGCAATAAACATAACACCTTTTTTATATTTATTTCAAAAATATCTCAGACTCCGTTTTGTACTGTAGTGTTACATAATAGTGGCGATTCCCACAAATGAAGGTTTACTTTACATTTTCGTACAAAACTCCACAGGAAAATGAGGATTGTCCCGTACTTTAACGTACATACCTCGCTTAAGTCCCCACAAACGTATAATATCATAAACAAGACGTTTATTGACATTGCTCCCCGAGAACAGACTGTTCCTATCTACATAAAATAACACTTTTTGGGATTCTACTGTGTAATTTGTCATAAATAAAATAATAGCCACTTTAACTAAAAGCACAATGTGCAGAGGTGAAGCATTTGAGACTTACCCAGGGGTTTGTTGGTTTGATCAGCGAGACCACATTCTCTTAAAATTGTTTGTCCAGTTCATTAGCGCTATCATTTAATTTTAAAAAGTTTAATATTGAAGGGAAAATAGCTAATTAGTAAAAAATATACTTAACAAATTTTTGATAGTCTTCGGATGGGACTCTAACACTCACGGCGAAGCAAAAAGCACTTACAAAATTCGTCGACATACCAAGGTCTCCGGTAGCTTAGTCGGTAAAGCAGTTGCCCGGTTAGCAAAAGATCGTGGTTTCGAGTCCCAGCCGAAGACTGTCGAAAAAATGTTAAGTGTATTATGTACTTAAGAATAAATTGCAAAAGATTGCTATATCCCAAAATTTTATAGAAATAGCTATTCTTAGTATACCTAGAGTTTGCGCCGCGAAAGAAAACCACGGAACTAAAATTTGAGATTACTGTCTATAAGCATAAAGCTTAAATTTGAATATAGATGGTGACTCAAGCGGACTTTTCACGGATTTTCTTTGGTGGTGCGAACTTCACCTACTACTCAAGGCAGTCATTTTTAATATTTTGGAAATCATTTTTTAAATTTGCTCGCTCTGTAAGGAGCAAAAAAAATGTCCAAAGTTACTTAGGAGGTTTAATTAGGGTTACGATTGTGACAAGAAAAATATTATAAATTACAAAGACTTTTCTCGGATACACTACAAATGGTGTATTTTTCTAAAATGTCTTTTATATAAAATAAATTGCGACGCTACTGGACCGAGTAGGTTCTCCCACACAGAAAAAATGAAATCAAAAATATCTACCAAAATTAAATTTTGAGACAGACCTTGTATTAACCGTTTTATTGTGACAACGTGTCAAACGCAAGCCTAACTCAAATAAAATAAAACATTTCGAAACAGTTTTCAATTTGACTTCTAATAGGCTAGCTGCTAACCTCATTTATTTCTAAAATCATAACACTTTAAAACGAATCAAACTAATGAAACCGTCTTGAATACTATATTATCTCCAAACGGTCCCTATGGAGTGCTAAGGTCGTAAGAGCATGACGTCACCCACCCTGCAATAAAGAGTTCACGCAACACGCAACTCAGCACATTGCGGGCAGACGCAGAAGGAGGCGAGTCGTTGACCCGTCTCGAGTCAGATGTCAACGTCGCAGAGCGCTGCACCCTTTCGACACTGCGGCACCGGGTAGGGGCGAGACGCGAGACATGTTGGCCTAGTCGATACGTCACCAAGTGTCTTTCCGTTGATACGTCACAGATTGAAGTATAAAGGGAGTCGTTTACCAGAATTTACAGATTCACAGAGTCTTACAGCCTTTTGATACTGCTGCGCTGGGTAATGGCAAATGGGTCATACATCAACAACAGAAGTCTTACGACTCCAAAGATAGCATAAACCAGTGTTACAAGTATTATTAGCGTAAGTCATCATCATCATCATCAGCCCATTTAAGTCCCCACTGCTGGGGCACGGGCGTCCCTCAATCACATGAGGGGTAATTGCCATACTCACCACGCTTGGCAGACGGGTTGGCGAGGGTTTTGATATGAATGCAGAGTTTTCCTTCTCTGGGTGCTGATGATCATGCCAGCAGCTTTACCTTAGTCGCCTTTTACGACGCCTCGGTAAGAAAATCTTATCACGTTATCCATCACAGGCACCAGCCACAGACGACTGGCGAGTGGTGAGACAAAAAAATATCAAAACATTAGCGCTTTTGTGACTTAGTATCTCCTAAGTCACCAATGATGATCCAAATGATTTCATTTGATCATCTTGATCAGTACTATAAAAGCAAAATTTGTGAACAGATAACATACCAAATAACCCATCGTAGGTGTCGAGCCAATGACCTGTCGACATATCTGGTCATCAAAATACCTGCCTATTTGTTTTGTTTTTTACTAAAGTTTACCGTTCATTCAACCTTTTGTGTCCGCAGGGAGATGTGTATGTATTGCTAAAGTAATGTTCATTAGTGTCCAGAAATAATGAAATGTTTATTCAACACTGATTAATTAACTGTTGCTGGTATAGTAAAAATAACCCACAAGTAGAGTACTTCGAGGGCTTTTAAGGTCACTGAACTTTTCATCTAATTAGGTACGTATACAGCAAAGAGTTCCAATTAAACTTATTGGCATAGAACCACCTGCTGTTACCGTGACGTATTAATGTTATTCAATACACAAGTACAAGACGTAGAAGGGAGTTCCAAATAAATTAATGAGACTTGACAACAAAAAACGGAACGAAATCTTTAAATAGAATGTATTAAAGTGGGTACTTTTTTGTTGACGGAACTAAATCACCGTTTTACAATGTACCGTAAAATCCGTTTAAAATTAATGATAGAAGATCTAATGATATTGAGTTCTTGTTTGGTAGGATTGATAAAAACGAAGGTACTTCTTGGGTAAATATCTTTTATATGAAGTTAAGTTAGTTTGATTCATTTTAAAAGATTAAAGCCCTCTAAACTTTACAAAATATAAAAAATATACTTTTAAAACCGGTTTGTGTACTTTTTATAGTTAATTCATTGCCTAATTATTTTTTTTGCAAAAACAACGATTGATAAGTAAAAAAGATGGACTGATAGTTTTTTCTAACATCTTTTTGTTCTAATTGAAATCGTTCCTTAAAATCGATATCGATGAAATAAAAATTGTGCCAGTACTCTTCCCTAGAGACCCTTGTTTCATCTCCACTATAAATGACTAGCTGAACAGCCGCTTTGTAGTGGATATTGCCTACTTTATAGATCACGCAGAAGATGTAGTAAAACCTCTCTGATTCGAGGGTAAGGGCTCTTACAGATTAGCGTATTGGGAGATATTCTGCGTTTTTAAATACGGTGTGTGTACTCGCTTTTTTGAGCTGGTGAGGGAATCGAACAATGAGGGAAGTCATTGTGAAGAAACCTGAAAATTTCGGTGTTAATCCATACGGACCACTACAATCTGGACGTCATGAAGGCATCTTCGAACGTGTTCGAACTTTCCATCAGGCGAGGCTGTGGTCAAGCATTAGCCTATAGTTCTAAAAAGTCTTCAAATTGTGCACAACCACTATGCTAAGCACGAACTGTTTCCTGTATCTAAGCAACCATAGCTGGTAGACGACAGTCGCTTCAATATTACTAGGCTTGTCTAATCTTAGATTATGTCAAATATTAAGATGCCCTGTCGGTCTAGTGGTTTAAGTACCGGGCCGTGATCTCGAAGCCCTGGGTTCGATTCCCAGGTCGAGCAAAAAGTATGTTTCAAATTTTTCGAACATAACTCGGGTTTGTGATCACCAATCCACGGCAAGTGTGGTGATTAAGCCTTATCCCACCATAGTAGCGATAGCTTGATTTCTATAATGGAGGCCTTTGCCCTGCAGTGGGAGAGTTTATATATAGGCTGATACTTTACTTTTTTACTACTTAAATATTAAAATTTATCATCATCATCAGCCCATTTAAGTCCCCACTGCTAGGGAACGGGCCTCCCTCAATCACATGAGGGGTGATTGCCATACTCACCACGCTTGGCAGACGGGTTGGCGAGGTTTTTGATATAAATGCAGAGTTTTCCTTCTCTGGGGCTGATGATCATGCCAGCAGCTTTACCTTAGTCGCCTTTTACGACACCTCGGTAAGAGTGAGGTTAAAATTTAATACTGGGTTTTGATTTTTATTTTTTTGATTCATCAGCCTATATACTGACCCACTAGACAGTTATAGACCGATGATGATGGCTGACTTTATGTAAACGTATAAAAGAGTAAATACATTAGCCCTCATGGAGTACCGATATAACCGCGGGTCACTGCACACTAGTTGCCAGGCATTGTTCAGTGCATTTCAAGTGAATTTCCCCGCGTTTCGTATAGACATTTTAAATAGTAGTAACCTATTTAATTCCGCATTGAATGGGTCCACTGAATACAGTCGCGATGGGAAGTCATCAATAGAAATCTGCCTTCATTTCGCCTTCATACGTATAGATTCCAATACGTAGAAATATGTAAAACGTTTACTTTAGATTGTTAATGTTGGATAACATCAAAAATAACTTAAACTCGTCCCATGCTAATCTGTACTTAATTACATAGTAATAGAGTCCCTCTTGTTGACTTGTTCATAAGGTTCATTATACGAATATTTCGAGGTTGAATCCTGAGGGATGACTCTGTCAGTTCAGTCGTATGACTCTATGAGTCCAGTCGTATCCATACTCATATCTTGTCGTTTGTAGACTCTGCTCATTATATAAACATTCGTACTCACCTATAAACGATTAATAAACATATCGTTTAGTAACAGTAAATAAGTGTATTTTTGACTCCCATAAACCCAACAGTTAAGTATGAGGAGAATTTACTGGAAGCTCTTTGTTGGGATTAAATTGTTTATAGCATATACAACTTTGGTAACATTATTAAAATATACTTTTTTACCACTAAATTGATTGACTATTTGCAGTGTTTATTGTTCAAAATCAATGCAATTATAATAGTAAGAACACAAATTTAATGGTTATCAAAACTAATAGAATTAGTTATTAAATTGAAGTACTACTTAAATATCAAATTTTAATACAGGGTTTTTATTTTTATTTGTTTGCATTTTCCCCCTGTACATGAACTGTAGAACATGGTATTTAAAATGAAGAAAGATCACAACGTTGTTTTGGGCGAACTTACGACGCGTCTATTCAATTGGAGTTAGTAAATTGGCTCCACATAATCAGAAGCTGTATTGATATTTATGTAATAAAGCGCGTGAATAATAAAAGTTAATGTAGGTAAAGAAACAGTAAAAGAAGTTATTTGGAAGATCACAGACGATTCTTAATCTTTTATTAGGCGGTAGTGGCTCATGATCCGCTTATCAAAGGGTTGGTCACCCTCAATCTTAACGTGACTACATCATAGTATTAGCTATAACCCAGTTTAGGTGTTTATTGGTTGATTGTCAAAGGTTAAAGCTGGGAATTTTTGTACTAGAAATCGAGGTGAAGGCCATAACCTAGATTAAATAGAAGTTATATGTAAACAGAAATTGCACTACTTACACGTATAAACACGATGAAAGTTTTATGTGAATGTTACCTTATTGTCACTCGTGGGAATTCTTCGCTTGTCTTTAACTATAAAACAATGCTTCGTAAATAAGACCGCAGTTGATGAAATACTTACAGCCTAAATTGGTTGAACCTGGGAACTTAATGGGAAATTGTTTTCTATTATTACATTACCACTCAAGCGCTGCGGACCACAACGTCCGCAGGTGCTGTAGCGCTCTGGACTTATTTCTAAAATATATCATCGTCAGCCCATTTAAGTCCCCATTGCTGGGGCACGGGCCTCCCTCAATCACATGAGGGATAATTGCCATACTCACCACGCTTGGCAGACGGGTTGGCGAGGGTTTTGATATAAATGCAGAGTTTTCCTTCTCTGGGTGCTGATGATCATGCCAGCAGCTTTACCTTAGTCGCCTTTTACGGTAAGAGTGAGGGGGCCTATTCTACTCTGCTGGGGACCACACGGCTTACACGGCTAAAATATATATTTTCGTATTATTAAGTAAGTAAGTATATTAAGTGATTTGACCGTGGGAGAGCGAGAGAGAGAGGTTTAACTGCACGCTTCGGCATGAATAGGCCGGCTCGACCGGAGTGATACCACGGCCTCACAGAAAACCGGCGTGAAGCAGCACTGTGCTGTGTTTCGCTGCGTGAGTGAGGGTACCGGAGGCCCAATCCGGGGGAAGGGAGGGTTTAAAGGTTGGGACTTGTGACTCCACTGGTGTCGCGGGTTTCTATGGGCGGCGGCAATCGCTTACCATCAGGTGATCCGTCTGTTCGTCTGCCACATATGACATAAAAAAAGTAAAGTAAGTGATCTTTGTTAAATAAAAAAAACAAAATATTATTCTATCCTTTTACTTATTAAAAATCAGAAAATAAAAATGCACTGTATAAATTACGCGTGAAAACTCTTTGCAAAGTATGACGTAGGTAATTAATTTTATCGGTTTGTGAGATTGCGCAAATGCATGAAAATAACTATCTTACTTAAAAGTTCTCATGACGTCAATCTACCCGTTGGTAGGTCGTTATGGTACCTATATGGAACATTTACAATTAACAAGGTGCAACATTTTAAAATAGCACATTTAACAAATAGGACATTTAAAAATGATTAAATACCCTATTGACTTAGCTGGAGATTCGGCGCCGGCGATAAACAAGCCGCATGGGCTTATGCAATTGAAAGGTTTTAAATTAGTGTCTAGTGATTTTTGATGTACAAATTTGGTGTTTATTTGTACAATGAAGTGCCGCAAAGTGATTCTAATAATAAAAATCGTAGGATTGTATCGTTTTTAACACTTCTATTGTGTCTCGAGTGAGTTGTCTCGTGACAACTTGCTTGGACCTAATAGTCTTAAAACTCGCGATTACTTTTAGAATGATATCCACCGATTCCGTAGGTCGATAAAACGTAAAACACCGCCGTTTTATTGAGTGACTGTGACTTTGACTGACTTCGACTGTTCATCTACTTATTCTCATTAAATTACTTGACATTGGCAAATTATCTTCGGGTAGAGCCATATCAAAAAAAAAAAGACAACTGGAACAACGGGCTAATTACCTTCAGAAATTGGACCTCGCTTTTGGGCAAGTGTCGGATTATATTTTTTGGCCTCTGCTCGTAAAAGAAATTGAAAGATGCTGTAAGGATCATCCGAAAGGTTAGAATGAACTCGGGCACGATAAAATGACAACCATATACATTTTTTTGAGTCAATTTATTATTTTGCCTAAAGCTATTACGTCTGCCCCAAAAATTGCAATTTTCGGCAAGATATTTTTATCGCTTCCTTTGAGGATTCCTTACTTTCCGGGTTAAACAGAAATACGCAGTTTTCCCTGATGCCTCACAATCTTTCCAGTTATAAAATTGATTGGTACCAAGACAGTGGAAAATATAAGGAACATTATTTTAGCGGTTTAAGTAATATAGAAAAACCATTAAGAAATAAAAAAAAATTGCATTTAAGTGGGAGGTACGTATTTACCAATTTTAAAAGTTACACCAATATAACTGCACAGAAGTCTTATTTTCGAAAACTGCGGAAAAATCTTAACCAATCACAACGCTCCATTTACGCGCGCCAAAAACTATAATTTCTTATTGGTTGATGCGTCAGCGCCATGTTCGGTGCGAGTGCGGTGAAGAAAGAGATAGCATACCTCTCTGGATTTGTATTTAATCGTAACGTAACGCAATTAAGTCTGTATTTCAGCTGCTTTCGCAATCGTAATCGTTCGGATTTAATTTGTTCTTCGGCGTAGACTAATTTTGCCGATGTAACTTATAAACGTGGTACAGCTGCAGTACTATGATTAAAGAAGTCGGTTAAAAAAAGCCGATAAACCCACTAGCATTTCAACTTAAATAAGGTACGGTACTTAGTAAGTAAGTAAATAAATGTTGATAACCTTAATGTAATCGATTTTTTATTAGAAATTATAATGTAACTAGCAAACAAAAGCACAAACAAGTCTGTGAAAAGTACCAAAAAAGTAATTTACCAAAAATATATATATATATTGTTTTTAAATTAAAAACCCCGCTTGTGTAAATAGTAATACAACTCACGAAGACATCAATGTGATTGTATCATTTGATGTGTGTAATACAATCTTTAGAGTTCCGTACCTTCAACTACTTCTTTATGTGGTGACGCTTAGATCGTGATTCAGGATTTGGGGAGTCAGGTAATTACAATGAAGCGACAATGATGCCGTCTGACATTAACAACCTTTTAACAGGGAAATCAGACCAACTGAATCATGGTTACACATTTCAGAAACTATCCGAAACGTCAAGATTTCCTCATGATGTTTTTCCTATATGTTATAGTAATAATAAATAAAGATTATGCTTATTAAATTGATAGGTAAGTAGCAGACGACCAGACGGTTCACCTGACTTAAGTTTGGTGTAGAGAGTGAGACCGTGTTTTCATTTTTACTTTTTGATCTGTTTTGACTCTAATATGATTCGTATTTACGTGAAGGATTTCCATAACCAAATCCCGTCAAAGTTTTTAGGGGTCCACAAATTATAATAAATATTACCTTTTTTTATTAAAACAAAACTAAAGTCCTCTATCAGACACAACTATAAGAAGAAAAACATATCAAAAGCCTGTCTGTGTTTTACTGCCTGCAATAAAAAATCTGAACAAACATAAAAGTTATGGCTCCTCGCTTCAACATGCTAACATACTAAGTCCAAAAAATTTTAAGGCCAAATGTATTTTTTTTATGTGATGGGTGACAGACGAGCAAAAAGTACTTTAGAGGAACGTTTAAAAAATAAATTAAACGAATAAAACTACTTGTCGAAACGACGAACGAATGCAATACAAAACCAAAATTGAATAAATTCATTTATTCAATCAATTTTGACATTCGTATTAAATCGTATTTATACGATTTCGCGCGATATACCGCGAAATACGATTTAAATAAGAGGCTTAATTTATTTTCTTTTTTTATGAATCTTAGTTGATTTGTCAAGTTGCTGTTATTTCTACATTTTAGATAAGGAATTTCTGAGGCTGATATTCTGGTCCTGAGCAATCATAGATGTTTGTATTATTAATATTATTTATTTATTATTACTTACAAATTTAGTTTACAAAATACACTTGTCCTGCAAAACTGTTTACACAGTTTGTCTGCGGGATCAGTATGGTCCAAAAAACGCTTTCAGACGATACGTACATCACTTGCAATAAATTATTTTAACAGACCAAAATGTAATAGCAATACACATTTCTTAAAAAAAGTCCATGTTTGTAGATTTCGAATTATGCTTATTGCTTAGTTTCCTGAATTCCAACGTGCGTGAAGTCATGAATTTTTGAGTGGCGAATAACATTATGTTGGTACACTAAAACTTAGGCATTACCTACAGAACCCAAACTCGACTCAAAGTCACCCCGACTCGCGCTCTCCGTATTTTTCTAAATAATTCAACACGGAGAGCGCTGCGCCCTTGAGGTCACATTATTAGATAACGCCAAAATTATATTTTAACCAAGATTGAAAAAGTTTTACCGTTTCAGACTACAACGGAGTTGGAATAATTTGATTAGGTTTCAATTTGTACTGCTGTCAATGCCGGGTTACAGCATGTGCCCTATACACAAAGTTTTTAACAAAGGAGATCCTTGGACTTTCAAATATACCATGCTTTCTTAACCGTCTTTTTACCGACTTCAAAACAGGAGGAGGTTCTATATTTGACTATATGTTTTTTTTTTTTATTTTTATGTTTGCATTTTTTTATTTGAAAGAACACACTTCCAAGTTGGTCCCATTTTCATCATGTCAGGATCTGATGAAGGGATCTCAGAGAAATCGAGGGCCACCCTCAAATTTGTAGGCATATGTAATGTATTAGGCCGTGTGGTCCCCGGCAGAGTAGAATAGGCCACCCTCACTCTTACCGAGGTGTCGTAAAAGGCCACTAAGGTAAAGCTGCTGGCATGATCATCATAGACATAGGCTGATGGTTAATGGCGGGGGTGGGGGACTTCAATGACACCTTTTCTCGAGTGTACCGTAACAAAATGTTATTTAAAGTCTATGAAGTGTTAAAAATGTTATTTTACACTTTTAGTTCGTGGTTTTTGAAGGCGGTTTTTTTTTTCGGAGAAATTTTATCTGAGGCACTCCACTAATAAAAACAAACATTTTCCCCCAAGTAACATTCGGTCTAAAAAGTGATCTACTGATTAGTGCAATTCGTATCCCAATGTAGACCAAATCCGGGGGAAAATGGGCGTTAAAGGTTGGCAGTGCACTTGTGAGTCCACTGGTGTCGCGGGTATATTGGACCCGCCCAATGGGGCAATCGCTTTCTGTCAGGTGATCCGTCAAAAGTCGAAGTCAATCAAAGTCACTCAATAAAACGCCAGTGTTTTGGTTTTTATCGACCTACGGATTTTGTCGATACCACCAACACAATCGCGGGTTTCAAGACTCTATTAGGTCCAAGCAAGTTGTCACCCAAAAGCTTACTCGACACACAATAGCAGTGTATACACTTCAACGATTCTTATTATTAAGATCACTTTGCGGCACATCGTTGCACAAATAATAACCAAATTTGTTCACTAAAAACCACTAGTAACTAATTTTTAACCTTTGAATTGCATCAGCCCACGCGGAATGTTTTATCCCTGGGATAATTCCTTGACCAGACCAATTCAAACCTCAGTTCTCCGAACTCTGGAAAATGGCAGCCTTAAATTCCCATGTCTCTAAAAACACTATGAAAATATTTCAGTAATCCTCTGACAGTCTCAATGCCTCTAATCAAAAGGGAATTTGGGGATTATTAGGAAACCAATACCGTTGCATGCCAAATGAGATGATTTACATATTTCCTATTGCGTTCGTGGGTATAATTGAGGATTTCTGTGGAATGTTCTACGGAATTAAAGTTTTAATGTACGCTGTAAATTTTGAGCGTGAGAAATTTAATTTCGCTTTATTAGGTCACATCGTATTAGCGTCCCAATTCTCGGGATTTACGATGTGAGAAAACATAGCGGATGTTGCATAAAAATCATACAACTGCATCCATTTTGAGGTGCAACAAACAAACCGCAACTAAATGTTCCTCGAGCCGAAACACTCATTTGCGCTCGTGTGGTTTTTGCGATATACGAGTATATCGATTTTCAGTAAATATCACAAGCATCAGTATTAAGCTGCTAGACACTTGATGGCGTTGTGATTAGTTTTAGTACTGCGGAACTATCGATAGTTTCCCTGTCGATAGTTGACCTCGAAAATCACAGACTATCGATAGTATTATCGCTATTGCAATTGGTCAAAACTATCGATACTATCGACAGTAATATTTGATCAATACTATTGATAACTTGATTGATTTCGACACTGTTGATAGTATTAGGTTTCCTAACAGAATTAATCGAAAACTAGCGATACTATCGATAGATTTGCACTATCGATAGTCAGCTATGTTTCGATAGTATTGCTGCCTGATTGAATGTGTCAGATACTA
The DNA here is from genome assembly GCA_019059595.1 of Marasmia exigua. Taxonomy (NCBI): domain Eukaryota; kingdom Metazoa; phylum Arthropoda; class Insecta; order Lepidoptera; family Crambidae; genus Marasmia; species Marasmia exigua. Next base: position 10,676,104 of record CM032479.1, on the reverse strand, counting down.
TCGATAGTACACAAATATGGATAAACAATCGATAGTATTAGCGTTATCAATAGTATTGATCTAATTTTACTGTCGATGGTATCGATATTTTTGACAACCAGCAATACTATCGATACTATTGATTTTACTTTTACTGTCGATATACTATCGATAGTGGACTATCGATAAGCAACACTAATTATTTTAGTTGCAATTTATAGCGACGAATGCGCTTGGAGTATCGGGCTCGATCAACATTTTGTACGTGATTTATTCTGCTAAAAATTCTCAAAGTGAATTTGACAGCAGTGTCTCTTCGGTCATATCGCTATAGTTTCCCATCAGAGTATGAGATGGATGGACTACTACTACAACACTTACAAGCAGATGGATCACCTGATGGTAAGCGATTGCTGCCAACCATAGACATCAGCACAACCAGTAGAGTCACAAGTGAGCTACCGACCTTTAACTTTCCTTACCAGATTGGTCCTCCGTTCCAGAAAACCAGCGACAAGCAACGACAGCGCGGTTTCGACGAGTGAGTGACGGTCAATCGCGAAACAGCGCAGCCGTATTACTCCTGTCTAGCCAGAACAATAATGTAAAAACCAAGGTATGCAGAAATCGAAACAAAATTTTATTGATGTTCAGTGTTGGCTACCTTGCTTTCCATTATCGAGGTTCAGGGAGTAAGTAAGTTTTATTTAATGATATGGAGTGATATTTACTCGTTATACCGTCATTCACAGATCACAAAAACTTATATGATATGATCTACTCTACGCGGAGGTAGCGCGTACCATGTAAAACGATACTTTAGGAAACTTTAATTAGTATGCATCAAGGAGCATTTTCTTTGTACTCAAGTTTATTAATTATTCAACAATACCCACGGGACCCGATAGGTGGGTATTGCATTCTACACCTACGTCGTCAGTAGAGACGCGAAGAAGTGATCGATTTTTTTAATAGGACGTTTTGAAATAAACCAATTTTAGTTAGTCCTTTTGTATGTAGAGAATTGAAGGAAGACACACTACCGTCATCCAACGCGTAGTTTTGCTATTTTGAGATACCTAGTGTTACTCTCATAATAACGGCGAATCGAATGACACCTCGCACGATAAAAGCCGTAAAGTGGTTCTTCAGGATATGTGGGGCGTGCCAAAGAAATGGAAATACGTACGCTCGAAAAAAATACCTCCGTTCTTCGACAATAGGGTAAAATTTTGTAAAATTTGCTATTAATCCATACTTACTAGTACTTACTAATAATTATTATAAATATGAAAGTGTGAGTGAATGTCTGTTTGTCCGTCTTTCACGGCAAAACGAAGCGACGGATTGACGTGATTGTAAAGGGGGGATTGTTGATGGTATATAGAGTTACAAAGGCTACTTTTTTGCAAACCAAATGGATTAAACGCGAGCAAAGCCGCAGGCGATTCGCTAGTTTACGATATTGATTTACAACATTTCAACAAATACTAAACGTGAAAGATTTCGATATTTGTCTTTTAATGATATCGATATTTGATATATAAATAATTTCACACCTCTAGTAGTCTGCTATTAATTTATCATATCGATGTTTGTCATTAACATTGTTATGGAACACCAGACATGACGTGAGCGGAAAATGACATTTGCACGTTGACAAATTCGGCAGAACACACTAAGTCGGAAAATAGCTGGTGATATAATGGATGTTGGCAGTCCAATCCAATGAAGGTTTAAAAGGGTTAACACACATTTGATCTTTTTTTTTAAAACTAATAGGCTAACGCTTGAACACAATCTCACCTGATGGAACGTGACGATGAGGTCTAGAATGTAGCGCGTTCGTCTGTTCACTCTTGCCTTAAAGATGTCCAGAGGCCTTACCATGAGTTTGAAATACTATCCTCGCTATCCAAAACTATTGCTGTCTCTTTCACATGCACCACAATGAAAGGGACAAAGCGATAGTTTTCGATAGCGAGAACAGTTTTTCAAACTCATGGTAAGCCCAAACTCATAGCTGTCCGCATTATGAAGGTGGAATCAAATCGCTTCGCGCGGATAAGGGGTAAGCCAACAACATATGGATGAAACTCCTCGCCGCGCCTTGTTGTCCGGTAATGGAATGGGTTAGGGGGGATGAAATTTTGCAGAACCTCCGCACACTCTCCGAAATGAATCCGGTAGTAGACTGACTGACTTTGAAATAGACTGACAAACTTGGTAGTTCTTCAGCTTTTAGAGAGAAAATAGCGCTCTAGGAGTTCCAGATTCAATTACCGGGACACGAAAAGTACCTACACTTGAACCAGTGGAAACAGGACCCACGGATTCTATAATCATATTCTTTAGTGTCAGCGAGTTCGGAAATCGTGTTAGTGGGGTATTTAGATATACATACGGGTACGGAGAGTTTTAATAGGTCATCATCATCCTCCTGCCCTTTTCCCAGGTTATCTTGGGTCGGCGCAGTATGTTTTCCTTTTCCATACGTCCCTGTCATTCGTCATCGAATCATCCACCTCTTTTCCATCATGTCATTCTTCACAAAATCCATCCATCTCTTTTTCGGCCGTCCTCTGTTCCTCCACCCACTTACGTTTAAACTCATCACTTTTTTGGCAACATGTTCTTCCACTCTTCGCCTTACATGGCCATACCAGGAAAGACGATTTGCCTTCAATTTATCAATAATTAGTTTTAGTAGGTAATGCTTAATATACGATAATAAGGTTGAGATGACCACGGCTGCTTATGTATCTACTTATTGAGTATAGAAACGTTTCCACGCTTTGAAAATAGGTACGGATAAATTAAACTTCCACTTTTTAAGACAGACTACTGCAGTACATACTTGATGTGATTAGAATTGCGAATTCCGTGCGGGTCGCGTTGAACGGTCAAGAATCTGCGCCATCGGGTTTTAACGGTACCCAAGGTTTACTGTCAAGTGGTTCTCAACCATATGTTGTGGTACATATAGCTAATTACGTATCTATATATAGGTTTCCTTGAAATATTTTTTACGTGAGGTCATGGTCCGTACCTACTTGGATTTGTTAACGTTAAGATTTAGGAATCGAAAAATTACCGATTACACATTAGGTGTACATGTACCAAAAGTGTGTCAGCCACAGATTAATTTTCATTTTGAATAATTTATTTATTTAAAATGACATTTGGTCTACAGCAAGTACTTATCTTACAAAATGTTGGTGTCTCTTCCAAATTGTCAAAACCCAACTTGTGCTAACAGAAAAAAGCTTTTCGAATATTCAAAGGTTTCTTTCTCTTTTATATTGTTTATGTTTTTATACTTTTTTTTAACTGATTTTGATATCATTGTTTTGTTATTGAATTGTTTCTGTCAATGTCAGTGTTTGATGAATCTGTTACGCCATGGCTCATTGAAGGAATCGATGATCAAGCGCCGTCCTCATTTTTGGTTGGAAACACGAATTGCCTCAATTGCCCGCACGTGGAACCGACTCACCACTTCGTGCATCGCCGGAGCGCAGCCTTTCAGCGGAACTTTCTACGACCACTCTGTTTCTTACATCAAACATTGTCGCGTCTCAATTAATTATTTTTCTTTTATTTTAATAAATTTATTTTAAGTAAATTCGTTTTTTGTAAATACGCTGTTTTGCTGATATTAGTAGTTTTATTAGAATCCCATCACCAACGCTTTATTATAAGTTAAATAGTTGTATATCAATCGCTATAGTCCCAGAATAAAAAAATGTTTGGTATCTGATACATTTTATGATGATGTATAATGTATAGGATTTACCAGTATTTAATTTATTGTTTTCCATAAATTACTTATCTTATTATCAGGTAATTCGTCTGCTAGTAAGTGTTGTAGTGGTGGGTAGGTATCCATCTCATATTCCGTTGGGAAGCTATTGTAATATGACCGGAAAGAGTCTGTTTTCAAATTCACACTAAGAATTTTAAGCAGATTAACTCAGGTACAAAATTTTGATCGAAACCGGGACACCAAGTGCAGTCGTCGCTTTAAAATGCAAGTAAACTAATTAATGTTTCTTATCGATAGTCCACGTCCGATAGTCTATCGGAAGTGAAATCAATAGTATCGATAGTCTATCGATAGTATTGCTTGTTGTCAATAGTGTCGATACTATCGATGCTATGAATTGTAAGGTATTTATTTCAAAGAGGTAATGCTGCCAGCATTCGGGGCACGATAAGTAGCGGGGCAGATGTTTCATCTCATCCATCATCTCTTGTAAATAGTATTCCATACTAGTACGAAATAGATAGAGAAATAAACTATTAGTTAAGTAGTCAAATTAAGTAGCGTGATTCTACAATACGAACGGTATTATTACGACCAAAAAAACTTTTATTATTCTCCTAGGTACTTTCGAAGTTCTACGTTCTACAAAATAGATAGAGAAGAAAATATTAGTTAAGTAGTCAAATTACCTAAGTACCGTGATTCTACAATACGAATGGTATTATTACGACAAAAAAAAACTTTTATGATTCTCCTAGGTACTTTCGAAGTTCTACGTGACATTGCTGAGCTAACACAATAATACTCTCGTTAATGAAGAAATAATAGGAAAAACTTGCGCAACGATATTATTGTAGAAATCTCAATTTCTGGGTCTCGCTTTGAACAATGCTGGCATACGTAAAATTATGTTTGTGTTGTATTGGGTCATAATCATACTCCGGTCGAGCCGGCCCATTCATGCCGAAGCGCAGCTCTCCCACGGTCTGTAAATCCGTTTGAATTAAGGTGAAGGTTACACCTCACTAGCGACGCCAATTGATTTTAATTAGTTAGCTACTAAACCAGATCTATTTTAAACAACTTGGGGGATTCAATCACTTGGTACACACGTATTCTATTTATTTAATAGTTATAGTTAGATATTTTATATGGTTTTGCACTCGAATTTTGATTTTTTTTAGTACAAAAACAGACCCAACATTTTGGCATGGTTAAAAAATAAATAGTATAAAAGTTTGCCGAGAGACTGAACCCTTGTGATTATTTAAAATGTATTTGTTTTGGTAGCTAACGATTAAAATCAATTGGCGTCGCTAGTGTGCCCTACCCGTCGCCTTACTATGAGCCAAAGAGATCGGCTGAAGGTCTCCACCCATAACATCCATAACAAACATCGCCAATGTTCCTTGAGCTGGAAATTCCCATCAAACACACTTTCATAAGGCGCGTGGAAGCGATGAGCCCGGTTCAGCCTTCGTTGACGTGACACTTTTCTCTCCCAAAGGCATATTGCGCGGGAATAAATAACATATGAGTATCACACGTCGCCCTCCATAGCTGGAATGATCACGGCGGCACAGGGTAGATAGTTCCAGTGGGTCTTTTACGCCGTGCTTTTTTAACCGTCTTCCCCAAGGAACATAGGGTCTAATCTTTCGTATCCGCACGAAGCGATTTGCTTCCACGTTCTAATGTGGACAGCTAAAGAATGGAACTCCTTGCCAAGGTCTGTTTTTCGGTCCTGCTTAAAGTACTGCTGTCACCTCTGGGACGGTTCTGCCCGGTATCAGTTTGACGCTCTGGACTCAATAGAGCGACGTGTGAAGAGGCTTCATTGGTGATGACTCACTCTCCGAAGCTGGCCTGCAGAGCCTGGACCACCATCGAAGTGTGGCATGCCTCTCGGTCTTCTACCTGGATTAATTTCGGGGAGTGTGCGGAGATTGTACATAATTTGATCTCCCCCAGGCCATTCCATCACCGGACGACTAAGGCGAGGCGAGGGTTTTCATACTTATGTGGTAAAACTACTCCCTTATCCGCACGAAGCGATTTGCTTCCAAGTTCTAATGCTGGACAGCTATCGAATGGAACTCCTTGCCGAGGTCTGTTTTTCCGGAACCACTACAATCTAGACATCTTTAAGGCAAGAGTGAACAGGCATCTTATAGACGAACGCGTTACATCCTAGACCTCATCGTCACTTTCCATCAGGTGAGATTGTGGTCAAGTGTTAGCCAATAGTTAAAAAAAAAACACTCATAAAAAGAATTGGCCTACCCACACAATTTGCGCCAATCAGCATGATTACTTTTGTGTGGGAAGGTATTTTTTTTTCTGAGATATGACCCTATGTGCCTTGGGGAAAAATATTTGTTTTCATTAGTATAGTACCCAGGATACGGAAGTAAGACGGTTAAAAAGTATGGTGTAGGTATACAGTCAGTACCTGGTCGAGTTACCCTCCAGCTGTGCAAAAATAGCACTAGTGTCTGAGACATAAGAACTGCTCCAAAGTCCAATAATGGTTAACTCCACGTATTCGCAAAGTATAGTATAGATAATAGTATCAGCCTATAGACTGTTCTCTTGCAGGGCTTCCATCATAGAAATCCAGTTATCGCTACTATGATGGGGTTCGGCTGAATCACCACGCCTGCCAAATGGTGGTGGTCATGAACCCGAGCTATATTCGAAAAATTCTCTCTACCTCGATATTGTTTCTGTAGAGTCGGCCCATTTGTTCTTCACATCACTCTTCCAAAACGTTCCAACAGACTTCAGTTTCTGTTTTTTCCCTACGCATACTCTCCGTATAGTCTCTACCTATACTGTGGCCCCGGCGAAGGAATTTTTACCGCCGATATTAAATATATCCCTCGGCATACGTGAGGTTTATTCAAAAACTGGTCAAGAGAGCGGTTTGACTCGGATTGGTTTCAAAGCCGTTCAGATTATCATCGTTAGATATTATGACAAGCAATACCACAATATAATAAGACCCCGATCGCTGAAAAGACATTTACGAAAAAATGATTTTAAGATAGAAAAAAACCGGATTCAACTAAGCACTTACGCAAAGTAGGAGCGCATCCTGCGCTGTCTTTTGGCAGGTGAGTAAGGGTAACGGAGGCCTAATCAGGGAGTAAAGCAGTTAAAAAGTTGGCATGGGTGCTTTGTGACTCCACTGGTGTTGCGTGTGTTCATCGGCGGCGACCATCGCTTACTGTCAGGTGATCCGTTTGCTCGTCTGCAACCGATAAAGAAACAGAGACAGAGTATACTACACCGTTTTATTACTAAAACTAACTAAAGTTGGTTCCTAGTTCCGACTATTGACTGACCACTCTTTTAGGAAGAACCATAGAACTAGAAAAAACGGAATGTGCCATTTTCGGAAAAAACGTCATAGAGTGTGAAAGAGATCCAACCGGCCCTGACACAGATTCTATACGGTAAAGAAAGAACATCGCCGAGCACGTCACCCCAGTACTACCGGCTTCGCACGATTTTTCAAAGTGTGGCTTTCTATAAAAAGGCACAGTCTGTTTAGGGTACATGTCTATGGACAGAAAGAGCTTTGTGCTCTCCCGTGCCAGAGAGTGACGGTCTCGTTATAGTTCTTTGGTGACGTTCCAGCTGTTTTCAACCGACAATTTACCTTGGCCACTCCACAGCCTTGATCTATGCTAGCTGGAAAATGCATGAGAACCACTTAAGCCCTGTAGCATATGGCCAAC